>CM029561.1:840798-1505438 GCA_017309665.1 Coelopa frigida
TTTACAAGCCATCGTTTTAATGCGAATCCGGTGGTAGCGAGAACTGTTTCAGGTGAAAATTTAACAAATTTCGCAATTTCTCACCGAAAAGTGATGGCGTAATTAAAAACTTAAAAACATGGAGTGTTTTCGGTTGGCTGAACCGATTCATAGCCAGACCTTGGCCTCTGAGCCACAATCCCCAATAAATCAAATCAATGTTTCTATGTAGATTAATGCTATATGATGGCTATTTTTTTGATATGAGTAGACAGTGCTCACGGAACTCTCCACCTTGATAAATGATACCGTTCATGGGAATTAATCGTTCCACAAACACTTTCCGTTCCATGAATAGACGCAAAAGCAATAAAAGGAGCAATTATTTGTAGAGTGCACGGTGCGTCGACCATGCCGGGGGATAATGCTTTGACTGGATTTTAATTTAAATTCCTGCTAGGCGCAAATATTTTATCGCTGTTTTTGCACACGGATCGCGCTATGTTCATAGAACAGCAGGATGGACAGCAGAACGGACAGCAGGGCGTCGCAAGGCGTGGCAAAGGGGAGGTGAAGAGGGGCGAAGGGCGGAAAGGCGGTGTAAGAGGAGGACAAGCGGACAGCCGGGGAGGATCCACGCGACACCAGAAATTTTAAAATAAAATCTCGACTCGCTGACAGGCTAGCGCGACGCAACAATACGAGAACCGACGGCGAATGAAATTCGGAAATAAGTTCCATTCCGGGGCGTGTGGTGAGGGGCTTCACACATTGTTAACAATTCCATTGCCACTTTAATTGAAGTTGTGCACTCGTTGTTTCCATTCTCCGCGCCACGAGTGGAACACGATGAATGGCGTCCAGCTGGAAATGGACGAAAGCTGTCGCCATTGTCAGTGCTGCGCCTTCATGCGACATTCATGCGAATTTTGTTGGCCACGTCCGAGGCGCTCACATTCTTAAATTTCTTAAAGTCGACGCCGATCTGGGCCACCTCCCTCAGTCGCCCAGTCCCCAGAGTCTGTGTCTGCCGTCCAAGAGTCTGGCGACCGACTCTCCGAGAAATTTAAATTCCTTACTTCACTTCCTTTCCCCCGCCCCTCTGCAAACATTCACCCAAATATGCTTTGGACTGCGTGCGGAGCTCGCTTTGTGTGGATACCTTGACCGCATTTGCCGCTCAACACTTTCAATGGTATCTCAGCGATTTGCTGGAACCGTTTTGGAGAGATTGAAAGTTGATTACCAACATTACCTGATTGTATCTCTCCTGACTGGAGGCCCAAAGAGGTGCCGTCGTCGTCGTCATCGGCTGCAGACGTTTCAAATTCCAGTCTCGTGGGTATTTTCATGAAAATTTCTAGCTTTGTGGGTTAATCAGCTTCCGAAACCGGCGTCTCCGCTGCCGCCTCCGAATGGCAAGTCATGGTTCTAAGAGTGAGAATGGATTTTCGTGTCAACGTCCACAAGTCTGGCTTTTTGTTGGCCGACCACGACCAGTTTCTGCCGAAATCCTCTGGGCCAACGAGTTCTCCGCGGACTTAAGCTGAGAAAATGGGACGCATCCATACGAGTGATGTTGTTGCTCGCTGCCAGCGAACGGGACCATTCGAAATAATGTCAAATTTCGTACTGCGAAAATCACGTTCATGCGTTTTAATTACTCCGCTAGAGACGAACATAACTGTCGCGACGACGAAGTGTTTTCCACTTCACACCCGTTGCGCTGCGTGTTCTCCGGCATTAGATGCATTATTAATGGGATCACGTTTCCAAACAGTTGGATCGTCTGTCTATCCATGCTCTCTGCGTTATAGCGTTCTCCACATTCTGGCCATGTACCTACATAGTTTGTGTACTGCGCCACTGTGTCGACTATCGACCGAGACACGGAGTCGGCATGCGATATGCTGATATGTTTACATTTTTATTTTGAACCGAGACTCGCCGATTGAGGTCCACACGAGTTGAGGTCAAACTGGTCGTCAACATCGTTTTTCTTGCGTTTCTTCTCTATAATTTTGCATATTGTTTCGTACAGTTTTTCCTCACACTCGTTTCTTTGCTTCGGTTTTTTTATTTTCCATTAGAAAACCGTGAACTCCATTATCTTGTTTTTCACAATTACACGGTGTCCACTTGCGCATCCACATCGACTCTATTAATGCATTATAATTTCCAGTCTCTCTCGCACACCGTCTCTCCCTCTCCTTCTCGCTGGCTCGCTCGTGTTATGCGTCATTGGCTGCATCGTTACAGCAATAAGTTCTGCTATGAAGTTTATCCGTTCCTCCTTCCTTCCTTCCGTCCGTTTCTTCTATTTTTTTAGACTCTCGCAAAACTTGTTCACATCATGGTCTGCTGACTTTTAGCATTTAACTCTTAGTATTTCTTCTGGTTGCACTGTATTTTACTTTTAGTTGCAAATGAGTCAATATATAAATAATTTTTGAGGTGTGACTTAGTATTGTTTCAGTGGGTTATAGATCACGATTTCTTTGCAATTTTTCGACCAAGGACTTGAGCAATTAAACATTCATTCTGTAATGTACTTCAACGGTATTTGAAGGCTTAATTTTGCTTCAGTTTAAGTTTCTATAGATAATAGGGTTAGTAGATATCAGAATGAATGTTATAGAATAGCAATACACTGTTGATTACTGATTCCCAGAGGCCAAATTGCATTTCTATATATAGAAAAATCGTTTGAAACTCTCTCTTAAGAAGTACAAATTTTAAGGGTTTTATCGATCAAGCCAATCGAATGAAAGGCATCCTCAAAGGTTTCGTTCGAGAACTCACTCCACTCTTAAACGAAGGTCTTTCGAAGGTGTTCAAAGTGCGAGCGCTGCACCATTCGCTGAAAACGGAGCCCCTGTGTCGCAATAAGTCGTGCCTGCCTTCGATCTGCGAGTCGCTCACGTCGTGCTCTTTAGTTTTTTCCTATTCGTTTGGTTTTATTTTTCATGCATTTCCACAGAAATTCATTTCGTGGTCTGATCGTGTTTGTTTTGGTTTTCAACCTGACGCCAATTGTATTGTATTGTGTTCGAGGTATCGTTGTTGATTCCAGTTAAATGCAACAGCAAGAACATATGTGGCGACAAATTGTATGCATTTCGCATGGTTTCTGTAGCTAAGCTGCCGCACCATGATTTCGAATATCGCAACTTGTATGCGGACATAATATATATATTTAGTTGTTGGTCGTTTGAAATGTCGACGTTGTTTTGAAAAACAAGAAGTACAAACCATTTACAATTTAATTTTGATTGGCTGATTGGGGTTCGAGAAATGCCATATTTCTTGGATCTATCGGCGTTGTTCGGCAACGAATGCGTTTGACAAGCCGCATTAGAGTGACACAGTTTCAATTTGTCTCGCCCATTATTTTTTCCACTTCATTAGACTTCTTATGCAACTAACGGTCACTTTCAATGATACCTAGACAAAGTCTCTACCGTTAAGCCATCAACGTGATTGCTCCAAAACGAGAGAAACATCACAATACTCAATCAGAGAATGACAAAAGCTCGGATCAATTATAATTAAAAATGGGTCAGATCGCGATCGCTCGATCGATTTCCACGGGAGAAGCGCTGAGAAGCCGAAAGTGATCATCGGTCGGCGGGTTCTCAGTGCTAACAATCTTGTCGTCGACAAGAAGAGAGTGTGGTGCGTGTGTCTTCAGATGGCCGACGGTGCTTTGCGGCCCAGAGAAAAGCCCTTGCCTTGAACCGGTTCTGCTCTCGGCCAATCCTCGTTTCTTAAGCCCAGTGGCTTCTGTCCGAGATCTTCTTCAGGCCACTGCGGCGACTCGGCGGCGGATTGAAACCAGTTTTCTTCGGTCAATCTACTACCACTGCCTCTCGTTCTTAATTGATGTGTTCCTCGAAGGAATATAATCTCTTCGGTCACGCTTGGTGCCCTCGTAGCATAACTGATTTATGAAGTTGGCGGCGGTGGCGGTGATGCCCAAGAACCCTTCTTAGCCTTAGTTGGAACAATCGTAATTATGCAGTTACAACGCAACGACCGTGAAGTCCATTAACTCCGCTCCTGCCCTGGCCGACGACTACCGAGTTCCGTACCCTCCCGACGTGACTGTGACTTATTTAGTGCGCCTTCCCCTGGGCTCTTCTTCGTTCGGCGTCACGACCACGATCGGTCAATCGATCGAGACCTATGGTAGAAGCGCCCAATGCGCTCGTTCCAATGAACCGTAAACTAACTCAATTACCACGATGCGCTTTCGCGGTGCAGTGCACAGTGTCGCTGAGGTTACTTCCTGTGCTCAAGTTTAAAGTTTCCCCCATTATGTCTTACCACCATTCAGAGCACTCGCTCCCCTATTGACATTTTGTTTTCCTACGTTCGCCACGATTTCTTTCTTACTTTCTTGTTTGCGTTCCGACTTCATGCCTTTTAATTCAATTTCCAATGCAATTAATTTTAAAACTCACGACCATGTTGTTATTCCCGCTGCACTCGGGCTCCCCTACTTCAGCCAACAGCTCTGACACTCTCAGCCAACATGTTTCTTTGTTGAACAAACTCATCGCTCCCTTGCCAGACGCTGCTCCATGCGACAACCAATGCTTAGGGTCTTGTTTTACACGAGGGCACCCTTTTGTCCGGTCACCAACTGACTTTTCTTGTGGTTCCCCACCATTTTCGGTTGCGACCAACCGCCCGGCGTTCAGCATCGGTGGAACAAAAGCCAAACCTTTGTTTTTCTTCTTCGTTGGCTCAGAAAAGGTTCGCCTGGGTCTCGCGTTGAGTCGAGGCGCTGTGTGTTTACTGTGCTCGGCTTCGGGTCGGCTCAGCTCAGCTCCATCGAGTCAGTCGCAATTGAACTTTTACGTAATGCAAACCGCAGTCTTCTCTTAGCCTCGTGTTTGACTTGAACTCAATATTTTGAATTGTATTTCTCTTGGCTCTGTTTCGCTGTTGTCTTCATTGGTTTCTTCGAAAGTGTTTTGTGCTTGTTTAGTTTCGATCATAATTGGATTTCCTGCTTACCGCCTATTGATTTTCAATATTTTTATTATTTTGCCGTTCCAATGGTAATTATAATGCCCAAGTGTCGGACTTGCGTGATCTGTTTAGTTATGAACGTTATTCAGTTGGTTTGGGACGAGTGTCGTCTTCGCTTGTGGCGATGAACTGGAGTACAGTCTTCTAGATGGAGCCGCAGAGAAAACCGCATCGCCCCGCACCCCCACTGCCCCCGTTTCAAAATGTCAAGCTGAGGCCAGTGCCTCAGATCAGGCGTCCGGCACCAGATCCGCCAGTGGAGAAACAAGTCTTTGTTTTACAGTTTTAGCCCCTCAATATTGTGTTTCCCTAAAATGTACCTGTATCACATTACATTATGTTCTTCCTTTGCAGACCTCGTCCAGCACAAAGACAACCACGATGACAACTCCTGCCAAGTTGTACGGCAAGGACTTGAGTGAATACGATGAAATCGACGTTGAAGCCTTGCTGGCGCAGTTGTCACCCGAGGAAATCAACATTTTGGCCAAAGAAGTCGATCCCGATGTAATTACACACCGCCCTGTGTTTCCGTGAGAGTTTTGCTCACCTTCTGTTTCTCTACAGGACAACTTCCTGCCACCCGATCAGCGCTGCAGCTATGAGTGCGACAAGAGTCCAACCGGACCCCTGGATCGCAAGAAGTTGATCGAGCACATCAACAAGCAGGCGGTGGAGACGCCGGACCAGCCGGAGTTCGAGCCATTCGTCAAGGGCACCGTGCGCGGCAAGAAATGGGTCCCACCACCACGGGACGCACGCGAGATGGAGGCCGAGGAACAAATCGCCATCGACATGGGCGATGAGTACGAAACGGCTTTGAGCGATGCAACACAGGAAGAAATCATTGACTTGGCCGGTATGTGAAAGATAAACATTTCGAGGGAATTTCTTCTATAATTCGAATTTGATTCCCATTAGCTATCCTTGGTTTCCATTCGATGATGAACCAGGACCAGTACCATGCTTCGTTGCTGAACAAGGGTCAACCTGTTGGCCTGGGCTGGGACGGCATCACAAAGTCCACACAGCCGAAATTGTTCCCCATGGATCCACCAAACAACACAGATGTTGAAGAATCAATTAAACGTGTCAAGGACGATGATTCTAAATTGATTGAATTGAATTTGAATAACATTAAGGTAAGTTAATCGATTGATTGTCGATTGATTGGCGTATTAATAAATGTTTTTTCTGCGTAGAACATTTCCGATGAGAAATTCGAACAACTCTTTGAAGCACTGCCCAAGAATGAACATTTGGAAGTTCTGTCGTTAACAAATGTCGGCCTGACCGATAAAACAGCTCTCTTATTGGCTGAAGCAATTGAGAAAAGCAAAACCCTGAGAGTATTAAATGTTGAAACAAATTTCATTAGTCCGCCCGTAGTTGTAACTTTAGTCAAGGCCCTGCTCAATTGTCGTACCGTGGAGGAGTTCAGGGCATCCAACCAGGTTCGTTAACCCTTCCCTACTATGCTTCAACAGATCTCTTGATCCCTTCCCTTCTTTTAACAGCGATCCTCAGTGCTTGGTAATAAGATTGAAATGGAAATTACCGAGTTAGTGGAAAAGAACACATCCTTGCTGAGATTAGGCCTCCACTTGGAATTCAACGATGCACGCCATAGAGTTGCTGCACATTTGCAACGTAACATCGACAGAAGTAAGTACAGTCTTTTGGTGCAAGCAAGCTAGGTCTACGCTTCTATGAAATATATATACAACAGAGGTCTTAGGTTTCTAGGAATAGTTTCTGACCTTTGGAGCCACCTGGAGAAGTCATCGTTGGTTTTTTGTTGCTGTTTCGATCCACTACATCCTGAATAGCTCCCAGTTAAATTGTGTTTGTTAGAATTTTAAGACAAGACAATTTATTGCAACTCTCCAAATCTAACCGAATACTTCGCTCCCATTCGAATTTAGGTGAGATGCAGGGTTCATCATCGCCTGCTCCATCTCAATGCATTTCACCAATGCCATCATCCGAACATGTCATCACTCATGTGGATGCTTTGCCACCAATCGATTCATCGTCGTTATCATCTGCATTCAAACACGTTGTAAAAATCTCAGATTTCGATGCTAATTTAAATGCAAATGCAGACCTCGTAGCCGCTGCAAGTAACATTTGCTTTGATTCTGTCGTCAATGCAACTGCTGATGAAGCTAAAAACATCAACAACAACAACATAGTCATTACAAAAACAGAAGCTATTAATATTCAGCCGGATCATATGTTTGAGAAATCGTTCTGCATTAATGATTGTCAAACGAGGAGCTCGTTGAAAAATGACCACAACGATGAGAATCGTCATGCATCGTCGACAGCAGGCTCGTCATCAGCAATCACGGCGACAGCAACTGTCGCCGTTGCCACTGCATTGAATATCATAAACAAAACCGCTGAGCCGCGTGATGAGAAAGAAATTTAAGTTTGCCAATTGTCGTTGCTCTGAATTCTGGAGGCTTAAAATTCTTTCTTTCTCCCAATTATACTCATTTCTCGTTTGTATGCACATGCAATCAGGTAATATCCATTGCCCTCGTTGCCGCCCTCAACGTTTTCTAATCAGTTCATCGACCTTGTTCCGTGCGTGCGTGGCGTAACGTGCAGTCGTCGTCGTCGTCATCGTCACCGTTCGTCAGCAATTGTATTGTTGTTCTTGATTTGTTTCGTATTGAACTCTTGTGCCGTTTCAATATCCTGTTTAGTTAATTTAAGTGATTTATACATATTTAAAGTTACTATGTTACCATTGTATGAAATGCAGTTATGCACAAGTTAAAAAATACCAGAATGTTGTAGCGGGACTTTTCCTAACTCAAACAGTAGTGTTTAAATTCAGTAAAATAATTGACAATCGCTGAATCTCAGTTGATAATCCGGTATACTCTTATCGAAAATGGTGCTCGGCGGTTCTAATGCTTCCAACAAACCTAACCATTTGATCCTCACCAACCCATTGTCCATGTCATGCTTAAAATTAACCACTTTCCCCCACATTGTTCTGTGTCCATGCAATTCAAGGTTGTTTAGTTCCCCTATCCCGAGTTAAAAGCTGCACCGATTGTGTCTTCATCTGTTTCCGCGTCTTTTAGAGTGTTCGTTTTAGTTGCTCATTCATCGTTCTTAGAGTTCTCTTGTAATTACCACAATAGTAGCGATTTCTTATCTTATAGTAATATTTACTTATTTATTTTTCCTTGAATTAATCAATCTGTTTTTATTTCTAATGCTCCACCTTTTAATAAATGTAAATTTGTTAATCAACTCAATTTTCGAACTGTGTACAATTGTCCATCTACTACAACCAACCAACCAACCAACCTCCTCCACCTAACAACTACAACTATTACTACTACTACTACAACAACAACAACTACAAACATTTCTCAAGTCTTTCGCGTACAAAAAATCAAACCGAATCTGCCCAAACTTATCCTCCCACCCGGCAACATGGAGATGGAGCCGCCAGTCAATCGTCCGAGGCCCTCGCCGACACCATCTGCGTCTCCGTCACCGTCGCCATCGCCGTCTCCGTCGCCGTCCCCACAGCCGCCGGCCGACTACGATGTGGAGGTCGACCCCGACAACGTGGTCATACGCGGCGGTGGGGACAGCTTCGATCCGGAAATCGACCCCGACAACATGGTGATGCCGGGCAGTCGCTCCGTGACCCCGAGCTGCGACAGCGATGTAGAAGCGAGCGCTGCGCCGGCTTTCAATGAAGACACCACCAGCTATAAAGCGCACACGTGAGTGAGCCTTTGAGTAGTCGCCACATATCATCAACAACTACTACAGTAGAACCACCAATATAACTACAAACAACCGCATCAGTAATAAAACCAACAACAGCAACAACAAGAACAAACTACCACACGACGCACACTAGCCACAGCCACAGCCATCTGTATCAAAATCAGTCAACCAATCAAGCAATCAATCAGTCGTGCGAATGCAATCCAAACATACTATTGACATTTTTTCCCTGTCGTGATTTATTTCGTTACATTTCGTTGGTTGTAACTACTCCATGTAAATTTGTTATTATTGTTTACCTTTTTATTTTAGTTTGATGCCATTTTTGTTCATCTCTGTTCTCCACACTGGAATTCAGACTCCGCCCCCAACCCACAAATGTGATTTTTAGCCCAATTTTGAACCAGAGTAACACATATAATGTGAAGACTCGATGTTTTATTCATGTGTGTTTGTGTGTACATAAGTGTATGTGTGAAAATTTGCCGACCAATTGTGTAAATAAATCTATATTGTTTCCCCCTCGTCCTCGAACAATTTGTTTATAACTCTTTTTCCACCATTTTTCTTTTTATTGTTGCAATCGTACAATTAAACACATCGCACATCGCGAGGGAATATCCCAAATGGGAATATTGTCTCAAACATTGTAAATTACATTAGTATCCAGAACATTCCCATCCACTCGCAAGCACCATTCATCGCTATCATCATCAGTGCCGTCATCTTCACAACCACAGCTCTGAATAAATTACATCCGAATCTTCAGCTAACCTTCTCTCTCTCTCTCTCTCTCCTCCATACACACTCTTCTATCACCTACATGTCTGAAAGTCAGCGTTCAAATGTTTCTCTTTCAGGAGGTGTCTGTTTTTGTTGTACACTTATGATTTTTTATGTTAACACTTTTTCTTCCAGCACAACCAATTTTACCAATTACTTTAACAATTTTTGTTTTTGTCGGTGGCCAAAGGTGATTTGCTCTTTTGCTGTCTTCCTCTCTGTCTGTTTCTACCCATATCCGGGCACACGTTGCATCATCCAAAAATGTTTTTGTCATAACTTTATTCATATTTTTATTCATTTATCTTTTGTCCTATCCACGACCATTTTTACATTTCTATACAACAAGAAAAGAAACCAATTATGAAAAATCAGTTTTAGGAAACAGATATTAAACAACCACCATTTAATTCAGTGTCATTTGTGTTTCTCCTTCTTTCCATTCATTGCGGACAAATTTCTTATTCTCTTATATTTTTCTTTCTTTTTCCACTTGCAGTAAGAAAAGATCTTGAGTTACGTTTGCAGTTCAGATTTTTCAATAACCTTCATAGAAAGTCGACAAGAATTCAATAAGTTTAAAAGAAGTTTAATACAATAACATAACAACATTATACATTATTGCACATTTTCTGTATAAATTAAGTCAAACGAGAAAAATGAAGAAACTACTATTTATCAAATAACTTTGAATCTAATCTCAAATATTTTACATTACAATAAATGTTGAGTGATGCTGAAGTAAAAATAAAAGAAAAACTGAAAAGAAAAGTTACAAAAAAAAACACAAAAGAAACAAAAAACTAAACAACCAAATATAAAAGAAACGCTTAACTCTTCGATAATTTGCACAAATAATGAAACCCTTTTGATAATTTCGTCAGAGATCAAAACTGTCTTCAAACAAAATAATAAAAAAAAAATAATTAAAATGCAAACACAAAAACAACGATTCATCTACAACGACAATATCTCAGATGCGCGAAGAACGTTTAGACTCTAGAGAGGAATTAACTTTTTCTCGTACCAAAAACGAAACCTTTACGAAAGTTAATGAAATTATCAAATAAAAATCTAGGAGTAATTATCTTAAAATTAAACAAGGTATATATTTTTCAATTCCTAGCAATTATCTGCAACTATTCAGAAGTTTCTTCATAACAAAATGTTTCCAATTTAGAGTTCTATCTAAACTAAACCCGATTTAATGAAAATGTGTGCCCTGGCCTTATTTATAAATCTATTATGGATTCCTCGCCTAGCAAGCCAGCAACGCTTTTAACTGCAAGTTCCAAATTCTAAAACTGCGTAATGTTTTGAAAAACAAATATAACCAAATCCATTCGGAAGCATCTGTAGTGCAAGTCATAAATAATGAGTGTAAATATTGAAAGAACTGAATCGCTTGTAAAACTTGAGGGCATACCTTAAAAATCGAGTCGAGAGACACCAACTATGTGGAAATCCGAACAAAATAGCAGCATGACATAATCTCGTGTTCAAAACCCTTTGATTAATGGGATGTGTCGTAGTGTCTGCTGTATTAAGTTTCATTTACTCGTGTTTTACTTTTTTGCACCGTATCGATCTAATATTTTTATAAGCGATTCGCAATTTACACACAGCATTAATTTGTAGACTAGTCCGCCCACGGGCGAATAATAAAATATAATTCACCAACACTATCATCATTATTCATGCTCGCTCCTATCATGGCTTTATTTTTGTTACATGTTTCTTTGTTTGTTTTTAATTGTTCTACTGCTCGATGAAATTGTCCCGCATGTAAACGTCTGTTTTGTTTCGACTTCTTCCCGAAGAAAGCTTTTCCTTTCTTTGTGATTGTGATTTCTATACTTCGCCTAGATCATTTCCGATCTCATCACTGAGGCAGGAGATCAGTGGAGTTTCGATCACAGTGGAAAGAACTACCAAACAGCATGTCGCTCATTACTAACCCTCTATGTCAATGTCCTACACAACCGAACACCTCAACACAAACACCCACCACACCATCTACGAACTGACCGCACAATCGACTTTTGTACAGACTTTTTACCTTACATCATCGTCGAAAACTCGAACAAGCAATTGGTAACGTTGAAATTAATCAAACATTTATTTCTCTTCATCTAGGAATTAAACTGCGATGTAAATTAATAAGCAAACCAAACCAAACACTTTGTTTCCAGACAAGTCTATTCGAAAGATAAAAATGTAAAAATTAAACAAAGAACCACAGAAACTAGAAATCAAACAAAAACGTACACGTAACTCGTAAACTCATCCAAAGAACATTAATCGTCTGTAAATTTAAAAAGTCCATGCAAATACACAATGGTAAAATTATATGTTTTCACTTGTAATTCAATTTCGATTTCAAATAAAGTAACGACATAGTCGACCGCAGCGCCGTAAAAATAAATGTGACCTGTAAGATTTTGTTGCAAGCTCCCGGATCCGACCCCGCAAAGTTCGTATATGTGTTGAGTGAACTTTTGAATTTAATGTTTGTTTTTCGTTGTTGTTCTCAATGTTGTTTCAACGAAAAGAGTCGCTTTTATCGGCAACTGAGTGCCAGGCAGCCATAGCAGTTGTTCTTGAGACGTATACTTCGCCCTGTCTACTTCAATAAACAACTAACTCAGATCTCCCTAACAATTGACCCCACTAATCTAGATTATGTCGATTTTTAAAGGTATTTTATAGATTTTCAGCCGTTACTCCTGTACAGCTCCTAAGTGAATGACCGATTTCTTGTCTAACCCTAAGTTATGTCGAATGCCTTGAATATAAAAATCTACGAACGATTTTCCAATACTAAACACCTGAATGTCGTTTTATTCTTGTTCTCTAGAAATATAATATTTTGAGTATACACCTTTTAACGTATGTTGTATCCTTCTATTAACCGTCTACTACAGCCGTCCTCTCCCTCCTCTATGTCTGACTAATGTTATTTGTTTTCTCTTGCCATTTTGCAGTACGTGTGAACCGCCTGAACCAGCGTAAATAAACTGTAAACCAAACCGTAAACTTGTTGTCTTAAACGAACACCTGTAAACAGATCAAACTAAATTCAACCCAACCACCATCAACTGCATTAAAACAAAACGAGCATAAATATTTCTCTCAATCCAATATGTGAATGTTATGTCGAGCAAATTTTAAAGTTTAGAAAAACAACCGCCTCTTCACAGAGTAGTAAAGCAAGAAAAGTCCCACTGAACAGTACGTAAAATTTACATTTTCATACGATTACGTATTTCTTTGCGGTGTATTTTTTGGCTTACATGGTTTATGTATTTCCTTTTTGGTTTTAATTTGCCTAAGTAGAACTTGGTGTGGCCGCTTTCTTTATGATTTATTTTATTTGCCGAATATGGTAGAAGTAGTGATCGTTGGTATAAATTGTACATTTGTAAACATTTTCATTCAATGTGGTAAGGATTTATGTGTTATTGTAAACATCTCATTATCTCTGACATAGAAGTTGCTCATTACAATTACGTACCATATTATCATAATTAGCCATAAAGCAATTCATTTATCTGCAAGTAGTTGATGAAACGTGTTTTTACGTTAGGGAAGAACACGACTTCTTATCTTATAAATTGTGAATGAATAGCAAATATAATTTTATGTTATTTTAGCAAGTATTTTTGGTTTCGAGGAGATTTGAAAGCGACACTACTTTAATTTCAAAGCTCTGCACAAATGTGTTCTCAGAATAAGCTTTACTTTCGTTTTTAAATTTAATATACTTTTAAGCTTTTTATATGTATTTAAAACTTGTTTTAATTTCACGATTTTCGTGTTGGTGCTTGTCCTATACTTTCTTTTCAAAAAGCTCTTGGGATATTTTTAAAACTGTTTTGATATGTGATTTGTAATGAAGATTTGTACAATTTGCAGGTGGTCGCATGAGACGTCTGGGACAATTTGGCAGAAATTATACAATTGGCGTTTGGCAATAGACAACAGCAACAACAATAACAACTACAACTACAACTACAACAGAAGCAACATCCAGCAATAAGAATAGAAGTTGTATTTACAATACCTGAATTGTATTAAACACCAACTTTTATTTTTATTTCTGGCAATAAACAAATACATATTTATTTGTCCCTATATTATTCTAAATCCAATAAGCCATTTGCTATAAAATACAATAAAATATCACTTACAATTGCTTCTCAATTGGTAAAAGCCTTAAAAGCAAACGCAAATTAACACACACATGATTGTAGATTTTATAAGAATGTATTTAAAATTGATGTTTTGATTGTTGCACTTAAGAAGGTATTTTGTCAATTTGTTTTAAATTTTTACAAATTTATAGAAAGTACATACATCTTATATATTAATCTGTTACCGGTTTATGCAAAATTTATAATCCAAATTCATAATAGAAAAATTCTAGTTGAAACTTATGTATTCGAATTGAGAGCCGAAGTGTAATTTTAACAACAAGTTTAATTTTTTATTTTCAAATGCTGCCAGAAATGAGATCTAATCGTCAACTGATTATTAAAAGAGAGATGAAAACATTATGTATTCTTTATTTTAAATCATAATTTACTGTCTATCCATTCACGATCATCTGTTTTAAGCACCCACGCCAACAGCGCCGAGTCATTGTTATTCTGCTCGTAAGCTAAACTTGGCTAACATTTTGGTAGTAAATACATATTTGTTCACAACTCTTACGCAAACAACCAAAATGGCTTTCACTGTGTTTCCTCAACACTGTGCGAAAAGTGTCTAAATTTTAAATTGCTTGCTGCTTTGATGAAAAGCTAATTAAATGTTTGATAACTTGGAAAACTGTTTGTGCAATTGATACTAATTTTATAGATTTGTTTACACTGTGAGAAAATTAAAAAGACATTTATGCAAATGGAGAGCAAGTAATTAAAAACAAAAATTGTTCATGCAATTAATTAACTTGGTGAAATTTTTAAATCCAATTTTAAGATATTCGCTTCCCACAAGATGTCTGAAAGAAAGCGAACATGATACAAAATGGAATTTCCTTAAATGCATTAGATTTAAATTTACGCTGTCGATTGCAGGCTAAATTCGCGGTTAAAAACACCTTCACACATGTTTAGCATTATTTTTAATTTTCTAGGGTTAAATTTCTTTTCTCAAATTATAAGAATTTTCAAATTGTTTCTATTTCTTTGATCTTTTCTGCTTCTGTCTTTTGTTTATTATTATTTCTTCTTTTTGTCAATAATTGTTTTCATTTTCATATTTATGCATTCAAATTTTTTGATATTACAAATGTCGCATACGAAAACATACACAATTATTGCGTTCTTTATAAAAATAAAAACGATATAATTTTTCGCGTTTTTAATTTCACTTACGAACTTGAATTGAATTATTCGTAAAACATATAATTTTATTATTTAATGAAATATTATGTATAATTGAATTATATACAAACACAAATCAACATACATACATACATACATAAATATATACTTTAATTTTAAATAAAAAATGCTTATTAATTAATAAAGTATGTAAATTATAAAAAAATAAATAAAACTAAAAAAAAAATATTTAAAATATCCTTTTTTTATTTCTTGCCGGATTCTCTTTACTCTTTTGGAACTTTGTTGAATTGATAAAATTTTATATCAATGCATACAAATTTTTAAAATATCCTATGTTGATCTTGTGGCAGTCAGCATGGCTGTAAAAATTTTATGAAGATCGGACAAATGATCTGACAGGAACACAAATTTGTTCAGTTTCACCTTGAAAACCGAATTCTACCAGGCGCCCAGAAACGATAGGAGGCGATTTTGCAAATTTTTTCAATATTTATATACAAACGTTTTTTTATATGTATTTTTTAATTATTTTGTATTTATCTACAAACATTATAACCAAAAATTAAATAGATTTATACTAAAACTGAATTATTTTTGATATGTCAATTCAATCATACTGAAAATGTTCTTTGTCATCTACGACCCAAACTTCCGGGAGAACTAAATTCGCGACCAAACAGAAACAATAATCTCCATGACGTCTCGTGATGTATTAAAAGAGCATTAAGAGCCACTAAATTTTTCCAGCACTGAGTGGAAAAGTTGGCATCACATTTCATCATCGCCGAAATCGTCTCCACATCCCGAGTTCATTCGGATATAACTGCTTGAAGATAGTACGTTGTCGTCAGAAGTACATAACTGTCGAAATATATTTAGGAACATCTGTCAGGAGAGAGTGAATGGGGAGAGCGCTATTCAAGATCAGGGTACTTCGGCCCCAACTGCAACAACAATGGCAACCATTCGCTCTGAAGTGTGGTGGGGTGGGGGCCGCGGCTGCTCCACGCTTGCGGTACTGTCTTGATATTGTTATCGAAATAAATTATCTTAAGCAAATACTAGATACAGCATCAAGAGAATTAAAATTAAAACAAAGTATGGAAACGTTCCCGGTGGGAGTAGCAGAACTGTCAATTCAGGAGCTTATTTTCCACCCGTCGGCGGTAGAAACCAGACGTGTTTTCCCTCGCCGTTGACACACAAATCCTTCGGTATCGCGGCTCGTAGACGAAGAGACAAGGGATAGTAAACTGGCCGCCCTAGCGAAGATGTCGATGCTGGAGACCCAGACGCCCTTCCGCAAGAGGTCCGAGATCAACTCGCCCTCCGACTCGCAGCTCAACGGCTCCACCGACTTCATCCTGATCACCGACCACCAGACGTCGAAGCACAAGAGCCTGGAGCAGATCGAGAACTCCGACGATGGCTCCAGTTACTGCACCAGCTGCACCCGAAGCGTGTTCCGCAAGAAGACCCTCTTCAAGCGCCTGCCGATCCTCACGTGGCTGCCCAAGTACACCAGGGAGGACGCCATCGGCGACCTGATCGCCGGCATCACCGTCGGCCTCACGGTCATCCCGCAGGGCCTGGCCTACTCGGGCGTGGCTGGGCTGCCCACAGAGGTTCGTATGCGTGACCAGAGAATAGAGAACAACGCAGTTTCCTCCTTTGCGAAAGCCTCCGATAACACGGTACCAAGATGGGATGATGTACACATACAGAGAGCGGGGTAGTGGAAATTTTTAGGGTATTTTGCAATGGCTTCTTCTCGCTAACGGCTTCGTCGCGATAAGATTAGTGGGGATGACTGGAATCGGAGCAACGATAGAGACAACAACCGACGGACACGAGGTGTCTGGGATGAGTGATGCTCGTGACGGGTGATGCCTGCAGGCGACGGAATGGAATCAGCGCAAGAATTTCAGGGTGTTTGTGAAGGTCGCCGGAAGCAAACAAATCCCAGTCATACATTATTCTCACTTGACTATATACGGGAGCAGTAGGGAGACTGAAGATACGGACGGTAGCTCTAAAAACGACTGGTACAAAACTGACCACCGACAGAAACCCCTTCATCGTAAAACTGAGAGCATGATAAAACCTTAAATAAAGGCATGCCCTCTTCCGGAGTGGGTTTTACATGGCCACCGAGCTTACACCGAAAATACAGGTTTCACAAAAGCCGTCGCAAACATTACGTGGTCTTGTAAAGCGGCTCGGTCTAGGTCGCCGCCGGGTTGTAAGGGCCGAAATGACTTGCAGAAAGCGCCCAGCGTAGAGTTATGTCGTCATCAACGAGCGCACGATCGTTGAGAAGAAAGTGTTTGCTGAGCGACACGTGCGTGTTGTTGTCACATGTCAATCATTTCACTTATTTGTGGAGAAGACTGTGACACACTTGGCTATGATGGGTTTCTCCGGGAAGATCCCATCCCACACTCTTAACGACGACGAGACCTTGGGATAACCCCAGCCGTCGATTAGATTGATTTCTAACCAAGTAACCTTTTGACTCGCCCACAGTTCGGTCTGTACGGCTCCTTCATGGGCTGCTTCGTGTACGTCATCCTGGGCACGTGCAAGGACAGCACGGTGGGGTCGACCGCCATCGCCTCGCTGCTGGTCTTCCAGTTCGCGAAGGGCGTGTGGCAGCGGGCGGTGCTGCTGACCTTCCTCACGGGCCTCATCGAGATCGCGATGGCCGT
Organism: Coelopa frigida; assembly: GCA_017309665.1. NCBI lineage: Eukaryota > Metazoa > Arthropoda > Insecta > Diptera > Coelopidae > Coelopa > Coelopa frigida. The sequence continues at coordinate 858,422 of CM029561.1, forward strand.
CTTCAAGCTCAGCTTCCTGGTGGACTTCGTGTCGGGGCCGGTGAGCGCGGGCTTCACCAGCGCCGTGGCCTGCATCATCTTCACCTCGCAGATGAAGAACATCCTGGGCGTGCGCAACGACGGCGCCACCTTCCTGGAGCGCTGGATCACCATGGTGAAGGACATCGAGAACATCCGGGTGCCCGACGCGATCCTGGGCTTCAGCTGCGTGGCGATCCTGATCGCGCTGCGCTTCGTCGGCCGCCTCAAGGTGGGCCCGGCCGACGACAGGGCCAAGCGCTGGCACCACGTGCTCGTCAACCGGCTGCTCTGGTTCCTGGGCGTGACGCGCAACGCGTCCCTGGTCATCGCCTGCACCGCGATCAGCATGCGCCTGGAGTCGCAGGGCCAAAGCTACTTCCGCCTGACCGGGCCCATCCCCACCGGGCTGCCCGCGGTGGGGCTGCCGCCGTTCTCCATCCCGGCGGTGGCCGGCAACGCGACGCTGGGCATCGCGCCGCAGGAGGGCGAGACGTTCGTGCAGATGGTGAACAACCTGGGCTACGGCCTGGTGATCGTGCCCCTGATCGCGCTCCTCGAGAACATCTCCGTGTGCAAGGCCTTCGGTGAGTTGCCGCGCCCCGGTGAACCATCGTCCACCCATTGACCGCCTCCTCTTGCAGCCAAGGGCAAGCCGATCGACGCCACCCAGGAGCTGTTCGCCATGGGCGTGGCCAACATCGCCAACTCGATGTTCAAGGGCTACCGCGCCAACGGCGGGCTCGCGCGCTCCGCGGTGAACAACGCCAGCGGGGTCCGCACCTCGCTGGGCAACTTCTACATCGGCGGCGTCGTCGTCCTCGCCCTGCTCTACCTCACCGAGTACTTCTACTTCATCCCGAAGGCCGTGCTGGCCGCCATCATCATCGCGGCCGTGATCTTCCAGCTGCAGTACCACGTCGTCCTGCCCATGTGGCGGAGCAAGCGTAAGCAACTCAAACTGGGCTGACGATTTCCTCTCACGCCTCTCTCGCGCAGGCTCCGACCTGATCCCCTGCTTCGTGGCCTTCGTCGCGTGCCTGGTGATGGCCCTGGAGATCGGCATCCTCATCGCCATCGGCATCAACCTGCTCTTCATCCTGTACCACTCGGCCCGACCCAAGGTCTCGCTCGAAATCCTGGAGGTGAGGTGAAGTCGGAGGCGCCGCAGACACCCAATCATTCACTGTTCGCAATCGTTTCCTTCCAGACCTCGAAGGGCCTGCGGTTCCTGAAGCTCACGCCGGACCGCTGCCTGATCTTCCCCTCGGTGGAGTTCGTGCGCAACCTGGTCATCAAGTCCGGCATCAAGACCACGCTGCCCGTGGTCGTCGACTGCACCTACATCTACGGGGCTGATTTCACCGCGGCCAAGGTGATATCATCGATGATCGACGACTTCAAGCTGCGCCAGCAGAAGATCATCTTCTTCAACCTGAAGCCGAGCGTGGTCCAGATCTTCGAGGGCCTCAACACGAAGCTCGTCCTCTGCTACAACATCGAGGCCCTGCAGCAGGAGCTCGCCGCCCAGCCGGAGGCGGAGGCGACCCCCGACAGCATCATCACTAGGCTATAGTTCCCGACAAAGCGATTGTGAATAACGCAAATAAACGTAGGTTTAACACAACAATGTGTCTTGTTTGGTTGAGGAAAGCGCTGTGAAAAAAGAAATTGCCGCGGCTGTCGCTGTCGCTGTCGACTCAAGGCCCAGCTCAATGGGCAGGCGCTAACTTGGTTAGCAAGTTCCGCCGAGCCGATGCGAGTCTAATGGCTCCGCGAATTAATCGTCAATTAATAGTAGTTGACTCACCGCTCTCCACGCTCCGCGATCGCCCGGAGCCTCTCGTGCCGCGCTCCGGCGAGCACCCTTTGCGGACCCAAACAACGATTTACATATTGTGGTCAATCGAACTCCAACCGGTTTCTCCGCCGGGCGACCAGTTCGGCTCGACGACGTCATCGGCGCGGAGGTTGGTTGGGCGAGTAAACAAAGCGGCGAAAGCTCTTCAGTAATGAGACAGCACTAGGCGGAAGAGGTTCCCGCCGTCGAGACGCCGCGCACATCGGGGAATCACCTGTCCATCAATCGCTTTGTTATTGAACGTTTCCTCCCAGCTCGTCAGTGTTGTGTTTCGGTGATCGCGGAGCCGAGCGCTTATGTAAGCACCATGTTGGACAACGGACAGACGTCTCTGAACGCGTCGCTGGACGCGCAGCTGAACGGCTCGCTGGACTTCATCCTGATCCCCGACCACCAGAGCGCGTCGCGCAGCCGCCTGGAGCTGGGCGAGGAGCGCTCCCGGGTGCAGAGCCTCCTCGCCCAGGCCCGCAACGTGTTCCGCAAGAAGACCCTCTACCGCCGCTTCCCCATCGCCCGCTGGCTGCCGCAGTACTCGCGGGCCGACGCCGTGGGCGACCTGATCGCGGGCGTCACCGTGGCCTTGGCGGCCATCCCGCTGGCCTTGGCCTTCGCCGGCATCGCCAACCTGCCCACCGAGGTGACTTCTCTCTCCCTCACTTTCTCTCGCTCCCCGCCTCACTCACGCACTCTCTCTCACTCGTAGTTCGGGCTGTACAGCTCGTTCGTGGGGAACTTCGTGTACACCGCGATCGGCTCCTGCAAGGACAACATCCTCGGCTCGACGGCCATCGCCTCGCTGCTGGTCTTCCACGAGGCGCACGGCGTCTGGCAGAAGGCGGTGCTGCTGACCTTCCTCACGGGCGTCGTCGAGGTCCTGATGGGCCTCTTCCAGCTGAGCTTCGTCATCGACTTCGTGTCGGGGCCGGTGAGCGCGGGCTTCACCAGCGCCGTGGCCTGCATCATCTTCACCTCGCAGATCAAGAACATCCTGGTGGTGCAGAGCTCGGGCTCCTCCTTCCTCGAGAACTGGATCTCGATGATCGGCGACATCCACAACCTGCGCATCACGGACACCCTGCTCGGGGTCAGCTGCGTCGCGGTCCTGATCCTGCTGCGCTTCCTGGGCAACCTCCAGGTGGGCCCCAAGGACGGCGCCGAGAAGACGCGCCTGCACCGCGTGGCCAACCAGTGCCTCTGGTTCCTGGGCGTGGGCCGCAACGCGCTGCTGGTGTTCGTCAGCACGGGCCTCGTCGCCTACCTGGAGTCGCAGGGCAAGAGCTACTTCCGCGTGACCGGCTTCATCCCCTCCGGCTTCCCCGAGGTGCAGCCGCCCCCCTTCTCCTTCCCGGCCAGGGCGGCGAACAACACGGCGGGGCTGCCGGCCGCCGAGCCGCAGTCCTTCTGGGACGCCGTGCACGAGTTCGGCTCCTGCCTGATCGTCATCCCGCTGATCAGCATGCTCGAGACCATCGCCGTGTGCAAGACCTTCTGTGAGTAGAATCCCACCAGCGAATGTCATCCTAACTCACCTTGATGTGACTTGTGACTTTGTTCCAGCCAATGGCAAGTCGGTGGACTCCACGCAGGAGCTGGTGGCCGTGGGCGTGGCCAACATCGCGAACTCCTTCTTCCAGGGCTACCGCATCAACGGCGGCCTGGCGCGCGGCTCGGTGAACACGGCCAGCGGGGGCCGGACGCCGTTCATCAACGTCTACATCGGCGGCATCGTCATCCTGGCCCTCATGTACCTGGCCGAGTACTTCTACTACATCCCGAAGGCGGTGCTCGCCGGCATCATCATCTCGGCCGTGATCTTCCAGCTGCAGTACCACGTCGTCGTGCCCATGTGGAAGAGCAAGAGTGAGTTCAGCCCGAGTCTGACCTGGGGCCTCTAATAAACTTCTCGATTTCGCCGCCACAGAGACCGACCTGATACCGGGCTTCGTGGCCTTCGTCGCGTGTCTGGCGTTTCCGCTGAGTCTGGGCATCGCCATCGCCATCGGCATCAACCTGATGTACATCTTGTACAACTCCGCGCGCCCGAAGATCTCCGTGGAGCACATGCAGGCAATTATAAACCCATTCTCCATTGCGTGAAGACTCGATTTAACTCTCTCTCTCAATTCGATTTTTAGCTGCCGTCAGGTCGAAGGTTCCTGCGGCTCACGCCGGACCGCTGCCTGATCTTCCCGTCGGTGGAGTTCGTGCGCAACATCGTGCTCAAGTCGGGCGTCAAGTTCTCCCTGCCCGTGGTCATCGACTGCACCTACATCTACGGGGCGGACTTCACGGCGGCCAAGGTCATCTCCTCGATCATCAGCGACTTCAACTCGCGCCAGCAGAAGATCGTCTTCTTCAACCTGCGGCCCAGCGTGGAGCGCGTGTTCGACGGCCTGAACACGAAGTTCACCCTGTGCTACAACATCCAGGAACTGGAGCAGGAGCTGGGCGGAGGCAGCACGCCCAATGGGGCCGGTGCCAAAAGCCCCAGTCCGCCCCCCAACGACACTCAGGAAACCACGAAGCTCTGAAGAGAGTTATCGGTGTATTAGTGAATGCTTTATAGGTTTATTTAGGAGATTATTTAATTACCTCGTTTGTTCGCAAGTATGCAATAAAAGTATTGAGCTACCCAAGTTATGGCTTCTTTCAAGATCAATTTGTGGCCGCGGATTCTCCTCTCATCCACTGCATAGTTTTAGGACGGCGAGTGAAACGGTTGTATAACAGTTGCGATCACTTCAACCGATTCACTTAGCCACAGAGGTTCTGACCATGACTACGTTGGCCAACTGGGGTATTTCCACCGAAATCAATTTCCCCACATTGTAAGAGACAGGAATCCCAGTCGTAGTCAGTTGGGAATCAATCTTTCAGTCTGTGGGAGAAATATTATCAAAAGGTCAGAAAAGCAACACATTTTTGTTATTTTAAATTGAATTTTAATTTTCCAAGAACTTTTGTTATTTACATGTAATAAATCTTCCAAGAAGCTGGTTCGTTCGTGGCATAACACGAATACGCGGAAACCCATCACTATTTGTAATTCTATATATTAGAACGAAACTATTCCTTTGTACACAGACGAAAAACTCGTTTATTTGTGGTCACAGGTTACATCACTAGGTAACTAGATAAGGGTTATACAATTAGTGTATATAAAACTATACAAATGACTAAATCTAGTGGCGATCACTTCATTAACATTAAGTACAATTCTCGATTCGCGAAATATAAAACAGTTGCATTGTACTAAAACAGTTTCGGAAAACTAACTAATAAAAATAATTAATATCGAATCGTTAATACAAAAGTCGTAAAAGGTCTTCCGTACAAACAAATCACTAATAAATTAAGCTTATGCAAGAAGATAATGAAATATGTATACACGTGTTAATAGTCAAAGCAATAGTCTATCAGAATTATTCTGAAACGGTAAGAACTGTTCTCAAGCGAGAGCAGGACTACGAGTCTTAAACTAGAAGGTTCTCCTGGGCCCGGCCTATAACTTGGTCGAGTACTCCTTGCCCATCAGCTCCATCTCGAGGGCCTCCATGTCGTAGAGGACCACCAGGTCCTTGTTCAGGCCCTCGAACACCTCGGCCACGCGCTGCTGCAGGTTGTAGAAGTAGAGCTTCTGCGAGCGCGCCTGGAAGTCGCCGATCATGGTGGACACGACCTTGGCGGCCGTGTAGTCGGCGCCGTAGATGTGCGTGCAGTCGATGACCACGGGCAGCGTGGACTTGCGGCCCTGCTTGTTGATCACGTTGCGCACGAACTCCACCGAGGGGAAGATCAGGCAGCGGTCGGGCGTGAGCATCAGGTAGTTGGTGCCGTTCGAGGTCTGCAAAGGACAGGGTTAGGACGGAGTTCAATAAAGATACGACTGAGCTACTCACGGAAAGGGTTTCGACTCGCAGCTTGGGGCGGGCCGCGTGGTACAGGATGAAGACGACGTTGATGCCGATGCCCACGAGGATGCCGATCTGCAGCGGCAGCACCAGGCAGGCGACGAAGGCGGCCAGCCCGGGAATCAGATCGGTTTCTGAAACAGAAAATTTAAATGATGGAGTCTATTTTGAGGTAGACTAGAGGACTTACTCTTGCTCCTCCACATGGGCTTCACGACGCGGTACTGGATCATGAAGATCACCGCGGCCACGATGATGGCGGCCAGCGCGGCCTTCGGGATGTAGAAGAAGGCGGGCGTCAGGAAGAGCAGCGCGATGATCACCAGGATGCCGGTGTAGAGGTTCGAGAGCTGGGTGCGGGAGCCGCTGGCGTTGAGGACGGCGCCGCGCGCGACGGCCCCGTTGCTGCGGAAGCCCTGCACGAAGGAGTTGGCCACGTTGCAGACCCCCACGGCGATCAGCTCCTGGGTGGCATCGCAGGGCTTGCCGTTGGCTGCGAGAGAGGATTTCGTTCTAGAAACAAGTCACAATCACTTTCGAAAACGACCTACCGAAAGTCTGGGCCACGGACATCGTCTCCAGGAGCGAGATGAGGGGGACCACGATCAGGCCCGAGCCCAGGCCGGAGACCATCTGCGAGAAGCTCTCGTAGGGCTGGATCACCTCGCCGGTGGTGGCGTTCGTGACGGCGTCCATGTGGAAGGGCGGCAGCTGGAACTTGGGCAGGCCCTTGGGCACGTAGCCGACCATGCGGAAGATCTCGATGTCCGAGCTCACCAGGAAGTAGCCGAGGCCGGCGGTGGCGCAGACCAGGACGGCGTTGCGCGAGGTGCCCACCAGCCAGAAGAGGTTCGTCCAGAACTTCTGCCAGCCGGTCTTGCCCTCCTTGGGGCCGAACGTGGTGCTGGCCATCAGGCGCATCGCGAGCAGCACGAAGATGCAGCAGAGGCCGAGGGCCGCGTCGTTCCAGCTGATGTTCTCGATGTCGTGCGCGATCGAGATCCACATGTCCAGGAAGGTGTTGCCGTGCGCGTTCACGGCCAGGATGTCCTTCAGCTGGGACGTGAAGATGATCAGGGACACGGCGCTGGTGAAGCCCGCGCTCACCGGCCCCGACACGAAGTCGATGAGGAAGCCCAGCTGGAAGATGCCCATCGCGATCTCGATGAAGCCCGTGAGGAAGGTCAGCAGCACGGCGCGCTCCCAGCTGCCGTTGGCCGTCTGGAAGGTGAGCAGCGCGGAGATGGCCGTGGGGCCGACGGGCACGTCCTTGCTCGAGCCGAGGAAGATGTAGATGAAGCAGCCCAGGAAGCAGCCGTACAGACCGTACTGCGGGAGGAAGGATTCGTGAGGACGATGTGCAAAGGAGGCTCCCCCTTTCACCCGCTCTGATTAGAAGCTCACCTGCAGGTCCAGCCCGGCGATGCCGGCGTAGGCCAGGCCCTGTGGGATGACCGTGAGGCCCACGGTGATGCCGGCCACCAGGTCGCCGACGAAGTCCTCGCGGTTGTAGCGGGGCAGCCAGGTGAGGATCGGCAGCCGCTTGTAGAGCGTCTTCTTGCGGAAGACCTTCGCGGCCGTCTGCCGGAACCAGTCGCCGGTGGCGTCGCAGCAGCCGCGCTTGCTCGCCTCGTCCTCGTCCTGCACGATGCAGTCGCGGGAGCTGTTGTACTGGCCGCTCGGCGGGATGTCCAGCGACACCTCCGAGCCGGAGTTCTCGTTGCCCTGGGAAGGCACGTCCTGACGCATTTTCTGGCCGACGCTGTGCGGGTGCCTCTTTATATCCTTAATCACTGACACTCAGCACACACACGCGCACTATGATCTGATCTGCGAGAGGGAATTTTGATATTGAACTTGGGATTTGATACTCGTGAGATTTTATTATAATTGTTTCTTTATTTCTATTCTATAATTTCGATGAGTTTGCAATTTGAAACACGATTGGATTCGAGGATCGATTTCCGATGGATTTATACACGAAGTATTTTTTTCTTTTTGCGTCCGCGATTTGAACTTGCCGCCAAAGAGTCGGTCACACGAATGAAACAAGAATCGGTGGAGCAGGTCACGATCTGAGCTCGGTTCGGTCGACCGTTGCGATTCGCGACTGGCTTCGGCTGCAGTTCGTCGGGGCTCGTGGCCGTTCGGATCGATCGGCGATCGTCGTGGGGGAAAGCTCGTCTTCTCGGGAGCCCGTCTCGGTGGCGTCCGACGCCTGAGAGCGGAACGACGGCATTTTAGATATTTTATTCTCTGAAGAGATCTCAATAACAAGCGCATTGAAAGGCTGTAAACTGCTTAATTGAAATTCAATCTGGCTGCGCGGCGCGCCGGTGGGCGGGAGCGACAACAACAACGATCACGATCCCAATGACAGTGTCGAAGACGGGCGAGAGACGCCCCCCCGCCCCCTGGAAAAGCACGAGCCCATCTTCGTCGTATGATCTGGGCTTTGTGATTTCGCGGAGAGCCCTGATGGGGGCCTCGGGGGAGAGGGGGGAGGCGGCCGACGGATGACGTCGATAAACGGCGGCAGCACGTTGCGGCCACACGTTAACGGTAATCGCTTGTGAATATTCGGTATGAGCATCACGGCGGCTCGAGCAGGGATCATTATTCGCATTAATTGGCATTTATCACTGGTTCCTCGAGTCTCATGGAGGCACACGAAAGCCGCCGGAATCCCCGACCGCCAGGCGGTGATGAAACATGGTCTACTTTAGGTCAGGTGACGCGTGGAACAAGCCCCGATTAAAAACCAACTCCCGCTCTGGATTTGTGGATCACGCGGGGCCCGGCTCCGGCCTGCGCCTCTTGGACTGGTTTCCCAGATATTCTTGGGTTACGCAAAGGTATTTATCGCGCGGGGACTTTTCACGATCGCAAGTCGTGGAGATGAGCGGCGATTGCGGTGAAATATGCAAACGTTAGACACGGTGCCTCCCCGCCGCGTTCCGTGAAAATCAAAATGAAAGCACAGCCACAGATCGGATTCCCGGCGATCGGAAATTAGTGGAACTCAAGCTAGCTATTGCTGTGACTAAATGCACGGTGGAAATCGTCTTATTGCCGGTGCAATTACCGAGCTTTTCCACCCAGCGCTCTATCGACATAACAAACCCGAGTCGGGTTTAATTTGATAATAAAACCGCCCAATTAGCGAACACCCTTTTATGTTCAGCGGCAGGCGAATGGGGTTTTGTGATCCCCACGTGTCTCAGGTCCTCGATAAATTCCTAACAAATAACCATAATTCCGTTCTCACGACCCACTCTCCGGTCGGACGGACGGACGGACAAAGGGATTCTATTTTTAGCCGCAGTAGTTTGTGTTCCGCTGAAATTTCTTCGTTTCCGCATTGGTGTAGGAACCTGTTCCCAGAGAACAATATCTCCTTAATTAATCAATGCTCCTTCTCCCTTGCTGTACTATAAACTCATGTGATTCATCTCACGTGAACGATTGCTTCGCACCCATATGTGTGTTATTATAAGTAGCGGTCCCTTCTGATGTTCGAAACATCTGTAGTCGGTCCAAGTGCAGAATATAAATATCCACAATCGCCGAAATAGCCGCTTATTGAAATCATATTGACGACAAAGTATTCCTATTTAAACAGGTTGGGTTCGTGCACAAAAATAACATCTTCTCACGTGAGTGCAGAGTTTATTGACTCCCGATGTGATTCCCACCCCAGCTTCTGGAGTCGGAGTCTTAAGGAAGGTTTGAACAAGTGTTTTGTTTGATTTATTAATTGCTCTTCCTATTCTTCCTCTGTGGGACAATTGAACTAAACTTGTTCCAGTTTCGCGACTCTTGCGACTTGAAGCACACAGAAAAAACTCACAAAGCCTTGTCCTTGTCGCAGGTTGGGGTCTGTCCGCCGTATGGACTTCGCGGCACGTCTGGAGCTACTGAGTTCCGCCATTGAAAGTGGTCGATTTTTAATTAAGAAAGTCGAAGCCTTTCCCCCCAATCAAGTATGGCGAACTTCAAATGCGCGATAACACTTTCGCAGAGAAATTTCGGCGTCCACTCCAGACGATAGGGAGATACCGAGATAGTTAATTCTGTACGTAAAATCTATCAGTAAGATAGTCTGCGCTTTTTTCATTCTTTTGTATGAATTATTCCTGGACTACACTCGGTATCAATCGAATGCGAGAGATAAAGCAATTAAACTGATTGTCATGGACGAACATGGCAAAGATATCGATGAATAGATTTAAATATGTTTCATGACTACTGAAATTAAAAATATCAACGGCGAATAAGGCAATGGAATCGTTTTTTAATCACGACGGAATAGAATAGTGGGTATTTTTGGAAATATGAGAAAACAACATGTTTACAAATGCACATGAATAATTGAGAGAAAAGAGACAAACTGGAAATCGGTTGTTTGCAGCGTGTAAACAGTCCAATTGAGAGGTGAATTACCTACAATTGGAGGGCAATTAACAGCCGTCCACTTGTCGTTAGTTGTGCACGACTCTTCACCGAGTGAATGGAAAGTGAAGGGCTTCGGGAAGTCGCACTTTGGGAAATGCAGTTAAAAAGCTCTTCAAGCCCGTTACGATAGGAGCCACAGAAGCTAATCAATACTATTCTAAGAAACCGCCTAACGATCATCCACTGGTTGGTCTCCAAGCGGCATTTATAATCTGAATATTATTTCTCTAATATTGCATTATACACCAATTGTGGGATTTAAAAACGAATCGCGATTAGGAAGTAGATTTATGAGAAACCCAATATTCGAGTTAAGATTGCGAATGACTTCACGATAAATGAGTTGGCCGAATATTTATTTGTGGAAATTGAAAAAGAACTAAATCAATAAATTGAACTCGGTTTTGATTTACGAAGGCTGTTTTATCTATTCGCAACTGTTAGTCGCCAAATATATTGCCATCGTCGATAGGGCCAGTTATGTTCACTGAAACGTGCCCGAAACGAAATCAACTACAAATCGGTAATTGCCTTTGCAACTATCATCGCGAGAACATATGTCAGCATGCTTGATAAAAACTCGAAAATTCTCAAGTTCAACATTGCCATATTTTATTCTAAGTTATCTCCGCCAGATGAGTAGTATATTAAAGTACAATTAACGGCGTACTTTGTTTGTGTCGCGAATATCAAAGGCAGAAGTCGTTAGGGAGACGGAAATATTTGCCGAAACTTATGGTTCGTAGTGTTGCCACAACCTCCTTACATTTTATCTCGAAGTTGCGATGCGATGTGGTAGATGTCGAGCACACGATGTGTATCCTTACGTCCTGCCAAGAATCACTCCCCAAGGACCGTTCCGAGTTCGGCGAATTCGCGTACTGAGAGTTGTCTGAGCTCCAGAGCTGTCTTTATAAAGACGCCCACTTCCCCCAGGGCGTCCAGAGATAGCGTCTGTTGATAAGAGCGAAATGAATCGCGCACACATTTCCAGGGAAAGAGCAAAAGAGATAAAATCTGCATGTCGCAGGCAAAAGAGAAACACTAGGGTTTTGAAGAGAAGAACTTACTAATTTCAGGCCTTTTGGCGTGAATCACAATTTCATACGCCCAGGATCACCATTTTGACATCGTTTGACTCTTTCAGTCATCCAGGATCAAAAATCAATACACCTCGGCCTTTATCAGAAAATCATGCCGGTGCCCCGTGTTTGGTTTTATGACCTCTTTGGGAATTCGGGCTGAATTATGGGATATATCGCGATTTCGCGAAGTGTTTAAATTGTATAATGTTTAATGGCTTTTGTCGCATGTGCCGAAATTTGCGTTTGTTTTTAATCACCCCCTGATTCATTCCGCATATTTGATTTGGAGAGATATCTCCAACCAGTTCGTCAGTCAGTCAGTCAGCCAGTCCTTCATCCCAAGAGTACGATTGCTCTTGTTTGTTTCGTTATCTAACTCAAACAAGTTCCTCACGTGACGATCATAAAAGGAATTTTATTCTGCAACATTTCGGCTTCATTTCGCTTTATTCCAATTGTTTCCATGCCTTTATCTAATTATCTACTGTTGCCCATTTCTATTTGTTCTGTGGTATCATCAATGCGTCTCCTCAGGACCCCGTGGCCAACTACGTAAATTGCGGAGTTCCGTCGCAGTCCCAACACCCCGCACCCAAGTCGTAGGGTCGTCTATCGACTGTTAATAACCCATTACCGCATGCCTCGACCACAATCAGTGTATTTATTGGACAATCAAATTTAGTAGGTATATCTGGCTAAAGACTATTCTCATAAAGTAAGGCATGGTCGGTATTATTGATTTCTATATTTAGCCTCGGTGTTGACGTCGTCGACAATCTCCCGTTGGGTGAAAAGTTTCCGTGCAGAATCATTAATGAAAGTCTTGTCGTGTGGATGAAGGAGACAAATCAGAGTCAATTGGGGAGGCAGAACATGCTCCATGGAGCGATTAGATATCCGCTGATGAAGGTACTTCTGGTATTCCGGTGTGCAAATATTTTCACCCATTTAAATGAAAGTTTTAAGCCCCAGACGCAGAAGCTTCGCTGGAAATAGCGATAAAAACGTGAACTCAAAATATTTACACTCCTCGAAGCGAACGAGACAGAGGGAAAGGGAGGGGGGAGAGAGACAGCTTGTGAGCAAGATGGGGTCTTGACGAGTCGTAATTATTTTCCAGTTCGAAAGGTTCTCGTTATCTCGTGAAATACGACTGTTAAATATTTAAATTCGCAATCCGTTGACAAACGGCTCCAATGAGCTGTGATCTCGGCGAATACAACAAAGTCGAGAAAAAGGAAGGACCGGGTGGTGCTGGTCCAAAGGGTCTTAACGAGGCGAAATGTCAATAAGATGTCGCTTTTAATAGGAATGCCTGCAGAAGCGGGCCACAAAGTGAAGAAATTCTCTTCAAACAGAAGTTGAAAATGCCTCTAACTCTCTTAGTTGAGTAGAAGTCTATAATAATTATCTCAACCAGAGTTCAATGGGTTGCAAAGCCTACTCTAGAGTGGAATTAGTGTAGAGAATCGTGTCCTTGAATTGTGATCCTTCACCGATCGTGAATCGCAACTGGGGCATGCAAACACCAAAGACTTAGAACCGCCGTCAATAAACGGATTTAACTCCTTGACAATTGTGTACAAGAGAAAATAATGTTTGACGAACTTGATCTTATCACATAAAACAATTAAAGCATTAAAGTGCGTCACATAAATCTTATCACTTGATTGGACGGGCGGGCTTCCGACACGTCGGCATCGCCTGCATGGCTGCGTGCGGAATAGACGTGTGCCAGAGGTGGAGCAGGGCAATCGCCCAGAAATATGGCAAGGATTTCGCGAAATTTATATGCGTTGTTGTTAGAAGCTTAGCTGTGGCGATAGCGGGCATAAATTGGACGACTGTTGTCTGGGCGAATACCTGGGGTGAGTTACCTGATCTTCTTCTCAACGCTCAAGGCCTACGATTTGCAAACATTTGAAAAGCTTTCCTCCGGAGAAATCCGAGGTCCTAATGTTACGTAATGAATAGACATATCTACTTCATGTTCCAATAATTTATTGAGCGGAATTAAAATGAATTGATGTGAATTGACGAACGACGTGTCCGACAAGACTGCATGAGTGGTCGCATGTCGGTGACGAAGCGCCACTCTGTCCTACGGACAACTAAATAAATTAATTTATGGTATTTTTTTAATTATACGCTAATAAATCTCACCGCGACAAAATATTCACATACGTATATATGAATATTTTTTCTTGGACAAGCTATAAAAACATCAACAGCAACAATCAACAAAACGACAAAAGACGGACGGACGGACGAATGGTTTTAGGGTATTTCTGAAAAATTTCGGCACAGTTTCAAGCTTAAAGTTGGTAGTCGAAGGTTTGACGAGGTTATTGTTATTACGTAGTTTGCTCGCGTGGGCTTCGGATTTGACCGACTTTCGGCCACGTTCTAGCGACTTATTCGGCGCTCGAAGCCTCGTCCGAGCATCGTATCTTTGGATAAATTATTGACACATTATATGGGAATGGATTAAAATTAATAACCATTCATTGGATGTTTATTTTGAACAGATGCTGAACGCGGAACGTCGTCGAGATGCAACCTTAAGCTATTTGTTCGAGAAATGAACAACCTGTTGAAAATCATATCGATGTTTTCACATCGTCAGCAGCTATAATGAAAGTAAAAGTAATTAACGACCTTTGTATCGCGACGGTGGGAATTCCCTAAGTGAGGCGGAAAACATATCGGTTTTCAGAAAGAATTTACTGATTGAATCAAAATCACTCATATGCCACATGTTCGAGAAATACCCGATCTTAACAAAAATAAAACAAACTCTCTTTATTTTGCTATGAATATTTCTACAAATTTTTATTCATGAAATGTTAATACATTATGCGACTAAACAGATTGTAATTGAAACTACGTGTATGCACTATATAATAAATTTCATATACAATTCATTCAGTTTTCCGAGTTAATTAATATTAATTACAATAATTCAAAATCAAAAACAAAAGCGATAAAAACAAATAAGACAAATTACAATTGAAACTGCTGGTTGAAATGGAAAAGTATTTCACTTCAAGTGAAAACGTGATGAATAGATATTGATTTCTCTTCGTTATCAAAGGTTAAGTGGATCCCTTCACTTGTACACAAACATGCATTCAGCAGTGAATGAATGAGTTATTTTTGCATTAGGTGTTTGACCATGTGTATTTTCATTGGTAGAACTTTGATCGACTATTTTTAATTTGCGAGTGATTTTCAATATCGACAAAAACGTATTCTTCGCATTGAGAAAATGGTGCTTAGGTACAAATGCCATTTGTTTGGTTGAAACGGCAGTGAAACGATAAAAATGTGGTCATTTTGCAAATTTCAAAACTTTTCGTTTGTATTTCACAAAAGACATAGTTTAAACTTAACCAAAATTGGTAAAATGGTAAAGGATAAGAAAAATACATTTCCACACTCTAGAACAGTTCCATTCACTTAGTCTTCCAAAGTCACATTGCGGAAGAGATAAGACATGGACTCCTTATTGTGGATGCGGCGTATGGCTTCGGCGATCAGGATAGAAATGTCAATCGTCTTGATCTTGTGGCACTGAAGCTTTTGGATTTCATGTGGAATGGTATTTGTAACCACGACCTGCAACGGGAAGGAGTCAAAACCCCCTGGAGTCAAGCTAAAAGAACACGAGATTCACCTCATCAATGGGAGACTCCTCGATTAAACGCGGTGCGTCCGAGCTGAGCAAGCCATGTGTCGCTAAAACATAGATCTTGCAGGCGCCGTTCTCCTTCAGCACCTCGGCGGCGGCGACGAACGACTGCACGTCATCGATCAGGTCGTCCTGGGCGAATCACAACACAATAGTATAGTACGAATAGGAGGTAACTGTGGATAGATAGATGAATGATGCTTACCACCATGATAGCGATGCGTCCGTTCACGTCTCCGACCACGTTGATGGGGGGCTTCTCCTTGGGCGGATGCATCGGCACTCCGACCGAGACGCTAATGGTGCGTGTTCGAGTGTGGGTGCTGCGTGTGTATGTGTGTGTAAGCATGATGGAAGGATATGGTTGGGACGTTTTAATTGTTTGGGTTGTGTTGTTTAATTTTCATTTTTATTTTATGGTTTCAAGTGATGCGATGCAAGTGTGTGTAAGAACCAAAAAGAGACATGAATATAAAAAGTAGAATTCTTTTATAACACTTGAAATCAAAATACAAACCTAGGGGTCGTTGGTAAGCACATTTCAACTGTATTTCCTATCAAATTGCTATATGTACTGAATGATAACAGATAAAGAAAAAATTTTTGTTGTTTGTTTGTTTGTTTTGTTTCGTTGTTCGATTTTCAACTTAATTTACTCTCAAATTACCACAATTATTTAAAACCAAATCAAAGTAGCAACTACACAAAATACAAAGAAAATCATAAAAATCATTTACAAAAATGTATTGTGTGCTTTTTAGGCAAGTGGCTGCGGTTCGAGCGGGCCAATCGACGGGCAGCCACAAAATATGGATTCGTACGGTTTTCACACATATTTCAAATGGATGGAACTCGATCGGAAGTGCGTGGGTTCCGATGAGCTGGCATTGTTATTATTTAAAACTTAAGTTGAAGTGTATTTGGGGGGAACACATAGGCTTCAACGTATTGCTGTTGGCCTGGTGACAACATGAGCTTATGAAGAGATGTATTTCTCGGTACTTGAGGTTGTTACAGGCGAATTAACACAAACATTAGGGATTGCCGAGTTGTTTTTCGAAGTATTCTCGACTTTATGATAACCATAACAATACATTTTGTTCATTAGTAGCAATGTTAATAGAATAATAACAAACTTGTACGAGAACTTTTTATCCTCGACGTCTCTGCAGGATATTTTACTATCATGCAAAGGTACAACGCATAAATTATTCGGAAAACGTTTTCTATACCATGCAAAAATTACAAAGCCAATCAGAACTAAGTATTTAAATTATGATTAATTCGTAATTTAGTAAAAAACAATAATCAGACGGACTGAAAATAATTAAAACCTTTCAAAAACGCAAGCTTGAGTATAATTTTAAAATTTGGAATCTTTGCATTACAGCTAGTTGTCTTTATCGAGGAACAAACAAAAACTTTTTTATAGACCTTGATTCTTGTACATTTTAAATTTCGAAGTTGAAATGTACTTGTGAAATACTTAGAAATGTATTATACTTTTGTTTCGAAGGGAAAATAACGACAGATTAACAATTAAATTAAGTGAAATGAAAGAAAGTTGCACACAGATGAAGTTAAAACGATGGCGATGTGATGAAGAGATCCAGTAGAATGGAGAAGATTAGTAATGAAAGGTGGACAGAGGAGCAGATAAATTCTAAGGATAAGGAGAGTATGAGGAGCTGGAGAGCGAAGGAATTAGCTTACATAATGTCTGGACACACATGAACAATTAAAGCTAAATAGTGGAATATAAAGGCCTGGGAGGCATTTTGAATCATTTGGAAATGAATTCAATGTTCTTTTAGATAGACGTAGATAGATGTAATGAAACAAAGTAGGAAAATCATAAATTAACTTCAGTGATGTTAGAAATGCAGATTCGAAACGAGCTGATAACTGATCTAGTATGGATTAGAGATGGCTCTCGACTCACCTGACTGGGGGAGGGGAATATCTGCCGTCGACTTCGTCGCTTTCCGCCTCCTTCTGCTCGCCGTGGATGACGGCGATGCCAAGGCGCAAGCGCTCGGCGTAGGAAGTCGCCTTCTTGGCACAGCCGGGATCTCGAGCCACGATCACTGCATTGCGGTAATCGGGAATCTGAAACAAGGTCATTTGCGCGTATTAACATCAAGCTGAATGTATTCCTAGACCTAAACCTACGCTCTCCTGGATGTACTGCAGTAAGAATGGGGAGGCGCGCAAGTTGTCGACAGGAATATCGAAGAATCCTTGGATCTCCTTCTGATGCAAGTCCATGGTGATGATGTGTGTGAGCCCCGAAGTGCACATCATCTGCAAATCAAATACGAACCATGTTTATTACGATAAAAATGACCTCCTTCCGCTTCGAACCTTGGCCAACAATTTGGTAACGATGCAGCCACGTTTCCTCATCTTGCACTGCTTGGAGTAGGGCAAGTAGGGGATGACGCCGACAATGGAGCGGGCCGAGGACGTTTTGCATGCGTAAGCCATGATCAGCAGCTCCATAATATTGTTATTCGCATCTCTAAAGGGGAGTAAAGGCAAGTTTATATACCACGTGTCAATAGGAACATAGTTCTCTCAAGCCTACTTCGTGCCCGTTTGAATGATGTAAATGTCCTTGCCGCGCACTGAGTCGCCGATCTCGACCATCGTCTCGCGATTGGTCTTGTGGAAAACGGAGCAGCCGCCGCTCTTCAGGCCCATGCGGTCGGCCACCTGGTTGGCCAGGTCGGGGTGCGAGTTGCCATGTATGATGACAATGTCGGAAGTCGATGTAGTATCCATATCGCTCCTGCAACGTTTCGGTGGGCGCACGCTACCTAATCTGTAATTGATGCAGACATTAGTTCGAGCTTCGGTCAGCAGTGGGGGGAGGAAAGCCGTCGTTTGTGACGCAACAACTCAAACAACACAAACATAAGCGCTCCCTTCGACTCGGAAAGAACGTCGAAAAGAAAACAAAACTCCAACGAGTGGTCGTATGGAACAGCGTTAACGAGGAAAGCATAGGTATGTGGGACGAAAAGCGTCGTAGGCTTAAAAGTAGCAAACAAAATACAAATAATAAAGAGAGGTAAATTGTATCGGAATGCCTGGAATGATATAAATTGTCGTGATGATATATACAGATTGAAGGAGTAAATGCTGAGCTCCAATCACTATCCTAAGAGTGTATCATATCATAGAGGATAGTTAATACAATGTCCTCATTATCTCCGAAAACACTACCTGCTCTGTATGAACTTTTCGCGCTAATTAGTTAGGCATTCAAAGCGTGGAACCCCACACATCACCGATATATATTGCTCTATTTGTCCTCATTAGCGCCCGTGCTTCCATCCATACTTCGGTCTATTGATTAATTGTGGTTACACGGCAGGAGGACAGCGAAGAAATAACCCAGTGAACCACATAATCCATTGGACTTGACTGGAGCAAACTTCCGACGCACGGCCACGAAGGAAAAACCAAAGCAACCATTACACAAACCTACTCACGTAGACGGCGGCTGAAATGTGCGGAGAATAATGGCCGAACTTCGTCGCACGAATAACAACACAACGGAAACGACGCTAAGGAAGGACGAAGGATGAAGGAAGAAAGCGCCACGCGACTCTATGTCGATTTATTTAAATGAACTGCAGCGAAAATGAGCCACGGAAAGTTCCCATATATCGTGCGGACGACGACGAATATGAAGAATAATACACTGGCCAAGCTGGCGGCCGGGGATTCCTTCGAGCGTGTTCCGCGCGAGTGAATAACTAAGTTTCGAAATGCCTCAGCGGCGAATCCACAACAACAGGAGGACGAGGACAGGATACAGAAATCAGAAACAACGGATGGATATCGACCAAACACGTCCAGGACGGGAGCGGACGGAGGCAGCGCATTTGAGAAATGCCACAGTTTCTCAATCTGCCTGCAGTTGCGACGTCACGCGCTCGTTGTTTGTCAGTTTGCCGCAAAGTGCAAAATATCGAGGACGACGACGACCGGGCCGGGGCGCAGGACGAACCAGTGAATGTCCTCGCGTCACATCAGCTCGCCAAGACGATCCCAGCCAGTTGGCATTCGGCATTCGAGTGGAAGATATTGCAACGCAGATAAAGGTGGGCGTGGCTGCTACCATTGTTGTTGTTGCTGCTGTTGCCGCCACCCGAGGTGCTCGAAATTCAATTTACGTGAAATGTGAGTTAATAACGCATTGCCTCCTGCAGCCCCGGCCGGCGCCGCAAGATGGCAATAAAGAAATACGCCCGGGCTCTCTAATGGAAATTTAATTTTAGCTCGAGTGGAAGCTCTTGCACGCGAAATTCACAATTCCCAGCGGAGGCGGAGGGGCGAAGGTCTCTCGGTTCGATTGGAAACTCCTCAAGAAATCGCACGCCCCCGTCAATGTCAAACTCTTAACCTTTCTGGCGTCTGGTCGTCCTCCCAGGTGCGTGTGTCTGTCCGTCAGCGTCGGCAGATGTGTGTCATGTCCGAAGGGCGAACGCCAGGTATGTCGGAGGCACACCTTGTGACTTCTAAGAAAATAACCTTCGAAAATCTTCCAGCGAGTTGCAACGTTTAACGGCGATAGGCAAGTGGACTAAAAATAGACGTAGGCCGCTTCAGGGGGCAGGAGGAGGAGGTCCAACAATGCACGACACGATCTGCTGAGAAGCTCCGCGAAGAAATATAATGGGTGATTCCGGTGAGTAGTCAACATGGTGTGGGAAGATTTAGAAAATAAAAACCACAAATCGCGTTAATGAGCGACATCCGTTCGTCATATTAATTCAATTGGTTCAGAAATCAGAAGCACTTTCAATGGAATTTTCCAGAACTGAGAGGTTGAACTTGGTGATTTTTATCATTTTCGCTATAAGCTTTCTCTGTGCAATTGATCTTTGCTCTCAGCTGGCGATAACAATGGAAATAAATTCTTAAATCTGGACCATTCACATTAAAGTTCCTTGAAGTATCTCATGATTATCAAGGAATGGAAAAAGCAATCGCTAAAATAGGGCGAGCTCGAACAATAATCGAACCCATTTCTCGTGAAAGCTCATAGGTTAGCATAATTTGGGCAAAGATCAAAGCACCACCAGGCGCGAGGCATAAACACCTCCTTCGCGGAGGACTCACCACCCGAATGTAACGCCGTAGCATTTGCATTTTTATGCGCCCATGAATGCCAAGTGGTGGCGCATAAAAGTGCTAACAAAGACTCCGCGGCCACAAGTTCACAGTGGGCCGAAATGGGAATGCGATAAACGGCACGCATATGCAGCCAGTCGCAAAGTAGAGGAAAGTAATGAGGCTTCTGGCTGGAGGCAACCTCAGAAGCAGGCAAACAGAAAGGAAGGAGGGAGGGAGGAGGTGTTAAACCCTACTGACACACAAATTTCGCACGTCAACGTGTCTTCCTGCAAAGTGCAAGGATAAGCTGTGGCAACGAGCCCTCACCTTCTTCCACACAGCCGAGGCCTCTTGGTTAACACAATGCCACACACACCATGGCTCTCGCCCTCCGAGCACTTAAGTGGTCTCACACTCTGACTTTTAGGAAATAAATTAAAAATTCAATTGCTTCGCCGCCTGCCTCGAAGGAGGTGCTCGGCTCGCAAGCACACTATATTGCTTTCCGATTAGGCTAGGTGCGAATTTCGATTAGGTGAGGCCAATTATTACGGAATTTCTGAGTGTTAGAAACAGTCGCCTCGCAGTGGGTTCCGTCTGCGGATGCAGAACTTGAAGTGTCTTGGGGAACGCTGGGAAATCTAAAACTCTATCACCATGATTGGGATGGCTTGTGATCCTCTGCAGCACACGAGCATGTATGAGAGGATGAACGAGGGTAACCGCTCAATCCGGGATGGCGATTCTTTCAACGAAAAACCGCTGTTCAAATAATTTGTTCCACTTTCTCTTCGCTAAACAGACAGCGAGGACAGCGATGGAGAAGGCGGATTGGGCAACGTTTCGCGCGTCATCATTCGTCCCCCGGGACAAAGTGGCAAGGCCAAGCGGGGCCACCTGTGCTTCGACGCCGCCTTCGAGACGGGCAACCTCGGGAAGGCCGACCTGGTCGGGGAATTCGAGTACGATCTCTACCTCCGACCCGACACTTGCAACCCGCGCTATCGCTTCTGGTTCAACTTCACGGTGGACAACGTCAAGCAGGACCAGCGGGTGCTCTTCAACATCGTGAACATCAGCAAGTCGCGCAACTTGTTCAACTCGTGCCTGACGCCGCTGGTCAAGTCCTCGAGTCGGCCGAAGTGGCAGCGCCTGGCGAAGAAGAATGTCTTCTACTACCGCTCGACGATGCACCAGCAGCACTACGTGCTCAGCTTCGCCTTCACCTTCGACAAGGAGGACGACGTCTACCAGTTCGCGGTGGCGCCTCCCTACAGCTACTCCAAGCTGCAGTCCTATCTGAACGTGATCGACGCCCGCCAGACCGAGAAGCGCTTCACGAGGAGCGTGATGTGCAAGACCGTGGTAGGATGATGATATGACTCATTTCGTACCCAATACTCAGTAGTGTCCTCCGTAGCAAAACCGCAACTTGGATCTCATTACGATCGACCATGTGACGGGCAAGACGAAGTCCGACCGCTTGGAGCGCAACTTCATACGCGTCATCGTGATCCTCTGCCGCTCCCACTCGGGCGAGACCCCAGCCTCCTTCGTGTGCCAAGGTTTTATAGAGTTCCTCATTGGAAATCACCCGATTGCCAAAATACTGCGCGAAAACTTCGTCTTCAAAATCGTGCCGATGGTGAATCCGGACGGAGTGTTCCTGGGCAACAATCGCTGCAACCTGATTGGCCAGGATCTGAATCGCACGTGGCACCTGGCGACCGAGTTCTCGCACCCGACGCTGTACGCGATCAAGAACATGCTGAAGGAGTTGGACAACTCGGACGTGAGTATTGAAATCGCGACATTCGCGGCATACTTTCAGGCATGCACAGAATTCTAATCGCTGCTTGCTCCTCAGTCGTATCAGATTGACTTCGTTATTGACCTGCACGCGCACTCCAGCCTGCACGGGTGCTTCATCTACGGCAACACCTACGAGGACGTCTACCGCTACGAACGGCACCTGGTCTTCCCGCGCCTGTTCGCCTCCAATGCGCAGGACTACGTGGCCGACAACATGATGTTCAACGCGGACGAGCGCAAGGCGGGCTGTGCGCGCCGCTTCTGCTGCGAGCGCCTGAGCGACACGGTGAACGCCTACACGCTGGAGATCTCCATGGGCGGCCACTACTTGAAGGACGGCAAGACGGTGGCGCTCTACAACGAAGACGGGTGTAAGTTAGCACGAAGCGAATCGAGCCCGCACATATTGATAGGTGTCTGTCTCTTTCGCAGACTATCGCTGTGGCCGCAACTTGGCGCGCACCTTCCTCCAGTACTACCGCTTCATCAACGTGCTGCCGGTGCCCGCGGTGCCCGACGTGCGCCAGAAGCGCCGCAACCGGCCGCGCACCCACCACTCGCGCTCCCGCTCCAAGACTCGCTACGAGGTGAAGCCGCGTCCGAAGACCACGCGCTGCTACGCACCCATCAGCTACACCAACCTCTCCATCTGCTACGACTCGGGGGGCTCCTCCGACGAGGGCGGCTTCTCGCCCACGCGCCCCCTGGCGAGCTCGAGCAACGCCCAGTTCAGCGGCTACCGCAACTACCGCCGCTCGGTGGTGAGCTCGGTGGCGCATGCGCACGACCAGTTCTCCCTGCTGACCATCAAGGCGTCCAAGTTCGACAGCCTGAACTTCTCCACTGCGACGACGACGCGCGGCAGCCACAAGGGGCCCAACTCCACGGAGAAGTCGGCTAAGGCGGGCTCGGCTGCGTTCGATGTGCCGCTGCATGTGCCACCGAAGCCGTACTTGTCCATCATCGATCTGAACCAGTTGACGCGCGGCAGCCTGAACATGAAGTCCAGCAGCTTCGACGCCGATCATCGTGGATGAAGCGGTAGTTAGTGAAATTTTATTGTTGTTCTTCGTTTTTCCTACTCCAAATATCAATGCTTTTGCAATGTTTACTCCTTAGCTAAGAAATAAATTCCGTTTTCCTCCGATTGTTCTCCCACTTTTTCGAAGTCACGTCCGAAGGGCAAAGTTATGAAATGTTTGGAAATTTATGTCGCCCTCGTCACTTGTTGTTGTCGTCGTGTTCTTCTGTGACGATGTGGGAGACCGTCCATTGGCTGCCAAGTGGTTAATACCTAAAGATGTTCTATTTTTGTGAACCGCACTGACTGGCGCAAGCACCTCGAAATTAATTGGGAATATTAGTTGATTTAAAAACAATTATTATTAACAATCCAAGCAGCGACAGGCAGGCGGGAGAGTGTAATCTACCGGCTATCACAAAAGTTCACCTTTTTCCGAACCAACTCGACTGAATATATAATCGCTTGATAAGAGAAAGCACGTTGTTTCCAAACCCAATCACTCACACAACTGATTATAAATAAACCAATTCGAACGGGCGGCAAGTGGCAAGCAACAAGTTGAACCGAAACCGAGGCAGCCCACAATAATACCAACAACAACGGCAACAACTCGAACGAAAACAATACAAAATTTGTTGTAAACTTTATCAGTGAAGAAGCTGTTTGTTTGGCCCGGAGCCAAACGGGCAGCAACACTTTTTCATCACATGGAAAACTTGAGCACATCGAACCGAGGGAGCGAGTTTTCACTCGTGTGTTTCCACTCAACCGTTGGGAGGAGATGGGGTGGTCTTTGTTTGTTTGTTTCTGTTTCATGGGGGAGAAGTCACTCGCTCTTCCTCACGTTTCGAGCACATGACGATGTTTTGGTTGCCGGCACCGCCGATGTGAATGGTGTCGGCCGGACGCTAGAGGCGATGGTTTCGAGCTGCGCACGACGGCGTATCGTTGCTTGACAAATGAGCTGTTGCTCGGCGTTTGGGATTCCTTTATCTTATCGTGAATATAATGCCGCAGTTTATTTGCTTAAAACTCTTCTGTTCTGGAGTGCGAGTTTACGAGAAATGCGATATTACATGTTTGTTACTCCTAGTGCGACGCTATTCCAAACAATTATCGATATCACAATAAAAAAAGTGGATGCCAACAAGTTGTGCGTAGGAAATCAAAAAATCAAGGCACAGAGACATTTCCAACGAGTGGGAAATTGGAGAGCACGAGGAAGTTTATTCCGGAGAAGCATCAAATGGGGGTTTATTTCGATTTGATTTTATATCCAGATTACATAAAAATAGAATAGAACTGAAATAACTTTCGCACCAGAGGTAGAAATAATATTTAACACAGTCAAAAGTCCGAGATGAACGCGTTCGGTGTTCAACGCCACGCCGACGATAAGCAACTGATTCCAGCGGGCGGACAAAGAGAGAATTTTAATTCGACTGATTAACACATTTAATTAACAAATCGATTCCAATGGAATTCAGTGCACGGAATCGAACGAGGCCTACGAAACTGACCCGGAGGCAATGGAAGAGAGCGTTGAAACGAGAGCAAATGGAGGAGGAATTTCTGTTGAGGAAAGAGTCGATGGGGAGAGGAGTCTCGTGACTGACTGACGGACGACTGGGACAAAGTAGTTGCACCATTTATTGGCCCAACCTTAAACAGAAGGGAGAGTCCATGGAAATCAATAAAAGTAAGGTGCAGACAAGAGCGAACTGAAAATAGGTTGCACTTGTTCGCAGGCGTTTGAAACGTGATCCGAGAGATGATAATATTCTGAT
Organism: Coelopa frigida; assembly: GCA_017309665.1. NCBI lineage: Eukaryota > Metazoa > Arthropoda > Insecta > Diptera > Coelopidae > Coelopa > Coelopa frigida. Next base: position 883,193 of record CM029561.1, read on the forward strand.
TAGAGCCAAAAGTAAACAAAGCCAGATGCAGGTAAACAGAAGGTGTAAATAATTTTCCCGTCAACGTAGAGAGATTCTGTAATCGGAGCACACCGTCAGCTCTAATAGGCCAATAAGTGACGATGGAGAGACGGCAAGATGTTGTCATTTTATGAATTTGAGAACCCAATTGGATATTGCGTTGTCTCAATGGTTTCTTCTCATTCTGGAGGTAGAATAATGATGTAATTTCATTTGGTTTTCGGAATATTAGAATTTCTAAAAATAGTAATTGGATTAAAATTATAGTCGGTAATTTCTTAAATGCAATTAATTACTAATCTATATAAAAATATAACAAACAGAGAACTCAGTGTAAACAAACAACGAAAAGCCCAAAAGCTGGAAGAAAACATCGGAAGCGCAAGATAACCTTTGTTAGCAGCAAAACGCACTGGGTTCAAACGGAAAAAGCAATTTAATTAGGCGTGGAAGCAATAAATTTAAAAAAGTCTAGAAATCCACAAAGCAAAGAACGAAGAACAAATTGAACAAAAACGTATTTTCGGCAAAAACAAAAATAATTTTGGACAAAAGAAGAACCTGGAATATACGGATGGCACTGAGGGGCGGGACGGACGAGGAGGACAAACACATTGGGGAAGAAAGAGAGAAACATAATTAAATTAAAAATAAATAAAATGAAAGGAAATGGGGGACAAATAAATGATAAACACATAGAACGCAGAAGATTGCGAAAATGATTTGGGAGAAAAGTTAACACAAAAAGGATATCCAGGGAAAACTATAAAAAATAACTAACTGAATTAATGCGACTTTACTTGTTTCGGTTGAGGAGCATTTCTTGAATCCTCTATTCTTCTACGCTTTTAACTGTTGCACTCTGCACCTCTATTCTTCTATTCACTCTAGGGTGTAAAATTTTAGAAGAACGAACGAAATTCACCAACTTGCGCCGCAGCGGATTCTGACAATTAGACCGCAAAAAGAAGAAGTGTCAAGGAATGAAACAACAACAACAATGCAGACAAAAAAAAAAAGAATCTTTGACCAGGGTTGCCAAGCAATCTTTTTCGTTGTCAAAAATCGATTTGGATTTTTTCACTCATAAATGCTGTCGAATGGAAAGACAACACTGCTGCGAATGAGGAGAACCAAAACAAAAGCCTTCAAAACTGTCAAAAACGTCCCGGAAAATTCTGATCGGCGGCCATTTTTTCTGAGTTTTGAAAGCGTCCCTGAAATGATGAATTGATGCCTGGCGCCATCTATTCGTGGTGTACAAGTTTGCAAATTTTTGTTTATTTTTTTTTATTAAAAAAAAAAAAAAACAATCCTCCACACGGCGCAGCTGCGAAATTAATTCTTCACTTTCCACGTTGATTTTCCAGAGTTTCGAACGCTTTGCAGAGATTTCAAAACTATTGCAATATTATTTACTTTTTTGTTGAACACTTGACGCTGCACAGAACTCCAAATTTTCAAAACAATATTATTATTTCCACGGAGCAATTAATTGGTCGCTAGTTGAATGTTTTAAAACCGACGGACGACGACGTATCATTGTAATAGAACGAATAACTAACGTTGTAATAGATCTGATCTATTACAAAAAAGTTGTTGAATTGTGCGCCAGGGAGGTTTGCAAAAAGCACTCTCTTCTTCTTCTTCGTCTTCTTTTCCACGGGATTTTCTGGAAAATCGAAGTCGCTGACACACATGGTGGTTTGTGTCCATACTAAAATTTAAATCAAAATTCTCATCGCTCTGAACTCCTAGGTTTGCGTATTAGATGGAGGAGCTCTAAACTTCCCACAAATTTCCCGAAATTTTTCCTATATCTACTCTTCACGAAGTCAAACGTCCTTGGCGTCCTACTGATGGCGCTTCGATCCAACAGTTTAAGGGTCATCACTCATGCGATCACTGTCTCTGGGAAAATCCTGAATCCCATCTCCGGATTATATAATTTTATTATAAATAAATATAAACCCTGTTCTAGAAATGTGTTTTTATTTCGAAACAATATCTGCGGAAAAATTGTGAAGACATTGTCAGAATAACAATTCATAGTCAACATGTCGTTAATTTGTGAGAGTTCGGTTACTTTGCACATGCCTAACCTAGTCGTGCCTACAGAGTTTACCCTAAAATTATCGCACTTCGTTTGGTTTAAACAGCTGCTTTAAATTGGCAATTAAAAATATAAAAATAAATCCTACAATATACAGAGTGATTTATGTGTGTATCATTATAATATTCTCCAGTTAAAAAAAAAAGTTTTGATTTGCAGCTATTTAGAAATATTTTGTTTTGGTCTTTTAATACATATACATTTATTATATACATTTGGTAAATATGGTTGGAAGAAGTTGATTCTAAGAGGTGTGTTTATTGGTTTCAACGGGTTTAATCCACAATTAGTTCTTATTAGGAATCTCATTTATTTGTAATGAGATCGAAATAAGGTAGTTTGGACAGCAGAATTTGTATGGAAAATTCGATGATTTCCATCTCATAAAATGAAAAAATACAGAAATAATAATACAAAATTAAGCCAACAATAAACGAGGACTAGCCTGAATCGCAAGTATATAAAGAGGTTTTAAAATGCGATTCGGAATCCACTTGGTTTCAGTTTCTCAACCCAACCACACCAACTGCAACGGGGCTTTTAAAAAGTGAAAATGTGGCATAAACTCTTCAATATTTGTGTTTTGCTTGGAGTGATTGGTGTCCATGAAGTCTGCGGCTTGGCCTATCTGACTGAGCAACGTGAGTGCCCGGAAAACTGGATCACTGTATAAACTTTGAAATTACTCTCAAAACCATTGTGCGATTCTAGCTCAATATTTGCAACCGTGTAGGATTTCTGAACCCGGGTGCCCCGAGTGTCTCAGAAGCAATAAACAGGAGTTGGTTAATCTGTTCACAAGTGGTGAGGAACAAATACACATGATCTACTGCTGCCTTGGACACTTCCTTCCTTTCTCTTTGCTGCAGGCAACCCCAAGATAGTTCAAAAGTTCGGATCATTCGACCCATTCCGGTATTCCAAAAAGGACTTCAGCAGCAAAGATCTCAAAATCACTTTGACTAACATAGTTTTAACCGGTTTCAAGAATACCATTATCAAAGAAGATCGGTAAGGCGACTGTCGATTAACACTCCAGAAGAATTCCGACTACAAAATCTCCCCAAAGGGTCAACCCAGCGGACTTTAGCATGCATACCGAGATACTCGTGCCCCACCTGAGACTGGAAGCCAACTATGAACTGGACGGAAATGTGCAAAAAATACACATGACTGGAGATGGGGAAATGTACTTGGAAATCGGTATAAGAATGTGTTCAGAAGCCGTACATATTTCGTGATCCTGTTTACTTGCAGACAACCTGAACTTGGTAATAGACTCCCCTACTCGTCTGTACGAGAAGGACGGATTCACGTTCTTCAAGGTGACCCATGTGGGGGTCGATCTGGACGTGCAACGCATCAGGAGCAACTTCGAAAACCTCTCAATCTCCAAATCCAAAAGCCGGATGCAAACTATTTTGCTTAATAACATCATCAACAGCAAATGGAAGGAATTAATCCCTATGATAATACCCACACTGGAACGTGTGGCACTAACTCTGGAGCAAAGATGCTACAGTTATGTTCCGGCTAACTTCATCATTGAAGACATTCCTACATCCGACCAATAAAGATTATTATATTTATTTTACAGAATATTTGTATGATTTATAATAATTCGGTACTTTTGAAATTCCGCGAATAAAAATCACAGGCGACAACACGTCTACCATCGCCGTCGCGTTGAACGAATACATTTATTGGACGGACATCATGTTAGGCGTAGTGAGTGTCGATAAATCGTTTTATTAGTTTTTCGCGTCAACTTGTTAATTAAAGATATTCCTACTTCCGTCCAGCTACTAACTAAGTAAAAGGTTTAGTTCATTTGGAGTTTTCATTTTGAAGAATACAAATAAATCCGATATATGCGTGAGGAAATGTGAGCCATATACATATGGCATTTTAGTTTTTACCTTCATTTTTAGTTTTTACCTTCATTTTTACGCCATTGTGAAAAGCCATCTGCCTCATCAAGATTGATTCATTGTTTCTGAAATACGCTACTGATCTCGTACCAGGCACGTGTGTATATATTTGTGGAGACCTTGACACATACTTTACTAAATTTCAAGGCAATGGTTATCGCTATTCTCTAATACATGACTTGTTAAATGTTGAAAACCTCAGATTTGCTATATCATGATGAGAAGAAGAAAACACTTCTGCAAACATAGGAGATCAATGAACATAATTCCAATATGGTTAAATATAGCGATTGCTCAATAACTCTGTGGGTTAAAAAACACATATCATTTGAACAGCTGTTTTAAATTCAGTGTACAAAAAATAGAGTTTTTGCAAAATTTTGAGTAAATCGGCAGGAAAATCAGAACGAGCACACTAGGATACATATATAGTACAGAACGGAACTGTGAGTGAGTATCATATACAAAGGTTTGTGATTCTCATCTCAATTAAGATCGAAACGAGATGGTTTAAAAGTACCTTTTATATGGGAAATGAGATTATTTGCCAAAACGAGAACTAAAATAAACAAAACAATGTTATTGGCTTTTTATTAACCTGAAGAATAGCATAAAGCAGTTGAAAAATTCAGTTCTGGATCCAGTTTGCTTTACTTTGTCGACCAAACCGTTCAAACTGCTTCAGGATTATTAAAGAGTGAAGATGTGGAAAATGAATCTGCTAAATGTTTGTGTTTTTCTTGGAGTGATTGGTGTGCACCATGTCTGCAGCTTGGATTATCTGACTGAGAAACGTGAGTGATACAGAAATTATACTAATCCCATTTCCTTCAGAAATGTGCACATTTCAACGACTTTGAAGGTATTGGTTTCGTCTGATTTTAGCTGAATTCTGAATTGAGAAACATAAAATTATTTGGTTTCAAGAATACGGTTATCGAGGAAGAGCGGTAAGTGATTTCAGTCATTATTTCACACGAATTAAGTCTAAATTTCCCCCAAGGTTGAACTCAGTAGACTTTCGCAAGCATACCAAGATGTTTCTGCCCCGTGCAAGATTGGAAGCCAACTATGAACTGAAGGGAATACTACAGCAAATGCCCTTGAGTGGTGCTGGCGATATGTTCATGGAAATCGGTAGAAGTATATAATTAAAACCCACATGTTGTGCTCATGATCGTCTTCAATTCCAGACGACTTGTACATGGAACTAGAGATCACGACTCTTCTATACGAGAAGGGCGTATTCACCTTCTTGAACGTGACCAATGTGGACGTCGAAATGGATGCGACGCATGTCCGGAGCCACTTCGACAACCTCTCCACTTGCAACCCCAAAAACATGGAAGAATCAATTTCGCTCAACGGGATCTTCAACAAGAACTGGAAGGACTTCTTCCAAGCCACTCGCCCATTTATGAAACAAATATTGGAACGTGTGTTGCTAACTATAGACCAACGAATTTTTAACTTTATTCCGGCAAACTTTTTAATTGAAGATATTCCCACTTGCGAGAAGTTGCACAAATAAATGAGTGTCCATTTAATATCATGCAGGATAATCAATAAAGAGATTATGACAGTTTTTCATCAAATCATTTCCACAAAAGACACCTTTATAAATCCTCTGTAACATCCTTACACATGCATATTTCAATATCGAACATGTACAAATACATCACCCCCAGAGACCCACACACATACATACACACACATCCACCATCCACACGGCAATAAAGAGGCATCGACGGAAATTGCTTTATTGGCGCTTTTTAACGTTTGCGCCAAACAATTCTATTCATTGGGATATACAGCAGCAACAACAATAATAACAACAATGACGTTGACTTCCGATAGCGTCCTCCACGTGTGAGTTTGTGTGCGAGTCTGTGTGTGCTTGTGGGTGTGGAAGAAGGACAATGAGCTCATGGCTTCGAATAAGCGAGCGTTTATTGCTTGCGATTACATCGATGGGGCTTCGAGGTGAACGGCGAGAGGTGGGAAAGGGGGAAGCGAGGACAAGTTGGCTGGATAATCTGTGGAGAAGCTGATGGCAGAGTGTTTTCTGGCGGAGAGGGGAATTCATCTCAAGGAAAGAAGCATACGATCTGAGTAAGATGAGAAGAAAGGAGTCAGGTGAGGACAAAAAACATTGAAGAATCCAAAAAGAAAAAGTACAAATATAATACAACAAAAAATTCTTAAATGAATATTTCAATTTGGCGAGTATCCCACCATCCTAAAATTCTCTCCTTCATCCCGATTTTCTTCTGAATCTCGATTCTCTTCCAAAACCGGAGATCCTTTCACTGAATGATCCTCCATCGCCCACACATCTTTCGATATGGAAAATCTTCAAATGTAAATCTTCGAACTCGACGGTGAACTTCTTCTTCCTTCTCTTGGGTTTCTTAACCCACCCACCCCATGTCCGGTGGGAAAAACAACGAGACGCAATCAATATTAATTGAAATCGCAGAAATCCTTACGAACTTTACGTAAACCGAGAACTCAAATCAAGGACATTCATCAAAACGAACGCAAAACGGCAGCGGAACAAAAAACACTCCCGCAAAAGTTCCTCAGCGAAACTTTATTCAAAAACAGCATCAGAACGAAAACCGAACCGGGGTTGATACGAAGAAGGGCAGCGTGAGACGAACGACCAAAGGACGAACTCGAAGACAGGATGACGACGAGGGGGAGGAGGCGGTGGCGAGATTGAAAATCCGAGAGAACAAATGCTCACAATCAGATATAAATCTTGGAAATTATTAGAGAGCCACGTCTTCGACGACGTCGACGACGACGGCGACCGACGGCAGCTCCAAACGTGCAAACTTTTGCACCGGAAGCTGGCGCACGTCGCCCAACAAGTGACTGCAGCCACGGCCCCACGCCTCCCGTCGCCCACGAACTGCAACCGACGCCCGCCATCCGGAGTCCTGCGGTCGGGAGCCTCGGAAGACGTTGTCGAAGTTCGAAACTCGAGCCGGTCGTCCGCAGTCGAACGTATAACGTAACGATATACGACGTGATGCTGTTTGTCGTCGACGCCCGCGCTCCCTCCCCCCTCTCTGGAGCCACCCAAGGCACTCCAGCGAGGACGAAGCTTAATTGAATTTAATTGCCCACTTAATGGTTCAACGATCCTGGTCAGAACCGGCTCGGACGTGGGGCGTATGTGTAGCAGCCGAGGCCACTCTCATAACACATAATCCGGGAGCGAAGGACACGCCTCTCCTTCACCCTCTCTCTTTCGAACTCTCCTCGTTTTGCGAAAGTTTTCCTCGCGTTTTTCCTTCCTCCGCCACCCGTTGCCATTCCTTTGCAATAAAAATATTTCTTCAGTTGCACACGGTTCTCCCCTTCTCCTCCTCGCTCCCTCCAGCTCACAGCGAAGTCGATCCTGGATCCGGCTCCTTGGAGCATGTGAATCACGCTTCGATTGTTATGGGACAAGTTTTTCCATTGACGCAACTATTAGGCGGCAATCAAATCCTCAATATGGCTCTTGTTCTTGCTCTTCTTATTGCTACTACACTCGCCTTGTAATTGTTGTAGTCGTCATACCTTGTTGCAGTCGGCCATTAGCCGGAGTTTGCCATGAGTGACGACCGGGCAATGATTCGATAACTGTGGGAACTTTTCGGGACGTGGTCTTTGGAGTGAGACGAGAGGTCTCACACCTTTGTGGGAATATAGACAATGTTTAATTTTCAAAATTTTTGAGGTCGTCACGAATTATGGTCCTTTTCGCGAAAAAAACGCCTATTAACGGAGATTGAACGATTTAAGATTTCCATGAAAAATTATATTAATTATGAAATTTTTGAACATTTAGAGGTCGTCACGAATTATGGTCCTTTTTGCGAAATAACGCGTATTTACGGAGATATGAACGATTTAAGATTCCATGAAAAATTATATTAATTATGAAATTTTCGAACATTGAGAGGTCGTCACGAATTATGGTCCTTTTTGCGAAATAACGCGTATTTACGGAGATATGAACGATTTAAGATTCCATGAAAAATTATATTAATTATGAAAATTTTCGAACATTGAGAGGTCGTCACGAATTATGGTCCTTTTTGCGAAATAACGCGTATTTACGGAGATATGAACGATTTAAGATTTCCATGAAAAATTGTATTAATTATGAAATTTTCGAACATTTAGAGGTCGTCACGAATTATGGTCCTTTTTGCGAAATAACGCGTATTTACGGTGATATGAACGATTTAAGATTTCCATGAAAAATTGTATTAATTATGAAATTTTCGAACATTGAGAGGTCGTCACGAATTATGGTCCTTTTTGCGAAATAACGCGTATTTACGGAGATATGAACGATTTAAGATTTCCATGAAAAATTAAATTAATTATGAAAATTTTCGAACATTGAGAGGTCGTCACGAATTATGGTCCTTTTCGCGAAATAACGCGTATTTACGGAGATATGAACGATTTAAGATTTCCATGAAAAATTATATTAATTATGAAATTTTCGAACATTGAGAGGTCGTCACGAATTATGGTCCTTATTGCGAAATAATGCGTATTTACGGAGATATGAACGATTTAAGATTTCCATGAAAAATTATATTAATTATGAAATTTTTGAACATTTAGAGGTCGTCACGAATTATGGTCCTTTTCGCGAAATAACGCGTATTTACGGAGATATGAACGATTTAAGATTTCCATGAAAAATTTTATTATTTATGAAATTTTCGAACATTTAGAGGTCGTCACGAATTATGGTCCTTTTCGCGAAATAACGTGTATTTGCGGAGATATGAACGATTTAAGATTTCCATGAAAAATTTTATTATTTATGAAATTTTCGAACATTGAGAGGTCGTCACGAATTATGGTCCTTTTCGCGAAATAACGCGTATTTACGGAGATATGAACGATTTAAGATTTCCATGAAAAATTATATTAATTTTGAAATTTTCGAACATTTAGAGGTCGTCACGAATTATGGTCCTTTTCGCGAAATAACGCGTATTTACGGAGATATGAACGATTTAAGATTTCCATAAAAATTTTATTATTTATGAAATTTTCGAACATTTAGAGATTTATTTACGGAGATATGAACGATTTAAGATTTCCATGAAAAATTGTATTAATTATGAAATTTTCGAAAATGTAGAGGTCGTCACGAATTATGGTCCTTTTCGCGAAATATCTATTTACGGAGATATGAACGTTTTAAGATTTCCATGAAAAATTGTATTAATTATGAAATTTTCGAAAATGTAGAGGTCGTCACGAATTATGGTCCTTTTCGCGAAATAACGCGTATTTACGGAGATATGAACGATTTAAGATTTCCATGAAAAATTGTATTAATTATGAAATTTTCGAACATTTAGAGATTTATTTACGGAGATATGAACGATTTAAGATTTCCATGAAAAATTTTATTATTTATGAAATTTTCGAACATTTAGAGGTCGTCACGAATTATGGTCCTTTTCGCGAAATAATGCGTATTTACGGAGATATGAACGATTTAAGATTTCCATGAAAAATTGTATTAATTATGAAATTTTCGAAAATTTAGAGGTCGTCACGAATTATGGTCCTTTTCGCGAAATAACGCGTATTTACGGAGATATGAACGATTTAAGATTTCCATGAAAAATTGTATTAATTATGAAATTTTCGAACATTTAGAGATTTATTTACGGAGATATGAACGATTTAAGATTTCCATGAAAAATTGTATTAATTATGAAATTTTCGAACATTTAGAGGTCGTAACGTAATTATGGTCCTTTTCGCGAAATAACGCCTATTTACGGAGATATGAACGATTTAAGATTTCCATGAAAAATTGTATTAATTATGAAATTTTCGAACATTTAGAGGTCGTCACGAATTATGGTCCTTTTCGCGAAATAACGCGTATTTACGGAGATATGAACGATTTAAGATTTCCATGAAAAATTGTATTAATTATGAAATTTTCGAACATTTAGAGGAGATATGAACGATTTAAGATTTCCATGAAAAATTTTATTATTTATGAAATTTTCGAAAATTTAGAGGTCGTCACGAATTATGGTCCTTTTCGCGAAATAATGCGTATTTACGGAGATATGAACGATTTAAGATTTCCATGAAAAATTGTATTAATTATGAAATTTTCGAAAATTTAGAGGTCGTCACGAATTATGGTCCTTTTCGCGAAATAACGCGTATTTACGGAGATATGAACGATTTAAGATTTCCATGAAAAATTGTATTAATTATGAAATTTTCGAACATTTAGAGATTTATTTACGGAGATATGAACGATTTAAGATTTCCATGAAAAATTGTATTAATTATGAAATTTTCGAACATTTAGAGGTCGTAACGAATTATGGTCCTTTTCGCGAAATAACGCCTATTTACGGAGATATGAACGATTTAAGATTTCCATGAAAAATTGTATTAATTATGAAATTTTCGAACATTTAGAGGTCGTCACGAATTATGGTCCTTTTCGCGAAATAACGCGTATTTACGGAGATATGAACGATTTAAGATTTCCATAAAAATTTTATTATTTATGAAATTTTCGAACATTTAGAGATTTATTTACGGAGATATGAACGATTTAAGATTTCCATGAAAAATTTTATTATTTATGAAATTTTCGAACATTTAGAGGTCGTCACGAATTATGGTCCTTTTCGCGAAATAACGCGTATTTACGGAGATATGAACGATTTAAGATTTCCATGAAAAATTGTATTATTGATGAAATTTTCGAAAATTTTGAGGTCGTCACGAATTATGGTCCTTTTCGCGAAATAACGCGTATTTACGGAGATATGAACGATTTAAGATTTCCATGAAAAATTGTATTAATTATGAAATTTTCGAACATTTAGAGGTCGTAACGAATTATGGTCCTTTTCGCGAAATAACGCCTATTTACGGAGATATGAACGATTTAAGATTTCCATGAAAAATTGTATTAATTATGAAATTTTCGAACATTTAGAGGTCGTAACGATATGGTCCTTTTCGCGAAATAACGCATATTTACGGAGATATGAACGATTTAAGATTTCCATGAAAAATTTTATTATTTATGAAATTTTCGAACATTTAGAGGTCGTCACGAATTATGGTCCTTTTCGCGAAATAACGTGTATTTGCGGAGATATGAACGATTTAAGATTTCCATGAAAAATTTTATTATTTATGAAATTTTCGAACATTGAGAGGTCGTCACGAATTATGGTCCTTTTCGCGAAATAACGCGTATTTACGGAGATATGAACGATTTAAGATTTCCATGAAAAATTGTATTAATTTTGAAATTTTCGAACATTTAGAGGTCGTCACGAATTATGGTCCTTTTCGCGAAATAACGCGTATTTACGGAGATATGAACGATTTAAGATTTCCATGAAAAATTTTATTATTTATGAAATTTTCGAACATTTAGAGGTCGTCACGAATTATGGTCCTTTTCGCGAAATAACGCGTATTTACGGAGATATGAACGATTTAAGATTTCCATGAAAAATTTTATTATTTATGAAATTTTCGAACATTTAGAGGTCGTCACGAATTATGGTCCTTTTCGCGAAATAACGCGTATTTACGGATGAACGATTTAAGATTTCCATGAAAAATTGTATTATTGATGAAATTTTCGAAAATTTTGAGGTCGTCACGAATTATGGTCCTTTTCGCGAAATAACGCGTATTTACGGAGATATGAACGATTTAAGATTTCCATAAAAATTTTATTATTGATGAAATTTTCGAACATTTAGAGGTCGTGACGAATTATGGTCCTTTTCGCGAAATAACGCGTATTTACGGAGATATGAACGATTGAAGACTTCCATGAAAAATTGTATTATTTATGAAATTTTCGAATATTTAGAGGTCGTCACGAATTATGGTCCTTTTCGCGAAATAACGCGAATTTACGGAGATATGAACGATTTAAGACTTCCATGAAAAATTGTATTATTTATGAAATTTTCGAATATTTAGAGGTCGTCACGAATTATGGTCCTTTTCGCGAAATAACGCGTATTTACGGAGATATGAACGATTTAAGATTTCCATGAAAAATTTTATTATTTATGAAATTTTCGAAAATTTTGAGGTCGTCACGAATTATGGTCCTTTTCGCGAAATAACGCGTATTTACGGAGATATGAACGATTTAAGATTTCCATGAAAAATTGTATTATTGATGAAATTTTCGAAAATTTTGAGGTCGTCACGAATTATGGTCCTTTTCGCGAAATAACGCATGTATTATTTATGAAATTTTCGAACATTTAGAGGTCGTCACGAATTATGGTCCTTTTTGCGAAATAACGCGTATTTACGGAGATATGAACGATTTAAGATTTCCATGAAAAATTATATTAATTATGAAATTTTCGAAAATTTGGAGGTCGTCACGAATTATGGTCCTTTTCGCGAAATAACGCGTATTAACGGAGATATGAACGATTTAAGATTTCCATGAAAAATTGTATTAATTATGAAATTTTGAAAATTTAGAGGTTGTCACGAATTATGGTCCTTTTCGCGAAATAATGCGTATTTACGGAGATATGAACGATTTAAGATTTCCATGAAAAATTGTATTATTTATGAAATTTTCGAAAACTTAGAGGTCGTCACGAATTATGGTTCCTTTCGCGAAATAACGCCGTTTTAAAGAGATATCAACGATTTTAGATTAGTATATGTGACAAATACAATTTTTTATTCGATGGACAATTTGCCTTTTTTTTGTTTAAGCATACTTTTAATTTTTTATTTGACAATGTTGGATCTTAGCAAAGTTATTTCTTCTAAAATATCCTTCAGTTCACGCGTTTGAAGTAAGTCCTGATCCGTCTTTGGTGTAGTAAGCGAGGAGACAGGAGTAAAGGCGGGGTGGGAGGATGAAAAATGTCTCCCGCACACGGCGTCGTCGTCGGCGACAACGACAGAAGCAGGAACAGCAGCAGATGCTTCTGCGGATGCGGCGCTTCAGGCACACCTCGCCAGGACGAGACGAGCGAGGCGAGATATGCGTGCGAAGGAGACGGAGGAAGCGAGGACATGCGACGAGCCGGGACGACGACGAAGTGGCGACCGCATCATTTTTCATCGTCGTAAACATTTCACTTACCGTGTGTTTTATCGCCGTTCGCACACAGCGCGAGGACTCTTAGCCACACGCCCACAAATCCACCTCCCTCCCGCCTCCTTCGCACTCACTCACACATACACCGGCACACGCACACAGTTAATCATTAGACAGAGCAAATGGTCGGGGGAGGGAGAGAGGTTTGCAGCGACGTGCAGCGAAATCCTGGCGCATCCTGAAATTGAAGCGAGTGATCTTGTAAACAAATTACCAAGTTGGGCCAATGAACAGTGGGGCATACAGACGGCATTAGGGTTAAGAACGTTGGAAGACTTCAGGGCAGAGAGCACTCTAAAGGATAGAGAGAGAGGAAGAGAGAGAGAGAGAAATAGAAAGTTAGGTATTGCACTTTGTAATCTATTTATCTTAAAATAATAATTTATTCATGTTTTCCCACGATAAACCTTTTTCTCTCTTTGTTATTATTTTTTCTAACAAGCGAAAGTGCGTTCTTCGTCGTTTTGTCCCACTGTTTTACTTCCCGACGGAGGCGGCACAACGTATTCGTCCTTCCTCACTTCCATCCCTGCCTCAGTCACTCAGTCGCTTACTCTCGGACGCATTGTTTGCGGTTTCCGCTCAAGAGGCGATGATAAACGAGATGCAAATCAAGGAAATATGATAGAGGGAGAGAGAGAGAGGACGACGTCTGATACCATTAGGAAGTCGCAAGGACGATGCTCCGGCGGCCCAGCGTGTTCAACGTGTGGCAAATAGAATTAAAATGAGACAATTTCTAATTTTTTGCTCCTTTCTTCCGTTGTTGAGCCGCAGAAAAGAAAGAGAGACTGAGAAAACAAGAGGAGGACGGTGATTGAGAGAGCGAGAGACTAGTGAATGTAAAGAAGGAGGGTGTAAGAGAGAATGGTGGTGTGATGGAGAGGGGGAGGGAGTAAAAAATTGTTAAAATACGCAAATTTATTGCAACGTGTCGTGCGTCGCGCTGACACCCTTCACCACCCCCCACCCTCCTCCATCATCCATTGTCGCGATACCTTGAGCTTCCTCTTCTGCTTCTGTGTCGCGTGTCAGAAACGTGGGCGTGGCGGTCGGGGGGCGTGGTGGCTCGAGTGGAAGCTTCGGCGACGTTTCGCGCTCACTTTATTATTTGTCATTTTTTATAGCCTCGTAATTTAATATGGTCGTTCTTCCTTGTTCTTCTTCCCCGGCATCACGGCGTTGTTGTTGTTGTGATTGTCCTTGCCACCGCGAATTAAATATGTTTACAATCTTGAGCATCCTCAGTCGCTAATACATAGCGCCGGATGCGCTCATCTGTGGCAATAGGAAGCGACGCCATTGCCACTGGAAGAAGAAGAAGAAGAGAGGAGGAGAAGAGAGGAGGAGAAGAGCTGGAGGTGGAGGAAGAAGATGAGGTGGAGAAAGAAGAAGGGGAGGAGGAGAGGTGGAAGAAAAAGAAGCTGTTGCTGAGCCATTGTCAAGTGTCTTGGTAATCGACTTCGTGGCAGACGAATGTTGTAGATAAAAATCAAGTGGTTACTTAAATTTCGAGAATACCAGATTACCCGAAGTGGAATAATTAGAAAATTTCTTGTTTTTGTTGAAAAAAAGGTATAAAAAGTATTATTAGACAATGAACGATTAGTTGATCCTACTAATAAGAATAATAAAATAATAATAAATATTTAAGAAGATAAATTTTTACAATAAAGACGTTCGAAAGGACAAAAGAAATGGATCCTTGATTGCTCTGAACCGGTTACTTTGTACTCCCAGAGCAGTCTGGTCATGAATTTGACAAACCCCTCGTGCCCCTCCCCCCTTTGGCCTACTCCACGGCAACCCTAAGCCCAGTGACACCATTCGATACGCGGCATTAGGCGAGGAGTCTCTGGAATTGTGATAATTCGTGATGAAGGGACGAATGAGAAACAACAATAGCAACAGGAAAATTCAACAACAACAACATATAAGAACAACGATTAATAACCAACAACAACAATAGAAAAACCAAAAACAACAAACAACCATTAGAATTAGAAAAAAATTCGTTTATTTTCGCGGAAACGAAAATTTACAAATTTTCGCAATGCCGAGAAGAGAATTCATTGTAATTTATGAAAGAGGCTGGGTCTATCCACTGGAACGAAGAGGAGGGAAGATGGAGTGGGCGGGGTGGATTTAAAGAACGATTGAGTTAATGATGCGGCGTGCAGGATTCGCTTCTTGCATGAATCACTGGCAGATCCCGAAGAAACGAGTGGAAGACGCGAAAAGATAATCAGGAGAATGCGGAACGAAGAAAACAGGACGAAGGAAGAGAGTCGGAGAACGATGCGAAGACCGAGAATCGAAGGATTAAGGGCATATAGAGAGTAGTGGTTTTTTATAGAATTCGAATATGTGCGTCCATCCATCGGGCGTCACGTACTTTGGAATGACTATTTAATGATCTTGCAATATGTTTGTCCATTCGACCAATCTATTAGTTTAACCTCATATCGTCCTTATTTTTGGTTCGTTTTTACATTTCATTTAATTTTTTCCTCCAGACATTCATCTATCTTTCTGTCTGAAATTTGTCTGTCTGACCATCTGTCTATTCAACGGTGTATCAGTCTGCTCACGATGATAAGGAAGTGAAAAGAGAGAACGAAAAGCATGAGAAGAAAATGAAGGAGATGAAGACGACGACTTCATGTGAAGCACGAAATGATTTAAGAACCTAGGGAAAGGAGAGAGAGAAAGTAGAAGTGTGGAAAAGGGAGGGGGTGTGAGGATAGGTAGAGTGGAAGAGGGAGCAAGTAGGAAGATGAGGAGTGAAAGAGAGAAGGAGATAGGAAGAGAAAGGTCAGTGCGAGAGAAGACACCAGGGAGACTCAGAATTGTGGGTAGAAGAGGGACAACTGGAGCCAGCAGAAGAAAACGACTGTAGGCAGAACGAAGGGGACACCGATGAAGAGGGCGATGATGAAGGCGAGAAAGACGATGATGATTACAATGATGACGATGAAGAAGGTCAGAACGATACAAGTAGTGGAGAAGGAGGGAGGTAGAGGCAGAGAAGATGCTGGCGTGCGAGACAATTGCACGAGGGCGCGAACGTTCATCATGATGCCGACGTTGGCGACGGTGACAGAGGCGGTGGGGCGTGGCAGGTGGAGGCGGTAGCAGACGGGTGAATCCCAATGCAATTTAGTAGGAAAATGCGTTCGTGCGCCAGGACGCTGCAGAGAGCGAGGAGAAGACATCAAGGATGGCCTTCCGTGAGGTCGATGGGGGGTGGACGAAGGGGAGGATGAGAAATTTTCTCTGCTGTGCGACATGTGAGAGGCCTTGAGGGACGCGACTGAAATGACTTCTGGCTCCATATGCCACGTAGCAAAAACAACTGCAAGAACCACAACACCAAATAACAAAAAGAATATCAACAACAACAACAATGATAACAAGAACAGCAAAAACCAGAAAGAGCAGGAGTAACAATAACAATAATAAGTGCAGCACCAACAACACGCCTCAGTCGTTGGCATTGAAAAAGGTTAATAACGCAATTTCACTTGTTACACACACACACACACACTGAAAATAGAGTGAAAGAGAGACAGAGAGTGAAAGAGATCGCACGATGAGTTGCTCTTCCACAGGCTGTGCTTAAAAATGACTCCTCGCCTCACGATGATGAATCGCACGTGTGTGTGTGTGTCCATGTGTGCGCCCGAGTGAATGTGTTCTGGGTGTCTACGCAATTCCTCCCGCTCTATCCTTCCCTCTCTTTCTCGCTGTCTCTCCTTTTCGTTCTCCTCTCTGGGAATTTCACTCAATTGAAGCCCATTACCTTTTGTCAAATTGCAGCCGAGCGGCGCGAGAGAAGAGGACGGAAGAGGGAGGGAGGAGCAGGACGAGGTTCCCATGATTTATGTGCAGCAGGAATTGCGATTGTGTTCCAATGTGTTCGTGTGTGTGTGTGAGTGTAGGTAAATCAAGATGGATTTTATTTAATTTCGAAATCAGACACGAAGTCGAGACAACGAGACGACGACAGATGCCAGAAATCAGAGGACAGGGGTCGGAATTGGACAGGGTGATTGAATAAGCTTTGATTCTAGAGGTTAGGGATTATTGGAAAGAAGATTCAGGTGGAAATAATAGAGAGGGTCGTCGTATATAATAATAAGGTATGCGCTTTTTTATGAAACAATTTACAATTTATTATGAAATATTTATTTATTTTTTTGTTGAGGGGATAGATAAAAATACTTTTTGCACTATAGGGTAAAAGAAAATAAATGTATATATATGTCGTCGTATATATATATATATATATAAACTGTTATTTTTAATGCTGCAAATTATTAATTTTACGAAATCTGTTTTTTTTATCTTCCCCTAAATATCATTTGCGGTTTTAATTACGCTCTTCTTCTCACGTTAAAACAATCAACGCCAGGAGTTGTTTTTCTCCACCTCCTCTTTATCCTTTTCCTCGTCTACCATCTTCTCTTCCTCCTCTTCTTCATCCTCTATCCTCAAGACGATGCCTTTTCCCTTCCTTCTGCCTGGACACACCTCAGATCCTTGGGACGTTGTGGAAATTAATTTACTCCTGTCGTCCGACGAGCTCTGGGAGTCTCTGCCCGAAATTGAACGATCTTTCTTTTTCTCCTTCTCGCGCACGCTCTAGATTCTTCTCTCTTTCTTCCTAAGGGTCTTTACTCTATTTTTGATTATTTTTACCTATTTTCTTTGTTATTTTATTTTATTTTTGTAATTTCTTTCGCACCTCAGATAATTGCCCGAGTGCTGCTGTTGACATTTTTCTAGGTTGCATTGTTGTTGTTGTTATTATCGTTGTTGTTGTTCTGATGTCCTTTTCATTGTGGTGATGTTTGCTTTCATTTCCGGTGTGTGAGAAACAGATGAAAGAAGGAGAGAGAGAAAGACCGTGAAGAAGAACGAGACAGGACGAATTACGATGCACAAGGACGACGGCGAAGAAGAAACTACGGGCAATTGAAAAGTTTTCCCTCGGGCTAATTTCGAATACGACGAGAAGTGGGAAAGAGACTTCCATCTCCTCGTCTCCCTAACACTGCTTCGACGTCGTCCCATCATCTCTTTCTTTCACACTCTTTCTCTCTCTCTCTCTCTCTCTCTTACTCTTTCTCTATCAGTCTCCTTCATTTATTCGTTCGGGATTCGAGGACTTTAAGATGTGGCCTCAACTTGTGAACTCCATCGTTCCAGAGCAGAGCATCGAGTTCATCGTGTGGGTCGGACTCCCTGGGGTCCGTGGCCTTCGTCGACCGCATCCTTCTTTTTATTCTCTCCTCTTCCTCTTTGTCTTCCACCTCCTTTTCTCTTCTCAACCCTTTCGCCCTTCTCTCCTTAATGAGTTTTACAGACTTCCACTTTTTTTTTTCTCTTTCCTCTCCATGGTCTGCTTTGATTGTCTGTTGATAGGTAGTTGTTGCTTTTGCTGTTGTTGTTGTAACTCCTCGTATTAATGTTGTTGCTGTTGACACATGTGTCCTTTGCCGCCGTCTCTCGGTGCTTTATTTGTTGTGTGTTTTTTTTCCTCCGTTTTCATTGCTAATTTTTATACGAAGTGTTTTTGTTGATGTGTTTTTGACAACACATCAATTCCATCGTCTCCTTTTGTCTATTGTCTCTCTCTCTTTTTCCTCCCCCTAACTACTTCCTTTGTAAAGGTTTTAATATCCTTTCCCCTGCCCTGGTTGTCCTTGTCCGCTGAGCTGACATTTATTTCTTGGCTCCCCCAGGAGCTTTTGTTCCGTTCCCTCACGCTGCTTTCATTTCTCTCTTACTTTGACCTCCTCTCTCTACTTCTCTATCTCCCACACACTCTCTTTTGCACAGTTTTATTGGATCTTCCTCTCTCTACTCCTTGAATCCCTCTCATTAATCTGGTACCTTTCATTCAAACATGTTTGTAAATTACAAATTTGTAGTCTTTTTCCTACACCTTTCTTCTAAATCTCTATATCTTATTATTTCTTCTTTGTATTCTTTTTATTTCTCGATCTCTCTTACTTTTTCTAAATCTCCGTAAATTTCTCTCTTTAAAGCTTAAATTTTCTCAGGTCGCACAAAAACCTCGTTAATGGGATTTTTATGGCCCGTGGGAGGCGACGTGGATTAGCCTTCAGTGGTGGTAGAGGGGAAGTGGGAGACTCCCAACAACAACGACGACGACGAGTCTCATGTGATGCTATGGCGAGGCAGAAGCGCTGCATACTTCCAGGCGTGTGTGCTCGGTTAATTGCCCCTGGAAGAGTTGCGCGGCCCGAGCCAAGCCAAGGCATTTTAAGCAGCGCTTCCGGTGCCATTTTCCTCTGGTCACACACACACGCCATACTCACACTCCCACAGACACACACGAGGGCACGAGACACATGCATAGAAACAAGTGAGGATGCACGCAAAAAATACAACAACAAAAAACGTTGCGTGTTTTAATCGGATTCGCCGGACTCCTGGCCTTCGACGCTCGATCGACAGTTCGTCCGTCCGTCCGAATGCCTGTCTGTCCATCTAACTGTCTGTCCAACTGCCTGATTCCCTTGTCCGTTCTTTTGTTCATCCCTCCGTTCATCCTTCCGCCTGTCCTTAAGTCATCCTCTCGAATCATCGTCCCTCGCGGTCGTTGGCCACCTCTGACTCCTTCAACCTCTGGTTCATCGTCATTCGCCTGTCCATCGTCCTCCTGTCCATCGTCCTCCTGTTCGTCGGTCTTCTGTCCATCCTCGAACCAACCACGGCAGCCAGCAGATTGAATCCTAATCGAGGTTTGACTCTGGTTACGTTGCGTAAACACGCAACGACCAATATGCTTACAACGTAAGCGCTGCATCGCAATCTAACCTAACGTAACGCAACGTCACTGGGACCAGCCCCACCCCCTTGCTTTCACCTCCCCCCCTCCTCCACCTCCACCCGACGTCACGTCACGCCACGTAACGGAAGCAAACAATGGCGGCGGCGCGTCGTCGGCGTCGACCTCGGACTCGTCGAAGTCAACGTCGTCGTCGTCGTCGTCAGCGTTGCTCCTGCTGCTGCCACCAGTTATTGTTGTTGTTGTTATTGCTCCTGCTGCTGTTGTTATTGCTCCCACTTCCACTCGCATTGTTTTTGTTGTCGCCATCGTCGAAGGACACTCGGTGCTGAGCTCGAGCCGTGGCGCCTGATTGCAAATTTCCAAAACAGCCTCAAGTCTAATGATAGCCCTCTGCGCTGGGAATGGGGCGTGGCAGGTGGGGGGCGGTGCGTCGTCGGCAGATGAGGTGAGTTCCTCCGGTCGTGTAATGCCATTGTTGTTGTTGTTTTTGCTGTTGTTGTTAAAGCTGCTCCCCATGCATTGTTTCCGTAACGACCTAAATGCCTGCTGCGTTTGGTTGCTCACTTTTTTGGACTCAATGTTGTTGTTATTATTGTTGTTGTTGATGAATTTGGTTCGCTGATGGAACTGTTGCTGTTGTTGTTGTTGCAACTGACTGTGTTCTTGTTGTTGTTGATGTTGCTGCTCACTTCGTTGGAAAATGTTTCTTTTACATTGACATCTGTCACACTTGGGTGCAATTACACTCGGTTTGATGGCCTCGCCACCCAACCTCCAACGCCCACTTCACCGCGCCTCCCCATCGCGCCCTTCACCACCTCCTCCCTCTCCCCCTCGCATGAGCTGATGATCTCCTGCTGCATCAGGACGAACACGATGACGAGGTGAATGAGAAGTGAAAAAGGAGTGGTGACGGAGATCAGGAGAAGCAGCCGAAATAGAGGAGAATGTTAGAGGTGAAGCTACAAGAGGAAGCGTAAGTCGGTAAGTCGAGATAGAGCAGCTGGAGCTAGAACAAATGGAGCTGGAGTAGTTGGAGCTGAAGTACATGAAGCTTGACGAGATTGATCCAGAGGAGATGGAACTGGAGAGGATTCGAAACTGCCAGAGAAAGAGGCACAACTGACGCCTAGAAAGTGAAACAATATGCATTGTGAATCGATTTTCCAAGTGATTACAAGGAATATTAAATCAAGAGTCTTAAATTGAGGTATGAAATTTGAAATATCAGATCGTTTTTATTTTTTATTTGTCTTTAAAACAATTGCGAGAATCCATTTGATGTTCCTTTAATATGTATTTTATAAAAAAATGTATAGATCCTTTATTTTAAATTTTCATTTATATATTTTCATAAAATGAAACCTTCTATAAATCCAGAACTTAAAAATACATCCGATTTGAAAGTAAAGGACAAATAATTTTCAGTACAGTATGAACATGATAGTATTAGTTTCTTAACTCAGTTTCTTAAAGTCCATCCACGGGGAAAATGTCCTTAAGAAAATGTCCTTAAGAAAACTGGTGTGAAAAAAATCGAAAGGACATTTCTGTCCAGGCTCTCAAGGTATCGTCCATAGATGGAATCAATATTAGTCAAGCTCTTGTCGATGACAGATGCGTTTAAATTCACTCAAAGGCACAAACACACACACACACACACACACAAACTAATCCACTCGCAACTCCACGTAGCTGTTTACACACACACACATTTTTTTCTTTCTCACCCTTCGCACTCTTGCCCTCTCTCTCAGTGGTCGTCTTTTATATTCGAGCTGACAGTTTAAAGTTTGTTTGACAACTTGTGAAAGCGCTCTCCGTCTCCATCTATTGGTGTGTTTGTCAGTGTGTTGTTGTTGTGCTATCTGTGTGAGTGAGCTATCTGTGTGAGTGGCTGTCTGTGTGTGAGTGTGTGCGTGCGTGTTGAGAAATACTTAGTGTAAGTTTAATTTTTTGTGCTTCGACTGCCAAAAAGTTAAGAAGCACGTAAAGTTTGTCTCCCTCTCACTCTCTCATTTTAGTTTTTCGAGTTTTCCTCTGTCCTCTTTCAACATGTCTTCTCTTCCTTCTCCCACATCTCTGTCGTACTTTTACTTTTATTCATTTATATTTTCGTCATTTTTTCGTTCCTTTTTAGATTTTTTTCGGTCTTGTCTACATTTTTGCATTTAACACTTGGTGAAGAGGTCAGACGCTGTCGGACATTGCGCAAGGACATGCATAAAAATAAAAATGAAGGTTGTTAAACAGGATTTTTTGTGTTCGAAAATGGTCCCTATTGAAGGATATTTTCGGCATCTCCACGAGGATCCTTCGTCATCCGTGGATCCGTGAAAATTGACAAATGGCTTGCCATCAATTGCGCGGTCCAGGACGAGGCTTAAATGGGTTTCGACGAGGTCTCCCGCCTTACCCCAAGGACTCCACACCTCTCCTCTCTTTCCATCATTACACTTTCCTCTCACTCGTTCCCCTCCACCGGTTGTCAGGAGGCCTCGAAGCCAAGGTATCATTTGTCTCATTTGAGCCCGCTCCAATTTATCACGAAAATTATGGATTCCCGTCGTCATACCTTCCGTCAAGCCCTCAGAAAAAAGTATTTCCCGAATTCGGTTCTTCTTCGTTCATTCGTCCTTCTGATCCTTCTGACTCGTTCGCGTTATTGATGACCCTTTCGCAGTGGACGAAAAATAGAAACGGAAACAAAAATGTTAGTAACAACAATTGCGAGGGGAGGAAAAAAAACAACAAGGAAAACAGTCACAACAACAACAAGGAAGACAGTCACAACAACAAAGTCTCCCTTTACAACATCAACCAAGTTCTTGTCCGAGTTGTTGAAATGTGAGAGAACTCGTCGAAATGAGCAAAAGGTAGTATTCCTCAGGTTGTTGTTGTCCTTGTTGGTGTTGTTGTAAAACGCCACCATTTTTAAGATTCTCAGCACGCGGCTTCCTTCGCCCGGTCCGTTACCCCTGGCCACCCACCTCGTTCTCGTGATTCTTTCCTACCCTTTCTCGAGGACGAACCCGCATCGTCTGACGAGGGCTGCCCCTTGGTAATTTGCCTCCTTCTCTGCCCACCTCTTTCTCAAACTACCTCCTTCTCACTCTTCCTGCTAGTTACCGCCTGTATCCGTCTCACTCTCACCTTCAGCCGCCCATCTTCCACCCGCTCCCACCCAGCGATGATGATTGAGCGAGTGTCCGTCAGAAATTTTCTCCTTCTAATTGCTATTTTGTATTTTTGCGCTGCATTATTTTTCATTTCTCAACGAAGGGTGTTGAGACGTCAACCATCGTCAGCATTGTTGTTGTTTTTGTTGCTGACACCTTTTTGTTGTATTTGTTGATGACTTTTTTGCTGAAAGCCACCTTCTTTCGTGAAGTTCTTTCCAATGCCTTCCTCATAGGCCTTTCTTCTGATGGCTTTCCGTATTCCGTCTCCTCCTCTTCCTCTCCTCTTTTTTTCCTTCCACTTTCTTTTCATCCCATTTCTTCTCCTGAAATTTCATCCTTTTTCTTCTGGGGATTTTTGTTGTTTTTATTTCGGACATAATTTGATTTGCCGTTGACAAATTGAAGTCCTTTGAGTGCGAAAGGGTTGCTTCAGGTCCTTATCATGGGATGAGGGCTGGAGGGCTTTGAATTGGCTGGAGATTTCTTCTCCAGGCCTTGAAGATGATGAGGTGGTCATTTTCTGCTAATTGAAGAGCTGAGAGGAATTTCTTAAAATTTTTACTTGCACCCTGTGTGAAAGGGAATATTTATTTGTTCTTCCGTCACAAATAATAATATGAAATAACATGCAGAGAAAAGTAAAAAATTTGGGTTTCACAAAATGTAGTTTAGAATGTTAGTAGTAATTTTGAAGTGAATTTGATAATTGGATAATTTTAATATCGATTATTAAAGTACCAAAAAAATAATTTGAAATTTAACTTCAGTTGTTATTTATAATTCTAAATTTTAATATGTTTCTTTTATTAATTTTTTTAATGAAAATTACCTGTAAAAACCGTTAAGATAGATATTTACCGAGAGGTGAAAGATCTTATTTTAATTTGCGGTATCTATTCCAAATCCCAATTGTCGAATCTCTTTAAAGACTCCATTGAAAATATAAACTTAAAGATATGTAAAAATGTTTAGTGAAAAAATACCAATGATTTTGGCTGGAAATCTTTCCTCCCCTCCCCCGTCATTATTTCCCGCTGGCTTTTTGACACTCGCATATTTCGTTCCCCAGGTCCCCGATGTCGCTCGCGAATTCCAACCACTCGTGGCCACCCTCGCCTCGCGTGCCACGCCACCTCCCATCCAAGGCCGCCAACTATTGCTGTTTTGTCGGCTGATTTGCTTGGAATCTCGCGTCACTTCCGTCCTGTTCCCCCCTCCACCTCTCTTCCTCTTTCTTTTTTCTCCTTCCGTTACTGCACCTCATGCTCTTCACATCGTCCTCGTCCGTCTCCTCACTCGCAATTTTCCTTCCTGTTTTCGTTTCGCATTCCTGTGGAATATTTTTTCCTTCCGCCGCCCCTCGAAAGGTGTCGCCCGATTGCGATTGGAAACGTATGTTTGCGCGTGTGTGTGAATGTGAGTGTGTGGGTTTTTGCGAAGTCCTCTGCTCGGTTGATAGGGCCAGGACAGCTGCGGAATTGGCTGCGAATTTCAACAGTTCGCTCGCCAGGATTCATGCGACTCCGCAGACACGACTTTATCCGTCTATCTATCTGTCTGTCTTTCTGTCTGTATGTCTATCTGTGTCTGCATGTCCGTCGGTGTGTGTGTCCGAGGGTCACTTTGGCATTCGCGGCACGTCGCCTTCTGCCAAGAGCGCGACTGCGACGATGACGACGGCGTCAGGAGTCGGCGAGACTCGCGCCCATCGGCGCAATTCCAGGAGCTCGCAGCATTTCCACGGACGATCGGTCTCTAATTTTCCTCCTGCGCGCCCCGAGTCTATTGGGTTCTTTTCTCCTCGTTCTGCCTCAATCGACTCTGCCACGCCCCCGCCCCTGAGAAGGCCTTCTCTAAGGTCTTCGCCGAGCTTAAAGTCCTGCTGTCTGAACGCCGGCCTTGGGTGCATTTAGCAGCCTGTTTATTTTAACTTCCGCTGCACGTCCGCGACTTCCAGCATACGTTACCATGACCTCCATCTCCCCCTCCGGCCCCCTCCACACTCCGGCCAGACGATGGAGTCCTTCGAACGTCATATTGCTGCCGGTGTTCGACTACGTGCCTCATGTGAGGTGTTTTTTATTTCTCTATTTTTCATTTCGATTCCGCTTTCGCTCGCCCTCGCCTAGTGATGGTGGTTGTTGTAGTTCTCATTGTTGTAGTTCTCTGTGTTGTTGTTGTAGTTCCTGCCGGTCGCCTGCATTACCGCATCGCACATGTCCTGGAGGCATCATCTGCTCTGTGTCCTGTTGCCACTTCCCGTTGAGGTTGATTCTTCGAAATAAATCATCTGTGAAGGTGTTACTTTATGTTGCGTTTCAGCTTCCGTTTCCGTTCAGTTGTCGGTGGCATTGTTGTGATTGTTGGTTTTTGTTGTCGTTGCTGTGGGGTTTTTGCCACTCTCGACGTTGTTGTTGGACCACACATCGAGCGTAACTGACATTTTTAATACCCTCACATGGAGTTCTTGCACTTCTTTTTCTCCCCCATCGTTGTTTGCTTTTTGGATATTTTTTTAGTTTTGGATTTTTTAGCTTTTAGGTTTTTTAGATATTTCTGATTTTCAAATTTTCCGTCTCCCCACCCTCCTTTCCAAAGTTGTATCTTGTGAGCCGCGAATTCGCGATGCTCGGCGTCGACAGGTCAACGGGGTGGGCGACGGGGTCGTGGCCGACTTCGTCCTTCGCACAACATTTCAATATCCTGGCGAGAGTTCGTCGTTGTGCGAACGCCCTCTGTTTACAGAACGCGGCGTGTCGCAAGTCGCGTCAGCGAGGGGAGGGCGTGAGGGTCGGCCGAGGTGAGGGGGCGTGGTCGTGGGCCATAAATCACCGAAGGATTTCCACCAATAACTTGATTTCCATCCTATTTGTTACACGGACGCGTGGAGTAATTTATTTCGCAGTCGATGGAGCTTCGGGCGAACTCAAGGTGGGGCTCTCGTGTGTTTCATAAATAGCTGTGCGTGGGAGGTTAATATTCAACTCTGAGTTGATACAAAACTTTTATAAACTTTTGGTACCAATCTTTTTCATTCAAACTCTTCTGTGATATTTATTTTATTGTAATCTCTTTCACAAAGATAATTTTTTTTTGTTATTAAATAAAATATACAAATTTAGAGATTCACTGAAATCACATAATTATTTAATTATTATAATAATTTTAAGCAATTTGAATAGAGTTCAATTTTTATATTACTTTTTTCATATAGGTAATAAATCTGAAATTTAATGTTTTAAAATAATACAAAAAAATTATAGTAAGACTGAATGAAAAGCGATTTGTGATTAAACTTTGAAATATGAATATATCTAAATAAATATCAGAAATGACTAACTAAATAAGGTTATATCTTATTTAGATATTAATAATATTTACAATTTTGGTTTGAAGTTTGAATTCAACTGTTTTAAAAAAAAAGCATTTGGCTACTATTTTCAATATTTTTTAAATTTAATTTCAATCGAGATTTAATTAATTTTCATTTTTCATATATTTTCAAAAAATTTTGAAAATTTTCCCCCTCATGGGAAAATGTTCCTGAGAAAAGAGATATTGTCTTCCGTCTCCTTTCTTATGACCTCGTTAATAGTTTCGCTTGCTCTTCAGGCGCCTTCCGCGAACCTCGAGCGCAATTTTATTTATTGATCACCTTCCGTGGCGATGGCAATAAATACCGAGCTATTGATTACGACCTCCTCCCTTCGAAGGAGGAGTCGTCCAAACGCCCTGGAGCGCCGAAGGATGCTCGGTCCGCGTAACGTAACATCGCATAACGTAACGTAATGTAATGTAATGTAGTGTTGTTCGTGTTAATGTAATGGAAGCAATTTACGTCATCTTAACAAAATCTATGTGCTTTTCTTGTAGTTGCTGTTGTTGGGATTGTTGTTCTGTGGTCCTGCCTAAGGACCTAAGGACGATAGGTGAAATTTACGGGGTGGAGATGTGTGCATGCATGTGTGTGTGTGTGTGTATGCGAGTGTGTTCACGAGTAATGAGGAGTGAACGAGCGGTGCCTGACGTCCTCCATGGTTAAACAATTTCCAAACTAAACGTAAAAATATCACATTTCCAACAACAACAAGAATAGGAGGAAGAAGGGAAATAACAACAACAAGAGGAAGAAGAAAAAGAACAACAGGAACATGTGAAATCAACAACAATGTAAGAAAGAGGGAAAAGATGAAGGAAATAACAAGAAAACCTCCATCGCAATAGCTTCCGTAACATACGAGGTACACTCACTCACACACACATATCCACACATAAAAGTAAACATCAGGTTAATGGATTTGACTCCCCCTCCCTCCCCCATCGAGCTCAACCGTAACCTTAGTCGTGCTCTCTCCCCCCTTTCTCACTCTCTCGCCCTCGTGGTTCGAGGTGAACGAAGCATTTTCCACTCAATAAGCTTGTGTGTAGCTGTGGGAAAATTCTTCCGATAAGCAATTTTCCCCACTCTCGCATTGTGTTGTTCCTGATATGGTAGCACTCATTGTTGTTGCTGTTGTTTACTCCATTTGGTGGTGAAGGAATTTTCATAGGTTTTTCCTTACGTTCGCCAAATTGCACAGAAATGAACACCTTAATTCAGTTGGTTCTTAACGTGGCCAACAACAACAACTATAGCCAACTGAATCAGTGAGCGAAAGGGAGAGGGAGAGCGTGTGGAAATCGTTTAATGTTGCAGGAAAGTGCGAGGGTGAACAGCAAATTAACCTCGGATGGGAACACGATTTATATTGTATTACAAGATGGAGATTCATAGGTTCATATTTATATATCCTATACCAGGATGGTTGAGAATATATTTCTGGATATAAACCTAGAAAAAATCGTTAAATAATAATAATAATAATATTAGATTTTCAATATCACTTTTAATTTTATATATTTATAAAAAATATAAATTAATTATGATAAATATATTTTAATAATATAAGGTTATATTAATATAACAATAATAATATGGATATATGTTCTAATATAATGATAAATTTTTCTGATTGAATAATTATAGTGCATTCGACTTTATTTGGAAATCATGAAAATTTCTAAATATTTAAATATATCCCCAAATTACTTGTATATTAAAATTCGTTCACTAAAAATGAATTCCACAAATAACATTAGAACACCTTGGTAAGGCTTTAATCGAACTCTAAGTCCAACGAAATTTCTCCCCGGACTGACCAGAACCAGCTGCGAGTCCTTATCGTCCTTCCACATGGATACACCAGCAATAAAATCACAAGGAAACCTCAAACGACACCTTTCGTGGATAGATTTATTGCTATATAAGAAAAAGGGATTTAAGGCGAAGGTTAAGGAAGTGATTCTTGATGTGGAAGGATTGAATATTCTCCGAATATTCTCGAACTTTGATTTTGAGATGAGGAATCGAGACATGGAAGAAGTGAAAGGTGGGAGGAAATCACTTTAATCGCATCGTAAGGATCGGTAAACTATTCTCCCCGTTCCCTCCACCTGCTCCACCTCGCCGAGCGGTGGCAATATTCATAAATAACAAACAATCGGCGAACTTTCGACCTTTGCCGCTGTCGCTTGTTGTTTTCCACCCCGTGGCCGATGGTCGCAGGCCTCACGTGCCGTTCTCAAGTAATTCTCTAATTGAATTTTAATTACCGAGCGACCCTCGCCTGGTCCTGTCGTGACTGCTGCTGCTCCTGACTTGGCTCTTCTGTTGATCTGTTGTTTGTTTCGTTTTGCTGCTGCTCACGCTGCATCAATTCATTATCGTCGCTGGTCCCCTCTTTCCCTGTGAGTTGTTGCTTTTACTTGTGAATTCCGGAATTTCCCCGAATATGCAAAACAAAACTTTAAACGAATTTCACAACTAACTTCCTCCGGGTCGCCCTGTGAATTTGCATAAAAAGTGATTCGCAACCTGCTCCCCCAGCCCCCCGTTCTCCTTCCCCGATTGTCTTGGTCTGGTCCCGACCCTTCGTCCTGGCCATTATTGTTATTATTTCGCCACCTTTATTAATTCGCCATCGTCCGAGTCGCCGCCATCGCGTCGTCGTCGACGTCGTCCATTCTTCAAGTTTCTCCGCTCCACCGAACTACGGCATCTCCGTTTCTGCGCCTCGTGGTGGCTGCAACTTCAGCGCCAGTTGCGCCGGAAGCGACGTCTTCGTGTCGCGGCGAACTTTCGAAGCGTTTTCACACTGACTTCCGGCGCGGCCGGGTCCGGCTGCTGCTTCCTCTTATTCATATTGTTATCATCGTTGTTGTTGTTTTCATTGTTTCTGTTGTTGTTTTTGTTCTCGCTACTCCTGCTGCTGGTCCTCGCGGCTGCTACAAATAACAGGATTCAGCTTTAATCACCTTGTTAATTAAATCAGTTCCCCTTGTTTGCATCGTCTCCGGTGTTGCTGCTTCTTCTTCGTTGGTCCTTCGTTGTTTTTGTTGTTGCTGGAGTAAGGAGAGTTTTTCTTTCTTTTTTTCCAACGCTAGCTCCATCAAGTGCCAAGCGCGAATAAGCCATAAACACCTTTTTTCTGGCCGGAACTCCGCGAGTTCTTCGGCCACCTTCGCCGAAACGACGTCATTCTCCCCATCCCGCTCTGGTCTTTGTCGGTGTCCTTTTCACTCCGTCGTGGTTGCTCTTATCTCCTTTATTAATTAAACTTTTTTGGGTTTTTTGTGTGCTTTTTGCGGTGTTTTAAGAGCTTGTGATTTATTTCCGATGGAAAAATCAGTCGTTTGGAAAGCATCAGGAAAATGAAGGGAATTTAAGAGAGGAGGAGAGGGCGAGAGGTTGTTTTGGATCACGGTTTTTTCGAATTTTTTTTTGGGATGCAATTTTTAAGTAATTATTTATGAAATATAAACTAATCAAAATAATAAATACAAAAATAATAAGCATAAAAATTATTAAAATGAATTCAAAGCAATATGTCAATATAGAAAGTTAATAATTTGGAGAAAGTAATAGTTTTGATAAAATATTAAATTACAGAAATTAATAAATTATGACTAATCAATAAGATAGTAAAATTAATTAACTAAAGAAGTGAATAAAAGTGAGCTATTACTAAATTGAAGAAATAAATGTTTACACAAATGTATGAATTAGAAAAGTTAATAAATTAAGGAAATAAATAAACTGGAGTAAACTTCGGTGAATTAATAAATAAGGAAAATTGCTAAATTCAAATAAATGAAAATTAAAGAAATGCATAGACTAGGATAAATATGTATATCCTAAATTAAATTAAGGAAAATGTATAAGTTGGAAAGTTAATGAGTTAGAAAAACTTTCGCTTGATCGATACGACCCCTCCAAGGACAACTTAGTTGGAGGTCCTTCGGTCGTTGTCCGAGTCCTTGAACTCCTCCTTCCTTGGGTGGGCAGGACAACAAGTGTTGACTCCGTGTTCAACTGGCTTCGAATTGATCAACAGACGAACGACGGCTGCATCTGATGACCCTTGAGTTGACGACCACAGATAAAAAAAAACTATAGCATTGGGATAAAAAACAACAACGTATGAAAGAACAAGCACAAATAGAGTTATAACAATAATAAGCGAAATCACAACGAGAAGTGGGGGAATAAGAAGAAGAAGAATAGCTAAAGAGAGCAAAAAGCAAGCCATAAATAAATGTTCAACAATTATGTTAATTTTCATGCAGAAGGCACAAGGAGAGAGATAGAGAAGGAATGTATGAGTATGAGGGAGAGAAAAAAGAGCGAGTGGGAGAGCGAAAGATAGAGAGGGAAAGAAAGAGAGAATGACCCATGTGGATAGAGAGAGCGAGATGGGGAGAATCGTCATATGCCGGCGATTTTCTCTCTGGGTCACTAGACGCGAAATTTATGCGAGCGAAAAAAATATCAAGAACACAAAAACAACAATAAAAACAACAATAACAACGACAATGACAACAAAGACAATGACAACAACAATAATGGCAACAATGACAACATCAAAGAAAACACAATAAAAACAACTGAAATACTATAAAAAAGCAAATGCAATAGAAATCACAAACACAACAAAATCAAGGAAAAATTATAATGGAAAATCAATAACAAAAAATGGTAAACATAAGAAAAATAACATTAAATAAAAGACAAAAGTAAAACAGTTATAAAAGCACAACAAAACACAAATAAAACGAGTTCAAGACTTCAGAATCAATGAAATCCCGATGACTCCTTGTTGTCGACATCTGTTCGAGGACAGCGAGAGAGAGAAGGCAACAAAGGAGGTGAATAAAAGACATAGAGAGATGGACAAAGAATTAGACTTCTTTCTACATTTTGCCTTTCTGGCCCAACAACGAGGACTTCGTTCTGTTGCACTTCGGGCTGCTGCGATTCCTTCTCTGAGTGGGATGCGAACCACAAGTTGTCGACGATTTCCCCTGACCAAATGTTATCGACAGCCAACGGATTCTGCCCACAATTAACTCCGAAAATATTTCTCCTCTCTGTTGAATTTGGTCCATCTCTGTCGTCTGCGGACGGATCTCTCTCTATTTCCCTGTCGTTGCGGTCTCTCCCAAGGCGCCGGTAACACTTTGAAAACCGAAAGCAACAGAGTCGACAACAGAGAATTCGGCAGAAACATCAACAGAGACATCGACCGAGATAACAGACAGAGAGAGAGAGAGCGAGCGAAAGACGCCAACAACAGCGCAACGAGAGCTTCACTCCCGAAGACCAGGCTACAAAAGTCGCCGTCGAAGCAACAGCAGCAGTCGCAAGAAACCTCTCAACGACAACAACTTTTCTTAGCAGCCTCACACACACACGCATACCCCAAGAGAGAGACGCGCCCCATCCCCTGTGCGAGTGGGAGCCCAGTGCGCATGACACGCCCACTGCGCCCCCTCCCCGCCGCCTTAACGACGACGACGTTGGGGCTGCCCTCGGCACGTGTGTACATAATGTGCCTCACGCATCCACCAATCTACCTGCGGAAAGCCCCCTGCCACGGCGGGCGCCTCCCGTGACGCGCCGTCGACCGGCGCAGGTCGGGACGCTATATACCTGCGCTAGGTGTACGAGGACGGCCCGAGCCCCGAACCCCGGTCCACGAACCCGACTCGCCTCGCCTCAACTCGATTCGAGTCGACGCCACTCTCAGACGCAGACGTTGACGTGGTCTCGGAGTGGCTGTATCAGTTGTTGTAGTTGCAGTCACAGTTGTAGTCGGCGCCAAGACAGCGTCAAGGAGTACATAAAGGGGCGGTGGGGCGTGGTGGAAGCGGCTGCTGTTGCCGCTGCTCTGGTTACGGCTCTTGCTCTGGTGGATCTGGCTCAGCTGGAGAATCTCGTTCTCTGGTGAATCTTGTTCTCTGGCTGGCTCCTGTTCCACGACTGGAGCTGGTTCATTTTCTGGCTCTGGTTCTTTGCCTTGCTTTGCTGCTTTAGAAGGCTGGCTTCGTTCCTGATTCTTATTCCGACTTCGTTTACGATTCCATCTGTTGGTTCGACTCCTGGCTGCTTGTGGAAGACGTCCTGTGCGCACCTGCGACGCAGACGCCGACGCCGTTGTTGGAGCGGCGGCTTCTCTGCTGCTGCCGTTGGCTGCCTCGGCGAGAGTGCGTTGTACAGACGGCTCCATCGGCGTCCTCCGAGTGCTCTCCGCAGTCGTCGTCGGCTGTCGTCGCGGTCGTCATCATTTTCTCATGTATCTCTAACCGCAAGTAGCGAGCAGTTGTTTTCCTCTCTCTCATCCTCTCTCGTTCACCTCTCTCTCCCTCCCCGTCCCCACTCAATCCCCAACAATTCGCCCCTGTTACTTTCGGTTACGTTTGTTGACTCGCCTTCCCTCTCTTTCTCTCTCTCCCTTCCACATTGAAAATTGTGCTCTCTCTCTGTCGCTCTCCGTCTCGGCCGGTGTTCGGTGGCGCTCCGTCTCGTTCCGTCGCGCGCTGCACAGAGGTGAGCAAACGTTGGCAACCGACCAACGAGACACGAGCACGAAAACCTCGACAGGAGACGGCGCTGTTGTTTTTGTTGTTGGCGCTAATGTTGTTGTTGGCACTCTTGTTGTTGCTGTCCGTCCGCTGGTTTTTTGCATCGAATCCACCGACGGCACCTTGAATTTGGGTTTGATTTGTTGCTGGCTCGGTTGGCGCCGTGGTTGGTCGCTCGCAAGGTGGGCGAACGCCGGAGTGGGAAGGATCCATGTATCCTGGCGCACGGTGGACGGGGAGGCGTGAGGCAAGGTGAGGTCCACGGGGCGTATACGTTTCATCAGCTCATTTACTGCTGGATTTCTCTTCTGACTGGAGGAAGGATTTTAACAACAAAATAATAACAACTAATAATATAATGTATAATAATAACTAATTTAAAAAATTTAAATATTAAATTGAAAATCTTACAGTTTTGCTGAGATATATTTTTCTATTGCTGGCATATTTAAAGAGCAGGAGTTTCTATACTTTGCACTGCTTCTAAATTTATTAAATTATTTCAACTTTCTCCTCTTTAAAGCTTCCGCAGTTTAAATAATAAGTATATGTCCCAATATTAAATTTGTTTCCTTTTTGTTATTTTTTCAGTTTGATATTTTATTTGGAAAATGATGAATTTAATTTGAATATAAAACAAAAATACTAAAAGAGGTTTATTAAATATATACAACAACCTTATTTGAACAAGTAAAATTATTATTATTAATTTTTGTTAATTAGAATGGAAATTATAACTAATGATTAACTAGCTCCGAACAAGTTATAAATATACATAATTATATATTTTTGAATTTATGTTCTAAAATTACTTTTTAAATAATTATGAATTAAAATAATAGGTGTTAATTCAAATAAATTATTAAAAATATATAAAAATTAGATGTTAATAAGACGCGAAATAAAAATGACAATATAAAATTAATAAAAGGAATAAATTCACAACAAAAAAAGTTCTTAAAATCAACTTTTAGCATAGGTTGTGATTAATATAATACACAGCTAATTAAAATATTTCAATCAAAAATATATAAAATCATAATTAAATAAGAAAATAAAAAAATAAGTATTAAGGAAGAAATTTAACCCAAAGTCGAAAGTCTTTAAAAACGATTCTCATACGCCACGAGAACCGATTTCTCATGAATCTCCTCCACTTTCCTCAATGAAACGCACACGAACGTGGCCATTGAGAGCGAGGGTCGATCGGGCGGGCGGCGGGGAGACGGAGACGACGACGACGTTGGAAGCGTAGTTGGCAGGCGACCAGCTGCACCTACAGCCAGGCTCCGTCTGCGACAACTACAAAACTGTGGAAGTCGTCGGAGCGCTCGTTTTGCGCATATGTTCCCTGCTGCTCCCCATCGTGTTCCCCCCGCCCCTCCCCCTCTGTTCGTCCTGCTGTGACGAGGACTCCTCGACGTGGAGGAGCATATAAAGTACACAGACACACACACTCATGCACTCAGCTGGGCGAGGGCAAATACCTTGAGGACGACGTCGACTGGAGGAAGGTGGGCGTAGGTGGCATCGCTGTCTATCCGTTGGCCTGCCCCAAACACACGCACACAGACACATCTGTGTGTAGGTCTTGGTACATAAGGGGGAGGGAGGCGCTTAGGTAAACACAAATGAGACCGTGGCTCCACCTATATTCAGGTGCTCCCATCTAACCGTTAACTTGTCCATCCTTCTGCTCGCTCGGCTCCTGTCTGTGTCTTTGCCTGTGTGTGTGTATCTCGCAGTGTATGTATCTGTGTCTGCCCTACCTAAGGAGCCACCTCCTGCCCACCACCTTCGGAGCTCCTCGTGTACACACACAGACGGCACCAACACATGCACGCAGAGATACACACCGTAACGACCTTCCCACCTTATTTTTATTCTCCTTCGTCGTAGTCGTCCTTCTCGTCGTCCTTGTTGTTGTTCTTGTCGAGAGCACGTCGTCGTCGTCGACGTCGGAGAGATAGAAAGAGTGCGACCGAGAGAGAGAAAGGCGAGTGAGAGCGAGAGCGAGGCAGCAGGGTGTGAGGAGCTGGAAATTTTGTGATTTATTCCAGCCAATGGTTGATTATTTACCAAGAGGTGTGACACTCTCTCTTTCTCGCTCGCTCGCTCTCTCTCTCGCACGGGGTTGGGTCGGCCTCACCTTGGTTAATGCACCTATAAGGAAGGAGCATTTAAAAACCCAACAAGAACGCAAACGAGAGCAGAGGCAAAGAGAGGAGACCAAAAGGAAAAAGTGGGGAGCAAAACGACCGAAGGACGAAAGAAAAAAGCGAATGCGAAGAAGAAGGAAGGTATCCTGTACATGGAGACACGATACATACAGCTCCGGTCGAGGGAGGAAGTTGCAAAGTTTCCGTGTACATTATGTACTCCTGGGCTCCTCGGTCGTAGGGAAGTTTTCTAATTAGCTTCTGGTAGGGAGGAAAGTATGTGAGTGCTCGAGGAGAAGGCTGAAGTCGCAGTCGAGTTGTTGCTCGGAGGATCTTCTTCTGATTCTTCTTGCTCCTCGTTTCATTTCTTTATTTCGCCATCCGTCGATTAAAGCCCAGCTGTGGGCTGCTATTATGGGAGCCTCTCGGGAGCCGAGGGGTTTGTCTTGTTCTTGGTTTCGGCATTTAAGATGCTCCAGGATATTCTCTGCTTTATCGGTTTCAAGTCTACTTAATGGCTTCTCTCGGTGTGGTTTATTGAGGCATTTCATTCGAATTTTCCAATTCACAATTGTATGGTTTGTTAATTAGTTGTTAATATTCTTATTTATTCTTGTAATGCATCATTCTATACATTTAACTGGAACGTTTTTTTCATTATTTTTAAATATTTTGTTATTATTTTCTGCGTTGACGCAATTTATTGAATTTTTAATTATATTATACATATTGTACTTGTTTTCTTTATGTATTGCATTATATTATGTGTAATCTCGATCCGATAATTTATTAATTATTCATTAAGTAATATTTAGAAAAACTATGCCTTTTAAATTTTAAGACTAAAACAACTTCATTGTTTTAAGAAGAGTTGGTAATAAAAATTATTTTTTTAATTTTGACAAAGACTACTTCTTTTGAATTGTCTTCTTTTTATTATTTATATATCGTTGTTTTACTATTTTATTAAATAATTTTTGAATTTATTAGGCTTATTTAACTTAACTTGAACTAGTAAATTTTTAATTTTATATAATTTTTATGATTTATAATTTTACCTCTTATGTTTTCTCATTAAAATGTACTATTTTTCCTATTCTAGAAGTTTACCGACTGTTAAATTCTCAACTATTTATATCTCTCTCACTCATTTTGGTCTTCAAGTTCCTCTCAAGTCGTTCGATATTTTTCTCCTATGCATTTACTTTCATTATAAAGTCACACTTCGTCCCACCGCCCGAAGATCCTTCGGACCTCGAGTTCGGGTCGCCGTCATTGTTTCGTTGCGCTTCGAGTCACTGTCCTCACTCTATATCTCTCTTACTCTCTCTCTCATTCTTTCTCTCTCACTCGTTCTTTCTCTCGCTGGCCCGCTTGGAGGAGAGATTTTCTTTTGCTGCAGAAATCGATAAACTTTTATAGCAATTTAATATGACCTTCGTGGCTTATTTTCTTCCTTGCCTTTCTCTCGTCTCTCTTCCTCCTGCTCTCTCTCTCGCTCTCACACTTTCTCTATCTCTCTCCTTCTCTCTTGCCCTATGATTTTTGCCTCATTTTTGTGGTGCGCTCGTTGTTGTTGTTCGGGTTGTCCTTTGGATTCTGGATTCGCTTCATGTTGTTGTTGCCAGTGAATATGTTTATAATTTATATTTTATGTGTTGGTCCTTGTTGGATGAAACGGGTATATGTGTGTGTGTGTATGTGTGGATAAGGAACGCATCGTTGTTGTTGGCCAGAATATCGCTCAGTGGTTAATTATTCGCTGCTCGAATTTTCGAAATATCAACAGGTTTCATTCAATATCGTGGAGAATTACAAATAGAGAAACGGATGGACCAAAAAATATATATATTTTTTTATGAGAAAATGAAATATCTTCAAATGAAATGTAATAAAAATATTTCTGATTATTATACTGAAAAATTTTTAAATAATTTTCTACCAGCATAAAAATTTGCGTTATCAAAAGAAAAATTGTACAAAATTTTTTTTCTTAAGTGGTTTTCATTAGTAAAAAAAAAATGTTACAAAATATATGTAACTGAATTACATAAAATTTATTTTTATTAAAAGTTAAATTTTATTTTTATTTTAAAAATATTCTATTAATATAGATTCGAACAGAATTTTATAATTATAATTAATTATATATAAAACTCCAATGTTATATAAATTCATATTCGGATTTTTTTTCTTGTTAAAAAATTATTTTCATCATAATAGTAATTGAAAATATGAATAGATAACTGAATTTGTTAATTTTTTACAATTTATTTTCTTTATAAACTAATTTTTCTTCATTCATCTTCATTGATATAAATAATTTTTCTTCAATATTTTGAACTTTATATTTATTAAATATTTCCAGTGTCAACTACACATGTGTAGAAATGAATGCATTTCCTAAGGTAAATAAACAGACGAAGATAATTCAATTTTATTAATTAATGACCATTTCTCAAAGACAATATCTTTCCCATGTTGGCCCTTGAGTAGAGCCAACATAATTTCGTATTCCTCCGAGAGCCAGTGCTTAATTATATTCCCCACACTCCTCCTCGCTGTTCTCGTAATCCTCGTCGACGACGTTTCCATTGACCATTACTTTATACCGGGTCGTCCCACTCGGCCTTACGTGAGTCGTGAAACGTAAGAACTTCGGCGGCAACGAAAGAAGAGCGAAATCAAAGTAATTAAAAGGTTCGTGATGCGGTTACTTAGTCTCGGTTTCATAAAAGCTCTCGTCTCCTGGCTTAGTGTGAGAATGTGTCTGTGTGTGCGTGTGAATGCGAGCGTGTGAGTGAGCTACTCTCAAGAATATGAGCTGCTGGCCAAATCTCAAGTGTTTCGCTTATTATTGTTCTGGCTGCGAGGTGAGCGGCGGCCGAGCCATGATTCACAAGAGAAAAGTCAAGTGTGTCTCCCGGTCCATCCATCTGTCTGTCCCTTGGCATGTCTGTCCCTCGGTGTGTCTGTTTCATGCTTGTGTCCGTGAGTGTTTGGTTCAGACAGAGGCGGGGAGATGAACAAAGACAAGCTTCCAACGAAGCATTAATATTTTCACTCCCGCAGCTCATCCTCACTCTAGTTCTCATCTTCATTCTACTTCTCCTTGTCATCCTACTTTCATTCTCTTTCCATCGCCCCTCTTCCTCTCTCATCTTCCTTCTCATTCTGTTTGCAGCTCATCACTCACCATGTGTTGGTCGGTGAATGACCAGGGTCAGGAGCGGGAGGACAAGTGGATGATAGGTAGGTTGCTGGAGTAGTGAGAAGGGGAGAGAAGAGAGAGGGAGAGAGAAAGTGCGAGACAGGGGAAGAAAAGAAGTATTTTCATAAATGCTGGACACAGCCAAACTAATGTATTTGCACTCAGCTCCTTCCTGTCGACGCAAAGGTCATCGGGAGAGCAGAGAAGGTGGTATAAAATAAAAAAACAATTATTGTTTTATTAGATTTTTTATTTTTATTATTTATTTTTTTATTTTTAAATTTTGTAATTTATAAGGAAAGATAAAAGTATAACAAAATTATATTTGGTATTTTTTAAAAATAACAAAATATTTATATAATTTTATTTTGATGTAATTTATTTATTTTATTATAATAAATTCTTATATAATTATAATTATTTGATAATATTATATTTTTGTATAATTTAAAAAATTGCGTGTTTCTCGTAGCTCCTGAAATATTTTGATTATCACCGCCACTGCCGTCATCTTGAGGTTTCTTTCCTTGTCTCTCCTTCTCTTTCCTCTTTCCTCTTTCATCTTCCTCGTTCTTTCCCTCTATTTCCCCTATATGTATCTCTTTCGCTGGCTGTCGAAATGAAATGTCTGTTTACCTTGTATAAATTTTAAGGAGCACTTCACGTATCCCCCTCAGCCATTTGCCCCAACCTCCCAACTGAACCCCTCTTAACCAACTCCCTCGTCGACTCTTCGACCACCGCCCAACCTTCCGGCATCGTCGCATCCGAACCTGAGCCATGGTCAAACCTTGTCTCCTGTCGACGACTTCCTCAGCCTCTTCATCTGCCATCATCTACTCCTTCTGCCACTCCTCCCTTACTTCTTTCTACTCCCCTCATCTATTCTTCTCTCCACTCACTTTCTTCCTGCGCTCATCTGCCCTCGTGTCCTCTCCCTCTCTTCCATCGCTCCGTAAGTAAACCATTCGTTCTCATTGTTTGCACTTCTGCTCATAATGAAAATGAAAATAAAAAGCCACACATTTTCCATAACTTCCCCCCTTCTTCTGCCGCCTCTCTTTCTAACACACATTTTCTTCTCTCTCTCTCTCCGTCCTTCTCACACATATTTATCCCGCCTCTCTCTCACTCTGTCGACCACTCGTCTTGGAACGTTTTCATCTGGACGCATTTGCTCGTGTCCGGTTGTCGGCGGTTGGACGGCGGTCGGTCGGTCTTTTTTCTTATTGTACTCTCTCCCTCTATCTATCCGTCTGTCTGTCTGTCTCAATCGCTCTTTCTTTGCTTCGCCGTTCGTTGTACTCCTGAGACTTTTTCGGTCCTCGGTATTATTTTGGCACGGCTTTGACGACGTTGTTTGCCCAGACGACCCCAAGTTTTTGTCATCCGCACGGCAGAAGTGTCCGAACAGCAGCAGCAGGACATAGTAACAACAACAGGAGTTACAACAACAATAACAACAATAAGTAGACATCTGACTACTACGGATGCTACTTATACCGAGACTGACCAAAGGACATCCATCAGATGCGCATCGGTTCTTTGGAGTCGTCAGAGACGACGTGGTCATAGTTGTTGTTGTTGTTGTCATCATCATTTCTATTATTGTTGTTGTAATATTATTTGTTGTTGCTGTCATCATCGATGTTGTTGTTGTCATCATTGTTGTTGCCTTTGTCGCAGCCGGTGTCGCTCTGCCTTGCGGCCAAAGGTCACTTGATCACCGTCGTTCGTGAGTTCGTCCGTTGGGGGCGGTCGACAGGGGTCGGTGGAACGTCCATAGAATGAACGAGAGAGAAAACGAGAATGTCTGCGTGAAAGGTCGCTGCGGTTTGTCGGCGGCCGCCACCGACGTCCCGCGTTTATTTGTCTTTAAGATTTTCGTCCATTCGCTTTTCGCTTTCGACCGCTGCGTGAATCGAGTGGGAGTCGACAAGGACAATGGGTTCACGCAGGAGAGCAGGGAGTCCTCGTCCTTGCTGTGTCCTTCGTGCTCTGGAGTGAAAGTCAAGTGGACGAGGTCAATGCGTGTGACAAGTGGACGGCGGGAGGATTTCATTCTTTCATTCCCACTCTCAGTTAGAGCAAGGGATCGATGACGATGGCTCGAATGGACCGCCCAGGGATCTCTAGCTAAACCTTGTGTCTTCACCCTCTCAATATTCCACCACTCTTCCCTTCAACCTTTCCTCCTTCGTCTTCTCAATCTCCCCCTCGCCAAAATCCACGTGGCTTGAAAAGTTCGCCTGCATTTAACTTCATTATCGTCCGATGTCCGAGTTGGGATTTTCCTCAACAATCACAGGACGAGGCTGTCCATATTTTTCCATTTTCATTATCGCCATTAATTCAATTTGTCACACTTTCCACACACATTCACACAGACACTATTTTCCTGCTCACTCGAATTCTGTCGCTTCCTACGTTCACCGGAAATGAAGTCCAGGAAACTTCGGACCAACCTCGGTCTCTTTCTCTCTCTCTCAGTCGATGCCTGAGGAAATCCTCGATGCTACCTGCTGGTGTCCGAGGGAAAACAATTTCCTCCTGAGGTAAGGAGATGAAAGGGAAGAATGGGAAGGGTGAGGGGAGGAGGTCCCTGTGGTCCCCGAAGTCCATCTAGTTTTAAGAGTCCCATGTGGCAGTGGCTCTTGATTAAATTGGCGTCTTTTGTTTCGGCGTCGCTGTAACAACAACAACTGCAGCAAAAATGTCAACAAAATTGTTTACAACAAAAAGAACAATGTCTAGAACAATAACAACAACATCAAGGACAACATCCACTTCCGCCAGAGACCCGCAGCCAGAAGCGACTACAAATGTGGTCGAGGCGACTTTTGTCCTGCTTATTTGCGAGTTCCTGGTGAGCATACTCCCGGTGTGAGTGTGTGTGTGAGTTTGTGTGTTTCCCATCCGTGCACAGGGATTCACCTTAAAAGCAGAATAAACTGGAGTAAAAAACAAAGTCTAGTGAAAGACAAAGTGGAGTGAAAAACAAAGTGAGTCCAAAGTGAACCTCAGTGGAAAGTGAAGAGAGCTCGTTGAATGGTGTCTGTAAGTGTCCTGTGTGTGTGTTTGTGGTCCTCGCTGTGGATGAGGGTGTCCTTTCGAAGTGTTGCCGACCATTTCGGTCGAGAAGCCAAATGAGGGTCTTCGCCCCACCCCACGGGGCCCATATGGTTAATTTATTTACTAGTCGAAAGTGTGAAACGAAAACAAGGTACGACGGCAGCGAGGACGAGTGAGGACGAAAATTGAATAGAAGTACTTCTAACACTAAAATAAACATATGTAGTTTTATTTTTTATAGTATAGTTTTCAAAGTCGAGGCCTGGAACAACCCGCATTTCATTCCGATCTCTATGTAAATTCCTCTTAATTTGTCTCCAACTCATTGCTTGAAAAATGTCTCTTTCTTTCAGCATTTGCTCTTCCTTTAAAATTGTTCTCTTCCTCATTTTACTCTTATCCTTTTTTCTCCCTCATCTCCTAATTCTCCGTCTCCTTCCTTTCCAATCCTGTCTCCTTCGTCCTTGTCAATTTTTCCGCCAGTTTTTCTGCTCGATTTTCGTGCATTTAACTCAAGTGACTCTTTAATCCTTGAGATCCTCGCCGTGAATGCTTCAGCCTTTTCCTTCCACGGCCCCCGATTCGAGACGCTTGTCTTCGCAAACAGTCACCGTCCTCCTTCAGTCGTCGTCGTCTCCTTCGTTTCGTCCTGAGCTCCTTTTCAAGTTGCCAAATTGAACGTATTTTCGAATTTATTTACCTTTTGCCTTTGTGAGACGCAACGTGCATCCAACTTCCTCCTTGGTCGTGTTTCCCTCGTCCTTCTTCCTCGTCTTCCGTCGGCGTCCTTCCCTCGTCCATCGTTTGCCTTTCGTCCTCATTCTTCGTCTTCATTTCATGCCCTTCATCCCCATTTCGAGCCCTTCGTCCACATTCCTCTCGTTCGTCCTGTCGTCATCGCAATCGTCTTCATCTCACGTCGCCCCAGTCGATCTGCCGTTGTTGAACGAAGTTCTTATTTTAAATACATTTCATGCGCTTGTGAGTCCTCGCTCAAGGATATTTGCTCCTTGAAAATATGTTTACTCGTGTTGTGCATATTTTAATTGTTACGTTTGTCGGTTTGTTTGCCTCCGTCTGTGAGTGAGTGAGTGAGTGAGTAAATGGGTGTGTAGGTGTGCGATTGGGTGTGTAAGTGACGGCGAGTGTGAGAGAATCTTGCGGAGTCCTTTTCTTTCTTCGCCTTTGCTGCATACTTTCACCAGAAGATGTGAGGGGCATCGAGTGGTTTTCTACTAAATTTTCTTCCATTTGGTTTCCTCCGTCAAAAGGTTGGAGGATTCTACCCGTAATTCTTAATGTATTTAATTCGAAAGTTTTAAAAGTATTTTAAACATTTAAAACAAAAATTTAAAAAAATATAAAATTAAAATCAATGTAAAGTTAAAAAATAAATAAATTAATAATAACAATTATAATTTTTTTTTACATATAAGTATTGCTTTCTGAAATAAATTATAATTTAAAAAAGAGAATATTTAATCATTTTGAAATTTTAATATCTTCTTTGCAGCTAAATTGTTTTTCAATCATGATCCACCTCATGAATCATGAAACCACTTTTAATTCGCTGCAAAAAATTAATCAGGTCAAATAATTCTCTATGTTCTGTGCTAAGAAACCTTATACATTTTTGGATCTGTCGGAAATTTCTAGAATAATTCGAATCATTTTCCTGATCTCTAAACCTCTTCACCCCTTCGCCCCCTCCCCCACAACTCCAACCCTTTTTAAACCCGCCGTTAAAAGTCGATTGTGAAAAATTGAGGCCTCCGTGGCACGCGGAACGGCGAACAAATTTGTCAAGATTCCAAAGTGAGAAAACGTAACCAATTCGAGGCGATAAAAGGCGGATTTGCCAGATAGATTTTCACCCCTTCCACCCCCAACCCCTTCCATTCGATTTCAATAAAGCGGAAGCGCAAGAGTTGCCAACTGCGAGGTCGAATGGAGAATCGAATAAAAATACGAGACTCGCTGGGACGACGCAAGGTTACCGCGGGAAATGTTTTAAAACACCCCACCGAGCGGGGGGAGGATGCGAAAGAGAGCGAGGGACATAAAGTGCAGGCATTCGTTTGTCGTCCGTCGTCGCTTCCAACGTATTTCAGCATCACGCAAGGATTATCCTCCGAATGGAAATTTACACAGAGAGCCGAAGTGACAACATTTTCCTTTTATTGGCCATTAAATCGACTTAGCGCTTAGCGACGACGCCGACGTCTCGAAGGCAGGACTACGGCGGACAGGATACGAAAGGTTTGGTCCTTGCGGGGCTGCATGC
Organism: Coelopa frigida; assembly: GCA_017309665.1. NCBI lineage: Eukaryota > Metazoa > Arthropoda > Insecta > Diptera > Coelopidae > Coelopa > Coelopa frigida. Next base: position 927,124 of record CM029561.1, read on the forward strand.
GGAGGTGTTTATTGAATCTGGTTCTGCTCTCCGGTGATCCGCCATAACCGGGAATCCTCTGTCTGTTTGTCTGCCCTTCTCTGTCACGGACAGTCGACACCGCGGCGCAAATGTATTTGCGCTGGCGAGCCACAGTGAGCCAGAGAGCGAGAAGGAAAAGGGAGAGAAAAGACTGAGTGGAAGAGCTTCGAGAAATAGGATCAAAATCCTTTGACAAACAAGTTGCAAAATAATAATTTGTTTTCGATTTTATGGGGATAAGAGGAATTTATTTAGTTTCTCTCGCAGCCACGTCGAGGGCTCGGAAAGGGGCGGGGGCGTGGCTGAAGCCGTCATGTGGGGTCGTTGCGGACTCTCAAGTGTCCTTTGGAGGATTTTTATTATTATTTGTTTGCGTTCGCGTCATTTATTGTCAGCCGATGGCAGCGATTGCGAATATTTAAATATTTATCGCGGACTTTGAGTTCGACCACGCAATCGGTGGTGAAGATAAAGGAAGGAAAGGGTGGAAAGAGGGGTGGAAGATGAGCTGAAGAAGGTAGGGAGTCAATAGATTGGAAGGAGGAAGTATTAAAGAATTTTCAAATTCATACATGATTCAGTCTATTTTTAAAAATTATAAATTAAATTAAAAATTATCAACAAAAATAATTTCATATTAAAGAAATCTTTAATGAACTCACTTCATGTTGCAAAAATTCTCAAGGAACGCATGCGAATAAAATTCTCTTCCTGTTTCGACCGTAATTTAAGGTCGCGCAATTGCATCCGCTTCGAATTTCTCTCCTCTGTTGGCTCCCTTTTCTCTTCACTCTTGACTCCCTTTTCTCTCCGCTTTCTCTCCTCTTTTCACCCCCTTTTCGCTCCATTTTTCACTCCATTTTCTCTCCCCTTTTCGCTCAGGTAAATATTGTGATCCTATCCGTGGAAATATTTACGCGGTCGCCACATTAACCTGACAGACATTAACCGTTGTCGACATTAATGTCGTCTCGGCCTGCCACGGCTCCTCTGCCCCACCAATCGTTGGCACTTTTAATGTCAACGTGTTGCATCGAGCGAGCGAGAGAAAAGATATACAGAGAGAGACAAAGCGACATAGAGGGTAGAAGAGAAGGAGCCGAGGCCGAAAGAGGACTCCATCGATTCGCCATTAACTTGACTTATGACCTCGCTTCCTCGCAGACGGCGGCGGCGGCTCGCGAAAAAACCCCAGTGAGTCGGAGGCGTGGGCGGAAGTGGGTGTGGCGGCAGTGATTACGGCCACAGACAGAGGAAGCAAGTAGCAGCAGCAACAACAACTGCGATGCAACAACTCTGGACCAGAGGAGGTGGGTTGGGGTGAGGTCTGTTGTGGAGACTGAAGGGCGGGACTTCGCTCGCTTATCGCGGACAATGCCACGCACTGCATAATGAGCTGCAATTACATTATTGCACGCAATTTGCGTTACAGCATTAAAAACGCGCCGGCTGGCAACGCAGGACCGATGCGTAATGCGTTTTAATGCGTCGACCGAACCGAAAGGACGACCACAAAGGTGGCGGCGTCATGGACAATGGGACAAGTTGTGGTCGAGAGGGAGTTTTTGTTGCTGGATTTGTACTTGTCACGGTTCGAGTTGTAAATTTCATAGCCTTTGTTATTGTTGCTGTTTCATTTGCAACCTTTTCCTTCGCCCTTTTCAACTCCTCCTTTTGTCCTTCTCCTTTTGTCCTTCTACCTTTTGACCTTCGCTCTTACGTCCGACCTCATCGCCCTGGTCGCCATCGTGAACGGAAATCACTTGGCGGCCATTAATCGCTCATTAACCTCGACATCCGCCGGCAGGATTTAAAGCCTGCATCGGGGTTAAAGGAGTCCTTGCGATGGATGACCAGAAACTTCGGTCCCCCGCCCCTCTTCGATCTCAATCTGCCGAATTGTCAGAACTTTATGACATTTCCTTTCGTTTCTCTCTCCTAATTTTTCCCTCACAGAGGCGAATGGAAAAAATAAAGGACGACTTTTCGGATGCCAAATGCATCTGACCGAGACAGGACCAGGACGAGGATGAGAAAAAGCAAAGCGAGGCAGGACGAGCGCGCCGTTTGAAATGCATTTTGAACGGTATCCAAGAAGCGGATCCGGTTCCGGAACTTTGTGGTTTTTACGTGCCTCCGGATCACACGGGCTCCCCAAGGGACGAGGTCACTTCGGACCCCCCCGTTGTCGCGTCCACCGGGTCGATTCGTAAATGCATGTGCTAATGTATTGCATTGGATTGTGTGAATGGATGCGTGTGTGTATCTGTGTTGTTTCCACTACTTTATTACCTACATTAGCAGCTTCCGTTGCCAGTCAGCGACATTTGGGTGAAATTTGTCAAACGTAAATTGCGAGGAAATTTAAAACATTGTTGTAAAGGCGAGGGGTGGGATGAGCAGTGAAGGGGGAAGGGAGAGAGAAAAAGAAGGAGAACCTCTGATTGAAGGGTTTGAGTTAGTTTTTAATTCTGAATTAAGCAACTTGAATGGATTTTCAGGAATTATCAAGGGTTTCTTTTCCCTCGAGAGCATTGGCCACCTTCCCTTCTCTTTCTCGTCTTCCCTCTCTCATCCTTGTGACCATTCACAGTCTACGTTGATTCACCTCAAGGGAGCAAAAACGAGATTCCTTTGGCCACCGGGCCGAACTTTAATGGAAAAAGCATTTAATCCTATTTTCGTTGTTGTTGGCATAATACAAATTGTTGTTGGAATTATTCAGTTTATTTATCTTCATGTTGTTGTCATTGTCATTGTTGTTGTAGTTGTTTTCACAACATAATTAAATCCTTGCACTAATTAAATTCTCAATTCCAAAATAAAATGCCCGAAACTGTCCACACATACACTAGCACACACACTCTTGCCCAAAGGGACGAAGGATGATTTTCTAGAGGAGGAGGAGAGGGAAAGGGATGGAGAGAAGGGTCCACTTCGCATTTAATTTTTCGCAACTACCTTAATTGCGAACATTTTCGGGCGAAAACTTTTGCCTCGGACTCTGCTGACATTTAATTGCAGAAAAGTTCACATGCTCCATAATCCACAGGATGCAAGGGTACGACGTTCATTAACTCAGTTCCACACACACAGACACACACATATGAGACACACACACACACACTTGGGACACCCACCTCGAGTCCCCACCGGACCCAGACGAGGACGACAGCGAGCTCTCGCCATATGTGGCCAGGACGGCGCTCGGACCTGGGTCAGATGGAGCGAAATTCCTCGGCAGGACCTCGTCCTGTCGCAGGACGACTTCGGTACCTTTTGTCCGCGAGCCGGAAACTTGATAATCCTGCATAATACGCCTTTATTCGGAGTAATAATAGCGTTGACGGACGATGATGTCGGCGAGATGTCATTCCGGATGTCTGAGGTCACATTCCCGCCGACCTCCACCTGCAACCAGAACGACCCACCGACCCCCTGGACCCCAAGCAACCCCCCAACATCGCCCCAGACAACAACAATGAGGACCCAAACCGGAGCGAGCATTTTTAATATCCAAGGTAGGGCTCGGGATCATTAAAAATATCATTCGTATGCAGGGAATCCTGGTCTGAGGTTCTCCTAATGCGAGCCAGTCCCATGGAGTGTGTGTGTCTGTGTTCGATGTGTGCGTGTGTGGGTGAATCCCAGAAGTTTATCTCATTGTCAACCGCAAAATGGTTGCGTGAGGTGTTGAAGGTCGCACTCGTCGTCGTCGTCGACCTGGGCCGCGTCGAGGGTTTGGTCGAGGGTGCGAACGAAATAGTAAAATTAATTCCGAATGTCCGGCATATGCGAGGGGCTTCCTTATGCTCGTTTTATGATGTCCTTTTTTATCCCAACACCCCCTCTCTCTCTGCCTCATTCACACTTGCTCACTCTCCATCTGTCTCATTTCATTTCGGGATTAATTGCTAAATTTTCCAGGAAATTAATTTCTGGGATTAAATTCCATCGGACTCCGGTAGAGGTGAGCATGAAAGACAGAGAAAGGGTGGGAAAAAAGAGAGGGAGAGAAAATGTACGTTATGAGGGCTTTATATGGGGTTTTAGAATTCGGATAGACTGAAAATAATGTTTGGAGATCTAAAAAATTAAACAAAATAAAATGGAATAAAATGTGACAGAATATTTTTTAATATTTTTCGATGTTTATGAGGTTTCTTGAAAACAAAATTTTGAATAAATTTTCTAAATTTCTTGCAGCAAATAATTTATATTGAATAAATTTTAAAATTCTATAAGTTTTTCAATGTTAATTGGTTTGAGTTGGAATTGAAAAATTACTTATTTTAATTAATATTTAAAATATATTTAAAAATATAACAATTTGTAGCTTAAAATATAAAAAATAGATTATAATATTATATATACATATTATTAGTCTTTTAGATTACAAAAGATATGCTTGTTTTTTTTCAATTTACTTCCTTTTCTCCTAACTTTGTTTACAATCATCAATCACTTCAACAAGCAGAATCCGGCCTTCGAAGTCCTTCAACACTGCTCCTTTTAATATTCTTGATCAATAAACCTCAAACTCCTCTCTTTGTGCCCTCCTCCGGACCCTCGAGGACGTGGTGGATTCTTGGCATAACTTGAATTTAAACTGTCTTATGGTGAATTGAAAATTAATATTAATGTCTGTTCATATTTCGAGACGCCACGAGACGCGCAAATAACACTTGACGGCTACTCACACACACACATACATCAACACACTCTCACGCAGACAAATAAACGGCACCTTGAGGAGAGGTCCTTCACACCACACACACATCTATACATAGAGACAGAGACAGACAGACACATTCCGGCCATTCCCTCGAACATATATCATCGCCACTCGCAAGCCAGATCAAGTGAAAATGAGTAACGACGCCGCCCCCGCGACCCCGCCCACCAACATTGTACGTACCTTGTGTGGAGACCGGGATCCACCGGAGTCCGGGGGCCAGAGACCTTCGTGGGTTTCCACCCCGCCTTGACTCGGTTAACCATCTCCACAATAAATCTCACGGAAAACGATTTAAATTTTCTTGGGTTGGCAAAAATCCTTCCGCAGGATACATTGTGTCGCCGTCGAGCCACGACAGGACCACCCATCTCGAGCAAGAGTAAGGGAGAGAGATTGTGTGTGGGAGCGAGAGCGATGCCTATGATTCCACCGCACAATTCCGAGCATAATTTATCATTGCTCGACTCGGGCGCTGAAGGTATTTTCCCTTGAAATTCTCCCATTCGAGATTTTTGCATTTTCGCCTCCGCACAGCGGTTACCGATGGATGTTCTTGTCCCTGTCTCACGGCTGGCTGTCTCTTTCGCACATTGTCTTGTCCCTTCCAAAGCGCCTGCTTTGAGACTTTTCCACCTTCGCCTCGAGAGTTGTTCTTCTTGTGATTTTATCCGTTTGTGGTTGAGATATTGTTGTAGGGTTTCTGTTGTTGGAATTTTTCATGTTGCTCTTATTTTGTCTGCCGTGAGTTGTTGCTTTTGTAGTCCTTGTTGTTGCTGTATCGTCACCTTGTGCCCGAAACAGCTGACTCAGCGATTTATTAAATGTTAAGCACTCGTTTCCCCTTCCACGTCGCAGTCTGTCTTTTTGTCCCTGTCTCTGCATCGCTCTATTTCCCTCTCCCTTTCTTTTCCTCTCTCTGTCTCCATCTCTACGTTGTCAAGTGAGTCGTCTTTTCGCACAATAGCCGTCTGTTAAAAGGTTAAATAAATGTAAAGCCAACAAGATGCTGACACATGATATTTTTCCAAAACTCCCTTCAGACATTATGTCCTGTCACCATAATATCGTTGGTCTAGACATTATGCTCTCTCGCCATCTGTCTATCGGGCGGGAGATTTATGCACCTTCTCTTGGTGAAATATAAATAGGAAGAACGTTATCATCTTAACTTCTTATAATATTCACCGATGTGTAGAATGGAATAGAATTTACAAATATTTTCCGAATCAATATCGATTAATAATGTTGATACATTAATTCTGAATATCGGTAACATTTGACAGCAACATGTTGCTAATAAATAAAATATTAAAAATTGAATTCTTCATGTTCGCATGATTTATCGATATCATGACAACAATCACAAAGAGAGCAGTGATAAAGATTTTATTAACCCAAACCGAAGGACGACAAAAATACTTATTGAAATATCTTTTGATGGCCAGTGGCCCATCATCATATCTACCACTGTGAATGCAAATGGCATCAAATGGCGAGTCTTGTAGGAATCATCAACATTTTATGGTTCTTCGGCAAAAGACCGAAAGCGATGAAAACGATAAACCCAGGCCACTTTAATCGATTAAATGGAGGATTGTATATGGTCTATGGTAAGAGCCGGAAGAAGTTAATGTTGATCTTCTCTCAGATTCCTTTATGACATTTTCTTGTTGGGAGTTGGTAAAAAGTTTCATTGAAAAAAAGCTCTCTAAGGTTATTTTATATAATTTTATAATTCCATATCAATTATAACTTTTTGACCTTTCCTTTATCGTCCAATCTCAACATCATACGTCACAATCTTCTCCCTCACCATCTTCTCTTTGATCACCTTTTCCTGACCTCCCTCTCCCTTAAAACACTTCTTGTCTCTTTTCCTCCATCGGTGACACCTTCTAATTGACCGCCCTCGACCCCGCCCCGAGGTCGTGGCGACAATTAAACGCACGTTGCGTCATTTAAGCCAACTGCTGCCGACAGCTTACACGGCTGTTCCTGCACTTCGGCCACTCGTCCTTCGTCATTCCGCCTGCACTTTCTTCGTGCCGTCTATTTCACAACGAGTCGCGGTGAGAGAGATAAGAGGGAGGACAGAGACAACAGAGGTTTAAACGGAGTAGGGTTTGAGTTTGGTCGAAGGTCGAATCGGAGGGGATTCAAGTGCCAAATGCGATACGATATTTCGAAGTGACGAAAATGGCAACTGAAACAAGGACAACAATAACAACGGGAGCAACAATAACAGCAATATCGACAGTGCATTGCTGGCACAACAAATGCTTCAACAATAACAAATTGGCCAACAATAACAACAACAATGATGACAATAACAACAAGTGAAGGAGTTCGAGAAACAAAAACAATACCAACATCAGTGAGAAGAGCGACAAGGACGAATACGACAACAACAACAATCATTGCACAACGACAAGGATACCTTTTGATGACCTTTATACCGACCTCTTCTCGTCTCTTTTCATCTCCTCCACCCTTCGTCATTTTCTCTTCGCCTACTCTGCATCTCCTTCGATGCGATTTTCAGGACGATTCCTCTTCACCAACGTTTCACCTTCTCCCTCACCTTTCTCCGACCTTCAACTTCTTCAACTACATTCACCAACCCTCTTCATTCAATCTTCCATGTCGTCCTCTTCGCCCTCACCTTCTCCCTTGTCCTTGTCAAACACAGCTGCAGAAGCTACCAGTTCTCGCTCGAACTCATGCAAAACATGTCATGTCCAGTGATAATTTCTAATCTAAGGGAGAAAGGAGTGAAGAAGGGAGACCAGGAGTGAATTGGACAAGAAGAAAAGAGGAGGACAAGGAGAGACAGGGTCACAAAGAGATGGTCGGTGAAACCCTTTTCTTTTCACCGGCTTCTCCGAAGAGTCACTTGGAATTTCACGTTAAATTAAATACAAAATAATAACGGCATGAAAATGACAAGGACGAACTGGCCGACGGTGGTCAAGGGGCGGCCAGGGCGAATGACGATGGTCGGAGGTGTTGGCTGAAGTTGGACCATTTGGTGGGCGATACCTCGACCATGTTCAGCTGGGGCTCCTCCATCGGCAACGGTTGACCATTCGGCCTGCTTTTCAAAGGCCAAAGTGGGAGGAAGGCGGTTGTCGATGTGTTATCCTGGCTGTGAATGGCACGCGTTCGCCGTGACCCCAGGCCGACGTAACTCAGGGGGCGTGCGTCGATGAGGACGACGAACGGCAGGACACAATGGAGGAGATCATCGGAGGAGAATACACCGAGAGTTCCGATGCTTTCACTGAATTCGAACAATAACTTGAGGCGATCCGCCCCGAGTTCTCTCAGTGTGCCGGAAGTGGCAGCACCAGCAGCCGCCGTGCGACACTCGGACCGAACCGTGGCTCGATCTTCCGCTTCGCCTCACCCTTCATCTCATCGCATCGCACGGTCGGAACTTAAGTGTTCGCCCGAGCCGGAAGCTGACATTTTGGCACCGTAATCCCGAAATGAGTCGAAGGACCAGGAGGGAGGGTGGAAAGAGAGGGCAAAGTGAGAGGGAGAAAGATAGTCGGCCGGAAGAGCAACTGGCGGGAACCTGTGCCAATGTCACTCCTCCGATAGGCTGCCGTAAATTTAGCTTGTTCCAGCGCAGACCCAGGACTCAAGGACTCCAAATGAGTCTCGCTTCCGATTCCTCCGGTCTTTTCTTCTTCTCCAACCCTTTCTTCTCCACTTTCTATTCCCCCTCCCTTCCTGCCCTGTGCTGACAACGACGACTTCGCAGTTGTGGACCGAGGCGAAGTGAAAATGACAAGTTTTAGTCTTCCCCTTGGTGAACTTCATTCATGAGGTGGAGAGCGATTGATGGGATGGAAGAAGTAGAGGGAAAGAAGGAGGAGAAGGTGGAAGTGCGGCCGATGGAAAAGGGGTCGTTGGAGTCGAAGGGGTGAAGTTGCGTCGTGAGGACGGACCTCGGATGATGCAATTGCCGGCATCGACCAGTCGAGCGGAAACTTTACATCGGATCGGGAATTATGAGTTACACGAACAGACCCCATCCACCTCCTCCCCACCCCCGGAATCGAGGGACCAGGGGCCAATCTTCCACTCCTGAGGACGTTGTGTTCTTGTTTGTTGTTGCTCCTTCCATTGCTACTGTTGTTTTTGATTTTATTTTCATTTTCGTTTTGCGAATTTTGCTCGTGATTTCGGACTTTGTTTTCGAAACCGAAGCGAAATGTCCAAAGTTCAGTGCAAATTGTTATTTTATTTAAAATGGAGGCCATAAAATGGCGCCAAAAACGGCGGATCGTTTGATTGTCGACATCGCTTTGGCCATTGGAGTCACCACGACAATGACAATTGGTGAAATGGCAAGAGTTGGAGTGAGAGCAACGGCAAAACATACAGAGAGAGAGAGTTGGGAATATAAATTCATCGATATTTGTGGAAGCAAATTGATGCCGGATCATGGAAGGCATTAATTCAATGGTCGAACGACAGTTTTTGGGTTTTGTTTATGAGGGAGGAAAACCAGGACCAAGAATCTGTAAAAAGAGGAGGTGGAGAAGAAAGCAATCGAGCAATGGGTGGAAAATAAAATATTAAAGAAGTAAACATAAAAAATAGGTAATAAATAAATAGTTTAGATTGTATTGTAATAAATTTACTCTAATGAGAGATGCTATGTATTAAAGATAATGAATGTAATATTAGTTCATCCTTATATATTTCAATTAATTTACTAAATCACAATCCTACAAATGGCTATGGCAACAAATACCAAAATTTGATACAAATATTGCGAATTAAATTAAGTTTTAGAATAAATTATTATATTTAATTAATAATATAAAGTACGTATGATTTTAAAACTATCTTAATTATTTAATTTAGGAATTGAAGATAATTGAAAGAAAGTCTTAATACATGAAAACAAGATCTAAAGTAAAATTATTATTTTAAATTGCAAATGTATAATCATGTTATTTATTAAATAAAAAACGTGATCAATAAATTAAAAATTTAAAAATATTGAAACATAAATTTGAAAATTTGCCATCATTACTAAGCCACCTGACAGCTCTATCAATAGTAAAACATACCGAAGAAATAAATATTTCCCGATTTATCCTCGTTGCTCTCATCGATTGAAATTGGTGTATTAGTTAGGATGTTTCCGGCCGTGATCCGAACGACCCATTGCGAGGCCCTCAGGCAGTGATTTATTCGCAGGAAGCCACAAAATCGCTTACCTTCATTGTGTGAGAGAGTGTGTGTGTCGAAGGATCGAAACTTGCTAATTTATGATGTAACTTTGAACCGCATCAGCGCCGGAAGAGTGAGCGAGATGGCGAGTTACGATGAACGATGGTAGGAAATTTATGAAAATTTATAAATAATACAATATTTTATTTATCGCGGCGATCACAAAATAAATGCAACAAAATAAATATTAACAAACAATAAAGTCACCGCAGTTGATTTATACGTCTGCAGCACACAGCGGCCACACAATGAAGTCAAAAGTGCACTCACACACACGCACACACACACACGGCACATGCACTTGGCAACATAATTCATTTCCGCTCATTGTGAGTGCGAAAAATGACAGAACAGATCCGAACGGAAGGCAATGAGAGGGAGCGACAGAGACAGGGAGAGGGAGGGAGCGACAAGAACGAAAAAGAGTTCCCAATAATATAGTCCCGACAATGCAGGTGAAATCTGCAATGAAGTGCGGAAAAATGGATTTGAAAAATAAAAATAGAGAACGAAAAATCGCTGGGCGGCGGAAGCGAACAAAGGACAAAAGAGAAAGATAAAGATGACAAGAGAGTGAAAAGGGTGAAAAATGCAAAAGGTATGAAGGGGAAATGAACAAAAATCAAAATAGGAATGAAGTAAAAATCATAAAAGGAGTTAAAATCATAAATGGAAAATCATAAAAGAAGTGAAAATGTAAAATGAGTGAATATAAAAAAGATGTCAAAATTATAAAAGGAAAAATTACAAAAACCCAAAGTAAACAAAGAAAAGGAGTGAATGCGAAAATAAAATGGGAAATAAAATGGAAAATAAAAGGGAGAATGAAAGGGAAAAGAAAATCACAATACGATTGAAAATGGAATGAAAACTTCAATGGGAATGAAATGCACACAGGAACAAAACACTGAAACATGGAATTGACGTCAATTGAAAATAAAGTTCGCAATTCATTGAGTCGAGGCCTACGTGACGATCTCCATCCCTCTCTCTCTTCTCTGCCATGTGGATGAAGGGTCTCTGTAGGGCGCAATCAATGATTTTTTTGTCTTTTTCGAAAAAGCGCAATCAGGATTCCCCAAAGGATTCCTTCGAAAAAATCAACATTTTCATTATTTGTTTTTGTATATTTATTTTCTTTTTTAATTTTATTTTATTTCTTTATTTTTATTCAATTTTGTTGTACCTTTATTTTCACATTTTTTATTTTGTTTTTCTGAAGAGGGAGAAAAACTCGATACACTCGATCGATCTCACTCAGTCGCATGGGCCACATATACTTCTCTCTCTTTCACTTTTGCCGCTCACTCTCTCTCTTACACTCACACACACAGTGACGGACGAAGACAATGGCTCGGGCAAATATGCTGCTTGACCGCCGCGGACCGGAAGTGCAACGTGGCCACCGGAAGTGTTTCAAGTGCGGTGCGTCAACGTTGTCCTTATTGTTGTTGTTGTTTTTATATATAAAAATATGGCTCAGAGTATGTGAACTGGAATGGAGCACGGCGACATTCACACACACACATGCCCATACCTACCCACACATTCTCATGGGCATTCACACACACACAGCGCATGAAGCGCTCGACCGTAACGCATTCGATGGCGTGTGGACAACAACAGCAAGAAAAACAACAAAAATGATGGCATCGAAATCGAGCATCGAAAGTGGGAACAAAACAACGGGAACAAAAGCAACAACAACAGAAACGCAACAAATAATCGACTCAACTTCCGGTGGGGTCCCGCGACACGATGGACAGACAGACAGACGGACGGACAGAGAGACAGACAGAAAGAATTCCACTTCGATCATGGCCATTGTGTCTACTCCTGCCTGTTGTTGTTGTTCCACTCATTGTTGTTCCTCTCGCTGTTGTTGGTGGAATCTCTCTCTCTCTCTCGCTCTATGTGTCTGTGTATGGTTTGGGATCTTTTTTCGACGCCGCCGCCGTCGCCGCATAATTTATGTTTGTGTAATAATCCATTTTAGCTCCATCAACCAATATCGGGCCATTGTTTCCGTGCTAATTGTTTGGCTTTTGACCAATTTCGCTCCCAGCGGCCGAGCGCTCAACGCGCGCAGCAGGAGGCTGCTGGTGCAGAAGGATGCGCGGATACCAGTGGAATTTGTCAGAGGACATCCTCGAAGGTGAGGAGGTTGAGCAGGCGACCGAAGTGAAGAAAATAAGGAACAGAACAAGCCAAATTGATGACAGTGAGGGGTGCGAAAGAAGGGAATGGATTGAAACATTACCTTTCACCTGATTGAGGAACTCCTCAGTCACTCTTAAGCTCCAGCTTCCTCTGGTTTAAAAGGACAGGCACCTCCTCAATCGAAAATCTCCTTCAAGGGGATCTCTAATATAAATCTCCTTCAGCGAATACAGAAAACCTAAAAACAACGACAATCCCTCAGACAGTTTATTCAAATCCTTCCTTCGTTCGCCTGTCGTCGGCGTCTGTGGGTTCGCTTTCTGTTGTTTTTCCCGTGGTTGTTGACCACAAATTGGTGCGAGTTGCGAATTCTGGGTCGCCGAAGCCGCGGCACAGGAGACAGAGTCTGAAAAGAGAGTGAAGGGGAGAGAGTAGGAGGAGCGAGCAGGGTGGACAGCAGTGAGAGAATATCAGATTGGTGGGGTGCTGAAACCGCGCATAGTGACGATCGCGAAGTGCGAAAAAAATGCCGAGGAACGCGACGGAAAACTGGGTTGACGCCACCGCCTGTGGGTTGGTGGGCGATGGGCGGTGGGAGGAAGGGGCGTGGACCGCACCGCGACGGCCTCAGGTTGCGATGTTGTTGCTGGGATTCGGTGTCCGCGTGGGTCGGATTCCGAGTTATGCAGACAACGTGTCGACGCAGATGCCGCGAATGCCGTAAGGGGCCGGAGGGTGGGTGGTGTTGATGATGTGGGCGTGGTCAGAAGCCCAGATGATGGGATCCCTGACGGAAGGCGCCAGAGTCGGGCTGGGCTGAGCGTTTTCCGTCTGGTCACCGCGCTGAAAACTCCGAAAGTCGCGCTCGCATCGCTCTCAAATTCGTGGCAACATTTTTGCCATTCTATCGCACGGCGGGCCTCGGTTTCCTCAGCCTCCTCGAAATGTGGGTTAGAAGAGTTGCCGTCTGTCCATCTGTCTGTCTGTATATCTGTCTGTCCGACCGCACCCTTGGCTGTCGATGCCACCGCGGCCTGAACTCGTGTCAATCACGCCGTTGGCAGTTCTAAATTTAGACCGCGATCGCAGCGATCGTGGTCGTGATCGATGGATCACGTGTCGCTAGTGAAATGAATTGAGGGGTGAGAGGGGGATCGAGGAGGAGAAAAAGATGATCGAGGGGACGAGGTGGAATCGAACGAGAGGCCCTTGAAGTGGTCGTTGTCCATCTCTGGGCAGTTGGACAGGGCTGAACCTTGAAGAAATTCAACCAAGGTTCTTGGGCTTGAAAACTACATTGATTTCCTTCGAAGAGGTTTGGGATGTGCTTGTGTCCCCATCGCCTTCTCATTTCCAGGACTTCCAGCAACCTTTCACACGTTTTCTCCACTCAGGCCGCCCTCCTGGAGCATTTTCCGCCGAAGGCATCGGGCGTGTCGCCCAGCGTTTTCACGCTTCACGCCGCGGTCGACGTGCGGCGCAAATAGTTTTATGATTTTTCACATGAACCGCCGGCAACAGTTGCCGCCGCAACAATGTTGCCAGCATTTACAATAATGCAAGATTATGAACAAATCTCTCAGCATGTTTGGTGAGCGGAGCAACTGCAGCAACAGCAACAACAACAGCAACGACATCATGAAACCAATAAAACCGAAAAGTGCATTCGATAATATAAACAGCAAGAGCAAAAAAACGAAAGAATAAGTAGAAGAAACATGACAAAGGCGATGATGGAGAGTCGAAGGAGAGGAAAACATGACGAAGATGCAGATGGAGAGGCAGAAGGAGCAGTCGAAGAATCCAAATAAAAGGCAAATTTTACGATGAAAACAACAAATTTACGAGCTCGATCGTTAAACTAATTGCCATACCGCACAAATGAGGCGTGGACAACGCCCAGCAAATGGGCGTCGACGGTGCCGGGCCCGATCGAGATCTAGATCAATGGATGATTTTTCCACACTACGGACCATGGTGGAGACGATGAGGATGGTGAAGGTGTTCCTGCAAGGGAAATGACTATTAGATCAATTAAGTTTAATTTGTAATTTTATTGAGACATTTTAGATTAATATTGATTTTTCCACCATTTGCACGATTGAAATATATGTTGTATTCTTATATTCGATTTAACAAACATTTTTATTCATTTATACGATTGAAATATTTTTTTATTCATTTATTAATAATTTGATTATGACTAAATTTTTGTACTTCATATAAGTAGTTAGTTCCGATCTAACTGAAATGCTATGAAGTGTTTTTTTAATATAGTCGAAATTGTAGGCATACAATTTTGAATAATATACGATTTTTTATATTGTATATTTTAATATTTAAAATTTTATTTTCCACATCGAATAATTTGAATATTTATAATTTAATATTTTCGTATTTCGTATTAATTCTTTATCTTTGATAAAATGTCTTTACTACAAATTCATTTATGTTTCAATTCAAATAAAAATTGCTTAATAAATTATATTTTAAAAATTATCCTTCATTGGATTTGTAATTATGCTTGGTACATAATTGTTGATAGAAATCAGAACTGTACTGTTTTCTACTCGGTTTGACCCACTTGGAAATTGCATGCATTTGAAGTGGGTTCCCACGATTTCCTCTGCATTCGGACCCCGATTTCCGAATAGAAATCTGCAACGGTTTCGAAATTATTTCAAAATTTTATCGCTGTGCTCAATTCGGGTGAATTTCATTTCATTTCGGCTCGTAGCGATTATGCTGGAAGCGCTTAACATAAATACCCGAGAACAGACCGGACCGGGCCAGACCATAGCGGATTAGGCGGAGACGATCGGACCCCGTTCGCCGGGCGATGGTGCGGCGCGGGGCGGGGCCGACCGCCAGGCGTCTCCATCTGTGTCCACTTCTGTAAACACCGTTCATTAATCGGGCGTTAAACATGGCGCAGCCCGCCATGCCTCACGTCCACTTAATAAACGCACGACTCGACGCACGGCCTCCGTCTGCGTCCGTCCGTCCATCTGTCTGTCGGTCTCTCGGTCTGTCCGAGTGGCGGCCGAGGAACGACCGAATGCAATTAATTTCGGACGGCGTTAAAAATTTGTTGCTCTCGTGAAAATTTTTGATTTTCAATTTCGTGGATTCTCCTCTTCTCCGCTTCGTCGCCGTGATTTTCGTTTTCGTTTACACGCGATGCGAATGCAATGAGTATCGTCGAGGAGGAATCAAATCAATTTCCACTGCAATCGCAGCAACAACTACTCCACAAGAACAACAACATCGAGTGCAATTTTTGGACCCGAGCCAATTAACAAATTAAACTTAATTTCAAACATTTTCCGTTGGGCGAAGGTAAACAGCAACTCATTCTCGGGGTTTCGGAAACGAGATCGGTGGAAGTGAATCCGCCGAAAAGTTGCAGTTATAGTTTACTTAGTATAGCGGACACTTAAGACGGGAATCGCGAATGGATCGAATTCACCATGGGGAGCAAGGCTAGTGGCGGGAGGTCGAAATCAGCCAGAGTAAATCCAATAATAAAATTTAAAGTGCTCGGAAATCCATTATATTATATTCTACGGATGATAATAATTCTAATATATGGGTTGTATATGGAATCTTCATTTCTATAGTTTATTTATTAATTTTTCTAACAAGTTTTCGAAAGTAGAAACAAGAATAGAATACATAAATTGACTTAAGGATATAGCATAAGGATACTGAAGTAAAAATCTCCACTATTTCAAAACCATCTGGGCACACGCTTCGACAAGAAATCCCAATATAGCCCTTTATGACAAGATCAAAATGCAAGTACTCGGAGACAAAGGCGTGCATAAAGTCCCACCCTATGCGAGAGGACCTCGAACAAAGACCCTCGAAATAGACAAAGTTACGAGGGCCAATAAAATTTCAATATCGGACTTTTACAACTCAATATCATCGGGCATCGCTCAAGTCCTCGAAGCCTCCTCGAGACTGTGCAACACGAATCGATTAATATTTAATGAGAATCACTTAATTATGGACGCCGGCGTTTAGCGTCTGACCTCGCCATATGCTGGCCACGGACGGTCGGTCGGTCGCTCGGTCGGAGGAAGAAACTAATAATTTATAGATTTCACTACGGTTCCTTATCGCCAGATAGAATACTACATATACTATAATAACACACACCAAGGCGAGTGGGAGGAGCGCCGAGATTTACGTGGGAGGAGCGCCGAGATTTACGCACACGGCTTCATCAATAATCATAAAATTCCCTCCACAGGTCACGGCGAGCGAAGGCCAGAAAGAGAGAGACCATGTGTGAGCGAGAGAAAAGCGGCATTAAAAACGAAAAATCTCGACGTTGTATATAAATCGGGGCAATAATTAAAACGGGACTTTATGAAACTTTGTCAATCGTTGCGGGGAAGGATATGGAAATAATATCACAATGCAATAAAGATTATTATTTTATGGCACGCAGCGATGACAGACAGACGTCAGTCACGGGCGGCCTTTACACAAGTGTACCGCGAGCGTATGTGTATTTGTTTATATGTGTGTGTTCGTTTGTTTGTTTAGATGCCATAATTTTAAAAGTGCGCACTTAATCGTGCCATAAAAATAGTTGACTAAACACGCCGGCCGACGTCCTGTAAACTCATGCATCCATATGCATGAAGTGCCGGATTATTCAGATCCACATGTACTTGTAATATATTCGAATCTCTTATCGGCGGTCCTTGTGGTTCCATAGGAGTTGCTCTGCGATAGATAAGGCCTCTGTTGCCCGTGCTGACGACACCGCGAGTCGATGACATGTTGCTCGATGACGTCAACCGATCCCCACACGCCACATGTTCAGCCTGGAACTGATACGGATCGGCAGCATCTGCCTCCGAGTCGTCCTGAGTCCTCTGCTCGTGGAGCCGATAATTAACGAAGCCATAAAAAGGAGCGCGAGAGTCGTCAATTAATTGAAATGCACACTTTCCCCCGCCTCCCCCGAATGTGTAGCGATTTTTATGGCTACTCAGCTTCCATATTCCCGCTCCCGCCCGGTGGTCCTTGCCGAACATCCTTCGCTCGTATCCTTTTGTCACAACCTCTCGTGGTTGTTGTTGCCGCTGACCGAAGTCGTTTTAATTTGAAATCAATCACAAGCACTCGAAAGTGGTTTGCATCGAACTCCACCGCGGGTCATTGGATGCGGGCTTCCTCAAGGGCCCACCACACACTCGCCATCTGTGTTCCGAAGCATGTGGTGGTGTCTGTCTGTCGCTGGAGGAAGTCGGAGCGTTGTAAAATGTCTTGGAATGAAATGTCGTAAAACTTTTTATTCTCCTCGTAAATGTCAAGAGTCATTTTAGTAGACTTTCAACTATAATTCTAATACGGCGGTGAGTTGGGGGCAGGGGGCGTGGCGCGGTGACGTCGCATTGGCGGGGGGCGGGTCGAGGGAGGCAAGTGCGTAGTGAGAGAGGGAGAAAGGGGCATTTGTGGGGATTCATCTCAAGGACTTCCTGCTAATCGAAGCCACCGACTACTGGGGAAATTAATATACTCTGAGAACTCTCTATGATCTCATCTGAGGACGACTCCGTGGACTAAAACATGAATAATACCATGGGCCAATTAATTCAACAGCCCAATTAACGAAACTTTCGTACGCGCCCTTCTCCCTTCTCCCAAAAGAACAGATTGACTTTTAGGAACTTCTTATTTAACGAGGTTCCCGATTCTGATTAATCGAATGCCAGATTTATTATTAGCTTTCATAAAGATGTCGCTCAGTTTTCAAGAGATCGCCAATTATTATAAATCAAAATTGTGAGGATGTGAATAAATTAAATGAATTTTCCAGGAGATCGCAAATTGCGAAATTTCTCCGAAAGGTATAGTTTCGAAAGAATAGTTTCTAAGGAGATCGCAAACTGTGAGATATCTAATGGGAGAATATGAAGATGTATTTTTGAGAAAATACAAATGGAACATCCATTGTGGGATCGCAGGCGATAATTGTCAGTGCGCGGCGATATCTCCTAAATGCACTGGGAATAATTTATTGAGTTGTACAATTTGTCACGCTGCAAGTGTTGCCGCAGATGTTCCACGTTACGGCGCGGCGTAGGAATAACAAAAATGTAAAAGTTTCTTCTGAGAAAGCGGCAAAACAACAACAGCCAGAGTCGGTGCAGGCATGGGCAACGCCGCTCACGGATGTGGGGGCCGCACGGAGACTTTCGTAATGAAAACAACACGTCACGTTGCTGCATAAACAACTGCCAGGAAATTTTCCCAAACAAACTTACATTTAAATAAACAGTTTACAAAGAAACCAGACGACGCGAACAAAATGCAGCGGGAATCTTTGATTGGCCGGTGATGTCAACCATATGGAGGAGGGCGAGTGGGAGGGGCGAAGACAAAGTCACAAGAAAACACAAATCCACCGAGAGCGAAACACAATTTCGAACATCCAACAAAACTATTCTAACATCGAGATAAAAGATCGCGATTGAGCGTTTTCGGTCGAGACGGAGATCGGGATATGAAAAATTTCGCCATAATGCCGACGACTTGAGGGACCATTAATTTCGGGGATTTACGTATTCGGCGATTATTAATTTATGAAATGTTGCCACTTGTCGGAGGAGAGCGGGGCGACCGAGGGGGCGTGGCCGGGCGGCGTGGGAGCGACAAAGAGATAAACCTGCAGCTCGGGCCAATAAATTAGCCACACATGTCCGGCCCGTCGGCGATCATGATGCTCTTGAATGGCTCTCGATCCGGAGCAAACGGAGCAAACGGATGTCGTGACATTTTAAAACCATTCTGACAGACCCGACGAGCGACACAATTATGAATGAGTTTTATTGGCGACCATCGGCCGATCCCCGTCCTCGCCCACCTCAACCTCACCATACTTTTGAGAATTCCAAGCGGAAGTCGTGAAATTACAGGGGCGAACTCCGATCGCTAATGCTCCGCAATTACCTAATGCCTGGGAAAGTCGAGTCGAGTGCGTGGCGACCTCAACAAGTCCGGGCAGGAGCTTCTCACACGTCGTCACAGGTCCCCGGGGCATCGGGTGTTGCTCGTAATGCACTGTTGATTGCACATTTAAATATTAATTTAATTACAAGTATGCGAAGGAACAACACTGTTGGGAAAATGATACCTTGGATCCACGGCGAGTGAGAGAGAGGGAGAGAACGAGAGGCGGGCCCATCGACTGCAGTTAACGGTGACACCAACACGCGTCCCGTCGCCATAATTAAACAGTTCGATGTCGTCGCTGTCAGCCGGGTCGACCCGGAGACACCCCTGGGTTCGGCGCGGCAACAACGAAATCCACCCATTTCCGAACTACTCCAAGTGCGGACGCTTCTCCAGAGATGGGCGGCGTCATCAGCAGGAGCGACAGCAGCATCGACGTTTGCATCTCGAACCCGGGCCACTTGAGTTCTTCCCTCGGCCTCATCCTCATTCTCATCCACCGATGATGAGCCTTTTGTAGCGTGCTGCGAAAACAATCAGACGATTTATAGGGGATATTAATGGAATAATTTTTCCCAAAAAAAACACTACGAGTGTGTACAATAAAAACGCAACAACAAAAAGCAAAACATCACCAACGTAAACAAACGGCAGTGGTTCGGAAAACTAACCCTTAAGTGCTGTCCAGGGGCGAGTGGCCAGATTGACGAGAACTCTACAGGGATGCGGCTGATCACGATTCGGAAGTCATCATCTGCTCTCGAGGATGATGTGGCATCTCCGGAGACCCAGCCTCCTTCGCAGGATTCATGAGGATTCACCTTCGGTCGCCCATCGCTTCAACGACTTCGATTCACTTCGAAATGCAAATAAATTTCACAACTGGGCAGCACGTGTCGCCGTCGACATGCAATTAAACACCCCTCGGACCCTGATTGCTGTTATTTTTAGACGACTAACGACGAGGACCACGCGGCCGATGATGAGCTCGTCGTCGTCGAGGGGTGGGGAAGGACTCCGTTTAAAAAGGTTAAACTGAAGCACTTCAAGTGCGAGCGCATCCTCGGAAGCATGGAGAGAGAGCAAGTGGTAGAGATAGCGAGGGGTGGAGAGGGAGAGTAGATGGAAAGGAGAGACTGGAGATGGAGAGCAGGGTTCATGAAGAAACAGTGGGTTGAGGTCTTGAGGGACCTCCGAACCCTGGGAACAGCCGAAAGTTTCATTCGAGAGAAAGAGATCGACGGAGATGAAAAGAGCGAGCTAGAGAGAGACAAGGATGAGCAACAATAAATAATATCAGAAGCCGAGAAGTGGAAAATTATTGTTTTTCCTGGCGAAATGTTTCTCAAATTAATATTAATTTCTGACACACGCCCGACTGACAACTGGAAGTTTTTCCACTTGAGTTTTGATGGCGATGACGACGTCGATCGAACGTGTGTGGCGAATTCCTCTCGCTGCGACGACGCATCGTCGAAGTAGTTTCCACTCGAGGTCACTCCGCGGGCAGGAGCGGGGCGGAAGCGACTCCATCAATGCCATAAGAAACACTCGTGCTCTTTCTCCTCCTTCCTTCGCTGTCTATGAAAAATTGGACACCTTCAGCAACGGGACAAAAAAATAAAACACGAGCACAGAAGAGCCAAAAAAAACTGTGAGCGGAATGAAAAGGATCCTGGAAACTTGCTCGGAAACATTTTCCTACGCAATCAATCCTTGTAATTGCAGTTTTAAGAAAATTTCTCCGACTTTTATTTCGTGTTTTGTGAGAAACGTAGCGAAAAAAAGAGAAAAAACATAAAAAATGGGGAAGGAGGGAGGAAAGGAAACTTCAGAAATCAAATAAGAAAACCCAAAAGTTTAATATTACTAATCACAGCAAAGCAATTAGGTGGAAAATTAATTTTTTTCTCTGCTCGTTCTCCGTCTCGTCCTTCATCTCGTCGGGGCTTTTTCCTCTAAGCTGGTTCTCTTTCGTTCGCCCGAGACAAGTGCGAAGACAGAGACTAATTCCGGCTTTTCATCCCCACCGCGGGCCAGGGTTGCCGCCCTTCGCCGAAAAGGTGGCTTCGAGCACCGCGCCCAGGAACAGGGAGGGAGGGCTTCGCTAAGCATTCGCTTTAAAGAAATTACTTGCAATTTGTAGATGTTAATTTTTTTCTCAGTTCTTCTTTTCTCGAGTTTTTTTCTTTTTCCAATTTTTACAGCAGTTATTAATCAGAAAGTGAGCCAGCGCCGGTCCTCAGTGCGCCGGGCGTGGCAGGGGAGGGAGGCGGCGACTAAAGTGCAAATGGTGGGAAATTTTTCGAGGGCAAACGTCGATGTGAAAGTCGAAGGAAACCTTCCTTCGGCCGAGGAGAACGAAGCGAAATGAAATGAATTGAATTGAAAAGGAAACCGAGGGATCAGAGGAGGGTTGGAGGATGACAAGGCAGGAGACAAGTGGCCTGGGACAATAGACACGACACTCTCGCGGGTAATGAGGGGAAAAAGGGTTGGATTTTGAAACATTCTCCATCAAAAGTGAGGAGACTTTTCTCAAAGCGAGGCCATTTGGAACGAAACCTTGTCAAATCCATTTTGCTTTAATTTGAAAGATCTCAAGTGAAATTGAAAACATTTCCGTTATTTCTCCTAATTATTATTGTAGCGAGGGAAGAAGAGCGAGATGAAGGAATACCTAAGAGGGAGCGAGATAAGGAAATACCTAAGAGAGAGATGAAAAATTAGCCTTTCGCGGATCATTAAAGAAAATGCGACCAAAGCCCACACGTCTCACCCGAGTGGCTCTGGAATGCGGTACAATTAATAGTTCCCGATCTCCACTACACATGGCTGACGTAAAGGATCCTCACTAACACACGAACACACACACACCGATCCATCTGAGATGTGGAAGACACTCATGCTCATTGTGCGTCAACTGTCATCATTAGTTGTTGCTGTCGTCATCGTTGTTGTTTTCTCAGTCGTTCTTGTTCTTGCACTACTTTTTATTCTTGTTCTACATGTTGTTGCTATACTCGTTGTTGTTGTTTTTGTTCCATTGAGATCCACACACACACATGTGCACATTAAAATAATAAGAAATATTTATCAATTTGTCATTGCGATATTCGTGTATTTGTTTAGCAATTTGTTCACTTCACACATTTCCTCTCTCACCTCGTTTTGTTCTTTTTTCTTTAATATTTTCTTTTACTTTTCCCCCCATCTATTTCGTTTTTGAAAAGTCAATAAAACAACAACAACAATGAGAAACACATAGGAAAGAGGGAAATAATCTTGGGAAAATATTATAGAGCACGACTAATTAGTCATGTTTCTTTGAGGATAGGCTGATATACATATATACATATACATATACAAGAACAACAACGCATTTTTTATGTTTTCAGTCGGCATATAAATCACGACCAAAGGGAGAATCGGCGATGAGGAAAAGTATAGTGTAAACAAATAAAAGAGGCAGATCTGCGTTAAAAGGTTGAAGCGGAATAATAAATTTAATAGTTAATGGCGAGGAAATGTATAAAATAAATTGAGAAT
Organism: Coelopa frigida; assembly: GCA_017309665.1. Taxonomy (NCBI): domain Eukaryota; kingdom Metazoa; phylum Arthropoda; class Insecta; order Diptera; family Coelopidae; genus Coelopa; species Coelopa frigida. Next base: position 949,817 of record CM029561.1, read on the forward strand.
TTAAAATTGAGTAATTAAATTCAAATATAGAAAGAAGGAGAATGTAATAAAATAATTTATGACATAGGAAAACAATATAGAACAACAAAATTTGGATTAGAAAACAAATAAACCTCATTTTAAAAGAATTAAATGGATATTAAAAGTTTAATAATCTTAACTTCAGATTTTATTAAAAAAAATTTATGAACATTTTTTTAACTGCAAGCTTTATAAAATGTTATTGACATAATTAATTGTAATTAAGTGTACAAAACAAAATGTGAATAATTAAAACTAAAAAAAAATTAAGTGAATTACAAAAAATCTAGTTCGATCTCAAGTGCTTTAAAACCTCATCCATCCCAATATCTTAAATATGTTCCAAGTCCATTCAATTCTTTTCCCATCCTCTTCCGACGAAGTATAAATCTTCGCGGAAGGGAATTTAAAAAGCCATAAATCCCTGTGGCATTTGATTTTTAATTTAACAAGATTTGCAATGCCTCAAAAATCTATTGGCAAACAAACATGCTGAATCGATGTCCTACACAATACAACAACAATAACAACAACATTTCCAGCCCCCAAACAACGAGAGCCAACAAAGCCCACGTTTACATCCTCTCGAGAAACGAGTCGCGCGGAAGGAAGAAGGACACAAATTATAAACATTATTAACATCCGCCGAGTATCCGATAAAATATTGTCTTTTGTTTATTTTATAGTTCTTTCGCCCTCGCTCCGGTTTGAGTCGATTCGTTGTTGTTTTTTAAGTTGATTAGGGATGGGGCAGGACAATGGGTCCTGGGATGAGCGCCTAGGCAAACACATATTGGCGACGATACACACATGGAGACAGACGGAATAGAGCGAGACAGACGGAATAGAGAGCGGGACAGACAGACGTATGGGGAGATGATATATTTATGCGACATAAATAAGCGAACATAAGTTAAATGCCGTAGGATGTTTGGGATAATAAATGCGAAAATTATTATGTCTCGCGTATGACAAGCCCAGTAATTTCATGCAAGGCTTGATCCCCAAGACGAGATGCATTCTTCGGCGAGTTGGCAACGCGATTCCTTGGACGAGGCCCAACCGAAGGAGGCGTTAGTTAGCTCCAATTCGATTCCTTTGGACAGTCACCAAGACAAGATTCACATCATGATTCATTATCCCCGAACTCATCGAATCAATGTAAACTTTCCCATCACTCGGTGGAAATGGTAAATGGTATAAACAAATGATTTAATGGCACATCCTCATCACATCCCCATCGACACATCCTCATCTCATCCCATCGACATGTCGAGCTGCTCCGCCAAAGGTTCCGGCGATGCATCTGGCAAATTAGTTGCACTTCGCGCGCGATCGTAAAACCCATCGACGGCCCTGTCGATGGCTCTGGTGTCTCCCATGACCATCTCATCATGGTGACTGTGACTCTGACTCTGACGGCGATGTCGCGATGATGTTGGTGATGCAACGGTTCAGTTGCCGACAGCGTGCAAGGCGTGAAGTGCACTTAGGAATGTTTTTAATTGCGTCGGAGAGTGTTAAACACTTTATGTCCACATCCCCCCACCACGCACACACACTCACACTCATACACATGGTCACCACCCACCCCCATCAGTGTGTTGGTGGATCCATTTATTTTCGTATGAAAATAAAGTAAACTCCACGTTATAAAATACGACTTCTTCCAGCGAAGGATCATAAATTTCAACGACCAATCGACGACATTATTCAGACATTATACACATGTGTGTGTGTGTGTGGGAAGGGTCGCGGGGCAGAGGTCGAAAGGGGAGCTGATATCGCCGGTCGCGACTCAAGTGCGTCCGACACAAAGAAGACGACGACGCCGTGTGAAAAGAAACCGATTCCGAATTCGAGTGGAGGACGCGACAGCGATGGAGAGAGAGAAGAGTTGGAGTCACAGAGGGGGGAGGAGGGGTAAAGTCACAGATGGAGGTGGAGACGCCGACGAGCCGTAGATGGAGACGAATGAGGGGAGAGAGCCGAAGTCGCCGCCGGAGAAGGAGGTGGATTCGTATTCGGAGTTGAAAGTGAAGATGATGCTGGATGTCGTGGTATTGCTCCATAATCTCTGGCTTATAGTCGTGTGACAGTGCGTCAGGGAGAGGGGAGCGTTGATGAAGAAGAAGATGAGGACGCGGCCGCCCTGGTGCTGGTGCCAGCAAGGGAGGTTTAAGAGTTAATCACACAAATGTTAATGCTTCTCGTGTACATGTGGCTGAGGTGACATCATCGTCTCGGGTTTTGATTGTGGATCTTGCGATGTGTGGCGAACAAACAACAGATGATGCACTGAGAAAAATTGTTTCAATTGACAAAATAATAAATGAACTAAAAATTAAGAATCAGTTAAAAAAATTCAATAACGGAAAAATATAAAATTGAGTAAAGGGAGAAGAATAAATAAAAGAAGAAGTGAAATTATTAATTAAGTTTACTATATCACAATCTTCAAAAATGTTTTGTTAAAAATTATAAAATATTAAAAAATCCAATTTTTATAAAATTATTTAAATTATTTATTTACTATAGAAAATTGTGAAAAAAAATGAATAACACTCCTTTATCCCGCATTAATCTTTGATATTTTCATGTGGCACCCACTTCCACTACATCTTCGATGGTTTCTTCAAACTCTTTCCCACTTTCTCCGAGTGTATTCTTATGTTTTAAATAGTCGCCTGAAGTTGATGAATGATTTGTGGTTGTCAAGAGATCGCAGGGGGCTCCGACTTGTTTCGTTCGGTTTCGTTTCGCAGCCATGAATGTGAGCACGATGAGTTAGATTTCTTTCACAGATGTCTGTCTGGCCGAGGACCGACCGAGGAGCGGCCGAGGGATGAGTGGCGCCATCTATGAATAATTTGTTAATTGGTGTAAACAAAGTCCAAAGAGATTATTTTCATCATCATCTTCGTAGTCGACGTCGACGTCGTCGTTGTCACCAAGAGGGATCATTATTTCATATATCAAAGACTTCTTGATGATGGTTCAGCTTGGTGTGGGATGGTTCGGTATGGTGGATGGTACCTTTGGATCCTTCGATTCCCCGATGCTCAATTGAACTTAATTGATTTTAATTGTGCCCAGCAACAACAAGTGGTGTTGGCAACCCTAGCGAAGTTCTTGCATTCGACTCTAGGTGTTGCCCGGTGATGATCGTTGGCGGCCCGGGCCATGGAGATAATAACGAAATTATTATTAAACACGCGAAGCAAACAATTAATTTAGAAAAATATTGTGCGAGGGTGAAAGAGAGAGAGAGAGAGAGAAAGTGTTCTCCTCGCCTCTCAATGAAGTTCCCGAGGCGAGGAATTTTATTTACTTTTCATTGGCGTTAATTCGAGGGAATTACACACTAATATACTGGCTCACGAGAGTCCAGGAGTCCGCGGCCTGGAGGGAGCTTCGTGGCCTATGGTCTCACTCTCTCCCTCTCTCTCTCTCTCTAACACAGGGTACCCTCATGTTCTGCCAAATGTCAGCAACTTCTTGGAACCCCGAGGATGAGGCTTTGTCGAGGTTGCCGTCGTCGTTATTGTTGACGTCGTCATCGTCGTCGTCGTGACTGGTGAGCGTTCAATTAAGGTGATCAACGTTAATTGAGGAAATTGTTACGGGGAATTCGCCATAAGGGGCCCTCATGCTGTTCTCGCTCTCTCTCCTATATGATTCATTCATCGTCTGCGGCTTCAATTACCTTGTTCTGCCGATGGTCCGTCCTCGTGGAGGGTTAATGGAGGGCTCGTTGCTGATGTGCTCGCGGTTGTTTTCAAAAGGAAGCTCGAGGGAGGAGTCCTCAATTGAGAGAGACGTCCTATCAGAAGAAGAAATCTCCCCAAAGCCCCCTTCACCAGCAGCTTCGACTACCCAGACCTCGATCTCGGGTTGAATCCGCGTTATCTCTCTATGAAGATCCTTCTACAGTAACTTTCTGAAGGTTGCCTCGTAACGTTGGAACCCCCTGAAGCAGGTTCAACTCCACCCCAACCCCCGATTGGCTGCATTCGAAGCACATGAGTGTTCTTCTCGCCCTCGTTGCCTGGTTGCGAAAATGTTGACATATCTAAACGACGTCGAATGAGTCCCCAAAAGCGAAGAAATGAGAGGCAAACAAGTCAATTTAGCCGAAACAATATTCGCATAAAATTTGTAACAGTCAATTAGACTGTGCGACAATGTTGCCAACTGGCGAGAAAGTCGACAGACCTCCGAGCGTAACCGAAAGGAAAAAAACACCCTCCACATATGAGGATGAGGACGATTCGTGGATAAAGTTGGGTCTGAGGATGAATGGACCGCTTAACATGATTACTTGTACCTCGAGTCGACTGTAGGCAAAAGGAAGGGTCGGCTGCAGGGCGGGGCAGGAGCCGCGCAAATGTGAGAAGAAATTTTTGCAGCATACTTAGCGGCGTAAGTACCTTCGATAAATCATAGCGACGACGGCATTAGGCTCGCCTTGCACAGATAGACGTTGCCGCTCGGATAGATGGATGAGTTGAGCTGCGTTCGGTTCAGTTGAGCCGAGTTGAGTCGAGTCGAGGTGGTGAAAGTGCGGTGTAAACAAGCCTCGGAAGGGTGGCGGCTGCGGAGAAAAATGGTTATCAATTTAATTTCGCTAATGCAGTTGTTGTAATGGGCCTCGCGAAAAAGGTCCCGGCGCAAATACAAATGCATTTAAGACTGCAGTCGTCTTGGCGCGAGAGGGTGGGGCGGTGATAAAGTGGATGGGATGAAGGGAGAGAGTAAATGGATGGGATGAATAGAGAGAGAGAAACATCAGCGATTACAGACAAGTGTTGGAAAATTATTAAATTAAAAAGATCCTGATTCGAGCGGGCACCACGTTCGCAAGGATAATCGCATCCACCTCTTATGCCGGGAGCCGTTCGTTCATTTGGCTTAGGCGAGGAGAAGTTGAGGGCAGGAGAAGGAGGAAAGTGAAACGAAGTATGGGATAGAGGAGAATGGGAGGAGGGAGGACAAGAGGTGGAGGGTAACTGAACAAGTAGAGGACAGCAGGAGAAGAAGCAAAGGACAGCAGTGGCCGGCGGATGGACAGAAGGAGCCCAATTGCGCATCGCAATAAATTAATCCTTGTGCAATCAGCCAGAACAGGATACGAGCGCGGACAGGACAACGGCGAGCGAGTGATCGCCGATGGCCAGGGGATAATGGGGAATTAGGACGGGATTCGCTACGATTCGCCTGTAAATCAATGCGCACGCTGGACATTCGAAAGGACTCGCGGACACAATTGCACACGCGTCTTCCAGGAAGAAGACGTCGGGAAAAGTTTTGAATGCCCGAATGGACGAACGACGAGCGAGCGAACAAACGACCAGCCGATGATGCCCCAGACCAACGGACAGACAGATGATAGTTAGACGGACGGACGGACGAAGAGACAGAGACAAAAGCTTCCAAGTATTGCGCAGTGAACAAATATCTTCATTAATTCTGATCGATGACCATAAATCCCGTTCGGGTGGCAACACGACTACCACCACCCCACACACACACACACACACTTGCTCACATAGACAGATCGACAGTGGGGCGGTTGGAAGTGAGGTCGGGGCAACCGCCCCAATGCAAACACGTTTCAGTGCGCTCAACAAAGTCGCGCTTATTTGCAATCATCAGTGGGCAACAAAAGCAACAACAACTATCCATCGACAACAACAATGATTAGAATAACCAATCTCCAACAACAACAACAATATCGAAAGCAATGAAAAAGGTTAGCAACAACAATTTGGCATGTTATCCTCGCAAAGTGAAAAGACTTCCGCTTTCCTTTTGTTTTTTCATCATCACTTCTTCATGTCTCGCTTACTCTTGTGTGTTCTCCCCTGCTCTCCTGCTATGATTTGCCACGCCTCCTCCACCTCTCCCACTCCTTTCTGCCCCAGCGGAAGCCACTCTTGTGCATTGAACTTGCTCCCGTCCTTCGTCCTCTTCGATCGCTCATTTAATGCCTGCAATTCATTTGGCTCCCATTCACTCCCATATCGATGTCTTCTAATTTTTCTTCTCTCTCTCTCATTCTCTTCACTCCATCGCGTTGTCGAATTGTTTGCTTTGGGTTTCTCTTTTTCTGCTGAGTGATAAATTAATCGCTACATCAGTTTTTAATTCCGTGTTCGGCGCTACAGCACCCAAGGAAGTGACTTCGATAGTGGAACATCGGAAGTCCGAGGAGTCCATTGAAGGACCTTGAGGAGGACCTGTTAAGACGTTTTCAAAGAATTTTTGAATTTTGGTATTATTAAAAAAATTGATACGATATTAAAATATTATAACATAATATGTCACAGATGAAACCGTTTCATTTTTATCTTTGAAAATCATTTAAATATATTGATATTGAAAATAATATTTAATTAAAATTTATTAGTTTTAAAATAAAGAAGACTATATTTAATTTAAAAAGAGATAAATGAAGAAACTATATGCGGAGGTAATAAAAATTATTTAACTCAAAATTCATTGACTTTATCATTATAAACAATAATTAGGATATTCAAAAAATCGATAACTCCGATGCATAACATTTCTAAAAACACCAGAATTTCTATAAGCACCCTTAGACAACGTTCCTTGTACCGCTTTCGCAAGTCCACCACGACCAACATCCCAGCATAAACCATGTAAAGTCTCCTCCATAGATCCTGGACATCGAGCGAGGTCGTCGTCGATTTGTCTCCGTGATGGCCTTTGTTCCGAGATGATGCATTGCCAAAATTTGACAAATGTGAGAAACGAGCTCGCGCTTCCCCGGCTCTCGCAGGATGCGCAGAACCCATCTGAACTGGACCAATCCGGACATTGCAGCAGCGGATCCTCGAATCCATTCATCCATTTAGGCGTCCGATAAATCAGGGATTTACCTTGCCAGCGAGGACGAGGGGAGGAGGCGAAGGAACCGCTCCGAATGGCGATTCCCAGGACATTCACAAGGAACAGATTTGGCTCGTTGTCACACGAGTGGTGCTAATCGAAGCCTCCTCCTGCTCTCAGGCCCTCTGGAGGCAATTAGGAACCCCCCGGAACCCTCAATTGACCCATACATTGCAGAAACTCCACCTTTCGCCCTCCCCAGCCGCCGCAGGTTCTTCTTTTTAATTTTCTGAAAACCCCTCTCCTGACCCGGGCGAGGATAAGTGAATTAACTATTCAAGTCGAACTAATTGAATTGAGCGAGCTTAGAGAAGAACCTCACGCCGGGCGCGGCGAGGATGCGATTTCTGTTTGAGGGATCTGAAAGGATCCCGTGACAATATCGAGTGGAGGCTGCCAAGTGGTCGCGTTAAGCGGTGCTCATGGCCAGAGATTTATGTGCCAAGAGCGAGAGGGGGCGAGGACAACGACAGGGAGATGACAGGAGTACCGTCCCCACCCCCATCGACGGAGGAAAAAATTGAAATTGACCCAAAGTGGATTCGGGAGGCCACGAGCGCAGCCATGTGCCGCATCAAACCAGGCAAATTGGCTTAATTTCTTTTTAATTTTCTTCCGCTTCTCTTCGCGCCGGCTTCGGAAACCCGCCGACCCGAACCAGGCCGCAGCCGACACCGAGGCGAAGGACATTCTTTGTACTTTGAGGGAGGAGGCGGAGGCGAGTCGAAGAAATGTAAATGAAAAATTCAAATTCAATTTGAGTGTGACTCGCAACAGCCAACGGCCCGCCAAAAGGATCTGCGGTTGAGTTCAAAAGAGGTGAAAAGTTCGAAAGGACTTCCGAGGACGGACGGACACCAGGGCGGGTGGCCAGGACACGACAGACCAGGGTGCGTTGAAGAACTCGCCAGAGTGGCTTTCAATTTAATTTGCCCTCCCCCGGTGGCAGTAAAAAATAAAAATATATAAATAACGAAGCGCTGCCGATGCCGCGGCAGGTCCGCTCTAATATCCTGACGCCACCGCCCTAATGCAGCCTCTCGCGGCTCTCAATTTGGCTCCTGTCCGCCAATCAGCCGACTGCCTCCCCCTCCGCACGCGTTCTCGTAATGCGTTAACCGCGTCGTCCTGCAGAAAATGCGACAAAATCCCTCGGAAACTCCACGGAATTACGTTTTATTTTCTCGTCCTTTCCGTTCGCCTCCTTCGCTCAGCAACTTTTTTCCTTTGAAGTCGTTGGTTTTTTTCTCGTCATTTCCTTGAACTCTGGTTGTTGTTGTTGTTGCTCCTTAATGTGTCACACGCACTTTATCGCCCCGCCAGAAGGTGGGCGGAAGCGAGGTCCTTTTGGTCCTTGGAAAAGTTTCGCTCATAAAAAGCGACGATTGCTGCTGGATGGGAGGAAGCACGAGGTCCACCTTTTCCTCCTGAGGCGTCTGCTGATCTCCCCCTCTCCTTCTTTCTTTCATCGCATGACAACAACAGCAACAATTGTAATATCAACAATAAGCGCAGCAACAGCAAAAAAACACATTGTTATAATGACTTCATAATGAAAATATGAAGGTGTTGCCGCTTACTTTGAGTGCCTCGAGGCGGTCCAGACGTCTTTGTCGTGTCCTTCGTCCTTCGGCCGCCGTGGCTTTTGTCTCTCCTCAGGATAATCAAGCGCAAGTTTATGATTTCGTCACGCTGGGGAGTAATTTAATAATTTTTCTCCTCTCCTTTGACAACAAAAGAATATTGGAGAGAGTGAGAAAATGAAGCGAAGCAGGAGGTGGGGACTCTAATGGAAAAGGACCAAAAGTTAATGTTGTTGTAATAAGGATGCGACGTTAATGTGAATATTGCAGCGCGTGAATAACTTCGGATAAACTTGGAGTTTATGATGGAAAAAATTACAGGGAAAGGTGTTTATTATTAGATTATATTTTTCTGGGGATGATTTTGGAGAATTCATTGCTTCTGGATATTACGACGAGGACAATGGTTGATCCGGGATGGATCAATGGTCTATGGGAGGGGATAATATTAGGTCATTATTCGAATTAAGTTTTATTTACTTTTATTAAAATGAAATTACCATTTTAATTTACAAAACACTTATATAAGACTTTTTATTAAATTTTTTTCTAACATTTCTAAAATAAATTCAATTTGTATTTAAAATATTTATTTTATTTTATACACAATGTATACAAATAATTTTAACAATTTTTAATATTTTTCACAAAATATGAATCCATTTGCGTCCTTCATATTATTTATTTCATAGGATTTATGTATTTTTTCCAAATCCTTAAAAATTTCAAATGTTGTGAATTATGACTCAACCTTCAAGAGGTCACTGGCCTTGTAACCGAAACCAATTAATTCTCCAGAATCGTTATCTTCTTCTCACTGAACTGAAGACAGAGTAATCCATAAATTTAGCCCACTCTATCATATGATAGAAAATATATTGAAAATATGGGCCTTTGAAACTAAAAAACTCTAGATAAAAACGAACTCTCGGAGGTTCTCCTCTGAGTCCTCTGGGGAGTGCGGCTTTTAAAAATTCTCCTGGCGATTTCCCTAGTGAAAATCTCTCCCTCTTCTTCTCTTTCTCTCTTTTTTTATATTTCTCCCACTCTTTCTCTACATCCCTGCATCACTTTCGATTTTTAAAATTAATCCAATTGCTGACCAGGAAAAAATCGCAACTGCACACGCGACATGTGAACGGAAGCAAAGCGAGAGACCCGAAGAGACCAGAGAGAGAAGGCCAGGAGTCCACATTGACCCGGCCGCCAGATCCCCGAGGTGCCCTTCAGCCGGCAACAGCAACAACAAATGCTCGCTTAATTGTCTGACGATTGACGGTGCGTTCGCCGGAGGATGACGGCGATCGAAGGGAGGGGGTGAGGGGAGGGAGCTGGCTTACGATGCTGGCCGATGGAACTTCGGCCACGACGTGTGCCGTCGACTTATTTTAATTTTAATACTAATCCATCATAATGCTCACACGTTCCTGACAGAAGGCTCGCCAGGGGATGTTAATTGCATCATGGTTGGCGGTGGTGGTCGCTGCCGCCGATGTTGTTGCTCCTGATCCAGTTGTGGTCCTTTTGTTGCCGCTGCTACAACTACTGTCGATGGTGGTGGAAGCGATGCAGGACCTGGTGCAGGACAAAAGGCAAAGGTGATCAAGTGTACGAAGTAAATCCCGAAAGCAACGACTGAGGTTCGCCAGAAACGAAACAAGCAGAGAGGGTGAACAAGAGAGAGGGAGAGCCAGAATGAGTTGAAATTTTGTGACAGATGAACGTTTGACTGGCGCCCAGATGGAAAGGTGAATCGACGTCAGGGCGGCGGCGGCCATCGATCGAGGGGTGGAAGGACCGCGACTCAAGTGAGGCTCGAAGGGAGAGTTTCCACCCCAGCCTGACCCACTGCCGACAGGCCAAGGTAACTCCTGACACCCTGCCAAGGTGCACTCGCACACACACAGTCGCACGCACAAACTCACACTCGCACCGTCAGATTAGAATCGATTGAGTGCATTCGAATGGCGAATAAATTGCGCACGCTGCAGCTTCGCAGGACCCGGGCCGAGGCGAGTCTGTTCAAGGGCAGATTGGATTAAGTGGTCCACACACAGAGAGAGAGATAGAAGGAGAACGACCTACCGACCGACCGCCGTCTGAGGCCCGAAAACAATTTAGAGCACAATCTCGCAGCTTTTGTTACCTTTCCTCCTCCTGTTCTTGTTATTGACGCCGAGATTTCGCTCTCCTCTCGCACATGTCCGCTTTATGTGTTCATACATGTAGTTTCAATGGATTGGTGTGCGTGTGTTTGATTCGTTTTCGTTTTCAATTGAAACACTTTTAAAAATATTGCTACATTAGTCGCAAATGAGGGTTAAATGCGAGCTCTTTAGACATCTGGTTGAATTTTTGCTCATTCACGAGAATGGATAACAATACAACAAAAACACGCAGACTTGCACAAGTACTTGGTTCGCAACATGACGGGGTTTTGGGCCGTTGACTTGACTCGTGAGCCCAGGACATCCGTCGAGGTCGGAAGGAAACGAGAGGGGGTTGGAGTGGACGAAACCTTAGGCAAGCAGTTGGCGATGATGCGAGGGAGGGATTCATGAATGGTCACGTTGTTAACATGAGAATCAACAGTCTTAAAGCGACCTTCCGACAACCTGTCACCGACCATTTGCCAACCTTCCATCATCCTATGGTCTGTTTTCCAACATCTCTGATGAAACAACATTCACCATTCCTAATCCAATTACTAATAACAACATCATCTTCCATAGACCTCCTGTCCAACTTCCACAATTCTTCAACCTCTTCTCCCTCTTCTAATCACTCTTCCATCGACCAATAGTTTCTCAAACATCCTTTTGTCTAAAGTCCTTCCAAATGATCTCTCGAACTGCCGAAGAATTTGCATAAAAACTTCTGATCACGAATCAGTGAAAATTCTCCCAACACGTGACCGGCAACAAGGCAAAGCAATTAAACAATCGTCCTGATTTGAACAAACGTCCTGATTTAAACAATCGTCCAGTTTTCAACAATCTTTTTCAGACCCGTGAATCCCGACCTTTCGAGCATCTGACACACCTACAATGCCGAAGGACTCGCCTTTGATCCCTTCTACTCATTCACACGTTCTTCCAATCGAATGAGAGAGTTGGAGGAAAATTATAGGCAAGAGAGTTGAAAGAGAAGAACATGCTAGAGAGCAATAGAGGGCGTGTTAAGGATATTCGATATGTTTAAAAATACTCCGCGCCACCTCGACGAAGACGCCCAGGACACGAGACACACGTCACAGCTCAAGGAGCAGCTGCTCATCTGACTGGCTGGAGTCTTGATGTCCTGCACGAGCTCCTTATCTTCACTCCCTCTCCCTCTCTCTCTCTCACTCTGTCTCACTTTCTCTGGCTCTGTCTCTCCGACTCATTCTCGCTGAATTTCTTCCTTGTCGGGTCGAAAGTATGCAAAGAATTTCCAATCAATTTTAATTGGCATCCCATCAATAAAAGTGATTCTCCCGATGCTCCCGGTGCTGCTGCCGACGTCGTCTTCGGTGTTGCTGATTGTTCTTGTTGTTGTTATTGGTGTTGTTGTTGTTATTGTTATTGTTGTATGAATGCTTCTGCCGAAAACGTAACTCCAGATGCTCGCCTCCAGATGCCGTCGACACGACACGAGCGCCCCCGACTGATCCGGTTGGCTGCTCCGGACTCCGGGCGCATGTCAGGAAATTCCGAGATCTGAATATTTTAATTAGATTCCTCGTGCGATATATATTACACATGTATCCATATCGCCGATGCGGATTCACCCCGCCCACCGCCTGCGAGATTTTAAACAAATTCTAATACGAATATTTCCAAAGTCTTTGCTCCGCTCGACTCGCACTGATAGGCTGGAGATGTTGGTGATACTTTTTCCTGTCGCTGGCAATAAATTATTTTAAATGAGCGCAAAGGGAACCCGCCGTCTTCCCCTGACCCTGACTTCGATTGCGATCCTTCGTCTTAGACCTCCGACGAGGTATGCGCAGATATCTGTCGCAGCAACATTATTGTCGTCGTGGAATGCTTCGATTCCTAGGTCTGTCAACATTTCCTTCCACCTCCTCACTCACTCCGAAATGAATTTATCGGCGCTGGCTCCGCTTTGACCTTCGATCGGTCGCTGGGTCGAGTGGAGCCTCGGGGTTCGGGGTCCGTGATTTATCGCCGTCGTTGTGATATAATTTAAAATCTCCTACCAACTATTGTAAATTCTAAGATGTACTCGTGGTACAGGGAATTTTATTTTGTATCAAAGAATCCGAACTCAATCGGTTCCAGTGGGAACGAATGAAGACACCGCAGTCACCCCGGAGTGGGGGGAGAAAGTCTGAGTCATGGTCAATTGGCCAGAGCCGATCCTTATCCACGCGTCCCCGACCCCGCTTCCATCGAACCCACATCGGCCTTGTCCAATTTCTCTTGTATCGAAAATAATATTTTCGTATTTGTGCAAAATGTCCTGACATGTCCGTTTTGCTATCGCCCATAATCAGCCCGATGGCCGGCACCAACAACAATACGGCCATCGTCACCACCACCAACACACACTTCATCCGACCATCATCAGGTCACCAATAATTAAGATGTCTCCGAGGAGCAATTCATTTTCTTCGAATACATTTTTGCCAACCTCCGGAGTGGCCGAGGATTCCAGAGGAATTGCCTAATTGTCATCCTCTTCCCACTCCTTGTCTTCCCCTAGTTGTCGTCGTCGCTTCGTCCTGGACAGACTGCTCGCTATCGACAGAAGTTCGTTTCTGATAATTTCAACAATAAACTTTGAATTTATGTAGATGGCCAGCGGAAGATAACCGAGCACCGAGTCCTGGGTCCAGGGGGCCAGGACGACAATCTCGATGACGACGACAGGACAGGACAACCGAATCCACAGCGGACTCGCCGGGAGGAAATCAAGTCGAGGTCATTAATGGACCTTCGAGTGTCTGGTGCTGACTACGACTTGGTCGTCGAGCGAAGAAGAATGGAATAGAATTAAATGGACTCGAACTCGGACTCCGGCCAGGCCTGAGGGTCCTGTCGTGAGGGGGGAGCGGAGACAAGGGGCCCGAAGAAGAGACGACTATTAAAAAGGACTAAATGGCAATTAAACATACGAGGTAGCAACAACGGCAGCAGCAATCGGTGCCTCGCCGGGGGAGGAGGACAGCAATTATTTCCCCACCTCATCGCCTCGGTCCACCACACACACAAAAACACACTAACAAACACACACTCGAGCAGCACGAGTCCTTCCCAAATGAGTCCTTGCAAAGATGTTCGCAATTTTATTCACGCAAACCATGGAAGGTCAACAGGAGTGATTGCGTTGATACTCGGTTCGGTCCGAATGGGCTTCGGAGGGATGGAGATGGCTCGTTGTTGTTGTTGGGTAGTAATTGCTCCTGGGGCCGGGGGTGGCGAGGCCAGGGAGAGGAAGGACAATCGCAATTCACTTTGCAATTAAACTACGTTCTAAAGTCAAGTCCCTCGACGACTATCGGAGCGGACTCCGGTTGGTCCACAGCTATCCGTGTATCTTAAATGAGTTTGTAATAAACTCGTTGTGAGGAGAATGGAGAGAGGGAGATGGAGTGCATCCTGCTGGAAGGTCCTGGGATCTATTTGGGTGAGCAATGTGTGGTCTGTGCCCGATTGCGACACCTTGTGCAAAACGTAGTGGACCGTAGTGGACGTAGAGGTTTTAAATTATGTGCTTACGGAGAAGGCTCGCCACTGATAGGACCCATAGTAACTATGAATTGCCAATTAATTTTAATCCACTTCAATTCTGGGTTTTGGATTTTTAATCAATTTGTCGTTGGGTTTCCTACCGCGACCCCTGAAGAATCGGATCGTGCTCCTTCACTGTTTTCTTGTTTGATGAAGTGTTCTATTACACAGCCCCAGGAGCCTTAATTTCGAGGTTCAGACTGGGCGGTGACGTCATCGCCAACCACCATCCCATGTGATGCCATCCAATACGAACCACTCCGATGTTTATTGCCTTTTCGTGAGATTTTTCACAATCCTCAGATAAGAACCGTTTTCAACACTTTCGCGGGCCGACAACAGAGAGAGGGAGCGAGTGAGAGAGCCAGTGTGATTGTTGAATATGCGGGGAAAATACCTAAAACGGTAATAAAAATTCTCGCACAAACATAATTTTCACGATTTTCCACATCTGCATGAATTCTCATTTCGTTTCCAGTTCCTCCATCGGAGCCCATCGGGCCAGGACTTCGTTGTCTGAATGGGTCCGGGTTGGAGAAATTTTCATACAAAGTACCTTGACGAGCAGATATTTTTGGCATTTTAACGGCAAGGATTACGGACATCAACTTGTCAGCGAAGGAAATTTCGACTCCTTCGACGCGCTCTCTGTGTGTGGAACGTGTCAATAACGCGGCTTTCACGAATCGCGATCATCATCTCATTTATTTCTCCTCTCCATGACTTTTCCCATCTCCTTGTTTATCTCTTCTCCTCGACCCCTTCCCTCGGCCGAGGATTTATGCGTTGGACGACATAATTACGCCCGGCCCTGAAAGGTTTATCGCTCTTCCGTGATGAATTATTGAAAACCCATCGCTCTTAATGGATCCCATAAAGCCCCGCCCCTCTCAATCGCCCATAAAGCGGCGGTTCCTTCGCCGATATGAAGGGTGAAAATATTAATTAAACATCCTTCGATGATCGTTAATGTGTCATCGGATGGACCGCCAAAAAGGATGGCGATGGATCGCTGGAGTCGTGGTTCGCTCTGTGAAGCCCAGGCCACTTGACACATTGATTGGAGGAGGGGGGAACTTCTTGGATTACACCGGAATCCAAAGAGTTCAGCCGGGTCTCGTCGCGCCCCAACCCAACCCAACCCGGCCCCTCGACCCCGATCGCCTTCACTAGTTGTCGTTGTCGCCGCTGAAGACACCGATTTAAGTGAAATTCCACAAAAATTAAAAACACACATGTTGTTGTTCCTGCGAACGTTTTCACACTCGTGGATCGTGGACGGTGGAACCACTTGAGGAGGGCGGGGACGTCGAGAGAAACGACAAAACATCTTGGTTCGTTCGTTTCTTCGCTCGGGAAATGATTTCGAAGGCGGTTTTTGTTATTCCAACGGTGCCGTCGATGTTATTGGAGGAGTTATTGTTGTTGTTGGAGAGAGGTTGTGTTGTTGTTGTTGTTCTTGGTACTTTTCAGGGTGACCGGATGACAACGTAATATGCTGTCAGACGTCGACGTCGTCTCCATCTCCGTCTCCAGCCCTGAGTCAAAAGTCGACCGACAGACGAACGTTTTGTAAGCGTTGCTTTTCACATGTTTCTCTGGTTGTTCTTGTTATTGTTTCTGTTATTCTTATTATTACTGCAGGAAGAGTGGGAGCAGCGTATTTAATGATTTTGACAGCTGAGTGATCTCAGTGAATGTGTGTGTGAAACCCCAAAAAAATAATAATATTTCCTCATATAACACAACCCGAATGCCCATTAACAAGTGCTCGATTAGCTCGTTACGCCTTGTAGTCTGCGGCGGCAATTTGTTTGGCTTCATCAGCAACTCCCTCGCTCCCTCATCTTGGCCCCTCTGAACCCCCATCACCTCTCTTTGCATCCCTCATCTGGAGTTGTTTTCTTACGATGCCTTCAAAGAGTTTCTGGAGGGATCTGCTTAAGTGGCTCAATTTTGAAGGAGTCCTCGGTTGTAGCGGTAAACGACCTTCTAATTGAATGTAGCAAACGTAACCGAGGCTGGGAATCAACAATGAGAATACCAGAAATGCAAGATGTTAAAGAAGAATTTCCTGTTGATCTAAGGTAATTGTGAAGAGCATATGGATTTATGGAGATTTGTTGAATACAACTCGCATAGAATTTTGAGGCTTGGTATTATGTCAAAAATCATTCTTATTGTAAGGTATATATTAATAATAAGTCTATATATTAATTAACTGTAATACAAAACAAACGATTCGTTTCGATTACGATTCGACAAAGCATATCAGTTCGAATTCGAAAAAAAAAAAACCTTTATTAAAATACTGTTAAATGTTCTAGAAAGCCTTTTATTCCAAAATTAAACACTCCGACAGGTATCGCTTCTTCGTTTCCTTACTTCGAACAATGGTAGTCTATTTAATATGAACAAAAATTCATAATTCCCAAAAATACCTCGATGTCTTCCCCCTTCGACAGTGATTGAGGAGCATAATTTGAAAATTCTCCAAAGGTTTCCGCAGCCCAACCCTCGACTCAGGGATGGACGGGATAGGATGGGATGCCTCGGGGGCCGGAGGTTGTTTTGGCTCAGCACACAAATACCTTTAATGCGTTTTCATATTGCATATTGAAGAGCACTTAATCAGAAAATCCCGCCGATGCCGAAAAACCCCGCAACTCCCGTCGGTAGACTATAAAATCGAGCATTTTGTCTCATTTCGCTAGAGGTCTGTGTGCATGCAAGGAATCTATCTGTCCGTCCTTCCAGCTATGTATGTCTGAAGGTCTTCTCTCTACGCAGCCCGAGACCATAAAAAGGGAATTATCTCATTTGAGTGCGGATGATGTTATACAAGCTTGTGCCATATCTCAATATCCTTGAGATATTTTCATACCGCGTTTTTTGCTCAGCGATTTTTTTTATATTCGCTTCTGCTGTCGACGTTGTTGTAATATTGAACAGGAACCATCGTTTTTGCATTGGTATTTGTTGTGCTTGTTGGGAGATGATGTTTTTTTATTTTTACTATACCTTTGTGCATCGTAAAAAATTGCTCAAGGGGATGTAATTTTTTGGCTTTGTTGTTGTACTTGGTTTTGATCCCGTTGTTGTTATTTACTCTATTGTTTTTGTTCTTGTTGTTTGTGTTTTTTTGTTGGTAAAGTGTCGGAAGCCAAGAAACCAAAATATGATTCTGTTTTTATTAAATTCTCTTCTCTTGAGTCTGCGGCATGCAAACGAATTTCTGGTTAAAGGAAGTCAAAGCTCTTAAGTTCCTTTGGAAGGCTCTTTAAGGCTGGAAGAAGAAGGAAAATTTGTAAAAAATAATACGAAGATCAAGGATTTCTCGATTAAAGGGATTCTCATTGGCATCTTTTACCAAATTAAATAACTTCCTAAATGGGGTCATTAAGGACGTTTCAAATATTACTTGACCATTAGACTAAAAGCACCACAACATATACCACTATCGATGTCCATTGGGCCTAAAGTCCAAGTCAATTCAATTCCGTAATGAATCGGTGATAAATTGTAGGATCAAAATTCAACTTGGAACGGTTCATTAGGAACATCAACAGCGAAAATTCAAAATTTATAAACTTTTCATGCCATTGAGCAATATAGAAATAGTTCCCTTTCTATATAACTTTCTCTCTCACTATCTATCACCATGTAATGTTGTCAAAAGTTGGGAAGGACCTACAATAAAATCCCAAGAATTGGCTCAAATTTATCGTCCTACGCAGAGTCAGCAGATTTTGATGAAAAAATCCAAATAGTAGTAGTTGTGTATATTATCATTGTTGTTGGGTATGGTAAGGTTTATTTTTTTATTTCATTTAAATGTCGCACTAAATTTTACACTTTGTGCGAGTTTTGGCGAAAAAATAAAGATGCTTTTCTTGCCACCTCAGCATTTGTTTATCAATCTGTAATTTTAATATCAACTCTGCAAGACTCCGGGGAATTACGTTATCCTTTCGTCCACACAATCACACACACGCACCCAGTCGAAGGACATCCGATGGAGCGGAGGCGGGGCTATCGAACCCGAACGAAGGACAATCGCCGAAATGCTCCAACACATGAGCGCTCTATCAGCCGTAGTAAATCTCTAAATTATCCTGTTTGGTATTAAGTTCACATTCACCATTTCCACCAAATCGAGGACTCCCTCTCCCCTTTTTCTCTCACACTCGCAGTCCCTCTTTCTATCTCTCACTCTGGCTCTTATTTTACGCAATGTTTTCACTTATTTATGTGCGAAATGCGTGCGCTGTGTGCGTGCGTTGCTCAAATTGCGTAAGTTTTGAAACGTATCCTTTCTGCCATCGCCCACCTCCCCCTGCTCCTGTTGAAACTTTGCCTTCGCTTTGTTTCCCCCTCCTTCCGATCGACCCACGACCGACCAAAGGATGGAACTGTTGATACTCGTCCGTCGTCCGTGGTTCGTCCATTTGTTTATCAGGCGAATCATCGCAAGGATTTCACTTTATATATCCTTTTTGTATTCATGGTGCTTATAGTTGCTGGTCTTGTTATTTTTGTTGTTGTTTCTCTTGTTGTTGCTGTTGGTCTTATTGTTTCTATTGTTGTTGTTGTTGAGAACGATTTAAGCCGTTGTGGATTTTTACATATTTTAGTTGTTCATAAAACAACTTGGAGAGCAACCATTGCATCGCTGCTCCCAACGACATGATGTCATATCGCGGCGATGCATTGCACTCACACAAATACACACACATCCACACATATGCGTGTATATTCTTCTACTCACATCAATACAAATAAATTAGGGGCCAACTACCGAGGAAGTACTTTGGTGGCAAAATATTTGCTCGATTGTATGCAGTCGGTCGTTCGGTCGGTCTCAGTGAGAAGCGGTGTGGACAGTGGGACCAAATGTGGTGGCCGGTCAAGGGACGAGGGTATCATTGTGTGACGTATGCCGTTAGTAAAAATAATAAAAATAATCCCTATGGAAATACGAGAGCATTTTGCAGAAAATATAAATAACTCAAATATATTATTCGTATAAATCGTATCTATATAAATTTACCACTTCGGTATAAATAAATTTTATAAAGTTATATGAATAGAGAGGTGGAAATAGTATACATTTACCTATTTTTACTATACAAATAAGTAGTAAATGTATTTAAATATATATTAAGATCTTAAGATATACATTTTTGAAAGAAAGATATACATTTTTTATAATATTTTTTAGTGATGTTATTTTATTGTGTTTTCAACAAAAATGAACGAAAAAGGACGAGCATTATATTTCCATTTTGTTTTTTGTATATATTTATTTTTTTATTAATATAGAATAATAGAATAAGAATTATAAGAAATTATAAACGAAAAAAAAAAATAAGTGATGAAAAAATAAAAAATTATGAACTTTAAAATACAATTCTGAAAAATAAGGATAAAGAAAGGAGAAATGATTAAGAAATAAAAATAAAAACAACGAAATCAATAAGAAAATATAAGAACAAGTATTAACAATAATTCTAGTTTAAAAATATATTCTGGAGAAGACCAAGTTGCTATTAAAAAGTGTAAAATTGTCTCTAAAAGTATATGGCAAACATTTTTATAGACAAAATCTTTAATTTTCCCCACAGTGCGTTTGATTTTAGATTCAAAATTTTTGCGTAATTCCCGTGCCGTTTCATTGCGTTTAGTTTCGTTCGCCTCATTCGATGGTTTGTTCGCCTCGGTTCGTTCGGATCCTGTTGCATTTCCACGCTCACCAAACAACACTCCACGATGGTGTCGATGGAGCCCTTGTTGTTGTTGTTGTTGCTATTGTTTGGTTATGGTGTTACTTTTGTTGTTGTCGGTGCTGTTTTCACACTGCACAAGTCGAATGTCCTGCGCCTCCCGCCGTTGACCAGGGTCGAGTCTGGCGGATGGTGGACCGTGGCGAAGGCGACGACGACGACGACAAGGACAACGGAAGCAATGGGTTCGGCGGCTGCAGCCGAGCGAAAATGCATTCACACACTTCATCTGTGCGGCGAGTGTGGCAACGCTAGACAACAACAACAACAATCGCACTTGCACCAATGCAGACAAACAGACAGACGTTAGCGAGTCGAGCTTCTACAAATGTATGAACAGGCGATTTATCGTACGAGATAAGCGATAATAAATTAATTAGAAATATTGAAATGGCCACCGAGAAGGAGAGAGAATGGCGACGACCACGCCCCCTGCGCCCTCAGACCACGACCAATGGACGATGGACCCGGCCAGGATATCGCTGTTTAATGGCAATAATTTGTTGTTGTTGGCGTGTTGGACGCACGATGCCGATGTTGCTCGTGTTGTCGGCGTATGTCTAAACACGCATGGGGCTCGAGACCGTGGCCGACGCCGACTGAGAGGACGCAGCCGAGGACGAGGTCCTTTCGGCCGCCGGTTCGCGTCCTTTGGCCGGCGCGCGAACATACGCAATTTTCAAATTTCGTCCGTTTTTAGTCCGAAATTAGTTTGTTTGAACTTTGAACGTTATCTCAAGTTGTAGATTGTCGTTGTTGGTGTGTGTTGGTGAGGGGGTTGGTATTGTTGTTGTTGTTTCCCTTGTTGGTTTAGCTGTGGCTGTCGACAATATTGTTGCAGCCGCCGCTGTCCACACTGGTGTTAGTTTTGCTTCCGCTGTGCTGTGGGTGCAAAAGCCCCCGTGATTTGAGGCCTTCGAAGGTCGACGCGAAGACGAGTCTCGGTGATGCGGCAGTTGATTCTCATTGTTGTTGTTGGGAACATCAATCTGTTCCTGCAATTATATTATCTGTCTCCCTCTCTATCTATCTCTCTCTAATAGTTCTCGCAATAAAACATATTCCCTCAAAATATGACTCGAATTTTGAACCCAAATATTCTTCCTCGAATTTGCATTTTTCGAATTTCGCATAATTTCCGAACATTTCACAGGGCGCTCCATAAAATTGTCCGATGTCGCAGATCCTCCCATTTCCCGACTGCATCGTCTGGTTCTTCTCCCAGTCGTCTGTGATTTTTTTTCCGTGTCCAGACTACGGCGTGACCGCCTAAAAGCAGTCCACAAGTTTTCAGTGGCCATCGGTGTCCGGTGCTTGTTTTTTATGTTATTTTTTACCTCAAGTTTAAGAAAGTTTTTCCATCTTCCGCTTCGTTTTCTTCCGATTTTTTCTCTATTTTTTTATTCTTCGAGAATTAAAAAGTTTCGTCCTCTTGGTCAGACATTCTTGACATCGTTGTTGTTGGTGTTCTTGTTATTGTTGTTGTTGCTGCTGTTGTAGTCGCCACATGCCGAGCACGTCGCGCCCACAGGAATTGCGCTCAAGGTGCCTGCGGACAAAGAAGTCGAAGAAGAAGAGGAGGGCAACAAAAACCCCGAGAGAAGGAAAAAATAAATGTTTTGCTGCTAATTGAAAATATCTGTTGGGATCAATTAGACTTTGGTGCGAACGAAAAAGAAGGAAATAAAAAACTTCTCACACAAAACCAGGATAACGTGGAGTGAAAAACGTGAAACCACTTGGCGTAAGTGGGAAAAAGTAACGGAAGCGAAGTGAGGCGAAGGCAGCGGGCGAAAAGTTGGGCGACGGTGGGACAAAAGTTTGGTGCAAAATGCAGAGAAAAAAAGCTGACTTCAGCCGTTTTTTATCCTCTTCCTTCGGGATGGTCTGGACTCGGTGAGGATTATCGTACCTTTTCCGTCCTCACTCACACACACACACACCTCTCCAGACACGGCGGAAGTGTTTATCTGATCGCCTTAGAGCCAACGTTGCCAGCGACAGCGGATCGACCTTTGTTAGCTGGAAATTAAAAGCAAAATGTCGAACATGACTCGGTGGAACAGAGAGAGTGAGAGGGAGATATAGAGATGGAGCGATTTAAAAGTTCGAAAGTCAAGGTGCTCGAGAGGGAGGTATCAATTTAATTTTGGATAGTTGCGGTAGAATGGGATCTTTCTCGAAGAAGTTTGAGAAATAACGAAGCGTGGGATGATGAAGAATCGAAGGAAAAGGAAGTTGAGTTGTGAAGGAAGGATGTCTTTATTTGTCTTTAAAAATCGATCGGTAATTTTATTGAACTCACTGAGAAGGGAAAATTAATATATGGACATAAATAAACTTATTAATGTGTTAAATTTATTGTACTAAAATAATTTAGTACATAACGTTTTTTTGATGGATTTAACATTAAACATCTTCATTTATCGCAATATTTAATTTTATAAGCCCAATTCCTTCGAATGTCTACCTATTTATATGTCAAATCGAAATAACTACTTCAAATCATTACCGTATTAAACAAGATCCTTCACCCTTTATCCGTTACTTGACCTTTACCTTACCTTCTTCTATGATTCTATGTATTGCAATGGGAAAATCCCGATCAGTGTCCAGAAGAAATCCCAAAAATTAGAGGAAACATCGTCCTGCCCTCGAACTGAGAGCTGGGCAACGAGACACAAATATCAATAGCATCATCATCATGACAATCACCTTCTTCACCACCACCACCACCACTATCAATAACAGACACATACACGCACACCAACTCCAACACCGTGAACAGCGATTGCAGGAGGAACCAAACAACAGGTTTAATTTCCAACCAGAGTGACATATTCAAATGAACCGAAAATTTAATTACACATTTTATTGGATTATGCTGGGCTTGCGAGAGCCCAACCACGACCATGGAACCCATCGGTCGCCAATGGTGGATGTCGACGGTGGCGACCAACGGCGATTGCGAAGGAGACGAAAAAAGCTCCAAAACGTGGAGCGTATGCAAATGAGGAAAGGAGGGTGTGGAACGAAGGGGTTGAGGATCAGGTTGTGGGTGAAGGTGTTGGAGTAGGCATAGAGAGGTGGGCGTGTGGAGATGGGCGTGGGCGTTGTGTGGGAGACATAGGTGCGCAAATTTACGCAATTGTTTTGGGTTCCTGTTGCCGTTGTTGGCGTGTTATTTACGATCCTGAGATATCCTGGTGCTTTTCATGTTGTTGTTGATACTACGATTGTTTTTGCTGATACTACCATTGTTCTTGTTGCCGCTCCTGCTGTTGGTCAAGTTGTTTACGATTCGGCCAAAACGTGTCGAGACCCAGGGTGGGCCACATGGAGGCAGAGACCGTTGTCTACCTTGTGGTATCTCGTCGCCCTATACATTGTTGTTGCTGGTTGTGTTCGCTAGTTGTTGTTGTTGTGTCCAGTTGTTGTTGTTGTTGTTGTTCTAGCTCTATGTTTAGTTGTTGTTCTGTTGTTGTATTAATGACTTGACAAACAATTTTACAGGATGCAACGTAATACAAAACGTAAACGACGACGTAAGCGTAGCCATGTCCGACTGACATTTTGACAGCGCCAACAGACGAGCGAACAGCGATGGAGCCGATGGTTGGAAGGGATGGAGGAGGAAGAGACAAGGCGATTGGGGGTGGGGCGATGGAGCGATGTGTGGACATTTGCATTAAACTGGGTGCTGGAAACATTTTGCGGCGACGGTAGTTGGGAAGGGTTCGAAGGTGTCCGATGGAGTAATTCGAAGGATTAGCAGGAAGAAGTGTTTAAGGGATTGGAATTACCTTTAATACTATAATTGCACTTGGTATTATACAATTTGATCCCCATAATTTTTAGAGTCTTCACCATACATTTGTTCAAATAAATATACATAAATCACACTATATATATTTTATTATTAATTTTTCAATATTTTTAGTGCAATTAAAAAATTAAAATTATAATAAAAATAAATTATTAATTCATTATTTTTATGTGTTCTGCAAAATGTAGTAATAATTGAAATTAAATCCGAACCCCTTAATATCAGATGTAAATATATTTTAATTTGAACATCCGTTTATTGTCGTATATCAATTAATCCCAAGGATTATCGAGGTTTTCCTAATCCCCATCTTGACCAAGAGTTCTGTATCGATTCACGTTCACAGCAAATTTTCCGCTGACCTGAGCTTTCGCCTCTCTCCCAAAAAACTCTCTCTTCCAACCATCCACCAAACCCGATGGATGCCGGTGGATCGGACGACAGCATTAGGTATCAAATAACAGCGAACGTTTGACAAGCTGACATCGGCCGTGTTTGTTCTGTTGCCGGTGTTCGTGAGGTTATTTTGGTGTTGTTGTTGCTTTCATATTGTTTTTGTACTTTTGTTGTTGCAACTGTGCTGTTTTTGCTCCTTTTGCTGATGCTGCACATCGACAACACTTTGAATCCCCACTAATATGAGCAACGCAAATCCCGGCGTATTCATTACGAGGACCCCAAAGCTTCGCACGGGGACAGACAGATTGGTGGCGAGAGAGACAGACAGACAGCAATACCGATGGACCGATAGGCTGGTGGAACGATAGACAGGACTGCGACGAGACCGGCTCACAGACAGACATCCAGGAGGACGGACGGAGTGAAACGGAGTCGGAGATGCGACCAGAGGACAGGAGGCCGTGACACCGTCACGTGACGCTCGACGTGTTCGTGTACGAAATTAATTCCTGCTTCCCTCAGCCCACCGTTGTTGTTCCTGTTGGTTCGTCAAGGTATCCGTGGGGTGGGGGCGTGGCACGAGTGATACTAAACTGACACTTTGACATGGATTTAATTCTGATCCCAGGCGGCTGCGGAGAGCTTTCGATGGGGTGCACAGGGGATGGGGCCAGAGGGGTTTCAGCACGGTGCGGGGTGGTCGAGGTGGGAGCGAGAGACAAGTGAGTTGCTTCACGGTAATGAAGCGGGATTAAGAGGCTCTTCATGGGTCCACAAATTGATTACGGTTAATGCGATGTAATTAGCATCGCATGGGGAGGATGGTGAGAATGGTAGAAGGGAGAGAAAGTGAGGGAAGGTAAAAAAGAAAGGTGAAAGGACAAAAGAGGGAATGAGAGATAGAGACGTACTAACTTCATTAAAAAGTTCTATGTTTATTTACTCATTACCTTATTGTTTTTTAAACATATTATATTTTATAAAGAATTCACATGCATTCACATCAAATATTACTTCTCGATTATGGAAAAAAAAATCAAGAAATGAAATTTCTTTACGTAATATATATACATATTTCTTCAGTAGACATTCTAATTTGCATTCTAATTTATTTCATTACATTCATGTTTCATTCTTGTATTAGTATTCTTTATTTATTCATAATTATAATCAATCATTTGACTATCAATATCATATCATAAAAATCATCAACAATCTGATCATTGCCATTGGTGACAACAATCATTATGATTATAAAAGCGATTATACCAACAAGCATTCAAGAACCAATCACCAACACCTTCAACCAATACCACCAGAGGGAGGCAGGGATCAAAAGGAACACAATCTACAATACCACGAACTAAAGCATCGATGATCCTGCGACCGACGCCATCAACGAAACCACCTCCAACCAACATCGACACAAGTTATCGATGTTCGCATCACCGCGAATCGAATCGAACTCAATTTGGTGTAAAAAATTGCTCAAACTCTGTCTCTCTCATCCTCTCCTCTCCTCCTCCTTCTATCTCTCTTTTTCTCACACTCCTTCAACTTCATAGTCAAATGAAATGAAACGAATGAATGAACAAATAACATTCACGTATAAATGAATGAATTGCGAAGTGAAGGAACGGATGATTGAACGAATGACTGGGTGAAACAATGAAAAATTAAAACAGTGAAAAACACACGTGAACGAGAAAGAGCGAGGGAGTGTGAGCGAGAGAGAGAGAGCGAGAGCGAGGCAGAAACGTGACGAGAACCCGCAGTCCTTCATGCTGGAGTATCCTTTTTACACTCTTTGTTGTCGGTGATGTTGTTGTTGTTGATGTCGATGATGTTGTTGTTGTTGCTTTTGTAATGGTTGTTGCCTTTGTGGTGCTTGTTGTTTATCGCCACAGCCATTGAATGGAGCAATTCTTCGTCCCCAGCACGCCTCGAGCTCGCAGTCGAGTAATTTTTCAATTGGTGAATAATTGGCGCCTGCCCGCGAAGGTGTGAAACCGACCCCCACCGCCGTATGCATGTGTGAGTGCGGTGGAGCATCACTGTGTGTGAGGGGCGGACGGGGGCGTGTTCGTGAAATGATGATGTGTGGTTTTGTTGCTGAGGTAGCTGAGGTATGCGCTCCATGTCCGCGCCGTGGAGTCGCGGGTGGAGGGCGTTGGTGAAAAATATCGGTGGAAGCGAGCGTGGAATGAGAGCGAGGCAGGGGTGGCTGACCATGGACTCCGTAAACACGGCCCCAAATTGAGTGAAACCGTCGACCGAAGTGAAAAATGATTTTTAATTGGTGCCGTTCGGTGTCTGTCCGTCCGTCTGGTCGTTCAACGGACCGTCGGTCGGGGTTTGGATATATTTGTCTGTCGATTTGTGAGTGTGTTCGAGGTTGGCGCATGCAAATGATGGCCATGGACCAGGACGATATTCGATTGCGGTCCGAAGCTGCATTTGATTAGAAGTTAATGGATCGAGGGTTCGGATTCGTCGTCGGTGGCCGCGGGCGATGCCACCAGGTTCTGATGGCTGATGGCATTCGAATGAGTGGCAACGAGTGCTAAATTAATTACAGGACATCGGCAGGATGTCGTGTGGAGCAAGAAAATGGCTGCCGCGAATATTAATCATACGCCATCAAATATGATATTTTATCAAATTCCGATGCGATTCCAACCACGAAGATTTTTTCTCAAAAGACCAACTTTTTAATTAAAGTCCATGCTTTGCAAAACCTCACCAAAAGGAAGAGTAATATCAACCATAAAAGTAACAACAACAACATGAAGGAAAAAGTGTACCATTCACCAAAAACCATCGGAATAAAAATCACAAAACGAAGACGGATGAGAGAAAGAAGTTGATGAAAAATGTAAATTACATTTTTCATTTTTAATTCATTTTAGTCGCAATATAATTTTTCGTTTTAGTTTTTTTTCTCCAATGTGATTACAACAAGCAGACCCTACAATAAAAACAACAACAACAACAATTGCAGCAAAGTGTTACCGCGACTTGTTTGCGTCTTATCAGTCGTCTCGCCTCGACGCCCTGAATGTCGTTCGCCTTCCTCCTCTGTCTCTGTCTTCTACTCTCTCTGTCTCTCTCTCTCTCTATCCTTCGTCATATCGTACATTCATAATGGCGTCCATCCCACATTTTTATTCGTTTTACACTGTTATTTTTTGAATGATCGTGTTGTTATTGTTGTTGTTTTTCCTGAAACTCGTTGCTCATCTCAAAGGCGTTGATTGAGTTCTTCTCCAGCAGCTCGTGGTCAAAAGAGATGTTAAAATATACAAAAAAATACACACTGTGTAAAAAACAAAAACCGACAACTATAAAATGAAAACAAAATTATAAAAACGTGTACAAAATACATTAATAAAAAATAAACAAAAATTTTGATGAGAATCCTTTACTTTTGACCGCATTTCGGCGAAAGGCGAGACCTCGACAGAATTTAATACATTTTTTATTCCGACAAAATAATCAAATATTCGTCACACTTCTTTGAGTACCACATGAAAGGATCTCAAAGGAAAGGGGTTTATTCTATTAAAGTCTTTCTTGGTGCATTCCATGGCTCCATCGATTCATTTTACCACGAGGTTCCAATAAGTAAATCATCTCTTTCAGTCTACTATACCTTGATTGAATGTGGAAGATAGCAACATATTATAAAATTTCTTTAACAACTTGAGGATCATGAATATTCTATCATGTAATTTATTACAATTGTAATTATATTCCGCTCAATACGATCCCATATTATTTTATTTTTATCATATATTTTCTATTATTTCAAATCGGTTTCTCCGTCTAATCCCAATTAACATCTCAAGTACGTTTAATACCACGATCATTTTCTCTCGGAAATAATCCCAAACTATCCTCCTCCTGGATTCTCCTAGGAGTTTTCCAGCTTCCCATACCATCTTCATGGAGTTCTCCATCTTCTCCCATAGCATTGGACAGAAAAGGAGTATCTCTCCAACGTCCTCCGATCTCCTTGTGACGCCATGATCCACGCTTTAATCTTCGTCAATTTTTTCGCCCGACTTCCTCAAAACATGGCCCGACGTCATGTTTTAATTAAGTTCCTCCGCGTCGTCTTCTCCCTTTCGATCTTGTTGTGCTTGTCCATCATCTTCCTCTGCTCCGTGTTTATCATTGGACTTTGCGTTTCCCGCGACCTCCGCCCCCGTCATCCTGTGAACCCTTGGCTCGCCTTGGTGTAGGTTTTTGCATTTCCTTTTCCGAGTGTCGTCGGCGTCGTCGTCGCTGTCGTGATTGCAACTACGTTTTATTCGGTCAACTTATTCATCTTCTGCGAGTGGCTTCCTTTGGAGCCACAGTTTTTACTTTGATTTTGCGTATCTCGTTGTCGTGTCGCTGGCTTGACAAAGTTTTCCCCCTCCCTCCTACCGTCCGTCCGTCCGTCGGTTCTTCCATTTTAATATTCCGTTCTTTTCTCTTTCCCGGATCGGTCTTCTTTGGGCACCGCCAGAGCCCCGTTCGTTGATTAACTCTATCTTCGGTCTTCGGCGTTTCTGGCTTTGTAGTTACTGGGTCTGCCCCGCCCGGCTCTGGTACAGCGTCGGTTATCAGTCGCTTGGTACACCAACAACAACAACAATCACAGCCTCTCTTTCTCCGTTATCGTTGCCCACACAAAACACTTGCCCGCGTTTCTCGTCTCAACTCGACTCGAATGAGTTTTAATCAGCATTCGCAGAATTTCAAAACGCATGAAATGCACTTTTGTACTTCTCATTATTGTTGTTTTTATTGTTGTAAAACATAATTACACACACACAATTTCAATACACAACGAGTTGGGACGGTTTCCGTCGATTTCGAAATGCAGGTTTTTATCTCTCGATCCCTTGCCATGAGTCTGACTCGGAGTCGGAGTCTGCGTCTGGTTCTGATTCCGAGTCTGGTTCTCACTTCATTGCACGGTTCAGGGCGAGAAGTTTCCATTCTTCATCAGAAGGTGATTATTTTCCTTTGTTTGGAAACTCGCCTGTTATCGAGAAATTGTCGGTAGAGTTTCCGTAATGTGTAGGGGTTTGGAATTCCTTTGCGACGAAACCCATGAGTAATTGTAATCGGAGTGGTTGAGGTGACCGTAGGGAGTGCTTGGTGGAGCTGATAGGGAAATGCATATAATTTCTAAGATATCTCATAATTTAGATAAAATTTCTAACAATCTATTATAAATATGAATACGACAGTAGAATGCAAAAATTAAAACAGAAAAACATGATAAAAACTCCACTCATCCAAAATTTATTTAAGTTTAGTTTTAATTTAAAAAAATTAAAATTTAAAAAAATTAAATAAAATTAAAAGAGATTTTCTCATACAAAATTCTCTCTCTCTCTCATATTACTTTGTCGTGTTTTTCTTGTTGTTATTTTATGTTCGAGAAATAATTCCATATTTCATGTTCTCTCTTTCGGTTTAATTCAATGTCAACTCGAATACACTTCAAAAAGGAAAATTAATTTAAATTTTATGAAATTGGAAATCTTATATCGTTCATATCTCCGTAAATACACGTTATTTTGCGATTTAGGAGAAAATTAAATTGTAATGTATTATTTTAAATCTCTGATCCACCAACAATGTAATTTGTCCAATGATATTCGAAATATTTCCTTACAACTAAAAGACACACATTTTTTAAATATTCCCTTTCACCTCTCGATCATGTCATGCGGGGACTTTAGACCAAAGGCAACGCAATAACAAACCGCACGAGCCCTGCACACAAAACCTTATCAGTCGCCCATTCAGCCTAAACGATGGTCGTGGAAAGTCATCTACACACGGCATGGCGTGGAGAGAATCTATAAATGGCATCGAGTCTTAGAAAACAAACGAAATCCAGACCTCTCGCGAGACGAACTACAAAACTTCAGAACGCAGACGAGTTGCCAGACTTTCAAAATCGGTTTCGGTTCTCGCGTTATCAGCGCGCCGGGTCAAGGGTCAGCGCGGCCGGCGGCGATTATCATCGCAGTGCAAACGGCCGCAAATAGAACGGCTTCGAGAGATTTCTAACGGACGGAGCGCGCCGGACGCGACATTTCGAAGTCGGCAGCGCGCGTGTCCAGACGTGTTTTCTTCTCCCCACAGAACCTCGATCAAGTTTCGCGAAAGCCCAACAGACAAAAGCAAGATGTTCCTGCTCAAGTCGCTGGCCCTCCTCGGCCTGGTCGCCCTGGCCCTCGGCGACGTCGTGGACTTCAAGAACTGCCCGGCGGACGTCGCCGTCTGCGCCGTGAACGAGGTACGCATCGACCCCTGCCCGCAGGCCAGCAGCCACCTGGCCTGCCACATCCGCCGCCGCCGCCCCACCAAGATGTCCTTCGACTTCACGCCCACCTTCGACGCCGACACGCTCGAGTCCTCGCTCTCCTGGGTCAAGGAGGAGGACCAGGACCTGCCGCTGGTGACGATGGACCGCGAGGCCTGCAAGTACACGAGCTGCCCGGTGCGCGCCAACCAGCGCCAGACCTTCACCATGGACGTGCCCATCGAGAGCAAGTTCCCGCTCAACTCGTACACCATCAGGTGGGTCCTGAAGGCGCCCAGCGGCCAGCGCTGCTGCTTCACCCACGACATCAAGGTCGTGCGATAGGCGGGACAATCGCAGTGTGTGCACAGAATGATATGAGAATAAAAACGTTTTAAAGAAATCCAACTCAATGACTTTGCTTGCCTTGCCTCGGTCTGACCCCCGAGGTAATTAGGATTGGTCCCGGGTCCTTTAGAGGAAGTCGTTCCACCTTCCCTCGCCCTTCGTCCGCTTCGCATTAAACCGCAGCGGCTCGTGGTGAACGAAATGAGATGCCAAGAGCAGGCGTCTCCCTCTCTCTCTGTCCGAGGAGGCCTTTTGCAGCTATTTGTTAACAACTCAATGTCAATAAAATCACGGCCCGCCCTCCTCCGGCGGACGATTCCGCGAAAGCCAATTTTACGCAGGAATTAATTTTCTATTAAAAAAATCCGAGAGCGAAAACCTGCTGTGGAACGAAGTGTTTTTTTACAAAGCAAATAATCATGAACAGCCAGAGAATTATTAACCATTGGGGAAAAGTAAATACCTTCCACCCTCCCGTCGAAGTAACCCCTAAACCCCGAGTTTGGAGCGGAATTGTCAGGCTCTCGTTGCGGTCGGGCCGGGTCCGGTCCTTGGCGAACAATTAAAACCTCGAGCACTTAAATGTTGCTCGTAAAAAGGACCTCCCTCCATCTCTCGATCTCTTTCTCTATCTCTATCTCCACCCCCGTCGCACTATAGAGAAATAAAAAACCCATCCTCAAAAATCACTCCTGCGATCGATTCTGGAAGATTGTTGTTTGTTCAAGGAGCTCAATTTCAAATTGAAACCAAATGAAAAAAGAGGGAAAATATAATACGGAAAATACAGTAAAGGAAAGTTGAAAAAACTGTCCAAAAATATTAGAGATTTTTGTTTAGATAAAATTGGAACAAAATTTTAATAGAATAAACAAGCCGCAGAGGAGGAGGGAAATATCTGTCTGTCTGTCTGTCCGATAAGCATTGCTCTGATTCGACCTGACTGTGACGATTGAGTGAAGGCCCTTGAAGTCAGAAGGGGTGGCTGGAGGTGGAGGTGGAGAAGAGGAAGAAGGTGGAGGAGAATGAGAGGGAAGGAGAGGAGAGGGATGGGGCGGCCTAACTGAACGGCCGATGGTCGACGGCGCACACTTGAGTAAATAACAAGGCGTGTTATTTTTCGATGATTTTTACCAATCGTTCACTGGGTTTTCGGCGGCGTCTTCGTCGTTACAGTTGTTGTTATTGCTTTACGCATAGTTGGGGTCAGGAGGGAGAGAGAGAGAAAGATGGATGAGTAATGCTCAAGTTACCGAAACACGCGTCTTGATCCCATCGACGACGGTTGATTCGATCTTTTTTTTGTGTGAACTCTACCAAAACTATTGAATTCTTTGATTTGGAATCTTCTACACCCTGTGCCGGAGGAGTCACCGACTCCAGCTCGCGGTCCTTGCCCTCGGCCGCTTCGTAAACAAAGGCGAAATTAATTCTCGCGCTCGGCCCATCCTCCTCCTGCCGACCGTGGAATTTATCACAGGTTTCTTTCTTCGAGTGGCAGAGACAGAGCGTCAGGGGGAGGGGCGGGGTCCGTCCCGCGAAATCATCCCTCGTCAATTTTTTTCGAGATGCGTTGAAAGGTCGTCATCGTCGTTCTCGTTGTCGCTGTTGCTGTCGCGTCTCAGGGAACGAAAAGGAAACAAAAGCAGCGGACGTTAAATTGCCTGCAATATAATTTTTTCATTCATCCTAATTTTTTACATCTTTCCTCTCGCTGTTGTTTTTGGCTCTGCCGTCATGTAGTCGGTTGTAAAATTGATGACAATAATGATAATGATGATTGTTGTGCGGTTTTACACGCGATGATATTCTGTCAACAGATTTTAAAATGATAAAAATCTCTCCCCGAGTGACGACAGACGACGTCTGCGGCGGAAGGAAGCCGCCGACAACGAGGACAGCGATGACGGAAGGACGAAAAGGACCTCGAATTACCGTTGAAGACGGCGACTTCTCCGAGGGTGAGGATGAGGCTGATGGTGAGACTGAGACCGAGGTGACGAGGGTTGGGTCGGAAGCACAAAATTAAAAATCGGAAATTTTTGACAAATGTTAGTAATTTTTTCACTTTATACTCACTTTGTTATTCTCTCCGAAAAAACAACAGCAGCCGCGATTCGCCTCGCGGGGATTCGGTCATGGAAACCAATTGTCTTGCGAAAGTGATTTTTTTTATGTAAATTTCCACTCGCAATGAGGAGTGGAATACATTTGTATAGAGTATCATCGTCCGATCGTTAGCTTCACGCTAGCAACTATTTAATTAGCTCCGACATTCGCCACGAGCCGCTGGGACCGCCGACCAGTCTTGCCATCGAGTGGTGTCCTCGCTGTAATGACTTCCGCTGCAATATTGCAAATGGCCTCTGGTTCCGGTTGCGCATCTCGCAAAATAAAACAAATAACAATAACAACGAGATGTCGCTGCCAAATGTTGCCAAATCATTTTAATAACATGGCTAATGTGTGAGCACTTAAAAGGACAATAATTTCCATGAAATTATGACGGCTCTCTTTGTCTATTAACTGCGAATCGCTTCCCGCAACAATAACAGCAATGGGAACAAAAATAACAATAACCTTGTCATCATCATCAGCAACATCATCATCATGGGCCATCTCGGAAGAAACAGAAGCCATCGCCTCGCGCAAAAGTGCTGCCAAATTGCCGCAATGTCTCATATTTCCGACGCCCATGGCCCATGGTCCACAACCTCTTCCCCTCCTTCTCCAACTGCATCGTCCTCGTACTATCTCAAGAAGCCTGGTCTGTCTATGCAACCATGTCCATGTGAATATCCTTGCATCCTTTCTTCCAGCTTTCTTCTGGTTTTGTTTTCTTTACTCTTAATGGTGATGTGTTGTTCTTGTTGTTATTGTTGCCGTTGTCATTGTTGCAATGTAAGTAATAATCGTTGTAATATATGAAAAATATCTTCCTGCTTAGTCGTTATTAAGTATCCAAAGAATTTGCTTATGAGGATATTTTATAGAATCAAACGATGTCCTGCCATAACATGGAGCGACGTCCTTCGCAGACAACATGTGGAGACCATCAGCTTCGGGGGCGAAATTGTTATTATCTCCATCCGGAGGAGCAACAATGTGTTCGAGTTAATATCCTCCAATGTCTTAGGGAAATATATAGGATTTTTCGGAAATTCTTCCCGGTTCATGATGGGAGTTGCTTCGGATGGTGAATTTAATATACCTGAAGTGGTTGGAGGAACTTTTTTGGAAGGATCATTATAGGGATAGGTTCATTAAATCAAAACTACTCATGGCGATTAATTCACGACTTTCTCATTACTAAACATCAATCCTGTGATGATCGAGAAGTCCATTCATAACTTATTACTTACAAATATTTCCTTTCATTGAGAAAGACTTCCCCGAGTTAATGAGACCCCAGTGCAGAGCCCTCGGTCCCAACTCAACTCGTCCTGGTCTCTTGTTACACACTAATTGTGAACTCAAATTAGTTAAATTAGTTGTCGACTTAGCGAACCTATCGATCCATTCGAATGCATGACAATTCATCCATCCATGGAACCGAATGTGCAATCGTCAAACCAAAGAGGACAACAACACGAACAACAGACGTCTGTCAACCACTGGAGACTGCAGTCATGGATTCATGTGAACAAATGAACGATCTCAAATGTCAGCAAACATCGCTGGCTGCATCGAAGTGATGAGAGGCGGAGTCGCCTCCGACATCTCGTCACATCCATCGACGAGTCGTCTTCATGGAACACTTTCCTGTATTCTTCTTCATAGACCTCTCTTGTGGCTTCTTTCTTCCTTCCATCCTTCATAATAGACCTCTCTTCCACCTTCATGGTCCTCATCCAACTTCTCCTTCTTCTCTCATATTCCCATTGATGGAAAAGTGTGACTGACATCTTGCGACATACGTATGTCTGTCTCTTCGCATGTCTGTCTATCCTTATCTCTGTCTCTCTCTTTCTTGTTCGCTGCCTTAGTCTGTTCTCGTCTTCGGTGGATGTCAAGTTGTCGACAATTTTCGAAACAATTGACATTAGCCATCGGAGTCGTACTCAAATTTGACATTTGCTCAGAGATGACGGGGACAACAACAACAACAACGGTAGAGGGAGACGGAAGATGCATCGGTTGACATGCAATCTGATTACAATGCCATGGAGTTTCAAAAGTTAAACACATGACTATTTATGTTGGGTTCCACTCTTGCTAGTTGTTGTTATTGTTTTCTTTGTTGTTTTCCCTCATTCCACGTACCGCAATTTAGCCACGGGCCACATAATTGATGAAGCTCTCCCACTCCCACATAGCAAAACTAGAGAGAGAGAGACAATTAACAATCGATTGTGCGTGGCAAGGATGAGCAACAGATCGAACCGAACAACATGATGAAGTATGTCCGGGGAGTATGAACGAGAGGACAGACGAGAGGACAGACGGAATCCTCGGTAATTGAAATCAGTTCGATTGAACTGGATGCGAGGATGCCTGTCTGTCTCTGTGGCAATGTCAGTGGATAGGACAATTACATCAAAGAGATCTGTGATACTGAGTTATGATACATGATACTTTGTTGTATGGATCTGGGTTGATTATTAGAATTTTACTTATTCCAACTTGTATATTTCCTCATTAACTAAAACTTTATATTTTTATAAAGCTTTTCCTTTATTCCAAGGAAATATGAAATAAAAAATCCATATAATAATTAAAGCAAACCCAATTTAAAAATCTGAACTGATTGCTCGGACCCAAATCCGTTTATTCAAAGCTCAGTTTTCACGGAATCATGTTTTTAATGTCTTCGCCGAAAGTTTGTTAATTTCTTTATGCAAATTCGTTCATAATTTTTTCATAATTTTTCTTTCTCGACAGACGATGAAGGAAGCAAAGGTACTGCGGATTCTTCGCCCCACCCTCGGAGGAAAAAATAAACTAATTGAACTGTGAGTAATTATGAACAACTTTGAGGTCCCTTCGCATGTCCTTTTCGCGGTCTTTGCGGGAAAAGAAAGATGCTGACATTCGTCGCATATTAATTCATTCTTCTCTGTTGTCTTTTCTTAATTAATGCAAGGACCTCCTGGTCGAACCACCCAAACCAATCTCTGTCGACCACCCTCGGAGCAACCGTTGCGGTGAGTTCATTAAGCGATAAAGCATTTCTTTCCCTTTCGATATTTTTATCGGTCGGGATTTACAATTAAAAAACATGAAGTACAAAACTTGAATTAAGAAAACATGATATAAAAAATCATGAAGTAAAAAAACCAAAAATAAAAAAATCGTGCAATAAAAAACAACTTGAAGTAAAAAACGTGAAATAAAAAAATCAAATGAACGAGAGCAGAACCTTCAGCAGAATTTCCACTCTTAATGAATTAATTCTGTTATCCTGTTGGTCTTGTTGTTCTTCCTGTTGTTGGGTTTGTTGTTGTGGCTATTTTTGTTGTTATTGTAGACTCACCACGTCCAGAAGACAGAGCAGAAACGGACACTTGGCCATCGACAATTTATGCACGAAGGGCGAAGGGGAACGAAAACGAACAAAAGAGAGAGAGAGAAAAAAAACGTGCGCCAAACTTGTTCTTTTTAAACATCGCTCCTTGTGGCCCGACCACCCAGTTAATTATTCCAGCGTTAATTTTCTATTAATTTGAAATTTAGAAATAATAACAACAAAATCGCCACAAAAATCCAAATCCTGAGTGCGGAGGGAGGGGGACGAAACGTGCTTTGCATTTGGAAAAAAGAAAATATTCGTCCTTTGAGTGCCATAAAATCATGTTTCAAAATATTGATATCATAATCAAGAGATTTTGGGGAGAAATTTCAAGTTTTATATGTTGGTGAAATTGTCAGAAACGCTTGCCGAAGTAATTAAAAACTTTGAAATCACAATGGTTGGAGGTTGGAGAGTCCATTAGGAATAATAATTCAATACTGAAGGGAGGGGAGAATTTGATACCATGAAGATGAAATGAAGAGAAAATATTGTAAAGAATTGGGTTTTATCATTTACTTTGGTATTAGAAGAATATTTCTCTAGCCTAAGCTTCTGAAGATCCCACAATGGAACTCTTGCGCCTAATTATATACCGTGATATATACCATAATAATATACCATGATCCCAACATCTTCCCATGGAAAAACACTAACTGAATCTCGATTAAATGTAGCTTGTGATCTGGAAACTCAGGCAAGAGCCCAACGACGGCTCCACGCCGAAATCAGAATTGAAATCAGGAGCGGCGAAGGAAAGAAAGAAGAAGAAGAAATGAAATACCTAAAGACCACCTCATGCACCATAAACACCGACCGAAACAGAGCGAGATTTCGACGATTTTTATTTCTCGGAATAATCCGCACCCAAGGCTAATCTTCATTTAATTTCATTTGCTCTGCTCCGCCATTTTCTCTCGCTTCCATTTGATGCCATTCGTCGGTCCCGGGTCTGGGTTCTCTGGTGGTGTCTTTGCATGTTTCCAAGTGGAATCCGCATCTCAAGGATCCTCGAGGATTCTCGTGAGCGTTCGCTTGAATACCTTTTCATTTGTTTTTATCGCCAGCCACGCAAGCGACTCAAGGACATGACAGCAATTGTCCTCGCTCCAGACGACGACGACGAGGACAGGACTTTTTACCCCAACAACAACAATAACAACAACAGCAACAGCAACACCAATCAGACGAACAACCAAAACATCTACCGACGGAAATAGAGAAGGACTCCTCAAGGAAAGAAAGAGGTGGAGTGAGAGAGGGAGGGGAGGGGAAGGGGAATGAGACAGAGACAGGACGATTTAAAATAATAATATTGCAACATTTCATTGGCCCGAAATCTTTTGTGTTTCGTTAAGTTTCTTATTTACGTCATTTTGGACGCCATCATTGCCGCCCTAACGCCCTCCTTGTCTTCCTCTCCCTCTCTTTCTTGCTTCTCTCCTTTCGCTCCTCCTGTTCGTCTGCTTTAACCTTCTGAGGACACTCGTGTAGACGCTGCTTAATTTGGTCCTGCGTCGTCGTCGGAGCCGTGCGAGAGGCAGCCAATGGAATTGAATTTTCACGCCAACAACTGGAAGAATAACCGGGACAACAACAAGGATTACAATAAGAAAAATAAGAACAATAAGAAAAATAACAACAACAATAAAAAGAGCACCAACAACACCGAAATAAACACAATAAAAAGGTTCTTCGGATGGAAATGAGTGGGCTGAGTCGAGTCGGACATAAAATTAATCCGCATCCGGATCCGGCGACGTGTGGCTCCTTTGCAATTGACGTCGGTGGCTCTTTTTTTCTGTCTCTCCCTCTTTCACTCTATCTTTCTCTCTCTCTCTCACTGTCGCTACTTAATTTTCCACCTTCTTGGAAGTCCTTGGATATCCTTTCCTTCGTTTCCCAGAGCCAACAAATTGAATTTGTCGCGGCGTCACCAACGCCATCATCATCGGCATCATCCCCCCTTCATCATCCCCATCCACGTCATCATCATCATCAAAGGACAATCAAATCCGCATGCGAAAAAATAATAAACAACTTTGAAATCTCAGGCATCCGAAGGCGACGTCGCCAGGATCGCAGGACTTCTTTTATTTTTATGGCGCTGTGCCTTCGAGACTCCCCCAACCTCCGCCTTCTCTCGTCATTATCCTTGAGAAAATTACGAACGTGTCGTGGAAATTGTTTCCTCTGCCTCACCCTCTATCTTTCATTCTCACGCTCCCTGGTTTATTTATTTTATTCTTTCTTTCGGAGGAATTTTATTGAGCGAAATAATTGCATCAATTTGCATTTAATTTCTTTTTAAGCATATGTTAAAAATCTTGATTTACTTTTATTTCCTCGTATTTTAATTAAACACTAAGCCAAGACACACATCTCCACATTGATTGGAGGCGAGAGAGCGGAATTAGGGAAGGATATATTATTGCTTTTTCTCTCGGAGACAGAAAGAACTCTGGAGTTTAATTTTTAAGTTTTTAATTCGTCTCAGAGCGTGCTTAAAAGATCTTATTACGATGATTAGTATAATGACTGCAAGAAAGATTTCTCCAAGAGACATTTTTCTAAATCAAAATAAGATTCTCCGGAATAGAATATCGCTCCTCATAGCTTTCTCTCTCCCTCCCTCCCCCAATAAACTCTCATCTGCACTGAGAAAACCTCACCGGGAGGCGAATCCGGCGAATCCCTTTAAACCCCACAACAAATGAATTCTAATTTAAAACTTTCGCATCCTGCGGTCGGCTGGATTTTACGATTTTCCCTCCTGCTCTCGCTCCGCCTGCTTGTGCAATTTCCATCGCCTTGTGAAATTTCTTACACCTTTCTGTCCGATATTAATTGAAATTTATTGGACTCACATGGGTGAACTCGACCCGGCCCAGACGAAGGTGGGGCGGCACCCGAATGTGGGTTCCTTAATTTCAAGTTTCTTCGCCTTCTCCTTGTCCTTTGGCACTTTCTCCACTTCGATTGACTTCCGGAAGTAGTTGGGTCGACGACGTCTCCGCCTTCGTCCTCGGGTTAGTCCTGCAATTAAGAAGAAGGCTCGCTTCACCATAAATACGTTATATTAATTGTGCATGTAACCCAGGAGCCCAGACACCATTCCTCATCCTCTCTTGCTTCCACTTAGCCTCTTTCACTCTTCCTTGCTCACTCTCTCTCTCTCTCTTTCACACACACCCTCACACTCTGTTTTTCTCGCTCTGTATCGCTCGGTAAGAAAATCCCCAAGAAACTTCCTTCAGCTTTTAATATGATTCATTAAGCATTTTATAAAATACCCCGTTGTGCACATGTTGCCGGGATTCTCATTCTTCTCCTCGCCTTCTCCTCTCCTTCTATCCTTCATCCCTCCCCTCTCTTCGTGTTCTTTCTGTACCTTCTCTTAGTCTTCTGGTTGTTGTTTCTCTAACTTCCTTCCATGATTTTCTTCACTCCTATCCTTGCTTTCGCTTCCTTTTCATCACAGTCGTTCCAGCTTCTCGATTTCCTTCGTCCTTTTGAATCCTTTCGTCCTTTCACTTCCTTCGTTCTTTTGACTCCTTCACTCAACTCCTTCGGTTTGGAAATCCTTCGATCCTTCATTCTCCTTCATTCTCGACTCACCTCAAAAGCTTAATTCATTTACCTACTTAAGAAGGTACCGAAAGAGGAAGATGGAAAGAGCGAGAGGGAAGATTTCTTGTTGTTGCCTGGACCGACGGCCACTTATGTCCCGGATAGGGATGATTGTTCTTGTTCGTGTTGTTGGTGTACAACACATGTGTGCAGAGATCCTGCTGCTGATAAATTTGACATTTTCAAATCAACGAGGACACACCTCAGTGTTGCTCCTTGATAAGCTCCTGTTCGTGGTGGAAGTTGGGTTGTGAGGAGGGATTTAGAGGAAGGGGAGAAGAAGGGTTATTACTAATCCCATAGAGAGGGGATGGTGTTTGTTGTTGGTGTTAGTGTTGTTGTTAAACTCTTGAAACCACATAATAATTCTTAAGAACAATGTCAGCAGGAAAAGGACACAAGGGACGGCCGGTCAGACTCAGGAAGAAAGCTGAAGAGAGAGAGTCAATAAGAAGACCAGGACAGCGAGAGGAGGACCACGCGTCAGCACATGCCGCACACCACACATCAGGGAAGAAATTTAATTTAGAATCCTTTTCAGGAAGTCGTCCGAGCAGTTGTTGCCGTTGTTGTCCATGCGGCGTAAGTGGAAGCAGCTGTGGCCTGGTCCAAGAGTCCAAGAGTCCAAAAGGACGAAAAGGGTCGGGATGGCGATGGTGCAAAGTGGATAAAGTGTAGGTGAAAATGTGAAGGAGTTGAAAAGAAAATATAAGAAATGATGAAATAAAATGAAGAAATAAAATAAATTCAAAAATATTTCAAAATAAAGGAAGTATTTCTGATCCTTGAATAGGAGGGGTTTTCAGGGTTTTGTTCTTCATATTTTAAAAATGTTTATATCTGATCTTCATTTTTCTCTCTTCAGAAAGCTTTTGATTCCCATGATTCACTCGCTATGTCTTCTTTCCATAACTTTTTCATTTTCCTTCACCCTTTTCCTTTCTTCACTATCTCACATCTCTCTTTCCCTTTCACTCCTGACTCCTTATCACGATGTCGTCCATGGAAGTTCTTTAATAAGTTTGAGTCCCGCAGGACATTCAGACAATAAGAAGAGGACGAATTGGAACAAGACGACAACAAAAGCCACACCTCTGGGTACAATAACAACACCTTGGACAACAAAGACTTCTAAGACAAAAACAACTTCAGTGAGTTGAACAAGACAACTACAACAAAAATGCCCTCAAGGACTACATCTGACAGGCGACAAGTGTGTGTGTCGTGTCTTTGCCTAGTCCTAGTCGCAGTCGTTGTCCTTGTCCCCATCTCCATCGCTGTCTCACTTCTTGTCCCTGTCTTTAACCCTTTCTCTTCATCTCCCCATCGTTGTCTTTGACCCACTCCCTGTCTCTGAACATCTCCTTCTGTCTATTTCTCCATCTCCGATGTGCCACATGTGCCTGCGAGTCCTGGCGTGGCCGAGAATTAACATAACTTGTGGGACACTGTGTCGACCGTGAGGTGGGCGGGGGCGTGGCGACGAAGGGGTTGTGGAATGGGTTCGAAAATTTCCAAAACTACAATATCAGGTCCAATAAAATAAATGCGTCAGATTAAGACAAATGACACTCGGGACAGAGACAACGAGTTCAGAGCAAGGAGAGGAAGACGAAAACAAGGGAGAACGAAGAAACTAAAGAAGGAGTGGAAAGGTGAAGATAGTGAAAGGAAAAGGTAGGATTTCAAGAAGAAGAAGGAGCGAAGGGTTTGATGGACATTTGAGTGACTAAATGATAGTTCCTTCAAATTTGTGTCCCTTCGGCTGAATGTCTGTCCCTTTGATTGAATGTCTGTCCCTTTGAGTGAATGTCTTTCACTCCTGTCACCCTGTCCATCTTCGTATCTCGCTCTGTCTGTCGCCATAAAGTGAGCTAATTAATATGAATTGCACGCCAACTGCTCCAGGGGATTAATTGTTAATGGAGGTAGTTATTTAAATGCTTGTTGTTGCTATTACCGCTTCTGTTATTATTGTTGTTAATTTTGTTGCTGTT
Source organism: Coelopa frigida (assembly GCA_017309665.1). Classification (NCBI taxonomy): domain Eukaryota; kingdom Metazoa; phylum Arthropoda; class Insecta; order Diptera; family Coelopidae; genus Coelopa; species Coelopa frigida. The sequence goes on from CM029561.1 coordinate 991,870, forward strand.
ATTGTAGTTTTCGGTACCTTCTCTTTGCCTTTCAATTAAAACAGCTTAGGACGAGAAACTAATGGACCTTTGAAGAAACTATTTAAGTCAGGGGGAAGACACTAGTGATTTCATTGATGGAGACAATGAAGACGAAGATAGTGATTATGGTGAAGACAATGATGACGTTAAAGAAAGGGATGGCGATGATGACTTTGAGGAATGAAAATTTTAGTTCCCAAATGTGAAATATTTTATCTGTTTATCAAACGTTTGTCTGTAAGGGGATTTCTCTTCGAGTGTACAAATTAATCGAATAAAGAAAAACTAAAAGATGACTAAGGAGTAGAGTGAGAGGGAGGAAGAAGGAGTGAGGGAGAGGGATGTGAAGTGTGACCGTGACAATGTCACGAATTTGGATCGTGTCAAAAATGCACTTCAGCATAATGTGGTGTCCACGAAAATCAACAACAACAAAACAAAAACAACTACGTATATCATAAACATCAATATTTACAACAACAGGGAACTAAAAAAATCAACAAAACAGAGAAAAAAATAAAACAATAAAAACAAAAGCAAAATAACAACAAAATAAGAAATAACTATAGTAAAAAATCAACGAAAAAGCAAAATATTACATGTAAAAAAATATGAAAAATAACAACGAAATTTACAACAACTACGTGATTTGCTCGAAAACTCTGTGGGCGATCGTAAACAATGTTGCCACATGCCAAAAAATATGCAGAGTCAAAATGCAACGGAGAGCGAGAGGGAAAGAGAGACGAACGACGGAAGAGATGAGGTATATAAGGGACAAGAGGCAAAGCTGAGGATGTAGTTTGAGACAAGGTATTGGAAGTAGGTTGAGCACAAGTCGAATGGTAAATGAAGTGGAATGAGATGAAAAACGATCTGACCAGAGGTGTAAGAAGGGGACAGATGAAGGCGAGAAAAACGATCCGATTCAAATATTTTTCGCCGAACACAAAGAATATTGAGATGGAGCTATATAAGATGATGAGAGGAGAAAAAAAGTTAATTCTAAATAAAAAATTAACTCCACAAGACTTCCTTAAGTGGAGAACATCGGGATGAAGGCGATCTCATATGACCTCCACCTATTTAAATTCCAATTTCATAAACTTCACCAACTTCTTGCACTAAAATCCTTTCCCTGATACCTTCATGAATGACTTAAATTCACACACGGCTCTGACCCCACTTCCATCGACCAAACCCAGACTAAACTGTGTTGAAAACTTGAGCTATTCATGCGATAATAACTGTCTATTCATGGACAAATATTGATGATTGCATTTAAATCCGAAACACCAAACAAAACTACTACAACAACAACTAAAACAACAACACGGATAAAAACATAAAACTTTAAACTCTCCAGGACGAGTTTCCGAATGTCGGACCACCTCAGGAAGGACATCAGGAAGGACATAACTTTCCACTTGGGAGAGAGAGAGAAATAGTTGCGAGAAGATAGAGATATGGAAATAAAGTAATGATAGAGAAAGAGAGAAAGAAACAGTGAGTGAGGGAGGGAGAAGAAAAACACGGCAACGAAACCGAACCAAATGACGAACTTCGGACGGACAGAGAACGATGAGAGTTTCCATCTCTGTCTCCTGTGAGAAGACAAGATTCGACACTTGCAACTACATCCCCATATGACTATCTCTTTCTATCGCCCCCCTTTCTCTCTCGCACACTGCGTTTGGGCAAATGAAACCCGTGTGGATTCCGAGCCACATTCGGTTGAACTTTACATTAATTTCAATTTTCTTCGAGTAAAAGTTTCGCTCGCTCCACGTCCGCAAATTGCTTTGGGAAATATTTGTTTGAGCCCGATGCTCGATGGCTGCAGAAGGAATAAGAAGGTTATCAGATGTAAGAGAGAGAGAGAGATGAAGACTGAAAGCGATATTGACTTCTGAGTAGATGAGTGGAGTCGAGGTGGAGCGAATGGAGTCAAAACGATTCCCAAGACTCGAGTGCTCGACGTTTTCCACCGAGTCCTCACCTTGCCACCAATCGAAATTCCAAGGAAGGATTCTCCTGAACCTCTTAAAGGATTCGCCCCCGCTTTCGTGAACCCCAAACGTCGCCCTTTGTCTGCGCTCTGTTGACTCAAACAATATCAGAATCACTTCCGCTAACAAATCCTTTCGCAGAATATCCGTTTCATCTTCTTCGCCGACGTCGTTGCAGGAGATCCCGGGGGGCAGGGGGGAGAGGAAAACTTTCGATGACACGGACCCGGGAGGATCGACGACCCGAGGACACGGTGGAGGTGGGCGTGGCAGGGGCGGGGCTGCGTCCTCTGCGTGGCAAATCGCAATCGGAAGTGCGCCTTCTCCTCGGCTGAAGTGTATTTAAATATGGCGCGCGCCGGGCGGAAGTGATCGTCCTTCTCCCTCGCTCCTTCTCCACTCAGGCTCTCGACAAAAACAAATACATTTGGTGGAGCTGGTGAAAGCTGCATGAAGGTAGCATTGGGGATCGAGGACGAGGACTCGTCGTCGATTTATGATTATGCCAGTTAACGACTTGCGAATGGGGCATCCATTCCACACAACAACAACCACAACAACAACAACGGCAACAACAAACAATGGAACTATAAATTTGAAAATGCACGATTTTCAACGATTTCCCCCCAAGTGATCCAACATCATCCTCTTTCTCTTTCTGCCCCTCCCCTCGTCGAAAGAACGTTTCCTCCGCGAAGGAAATTCAAAAGTTTGTCCTTCCGATGAAGCTATTTCTTTCAAATACGACTTCAAGGAGTTTCCGGAAGTTCCTCCCACACACACACACACGCACACACACTCGTTCACCCACCCACACATGAGCAAATCGTGGATGCGCTTTTTAAGTTTTATTTGCATATTTGTTTTCTAAGATTCTCTTCTTGTTCGCCCTCCTCCGCTCATCGCCTTGTGTTTGTTTTACCAAATGTAAATTTTCCGCACAAAGACTAAGGGGAATGGACGAGATGCCTCTTCTTCTTCTTCCTCCGCTACTTTTGGGGATTTCTTTTATTTTTTCGATGTAGTTTTTCGCTTTTGTTTCCTGTGTGGAAAATGAACTTCGTTCGCCTTTCGCTCGCTCGGAAGTTCATCGAAAGTTCGTCCGCAGCGAGAAAGGAGTGCGAATCCTGCATCCTGTTGCTTTGTCATACGACTCCGCCATGCCACGCCATGCACCTTTGTCGAGGGTCGCCTCTCCTCTTCTTCTTCTTCTCTTCTTATTCTTTCTCAGTTTGCAAACACGAACAACAACACATTTGTAGCCATGGCCAATTTGCGGTTTCCGTTCGCAATAAATTCCGCTTTAAGCTGTGAGCGAGAAATTTTATTCGCCGTCAGTCGAGCATCCAAAAATCGATGTCCTGAATGGTTTCTTGGGGATCGCTAGACGACTTGGAAGATCTCCGTCTATGAGTTTATGGGTTTTATAAATTCCACATTCGGTTCAGGAAAGGATTTCGAAGTTCCCAGTGTTAGACTGAGCAATCGTACAATGGTTAATGTAATATTGAATGCTTGAAAGTAGAAAAATGGATGCAATTTTATAGACGATCGGATTGAAAATAACATTAGTCTACACAATTTTCAATCAGACTTTAAAAAATCGAAAACAGACTTCAAAAAATATATATTACTTTTTATTTTTTGAAGTCTGTTTTTGAAGTCGACATTTTTTTTCAGAAAATCTTTTGCATTTTCTTTTTTTATTATTTTAATTTTGATTTCAATGAATTTCAATGAAACTTTTAAAATGATTTTCAATATAAATCATTAATCAAGTTTTTTGTCCAAATGTTGAGCTCACAAAATTAAATATCAAATATTTGTGAAATATGTCGATAATTTTCCGTATCGATAAGAACTACTTAAACCACATAAAGGCCAATTAAAACCCCTTCTCCCGGATGTTCGCCAAGCTCCACCAACTCCCGATCGCGCTCAGGGATTCTCAGGATTCCCACACACAATCGCCCCCCACCTCAGCTCCAACGGTCTCACATTCATTAAGAATGGTTCTTAATATCGTTTTCATTTTCACCAAAACCGCAAAATTATGGTGAACGAGTTGTGACCACAACAAGAACAACAGCAACAACAACAAGAGGAAGTAGAAGAAGATCGAGTGATCCAGCAGTTAAAATAATTAAGGAGAACATTTGCACATGCGAAAAGGGTGGAGGAAGAGAAAGAGAGAGAGGGAGATGGGGCCATCTGACGAATAAGTAAATTCCACCAATTACTGGCGTTACATAAACTATTATGTAGTGACAAACACGCACACACACACACACTCACACTCACACGCACACTCATTTGTGGACACATGAGGCGGCGGCTATTTTTAGCCAGATGACAAAACGCGAAAAATTCCCCGTTACAAACGATTGGTGGGCGTGTGAGAGAGGGACGGGGAGAAGAGGTCGGCGGTCTCCGGCTCACGACGATTGAAGCGTGAAATACAGCGTTTAATTGAACCGAAGTGCGATGTGCAGCGAGCTTCTAAAAAGGACATTGTCTTCTGGTGGAGCCGAGAAGAAAGAGAGAGAGAGAGTGTGGTAGAGAGAGATAGAGAATGAGAGAGTCGAGAAGTCCAAAGCGAGGTTCCGATCGGCAGCTGAGGCGCGAAGCAATGAACAAGTCATGAGGAGCGACGAATGAAAATCAACGACAATAGGTACGGGAATAAAAACAACATCAACAACATAAGCAACAACAACAATTGCAGCAACACCAATAAAATCCACATTAACAATAACAACAACAAAAGCGACACAACCGAGTAACAATTGAAGTTAATAATTTTTTCGCACAAATGAAATGCAAACACAAACAAAGGCAAATAATAAATAAAAAAAAAAAACAGAGAAAAAAATTAAAAAAAAACACTATTCAAATTAAAAAAGTAATATAAAAAAATAGAATAAAAAAATATGATACAAAAATAAAAATAAACAAAAGAATAAAAAATAAACAAATGTTCAAATGAAAAAGGCAAAAGAAAGAAAAACTGTAAACTAAAACAAAAATGAAGAAAAAAACTTGAAACATGTGTCAGAAAATATGAGCGACAGGCGAGAGATCATTTTTATTTTTTATTTGTTCTCTTATTATTTTTTGTATATTTTTTTTTATTTTTGTGATATTTTTTTGTAGTTCTTTTTTAGTTTTTTCTCATATTTTTTCTCTTCAAACGTGGCTTCTGTGTGCGCTTCGAGCGCGCATTCAAATTCTCCAACCCGATCGGTCGCCAGTGTCAGACATGTTGATGACGACGCTGGCGACATCAACGATCGCCGACAACAACAACAATTGTAGACAACAATAGCAACAACAATTGTAGACAACAACAACGATCAGATCACGTCTTCATCTTAAGCCGTGCACGCTTCACAGCGATCCTCAACCCCGAGCGACGATCGAAACCATGGAGCGTTGGAGCCATGGAGCAATTGGTGGAGACGAGAAGTGATTAGAAGAAGAAGAAGGAGGAGGTGGAGGGGCAAAAGAGAATCACGATGAACCGAAGACAACCGGAGACCGAAGGAGAAAACGATGCCTAGAAGAAGGGAGAAGATCACAAGTTGGATCATGAGGAGGCAGAGATCACAATGAAGTGGAGACCGAGACAGAGAGGGCGAGATAGAAGGAGAGAGGGAGAGATAGATATAAGGAGAGAGGGAGAGATAGATATACAGAGAGAGAGATGGATATAAAGACAGGGAGATGGCTGCGAAGAGAAAGAGGTGGATGTAAAACGTACGCCCAAAGAGAGCAAAAGACAGAAATAGAGGAAGAGATCGTGGATACATGCATACGATTATGTTGAAGTGGGGATCACAAGCGATCGGGTTGACGGGGGCGAGGGCCAGAGGAGGGCGGGGAGAAGAGACACCGAGGGACGATCGAAAGCGAGACGCGATCATTAGGTTAAATGAAATGGTTTGACAGCGCGTTATTAAAATGCCTGGGAAACTCGAGTCGAATCCGCCGAGTCAAAGTGGATTTTTCGATCAAAAAAGAGTAAAGGAAAGAACAGGAAGGGAAATGAGGGGTAGAAAGAGGAGGAAAAGAGACACAATATAAGAGATAGGAGTAAATAAAATAAAAAATAGGAAATTTATAGGCAAATGTATGTCTGCATGTTGAAATGGAACCGAATGAGTTTTAGATAAAAATGATGCTGTTACGAAAGTCGTAACCATTTCATAGGCCCAGACTGTGAGTTGTCTCCGAGATGAGTGATCGAGTGGAATAGAAAGAGATGGAGAGAGAGGGTTTCATGAAGATGGACAGGTTCGGTCACAGTTCCATGCCGATCATCCTAAATTGAACCGAAGCTGTCATCATGTGAGTCGAGAATTAAAACTAAATGAGCTGCTAAAATATTTACTCGTCTACTTTTCAATTTATTGTAAACATAGCTTCAACTGATGTCATGGGGTTATTTCATAGATATTATAACAAAATTGAAATAATCGACTTGGTGATCTCTTTCCATATTTATCATTTATTTTATTAAATTTCTCTATGATAAATTTCCATTTATTTAAACATTTATGATTTTGAGGAATAGTTAATTCATCCTATTAATTATTATTTTTTGTTAATGTTTCCCAATATAAAAATATATTTATTTTTTTGCTTATATTTCTGCATTATGAACAGATTGATCCATATATTTTTTAAAATAGATCACTAATTCATATATGTTTTGTTTCCCCCCATTTCCTATATTTTTTATTTATTCTTTATCTTAAATAATCTTATAATGAAGATTAGGAATATTTTTAAAATACTTCAAAAACTAAATTTTACGATTTTTGGATTAATAACTATAACTCCAAATGAAATCAATTATTTATTTACATATTTTTCTATGAATATTTTAAGATTTTTCGATAGTCTTCAATCTTCTGTTGACTATGAAAAGTCGTTCGATAATTCCAAAACCCACAATCGATCACTTCATTCAAACAATAGTCAACTCAACATCCTTTATTTTCCCCTCATTCAATCATCATCATTTGGCAATCAATCGATTGAGGCTTGAGCTCAAACCCATTAGGGGCCTTCGTCTCGGGCGAAACAAATTCGTAAACACCTTTCGTCCCTCGGACAACAATCGCTTGTTCGATCTGCCGCGATGATCGTTGGTCAATCGATGAATCAATGCGAGCCTGGGATCACATCTGGGACGAATACAAACAATGGAAACCTTGGACTGCCTTCCAGAGCCCACAGAACGTGGCGAACCCGAGGAACCCTCGCCTCCCATGTTTGTCCTTCGCTTATCGCACCCGCGCCTTCGTCCTGGGCTCGTTATCCTCCACGGCGCGTCCAGGTTCGCACACGCCTATTTGAACTAAGCGCCTGCGCTCATATGTGGCGTTATCCTTGATCCTGCGACGCCGTAGATAAGCGAACGCACCCACACACGAACAAAGGCGAGGGCAGGAGGTGGAATAACACGAGGACAGCAACAACAACAACGAGCATATCATAATAGATTCTGGCAAAAGGCAGAAGGATGTCCGGTCCACAGCGAGTGTCCTTCGCAGGTCGGTCGGCCACGGGACCTCGTCCTGATTCCGATCCCGGTTGAGGCGGACGAGGGCACGGCATGTGTGTGCAGACATTTATTTGTGATTTTATTTACATGTTGTTGTGGACTCGGCTATCGTTTTTGTTGTTGTTGTTGTTGTTGCCCTTGAGCCCTGCCTCAGCGCCTGGAACAAAGCATATCAAAAGGAATCAATTCACACCTCGCCGGCGCTGTCTGCCATCTCCCTCGCACCCTCCCTCTCGCTCTCTTCCTCTCACTCCTGCCGGTCCCACAGCGAAGGAGGACGAAGCAGGAGGCGGAGGGATTTTTACCGAAAAAGGGAAAACATTTGGCCAACACATGTTCACAGAATGCGCACAAACCTCTAATCGGAATTCCGTCCGCCACCGACGCCAGGGGACGCCGTCGTCAACGTCGCTGGTTTCATTGACGGTGACGGTGACGTTGACGCCGCCGTCGCCGCATGCATCGTGTTCACGGGGTTCTCTGCATCTCCCCTGGACTCATCTGGCCGTGGTTCGCACCGTGCCCGGGTCTCGGTTTCGATCGTCATGAGCCTCCTGTCTTTATTTCATCACTTCGTCCTCGTTTCTTCTTTCCAATTTCCAGATTCTCCTCTGGTTCACACTTCGGAGATTCTTCTTCTCATCCTCAGTTTCCTCTTCTCATCCTGAGATTCCTCCTTTCATCCTCAGTTTCCTCTTCATCCTCAGTTTCCTTCCTTCGTCATCGTTCATCAGTTTCTTTTTTCCTTTCAGTTACCTACCTTGGCTTCGTTACCTATTTAAGGATCTTTTCCGCAAACTATTCTTTCCATCTCTTTCTCACCTCTCTGTCTCTCTCTCTCTCTCTCTTCGTCCCGTCGACATGACAGTGATTTATGTGTGTGTGAAATTCATCTGTCGTCCTTCACATTGACGACGTCTCGAATTCCACTCGTGGATCATTGGCTGAGGATCCTCGATACTAGGAAGCTGCTTAAGGACCTTAAGTACCTCTCTTTCACTCCCTCACTCTCTTCCACTCTATGTTTCTCTCATTCTTTGTCTCTCTCTCTCTCTCTCTCCCACTCTGTTGATTCTGGTTCATTTAACTAAACCCGAATTTTTCACACCGAACGACTTGATTAGTAACGAACGACGTCATCGCCACCGTCGTCCCATCTGCCCAAGTATTATTCTCAGAATCATAGTCATCATCATCTTCAGCATCACCATGATCTTTGTCATCGTCATCATCATCATCGTTGTCTTAATCGTCACCACCATCGCCAGGGTTTTCATCGCCGTCGTCAACCACCGCTGGGCGAAGCATTTCCATCAATTAATCTAATTTAAAATTCCACTGAGTTTTTTTCCCCTCCCAATCTCACTCAACCTCTTTTTTCCTTCATCACCTCTCTCTCTAACATCAGCCCTTCCCTCCTCTCTCTCTCTCTCTTGGTCTCCCTCCCCCTGCTCAGCCTCTTCATAATCGGCCAGTGGATGAGACGATGACTTCTGCAGCCACTGCGTCGAAAGAAGTGGCCAGAAGGAGATGGAGAGAGGGTGCAAATGAGAGACTGAGGGAGACACAGCATGGAAGAGGAAAAGAGAGAGAGAGGGAAAATCAACAATGAGCGAGAGAGAGAGAGGGGGAAAACAACTGGAAGCTCGATGCAACAACTGTGCCTGTTCCGAATACTTAAGCTCATCAGGTTTAAGCCATTGTTGTGATGATTGTTGTTGCCCATGGAGTGGTTGTTGTTGTTCCTCATGATGATGTTCCTATTCGTTATGTTGTTGTTTTTCAGTCCTTGTTGGTTTTATTTTGAATTATCCATGCGCCAGGACACAAGTGGAAATGATTATGCGTAATCACATTTTTTCCAGGTTGATCAACGGAAGCCGCGTCACGTCACGCGAAGGGTGAAAACAATGGCCACCAACAACAACATCAAGAGTATCTCAACAAAAAAGTGTTATAATCAGATCCGATTACTCTCGAGCAACCCTTCTTCAGCCTCCTCCAAACTCCTGATCTACCTTCGCGAGACGGACGAAAACTATTCACGATCCGAGGGCATCGAAGCGTTCGCTCATAAATCGCCAGCCCGACGGTGGGGCGGGGGGCGTGGCAGGGCCGGAAATGGGGCTTAAACGGTTGACTCCCTCTCGCCAACACCAGAGCGAGAGACTCTTCCTCGCATTCGCTAGCCTCCAACGTGTGGCTAAAGTGCAATCGTCCATTTTGCGTCTGGCGGCGTCGAAACCTTCAAAAAAATCCAAACCCCATCCCGCCTTTGAACCGGTGGAGGAGGGACCGGGGGCAACAGGGGATCAGATCGGATCGGATCCGCATAAATGTAACCAAACCGCAGATGCCGAGCGAGGCAAAAACTGCAGAGACAGAGAAAAACCGTCAGCGAACGATGGAGAGGTATCAAAGAGGTAGACAGAGTGATAGAGAGAGAGAGAGAGATAGATAGAGAGAGTGATGGGGAGAAAAACGTAGAAAAATCACATCAACGTCCGTTGGGCCAAAGCGATTCGCTCGCATCGGTGGCTCCAGGACGAGGCCAGGACAGGATGAGGATGAGGCCAGGATGAGGATGAACCGAGAATTGCACGAAAATATTCTGTAGTTTTTGCAGCCACTAAATTGTAGTTTTGCTCCTCTTTTGCCGGTGTTGTTGCAATTGTTGTTGTTATACTACTTGTTGTTGTTGTACACATATCCTTTTTCCATATTCGAAATCGAAATTCAATCCGTATCAACAGCAGCAGGAGCCGGAACCGTGGGGATCCACGAAGCCAGCAAAAACAACAACTGGAAAAAAGGTGGCGAGAACAAATACACAGAGGGAAATGGAGAGAGAGAGAGACGGAGATAGAGGGAGAGAAAGAGAGGGAAAACGTGTGCCAAATGCAGCAGCCACGACGTGCTTCAGGTTCCCATCCGACTGGGTTCGGTTTCGTTCGGTTCGCGACTGATGCCATCTGTCAGAATGGAAATAGCTACTGGCTGTCCGTCCGTCTGTCTGTCCGTGCGTTCATCTCTCTGTCTGTCCATCCTTCCGTCAGGAGATCGCTTGCGGAAAAAGGGTTCAACGGTTGCTCCTGCGGTGTCGTTGGCGGCGGTGGCGGCGACTGATGGATGCATTTGATATCATCCGGTGTTTGCAGGATTCTCGCCGAGAAGAACAAGCGAGGATGAGATGGAGCAGGAGGATGATGCCGTTGACTTTTGGAGGAATCTCCTTCGAGAGACGACGTTGATTGCGGCGCCCAATGAGAGGTGAATGGTTCCTAACACGAGTAATCTCTTTTTTGATTTTTATTTCGTAGTTTTTTGTGTAATGAAAGATGAAATAAATGGTTACTTATAATCGGTACTGGGTGTGAATGTGAATCTCTGATACCAACTTTTATCGGTAATTATGCAGAAATCGAAATCTCTTGTCAATTATCAGACTATGATATAATTAAGAATCAATCATCTGAAGAATCAAGAATCAAAAACATATAATTAATTTGTAAATTTTACTAAAATTCACATTTTCCAAATTCAACTTCCCGAATATTTCGACTCCGTTCACCATAGAAAACTCGTTACCACCTCGTCCTCAATCAAAGGACACGATGAGTGAAATTTCTGAGGAACCCGAACAAAAACCCTTCCATCTGACGGCGGAACAATGCAAATCCACGAGGGCGCCCGGAACGAGGCAGCAGCAGCAGGATCGATGCTGGTCCTGGCCCCGAATCCGACGCCGAGCACGAGGACGAGGCCCACAGCCGAGGGTCTGGCGCTCGAAGGTGTCGCCCTCAAGCGCCCTCGGCCCAGGTCGGACGCAACCCTCGTCGACTGCATTCCTGCAGCCCGAGGTGAGGGCAAATAAACAAATGAATGAATGAATGAACGAACGAACGAACGATTGAGTGAGGAGAGGACAATGGGGTGGAAAGAGAACTTCGAGCAGGTACGAAGAAGCGCTCGTGCGAAGGACGAATGCCGCAGGGACCGTGACCGATTCGATTCCCGTTCACGCAGGACGAAACGCGGCTGCGAAGCGACCGAAAGCGATGCAATGTCTGCGGAAAATGTCGACATACGGGCGCAATATGTGCGTCTGCGGGGGGAACTCGTTCTACACGTGCGTAATATGATAATTCCGAGCTCAAAGGTAGGCCCGAGGTCTCTCTCAATTAGGAACTCGAATTTCGGCTTTCATCGTGAATTCCGGTTTGCAACCATCATTTTCCTTTTGCTTCATGACTTTTCATTTTTATTCTGATTTTTCATTAAACAATTTTCGTTTTCATCACGAATTTCTGTTTTCATCCTAATTAATTAATTAATTTCTGTTTTCATTGTGCATTTTTGGAGTTCATAATGAATTTTGGCTTTCGTCATAATTTTTAATTTTCTTCATGACTTTTCATTTTAATCCTAATTTTTCATTAAAATTATCCTTTTTCGTTTTCATCAAGATTTTTCGCTTTCCATCCTTTCGTGTTCATCTTGAATTTGGCTTTCATCATAATTTTTCTTTTTCTTCATGATTTTTCTTTTTCTTCATGATTTTTCATTTTGATAAACAATTTTAGTTTTCATCGAGGATTTTAATTTTCATCATGAATTTCGGTTTAATCGCGAATTTTTGTTTTCATTATGAATTTTCGATTTCATCATGCATTCGAATGAGAAATCATAAAGAACAAGGCAAGAGCTATTCCAAAAGTCAGCCAAGAATCAATTTGTCAGCCACATATGGGAGGTTTTGAACCCATGGTATATTGTTTATCCAATCAATGTTCCAATAATAGTATTAGAGACAAGCCGAACCTTTCCAAGAGACCGCAAATGCTTCCAAAACATCGGAAACTCCTCGAATTTCTCAAACACTCCGGTTTCTCCCGATGAAACCCGCTTGATTTCCTTGCAAAAACCTCGAACCCTCCGCAATGAAACCTCTCAAGGGCGAACCCCATCCCGCGATGCACTTCGAACCCTCCACGCGAACGCATCGTCATCAGCTGGAGGCACAGGTTGCACGCGTCTCGCCTCAGCCGATGTGTGATCACAGCTGTGGCTCGTGCCCCGCACCCGGCCCGCGTCCCTCGTGTCCTCCTGTCCCGTGCCATTTGCGATTCACCTTTTCACTTTTGTTCCGAATCTCATTTGCAGACGACAACGGCGACTTTCGCTTTCAGCTCGCATCCCCTAAACCGACCCGGTGTTGTTCGCTCGCGGTGGTAATCGCCAAATCTCTGCGCACACAAAGTCCATCAAGGTGGATGCGAATGCGGCCCCGCTCCCTGCGGCATCACTTTTGCGCTTCCGTTCGTTCAGGTTGGCCTAGGTTGCTGCGCTTTTCGAGCCCGGCCGACGTGGATGATGAATAAATTTCGCCTCGGATTGGATTTCGTTCGGCGAGCACATGTGGAAAACGAAAGTGCGACAGTGGGACGAAACGCGTGAAGATCAATTGAGTTTCGTTTGATTTCGATTTTTGAAAGCATTAAATTCCATGATTAATTAATATTTATTCATCATTTTTAAACTAATATTTAGCGAATGTATTTTACTAATCACTTAAAAAATAACAGTATAAAGATTTTGTAATTAAATTTAAAAATTATCCATTTTCAACTTCAAATTTAAATTCCACTATCTTATTTTATTATTTCTTTGACATTTCAAAAATAAAAATTAATTATACTAATTTTTAATAATGGTCTACTAGACTCAATAGTAGATCCTATATTTGTATGTTATTTATATTATATATATGCAATATCTATCCTATCTCAATTCATTAGAGTCTCCTTCAGACTACTGTATTCTGTCCTTCTCCAACTCCATCTGACTGTACCATCCCACTGTACCATAATGAAACCTTTCACCGTCAACACATCTCTGCCCACTGTCCAACCCACTGTGCCGCCTCATCAGAGAGTGACAAGAAAAATGAGAAGGGGAAGAAGATTAGAGAGAGATGGAGTTAGAGGGAGATGGAGTTAGAGGGGGAGGGAGTGAGAGATGGATCTTGAAAAGTACAGGTTTAATTTCGCAGAACTCGAATCGCACACACATCGCTCTAATGACTTCGGCGAGCTCCGTTGCAAAGGTGGATGACGCCGGTGCTGTGGATGGTGATGATGATGGTGATTACTTTTATACTCAACTACAACGACAACAATGGCAATAATAATAACAACAACAACAACAAGAGCAGGAGAACCAACCACCACCATCGAGAGCCGGAAGCATCCCTTTGATTGCAGCCCAAGCCAAGTGAGGCGAGGCGAGCGTGAATTTTGCACGTTCGATTGAGGAAAACCGAGAAGAATCAAGAGGACAAAGCGAACAAAGGCGGATCGGGAAAAGGCAACGCATAGGGGTTCCCTTCATTAAAGGTGAGCCAAACAGACAGACAGACAGACAGACAGAGAGAGAGAGATCGAATAAGAGAGAGATAGAGAACGGCTTCGATTCGCTGATTACTTTTTGCTCGATTGCGATTGTGATATCGCGAATTTCTTTCGGTGTTTTTGTTATTTTAGCCGGCTTGCGGTAGGACGAGCGAGTGTCCTGACGGCACCTGGAGGAGGGTCCTGAAGGGAGGTCCTGGCGCAAGTCGATTGGAGTGCGTGTGTCGCGTGCCGAAGAACCGAACGAATATGAATAATGAGAGTAGTTTATTTGTTCGTCCTTCTCGCTTGCCTTTGACTCGGCTCTTTCGTCTTTCAACCCTCTGATCGAACAGGGAAAAAACAACAAGAACGGGAGCAGCAAAAAAAAACAACAGAAGAGAAGCATTCAAAAAAAAATCCAACGTGTGCTCGGCGTCAGCCTCATCATCCGCTTATTGTTTGTTCACTTTGTTCCACTGTCGCCGTGTTGTTGTTGTTGCTCGAACTCTTGTTGTTGTTGTTGTTGTAATAAATAAAAACAGGATCAAGGTGAATTTGCCTCGCCTTCTCGTCCCCGTCCCCGCCTCGTCCTCTATTTTTATTTCTATTTTGCTCTCTGTTGTTTTATTTTGCCTCTGGGCGGACGTTTGCCAGAGTTGCCAGAGATTTATTTATGCCTGTATATTATTCTTTTTCCCGCTCACGGTAAATGTTGGTGTTTCCCACCTCTTGCACCCATCTCTCTCACTCTTATTGTCTGTCTTCCTTCTGCCTACCCTCGCCGTGATTTTAACTGATTTTGTTATTTTTGTAGCGCGTGTGTTTTTATTGAATCAGCGAACGTTATCCCGATGACGTCAACGGCGACGTTGGCGAGGATGACGTCGTAGGTCGAAGGATAACAGAGCAGGAAAAGGATGCAGACATCGCGGGATCTCGTGAGCATAACGGGTTCGCGACGACGATCGGGTGACGAGGACAAACAGGATGAGGCTGATCGGGTTTGCAACGATGATGATCGAGGTGATGTTTGTTATGATGATGTTGTTCGTGTTGATGATGATGATGCCCGAGGCTCTCTTTCTCCCCCTGTCGCCCCGCGTCCTTCGTCCTTCGACTCGCGGAGTATTCGATCGTCCTCGATATTTGCACATCCTTTCGCATTCTACAAACACACACTTACAGTTACTCCGTTCGCCCGTCCGCCCGCTGTTTGATCAGCTGGAGAGTGCTCTTCTTCTTCCTCTTCCCGTTTCCCCCATCGCACTCATTTCGTGGCCACCGCTATCCAAACATCGTCCTCTCCCCAGTTCTCCCCCATCCTCCACTCGCCATGGATCGAATTTCCTCGCTCGAGCCAAAAATAAACCCGACCGTTCGTTCGAGGATCCTTCGGCGTCTGCTCGAAAGGATAATACAGTTGCCAGGTAGAGAGGGAGAGAGAAAGAGTGTGGAGAGAGGTCCTTCTGCCGACATCCTTCCATCCCTTAAGGGTTGCCCCGCATGCAGTTCTAACGTCTGTCCGTCCATCCGTCTGTAGCTCGGCCGCGAGTCGGATGAGTGAATGGATTTTGAATATGCATGAGGATATTTATAACGGTGTCTCTGGCGTTGTCCGGACGACTCTGTATCAGCCTTTTTGTCTCTGTAACTGTCTGTCTGCCCTCTATCTGTCTCTCCTCCCTCTCTGGTTCTGTCCGTCCGTCTGTCTGCGGCTGCTGTCGATCCGACAATCAATTGACATTGATTGTGTGTCAAGCGGCAGATGAGAATCGAGCGCTCAGACGTCACGGTTCCTGCACCTTGAGCAGGATCCACTCGTCGTCCTCGATCCCCTCCCCTCGCTCGACACGAGCGTGTGTCTCGTGCCACACGAATTGTGGCGGCTCATTGTCGTCGGAGAGGATTAGGAAAGATGTCAAAGGACCGAAGGATGAAATGTTGGAAGGAGGCAGCCGAAGAAGAGAATCGGCGAATTCGCCACCTCAGGATCGAACTCAGGCGACCCCCTGACGACTCCCGCATGTCTCATGCAAATGCCCAGCTCGATTTTCCGCTCCCACGATCCCACGGTCCTCGATCGAGGGTTCCTTCGATCCGATTCTATTCGATCCAAACCATTCGATGACTCAATTCGCTCATCGTTCGGAAAAAGTAGGCCACGCTTTTCGCCATCCCCGCGATGATCTCTCAGTGCCTCGAGTGCGCGATCGCGATTCTGCTGGTACCGGATTCTGCTGGTGAGGCCCAATATGACCATGACCGTGAGTCAATGGCCCACCATGTGATGTTGGACTGAAAAGGAAAAAATTCCGTTTGCGATTAATTTTCGAAAATCAATTAATATCGCTTTACAATCGATGGATCGGCCGGAAGCGGACTCTTGAGCGACCCACGGTGGATCGGGGAGGTGAGGCGAGGAATACGGGAGGGATATAGAGGTTGATGGAAGAGAGAGAAAGGTAGAGGGAGGGGGGAGCAGTAGGCGACAAACGTGAGAAAGTTACGACGATGGACCGATGGGAGAAAGGGTGTTAATTGCGACACTTGAGAGCTGATGAAGAGGTCGAGGAGGAGGGAAAGAGTGAGGGAGAGAGAGAGGGAAGGAGAGAGGAGAAGGATAACCAAAGGACACAGCGGATCCTGTGGTGCACAAGGAACCGCCAGCATGTTCCGAGAGACCGCGACTGGAACATGCTGTGAAAATTTCGATTTTTTCTATTTTTACTTTTATTTCCACACACTTTTCCATACTCTATCCTCTTCTCATGTTCACCCTTTATTCCCCGACCTCTCTCTGACCCCCTCCCTCATTCACCATCTCCCTCTTTCTCTCTCTCTTATTCCCTCTCGAAACCTCTTTCGCCCGAAACTCTCAATAAATTCGATCGTTTCTCACAGTTTTAAAATCATATGTTGCGGTTGTCAGAGTTTCGAATTTTCAAGAGCGGTTTTCGAAATTTACCACGGACCCCTCTCACTCCCTCTCTCTTTCACCCCCTCCCACCATCTCTCTTTCTCTCGCTCAATTGTTAGTTTCGATGGCGATTTGTTTATTTAGAAAAACTCGAATGGTGGAAACAATTTCCGATGGCGAGCAATTAAATTGGAGACTTGGTTTACAACCGGCTGGGAAGAAGAAAGGAATACCAAATTAGAAAGAGAGTGAAATAGAGAGGGGAAAGAGAGGAAAAGAGCGATTCCTCGCATGTTTTCCGAATTTTTAATTAGCAGTAAACTAAACCCTGTTTAAGTAATGAGAGCTCGCCGGAGATTCGATATGGACCATAGACGAAGGGGAGACGACTTTCAAAGGGTGAGAGAGAGGAAGAGAGGTTCCCTTAGTAAGAGGGAGAAGGGGACAGGGGGGGGGGGCTTCTCAAGTGTTCCTCCCGCAGTTGGAGAACCACAGAAGGCAGCCGGCAAGTGAAGTGCATCCATTTCACAGTCGATCCGGCGCAAAGTGGTGGAGCAGCGAGAGGGTTGAGGGGTAGCGAGGGAAGGAGAGGGCGAGGAGGAAGCGAGGCAGGTTCCTTGGAGGCCTCTGAATGGTTGATGAGAGGGAGAGAGGGGAGCAGAAGGGGAGTGTGGGATTTTTGAGTTCCCAAGGAGATCCCGTGAGAACAAATTTCTCATTTCCCTGAGGGGAGGTGGGAAGATGAAGAGGTGAAGAAGGAGGAGGAAGATGAAGAGGAGGAGATGAGGAGGATGAAGAGGAGGAGGAAGAGGTGAAGATGAATAGGGGGCGAAGTGAAGACGACGAACGAGTGATGGATGGGGAGAGGTGAAAGAGCCGAAGGAACGATGATTGAGAAGGGGAGCAGCGGAGGGAGCGAGACGGGAGATGTTCGTCTGCAGGTGTAGCCAATTGTTAACACAACAGACACATGTTGAGAGACGCATTACACGCACACACACACACACACACCCGAAGCTCCCACGGTGTCGTTGTGTTGGAGCTTAGGCTCCACCTTCTCACTCACACACATACAATAATTGATTGCTTTTTTGGTAAGATCGGTGAATGCTTCGTTGTGTGAGTTCACTTCATCTCTGTGTTAGTGACTTAATGAGTGTGAGAGTGTGTGCGACGAGAGAGCGACGTGTGAATGTTTCGTAAAAAACCGAACGTTTTTTCTCGCTCTCAACCTGCGTGAAAGCGGCGGCCGAAATTTCGGAGAATCGATCGATGGCTTTTGATCTGTTGATCGGGGGAAATTATTCATTTTAAATTTTTATTACTAGGAAATTATTACTTGTATTATTTCGAAAGTATTTCTTGAGAAAATCATATGTGTACATGTTGAAATTTTGATAATTTTCCTACGAAACACGTTTCCATATTCGAACCTCAACTTTATTCATTCTTGAGTCCTCATCTCTCCGTATGACTTCGTTATCTCGCTTTCCATCGTCTCGTTACGTCGACGACGTAAGGGAGAGTTCGTTACGTCGCCGCTACAGGCTGAGGGCTTAACATTAACAGCGAATGAGTCGTTAACAGCCACGTTCCCCTGCTGTTACAGAAATTCACTCCGAAAGTGGAGGGAGTGAGATTTTTTTGAATCAAGTAGCAACAAATGCTAAGGTATTAACATTATTATCAATTTAAAAAATTTTTAAATTAAATATATTATTAGTGTGTTAACTTTATTGTTATTATTTATTGAAAATATTACGAATTTAGTGACATTTTTTTATCTCGATTTTTACAGATTCCACGATGAGTCCCGTGGTCTTCACGTGATGCTCGCGAAGCACGAGGTAAAAACTTAACAGCGACCTCCTTCCCTCCCTGTCTCGCTCTCGCACACACCTTACGACCGACGCCGACTGCGTTTGTGTTGAGGAGAAGAACAGAGCGAGCGAGCGAGCGAAAAGAACAGTTATCGTTGGTGGAGGTAGCCGAGGTAGCCTCGAACAAGAGGAAGCAGGCCATACGAGGGCGATTCGAAACGGTTTCAATTTGAATTCACGGACGCTGATGGTGCTGGTGGTGGTGGCGACGGCGGCAGAGGCAGCGACGGCGGCAGCATCTGGGACGGTGGCAACAAAACAAAACACGACAGGGTTTGTTTACAAGAGAGCAACAACACCGTCCGCAACGAGGGAGCAAACCGAGAGAGCGAAGAGTTCGTGTGTGTGTGAGTGAGCGAGAGACTATGCAGACCGCTGCACGATGTTAACAGAGCTTGAGCAGAGATAATTCGGAGTTGACGAAGGGCAGCAAAAACACCGTCGGCTCTGTTACCGAGGCGAGTCGACAACAGAGACAGCAACAACAACACTCGTGGCCGAAGCAACAGCAGAGCAAGAAGATAATTTTCCGAACACACGGCGGACATTTTTCCCTGCTCTCGGCAGTGGTTGTTGTTGTGGCCGATGGTAGTGTTGTTGTTGCTGGGTTGGCTGCTGTGTGCACGAACGAGGTCTGTGCCGAGCTCTGTGTGCGTTGATTTGCCATTTGCACACACAGAGGCCGCCGCCAACTACCACGACCGCACGACTGCGAGAGTAGGAACAACAACAACCCCGTCGACGACGCCGAAGAGGACGGAGCACGGACGACGACGCCGACGACGGCACAGCAACACGAAAGTCTCGGCGGAGGAAGTAGTAGTAGCGACCAGAACGTCGCGGCGTCAACACACACGCTGTGCTCACTCACAGTCGAGAAGAGAAGCGGAAAATAGAATTCTGAGTAGGAAATATTGCCTAAACGCAAGAACCGAGAATCGAACGATCTCACAACAATTACGAGTTCCACAACGCACGCACACACACACCGCCCAAGGCAAGAGTTTTCGAAAAAGTCGTTGAAAAATCGGTCATCGTCGCACTTGACGCAAAATTCAACCGGTTGTTTTACGTCAGGCGGCAGCGCGTGTTCGAAGTGCTTTTTAAAAACAACAACAACCCAAATTAATTTCACAATTCCAACAAAACAAATCAATTCAAAAAACTACAAGTGTCTCCGATGAGTTTTCGCAGGAGAAAACTCTGACAAAGCAAAATCAGTTGAAAATGTTGCCAACCGTTGAACGCTGAAGTCGAAGTTGATCGTTCCGTTCGCAGTCGTTTCCGCCCCGAACAACCTCGGATTACTAACACTACCACACACCGTTCGGCACACACACGCACGCACGCACGGACACGGGAAACCGCGACCCCAGCCCGGCTCCACCTTTGCGCCAAGTGTGGAGCGCTCGACGGACCTCGCTCAAGGCCCAGGATTACCGCAGTTTCCTCCGGCCCCCGCTCGAGTCGCGAGTCCCCAACTCCAACAACAACATCCGCCAATGTTGTCCCATTAAAAAAAAAAACAAAAAAACTACACCAACAATCTCTATGCATAAAAAAGCCAAGTCGCAGTGTTAAACACGAGAAAACAAACGATCGTCGAGAGTAAAATTTTCAAATAAATTCATTCCAATGTTGTCTTGTTTGGTGCCGTCGTCGCGTTTTGGCCAAGAGGATAATATTATTAATCAAAGCATGCCATCGTCTCCAGCGTTTTCCATGCAATGTAAGTTCACCAAATCTTCTTCTCATCATCCTCTATTCTATCCTCCTCCCCATCCTCTTGATTATCATCTTCGACTTATTATTTCGTCTTTCGAAAATATTTTTGTTTTCAAATGGATTCGTAAACAACTCTGTTTCATTCATCATCATTATTGACGTCGTCATCATCGTGAGTTGAATCGAACATCGAATTTCGCTAGCGACACGAGAATCGAAATCGTTATCGGGAAAACGCTGCGGTTACAGCTTTCGATTCCTATTTGGAATCACTATAGTGATCTCAAATAATCTCCAGATCGATTGATCATTCGTCTTCTGATAATATGGAAAGATGATAGCAAACCACATTCGAATTTCACTCTATAGTACCGATCGTAAAAAGTCAGTCTGTATACAAATTTTTAAAAAATATTCTTTGTGATAAAAATGATTCATTGACAAAAGTCTTTCATTCATCTCAATTATAATCTTCAATTAACTGAAGCAACCATCTCCTTCTATTTTCTCAATTGAATTTATAATTTCTCCATTAATTTCCATTGATTGTCATTCGATTCCTTCCCTCGAAAAACTCTCTTCAAGCAACACCAATCAGGTGGCCCAGAATCCCTCATTCGCATCTTCTTCGCCTCGACTTCCTGCGATCGTCACGAAACCTTGAAAACGCGTCGTCCTGTGTGGTCGCCCTCGATTCAACGGAATCCAATCCAAGCTCTCTCGGCCACCTTGAACTGAGCTCGAGCGCTTCCGTCCCTCATCCGATCCCACCTCCACCTTCGCAAGCCTCAGATTACACGATTCCTCTCGGGGGATTTCGTTTGAAGAGCAGCGAAGAGCCGAGCAGAAAAACCTAAAAACTTCAAAAACAATAACAATAAAAAACAATAACAATAAAAAGCAATAGCAATAACAACAAGAATAACAACAACAACAATGGATCACTACAGTTTCATTACCTCAACTTGAAAATAAACACCTTGCTCACCGCCAGCATCCACGGCGTCCACGGGTCCACGGGCCCGTCGCACCGCACAAAAGACATCCAACACTTTGCTCTATTTGTAAACAAAAAGCCCGAGCGATTACCTCGAAGTGGCCACGACGAGGGTCTTTAAACCCCAACTCCATCCCGAGGCAACCCCAGGAGGATCGATCCGAATGTTTACAATACCGCAAGAGTGTCGCCTTCGCAGCGTAAACAGATTTCAGGAGATTCGGGAACCTTCCCAACCCACGTCGATATTGGTTATCGAGCTCACCTTCGATCGGCCGACGGTGGGGCGGGGGGCGGAAGATCGGGTTAGGGTTACAAGTTACTGACAAGGGCCGATGCTGGTCGATTGTCGTCGCCGTGCCCGAGGAGGAGGAGGATTTTGTTTGTTTTCTCGCCTGGCGGAGATTGCAATCTTACGTAAATCGGTTCGTCGGAAACGCCTAATTGTTGCGCTTCCACTCGACTTGCCAGTGTTTGTGCCCACCAATGTGTGTGTTCATATGTGTGAGTGTGTGTCTGGTTGTGTGGGTCGTCGTCGTCGTCGGTGGCTGTGGCCGAAGTAATTGGCCAATTGAAATTGGATTCTGTCGGTTTTTGGCAGCCGCCTCTGGTGCTGGCGTCTCTCGTTGAGGTTTCTCGAAATGTGACAACTAAAAATGTCTCAGGAACGCCTCATTATTTGCACTCTGCTCGACGAGGTGCAGCCGCGAGCGACGATACCGACCGAGGAAATCTTCAATCTAAGAAATTAGCCAATACTGTTTGAGAAACGCATTGTTTTCACAGTTAATTCTTCCTTTGTCTCCTTTCATTGTTATCTCCCGATGGTCGTCATCTCTTCAGCTACCTGTTACTCTCACCTCAATTATCTCCTCCCTCCCTCCACTCGTTCGCTCTCTATCTCTATCTATCGGTCATGGCTCGTTATCGCAAACAACCTCGAGACAACAAGTGTCGACAAACAAGCGAGGCCAATGAATGACTTGAGGCCATTGTATTGTCTCCAAGGGAACCTCCTACCAGTGGGCTAAACACACCTCAACCACCACCACTAAGCCGACAATAACAAGTCCAATATAACAACAACAACGGGGCGAAGAACAAACATGCGCACGCGAACAGGTATCGGAGCCAATGCGAACAGGTAGCAAACGAGGAGTTCGTGGCTCGTGACTCCGACGACGGACGGACAGACAGACAGACGAAACAGGTATTCAGACCGACGTCAGCCAGCCAGAAAGAACTCCCGACAAAGGTAACAGCAACAACAAAACAATAGCAAAACAAACAAGTAGTATAACAACATGGCTCACACTTGTTTATGGCCATGAATGAATCTGGTTTGACTTCATTTCGAAGAAGGCGGTTACCTTTGGAGAGGGCGAGAAAGAGAGACAGCGAGTGCGATTGTTGTGATGATTTATTGTGGGTTTGTCTGATGATGTGGTGTTCGTGTTACAGGTTCTCTCTCTCACTCTCTCGTAGTCTTATTTGCTTTTGCGATTGTGATGACGGCTCCTCGCTGTTGTTCTGGACTCCGCTCCCAACTCCGTCTGTCTATCTGTCCTCCCCGGGTCGGTCAATAAGTCAAGCGCTGTCTGACGAATGTCGAGACGGAAGCGAGAGATGACTCATGATATTTTCCAACACGAGCGCATGGGAGGAGAGAAAACCTCGCATCGGACGTCATCATCAAAGGAATCGCTGAAAGACATCGTCGATTAAAAGAACACACGAATCGTGCTGTCTCTCTTTCGCCTGCCTGGCCGTCTGAATTTTTCTCACGCTTTTCATTAGAACATCTCGAAACTCATTTAAAAATCATCTCGCACCTCGGGAAATTGCCCCAAGCACACATACACACGCGAAAGAGAGACAGACAGACAGACATCCGGACGGACGGACAGCGAGAAACACCTCTCACACCTAGTTGTTCCGGCCCATTAGAGCCGACCCGCCTCACCTCGAGGGGGCCCGGGGCGCAAACGACCAGTCCATAATTGTTCGAATTCGAATTCCACGCGATTCGATGCCGTTTCTCTCGTTCGGCTTCGGAAGCATCGTGATTTTAAGTGTAAACAAAACATTAACCTGTCATTGCAAGAAACTCATTGGTACAAATTGAAGGTGCGAATGAGATGAGGAGTCGTTGCAGTGGGGGGCGGTGGCAAGGGGCGTGGCATGAATGGGCGATCTGAGTATTTCACTGAGAAAAATATTGTTCTTTCTGCGTCGCAGCAACAGATGACATCGATGAATTCACGACACGATGCATAATTAAGGGGATCGATTTATGGGACAGCGGGTGAGGGGCCAAGGGGGGGGGGGGGGGGGGGAGGTGAAGATCTTCCGACCCCCGAGATACGGCAGTACGATCCCCAACAACAATGCGAAAACTGAACCGTTACAAACACCTTAATCCGAAGCGATTCGCGCATCACTCAGCGACAGATTAATTGCTGATGTCCACGGCGAGCTGGGCGTGTTGGCGGCGGCGACGGTAATCAGGGGAGGACAGACAACAAGAACAACGAAAACAACAACAACAACAACAACAACGAGACCAACAACAACTCTGACAACTACACAACCTCCGCAAGTGTCAGATCGTGGAGAGATCGCGTAGACCGGAGGCGAGAAACACCCCAGAGCTCGAAAATATAATTTATCAAAACATCCGGAGCAGGTCTCGCCCTCTTTCGTCCCCGAAAAAGAATTGTCTCCTCATCATCTCTGGGCGGCCCGTCCACCTACAACAATTCCTCGCTGCTGCTGCAATCGATCACCGGGAAATTCCATAAAATCAGCGATCGCCTCGGTCGGTTTCGGCTTTCGATTCGTTCGTGAACAGGTTGGCTGAGGTGGACGAGGCTCGGAGGTGGACAGACAGACGGACGGAGGGACGGACAGACAGACGGCTTGTCGGTTGAGAAACATCGTCCATAGAGTATCTTTCGGTAGTTTTGATATTAATGGACAGCTGTGCGTGTTGTGGAAAGATATTAATTGGTTGTACATAAAATATGCTGTTCGCTAGCTTTTCCACTCACTTCCTCGAGTTTCTTTTGTTTTGACTGATTCTCGTTTTGTTTTGTTGCGGGTTTTCCAAAACCTGGCCAATGCCAATAAATCAGAAAATATTAACGATACACTCAAGTGTCCGTCCGTCCATTCGTCCGTCTGTCTGTCTGTTGTCTACCTATGTGTATATAGGTACATGGTATTGGTCCATCGTGGATATCGAGGTGAGGGCCGGCCGTGGGCGGGGGCCGATCTGTTGATGGGCGCTACAAATTGGTGGCAAAGTGAAAAATAATGTTTAAATCCTTTTAAGCGGCCACATGTTTCCAATATATATTTTCTGCTGTGTTCTCCATTTTGATATTTCGTAAAGATCTTTCACGTATTCCAATACAGACATAGGTCTAGGTGTAGTTGTAGTTGTTTGTGGTGAATAAATAAGCAGTCGCAGACATGATAATAAATAAGAGCTTATGAGAAGTTATGAGCCGCGGGTTATGAGTTATTGTCGGGGCCAAAATATTAAGGCGACATTTGTCATAATTTCTGCTCGCGTTTTCTCGCAGTGTCTTTTTGAAAATTTTCTCGAGAATTGTTTCGCTGAAGTGCGGCGATTGCTCGAGGATATTCAAGGTTGTATTTTTAGTGATTTTTCAAGTTTTCTTTCTCATTCTCCTGCTGTCAGTTGACAGACATTCCATGTCTTTCTTTCTTCGCAGCATTTTTAAGAGATTTTTTATTAATTTTTTTTCACTATTTTCTTATCACCAATTTTTGTATTTTCTATAATTTCTTTTTTAACCAATACTTCACTGATTTTCTTTCAATTTCCACTCACTTTCTGCTCCTTTTTCAACTCCATTTGATTCGATTCATCTTAATTTCTCGCAACTCCTTCGATTTCCTTTAATTCTCCCTTCATCTCCTGGGCTTCCTTCATTTGTCACCCCACCCTCCGTCGCCTTCACCACCTCCCCATCCCCATCCCGCTCCCTCTCAACACTCACCTCTCACTCCCCCTCCCTCGGGACTAAACACTATCTTTCTCCGAGCGAAGACGTCGTCTCACGTCTGCGACATCGGAGTGAGGAAGAAAGAACTCTCTGAACTCCCTTCTCATAACTGATAATTAATCATTTTCCTGAGCACTGACATGTTCCATCATCCCAAACTATTCCTCATCATTCCGCACCAGTCCACTGTGTTCCTCGACTCGATGCATTTCTTATCGCTGTCTCGCTCCAGCTTCCTTGGGGAGTGTGAGTGAGAGTGGGAGAGAAAAAAACTAGATGAACTAAAATGTTGCCTTTTATGGCGAAAAATGATTAATTTTCACTCGTCGACGTCCGTCCGTCCGTCTGTCTGTCTGTCCGTCTGTTTTGCACGACGTCATCGTCATTGGCGTCGTCCTCATCGTTGTAACGTGTGTGCGCCGAAGAAGAAGAAGAAGAACTTGTCTTTAATTTATCATTTGTTTACGTTGCATAAATTTCCAACATCAGCCTCCCCATCTGCAAAGGTAGACTTTTACAACTTCGTGTCCGGTTTGCTCCAAATATGTTAGGATGAAGAGAATTCTCCGTTCCCTCTCTTCATTGGCTGATTCACAACAACTTTGTGGGGTTTGTGGGACGGAATTTTCTCTTCTTGGTCGCTTGCCAAGTGCAGCCGAACCTCGATACTCGATGTCGACGTCGATATCTTCGATGGGAACATAAGTTTCCTATTTCACACTTTTCCAAAAGTTTTTTACACTCATTCCATTTTTATTGTTCTCCCCGATTTATTTAAATTATTTTATCTTAAACTGGGATTTATTTAAATCGAAGTCGATGAAGGAATCGCTGTTGGTATCAAGGAAAAGTTGTGTCTTCTCATTTCCTCTTAACCACTGTGTAATATAGATCTTGGCTTTTTCGGAAGCAGATTCCCAATGTACACAGAGAGAAAAACGATGTCAAAGTTTCATTTTTTGTAATTTTTTTGTCCACTCAGCTGCATCGTTTTTAAAGTGTTCTTCGATTTTCTGCAAATTGTTGGATTTTATTCGTTGTATTGTGGTTGTTCTTCATTGTTGTTGTTGCTGTGGTTTTGTTGTCGATGTTCTTGTCATTGTTGTTGTTGTAATTGCACCATGTTGCTGTGGTTCTTGTCGTTGTTGTCTTTCATTGTTGTTGTGGTTTTGTTTGTTGTCTTTGTTCCTGTGGTCGCTGTTGTTGTTTTTTAAAAAATAAATGTACATTTCATTTAAGCAAAGTCCCCCCATCTCCAACAATGGACAGACAGACAGACAGACATTTCGTACCTTAAGCCTCCAAAGTAGACCAACGTCCACAGGATGCGCCACCAGAAACAACAAGAACAACAACTATAGAGTGAACAATAAATCAATGTATCTCTCGCAGCTTCGTTTGTTTCGCTCGTCGAATTTAAGGCTGAAAAATAACGGCAAAAGCAACAGCAACAACAACAATGGCACCAAAGATAATAACAACAATAATAACAAGACTAAAGACAAAAACAACAACACAGAAGACAACAACAAACACACTAACAACGTGTGCAAATTACGACGGTGCCTCCCAGAGACGACGGACAGACGGACGGACGGACGGTCGGTTGGCGGTGGAGACGCGGGCCCGGTGGACACCATCGTCAGACAGGGGGCGGTCCGAGGGGCGTGGAGCAGCCGCAGCCCGTTGCAATCAACACGAAGCCGAGTGCGACGACGACGACGGCGGCGGCGACTTCGGCCGCTGCCTGTGTCAAGTTCTTTGTGAAATTATTTGTTCCAAGCATTGTTTTTCGCTCCCTTTTTCGGAATCATACTTGTTCGCTTTGTTTTCGGATGGATTTTTATTTTCATCGCAGTCGGTTTCGCTCCTTTTGTCTTTCGTTTCGCGTCGTTCGCTCACGATTCTCGCGAAGTAAATTGTTTGCCAATATTTATTTATTTATTTTATTTTCGCTCGTCTTGCGCCACGGCGTGTCTTTGAATCAGTTGCGAGCGGAAAATCGCGCGGAATGCAGCCCTCTCATTCACTCATTCCACTCTCTCACTCGCACACTATCTCTCACTCACTCACTGCATGCTCTCATCTAGTTCTCCATTCAATTGCACGGACTTTTGGGCGCTTTAACACAAATGCAGCAACAATTAATTCGGCGGGGAAGCGAGATGGGGAGAATCCAAAAGGGAGCCTACTATTTTGGACACATAAAAAGAACAACAATTGAAACGCCAAAACCAACAACAATAGCAACGGCAACAAACAAAGGGAACGACTTGACTGACTGCCTTTTTTTCGGGACAAAATGCAACAAATGAAATTTATTTTTTGAGGCAACATTTTTGCAACAAAGGCATTTTCCCGACAGCTGCAAAAAAGGTAGCCAAAGGCTCTTTTCCCAATTGCATCCCATCGCAATCGCCATCGCCAGCCACCATCAAAAGTCTGAACATTTTTCGGCAAAACATGTGCTGAAAATATGTTTTTCATTCAAAGGACGCGCGAACGAACGCGATTCGAGCGCTTTGCGAAGTACAGTCGAAATGGGGGTGAACTCGAATAGTAGTCGCAGGAGGAGGCGGGAGGAAGCGGAAGAAGGATTCAATCCCATCATCTACCTAGCCAAAGGATTCATTTGAGGGAAGCGGGATTAAAAGTCGATTCAAACCGAGGGGAGAGTGGTAAAAGTAAATCATTCCGCTACAAAATACACCAGATTATCCAAAGGCAATTCGAACGGATTCCGCTCCTCACCACACATGGCGTGAAAATAGAGTCAGTCAGACAGACAGACAGACGAACGGAGGACAGACAGAAGCATCTTGATTTTCAAGGTAAGGCCCTGCAGGAACGGCATGTAGGAGATCGTGTGTTTTGTTTTTTGCGACAACAATCTGTAGAACACGACTGCAGGAGGCTATTAAAATATTCACACTCGACGGCAACAACAACAACAGCAACAGCAACACTAATACCAACAACACCGGCTACACTCAAAGAAAACACAGACAGACGGATGGTTGGAGGGACGACGACACGTCATGATGCAGTCGTCTAAATTTAGTAGTCGAGCGAAACGCAACGAACGAACGAACGAATCTCCTCCAGCGGCACCTGAGGCAGAGCGAGAGGGACGAGAGGGAGAGAGAACTCCTTCGTCTCGAACTCGGGGCACACATGGTCGCCTGGTCGATTGGGAAAACTCCATCACTCCACTCCACTTCAATCCTCGCCACTTCACTTCGTCCTCCGTTCTTCCTCTCCTTCTCCGATGCGATCCGATGCGATTCGCTCCGGTTCGAGGTCTTTACCTAAGCGTTCCACCTTTTTGCCTGCTGCACTCGGTCGCCGTAAGCGTAAGCGAAGGTGGTGAACACTTAAGTGTTGCCTATAAATAGACTCGAGCGCGATGAGGGGAAAATTGGAAAATTATTAGTGCTCTGCGGCCATGTGTTCGACGACGCCGAGGGTTCTCGAGGGTGCCTCGGTCCGCAACGACCAATGGCGAGAATCTGGGTTGGCGAAGAGAACCTCAAACGAAGAAAACCGATGGCGAAAACACTCGCTAAAGAGGTCCCGAAATTATTGCGATCTAGTTCACCTGTTGGTGGTTAATTATCGTAAATCGAGGCTAATCGGCGATCACATAAACATCGCCCGATAGAATGTAGGGATCGTATAATGCCGAAGCTATACACACACCTTTATTGTGTCATAACGATCATAATAAGAGAATCCATAAAGATGATGACACCCCCGCGAGAGATGGCGCGAGAGATCGCGAAAGCGGGACAGAAATATTTACTACTGTTATAAATAACAATAAATGACTTGGGTTTTTTCTTTTCATCGTTGTCGTTGTCGTTGTCGCAGCGAAATACACTCGGAAAAATCGCTTTGAAATTCGAAGTTTTTTCTTTTCGGTCGATTTTATTTTGCGGCTCGTTTTGTTGTTGTTGTGGTTGAGCATTGTTGTTGTGGTTGAACACTGTTGTTGGGATTGAATTTTATCGTTGTTTTTGTTTAAATTCACACCTTGTGAACATAAATTATGCGCGACATTTGCATGGTGAGAACGGCAACAAACGAACGAATAGCAACGATTCGTTCTATTTATTGTTATTGTTATTATTATTGCTGTTATTGCTGTTATTGTTTACGTGTAGTGGAAAAATAAATGGAGCTCGGATGGAAATGTGGGAACCGCAAGCCTCGGCCTTCCTTCCGACTTCCCACAGGTACGATTACAAATATAGAATTTGCCACATTTCCTACAATTATTTGCTTGGATTTCATTCACGTCTTGTGAGAAATTCCCATGGATTTTTTCATCAGATTTTTGTTTTTCCTCGGGGGGATCTCAATAAAAATTATACCAGGCGGCGAATGCGTCTGGGGAATCGTTTCGATGCGTTTTAATTAATTTATCGTCATTACTCGGTGTCCGACGACAGCCGGGGCGACGTCTTAAAGAGTTGACAACAACTCGGTGTCGAGAGATTTACGCCGGAGACGTCGACGTCGTGTCGCGTTGCCATAAATTCACGGCCCTCTTCTGCTTCTTCTTCGTCTTCGACGAAGCACTTGGTGAACATCTGGAAAATGGAAATTGTGGAGATGATGGTGAAAAATGCGAAAATCCAGGGACACGGAAAATTAATACAAATATCGTGTGATTGAAGAGTTTTTTAATTAATTCATTGTTTCATCATTCATTTCCAATCACTATTGTGGTGAGTTTACCGCAAGTGGTGATCGCTAAAATTCACCACTTGCTGAGTACAACAACAACAATGTTGAATGACTGTAACTACAACAACAACATGAAGTGTGTCAAACGCTCGTTTAGCTCAATCAATTTTAAATAAAGTGCGAAATTTAATCACGTTTTTACGGCCACAAAATGTGTCTCCAGCCAAACGCACACACACACACACATGTATGCATCGAGTGTTGGGCATGTGTGTGTGTGTGTGAGTGTGGATGATATTATTGATCTAAATATTTCTAACAATTACCACAACAGCTACAGAACCCATAGAACAAAGCCAGTGAGACTGAGACCGACAGACTGACGGACAGACAGACAGATAGCGAGCCAGATAGATAGACAGTTGAGCCATAAAAAATAATACACCACGTAATGGGTTCGCAAATTAATTTCAATTAACAGCTTTTTATATCACATGTGCGCTTAAATTTCATCGAACAACAACAACAACAAAAACAAAAACTGAAAAATTTACGGTGAAACTACATACAACAAGTGTGTAAATAACAACAACACTTTGAACAACAATGACATGAACAACAAGAATAAAAACAATGAAAATAAAGGCTCATTCAGTCAAATGTAGTCAGAAGGAAATTTTTGTGGCATTTGTTTCACTTAAAAACACCCCACAGTTCAATTGACGATGATTGATAAGAATTTGGCACAATTAATCGACCGATAGACGTTTCTCTCAGTGTAGCCGTTGACAGACAGCGAATCCTCTCGGTGTAAAAGTGCTAAAAGTCGAAGGTGAGGACGGAAATAAAAGAAAAATGAGGCTGTGTTGAAGAAGGAACAACTTAATTTTTAGTCGGCGGAGAATTGATTAATGAAGATTTCTCTCAGTGTAGGGGGTGGGTGAGGGTGGTAAATAGAGTGTGGTGAAGTTCGGAATAGAGATTTCCTATATTATCTTTTATTTCTTTTACTCAGGAACATAAAAAAGACATCGGATTGTAATTTTTTGGGTTGTAATTTCTCTCAGTGCACTCAGTGCCACACCAAATGCCGATCACCGCTTCCGCTCGTGCGTGAAATCGAGAACCCGAGTCGCGGACAGAGTTTTATTAGCATTGTGATCAAGTTATTTATTTGATCGTTTCACTTCTTTCGATTTGTTTTTGTTGCTTTTTGTTTTTTTGTTGTTTTGTTTTCCTGCTCTCAATATCATTCTTTCATCTAGCGAAATAGATGGATGTATTTAATGTCAGGCCGTGGGGAGGCGATGGGCAGAGGGGCGGCGGCGGCGGGAGGGGCGGGGCCCACGCACACGACACACGCACCAGAGCCGTGGCACCTTTACGAGCACATTAAAAGTCATAAAATTTGACAAAACAAAAAATCGCGTTTAATTTCTTGTTCCTTTAGTTTTGTTTCGTCTTTAGTTTGGGGTTTTTATTTTTTTTAAGTTTTTTGATTTTTAAATTTTTTGTCTCCGTGCCTTCGTTACGTCGTCTCCTCTAATGATCCGAGGAAATGTTTGTTTTTTTCGAAAATAATTTATGTGTCGCGGCACGTTTGCCAAAATTATGAACGCCAAGAACAGCAACAACAATATGGGAGGGCTATAAAAGTCCCATAGGTTGTTGTTGTTGTTGTTGTCGATCACCTGTGTTGCACGTGTCGTCCTCGTCAACGCGATCGAACTTTCGGCCGAGTCCGAGGTCGTAAACTTCTGGTTTTACAGCTCGCTGCAGGGCTCCGAAGAGTCCACGAAGATTTACGTCGGCGGTTTTGCGCACGGACAACTGCTAATCCGACCACGCCCCCCGCCCCCAGCCCCCGAGGCGCATGATTTACGAGCACACGAAGGCGAAACGACGGACGTGGACGAAGGCGATTTCCGACGACAACCGATAAAATGTTTAATTTATGAACTTTTCAATAAAATTGAGACACCAGCGCGGCATTCGGCGATTAATTGCTCCACATTCGAGGATGATTCGTCTCCCCTTCGGTCACCTCTTCCCCAACACCAACCCAACAGCGTTTTGACGCCTCTTTGATGTCGTCTCCGTCACGTGTGTCAAAATCTCGCTGACAGCCAGATAGACACGAGCTGTCAAATCGGAAACCTGAGTAATTTCCTGTCATTTGTACCTGTTGAGCTTGAATGGCTCGAGTTGGTTGATTTCGTGGCGATTTTTGTTGTTGCCAGTTTTGTCGATGTTGCTGCAAATTCCAATCGTTTTTCGCCTCATTTTCCCGTTGACAACTAACTGTCAAAATTTCTCTGACACTTCATTAAGCACGCGAGGCGAGATTTATGACTCGGACCTCGCTTTCCCATTTCATCTCTATCTCTTTCTCCTTTTCTTCCCCTCTCCTTCTTCTCCTAACTTTTAATTAACTTCTGAATCCTCGCTTTACAAGAGCGAAAAGACGATGGTGCCCGCATCAGTCAATCAATCAATATATGGGTAGCGAACACTCTGGAAAGTGTCTTCGAGGAGCGATAAAATGAAATCTCCCGATCTTCCTCTTTTCCATTCTCCCTCTCTCTTGCTCTGTCTCTCTCTATCATTCTCTCCATTAAACTTAACAAGACAAACGAATGAATTGAAAATGTTTAACGTGCAACGAACTTTGGTCCACCTCGCCGGCTGTTTTTTCCACCACTTCTTTTGCCATTCTCCTCCATCTCACTTGTTCTCTCTTTCTCACATCGACACTTGGGGCATAACAACAAATTAATGCACAATGCAGTGAACGTCGCACCAGGCGAGACTTTTGCACGATCATCGCTTTCACATGAGCCTCCCTTCTCTCTCTGTCTCTCCTTCTCTCTCTGTCTCTCCTTCTCTCTCTGTCCCCCTCGAAGTCAATGGGAATCACAAGGTACTTCGATCGTCTGTCTGTCCATCCGTCTGTCCGTCGTCTTCCCCTCCACATGAGGTGGCCGCCACAAATGACTCCCGGGGAGGGTCGACTTCAAGACGGTGGCCCGCATGTGTCACGACAACTGAAGCAGCAGCAGCAGCAACAATATTGGTCGTTAATTGACTCGAATTAAGGTAGCTTTCAGAGAGACAGCAACAAAGAGGGGGAGAGAGGGAGAAAGAGGCAGAGCGAGAGAGGGAGAAAGAAGTAGAACTCAACTTCAATTGCTGCTGCATCTTCTCGAGGAGGTGGGAACGTTTTTATTGATGGAAATTTATGTGCTTGACACACGCACACGACCAGGGGAGCCAAAGGGAAAGAAAGAGACAGAGGGAGAGAGAGAGAGAGACAGAGGGAGAGAGAAAGAGACAGAGGGAGAGAGAAAGAGACAGAGTGGTGAATCTCAGGTTCATCCAGTCGTCGTCGTCGTTGTCTTGAACGAAACCTTTCCATTCGCTTGCACGAAACGAAACTCCATTTTGTGCCATCATCACTTTTAATTCACCTTCCATTTCTTATTTGTTCTTCTTTTCTTTTTTTTCTCCTCTTTCTCCCTCATTTCTTCTCTTGGAATTCTTCTCTCCTACTTTTCCATGGCAACGTCTTGAAGACCGATTAAACGAAAAATTCCTCACTTTCTCCTCCTGCTCTGCGTCCGCTCTTCTGGGTTGGCTGAGCATGAGATCATCGTCTGCAACTCGAGGTTGTTTCAGCGAAACGTACCACACACACACAATCACACAAACACTCTCACATCGAGGTGGAGTCAACGTAAAAGCCATTAAAAAAGGGAAGACGAAGGTTGCCGATGACGACGGTCCCTTGTTGTTGTTATCGTCGATCGTGCTCAGGGACGACACAGGGTGCCTCGGCGATCACTCGATCCTCACAATGATCATCTGTCTTCCCTCTCTTTCCTTTTCGTCTCTTTCACTCTCTTCCACTTGACTCTTTCTACTTCATTCGATTTCACTCTCTTTCTCGTCGTTTCTTCGCTCGCCTTCTTCTCTCCGACTGACTGACCCTGTGTCGTCGATCGTTTCATGGCTGTTGAAACCGGAGTTGAACCTCCTCCGTCCTTAGGTAGACTCACAAATACACACACACACACGCTGACTTCTCACATCCTCGGACTCTCTGAGAGAAAGAGATGCCGCCGGGCAATTGAAGAAGTTATCGCTTCCAACATATCTTTCAGTTAATTTGCTTTTATTAAACCATAAGTTTTGATAAAGCGAAACGAGAGACCGAAAGAGGGACCGATGGATGGACAGACAGACATTTATACAGACAGACAGACAGACAGGCCGAGGGGCAGACGATCGTTTAATTAGGCGCAAAGAGGTATTCTGCGGGATCGTAACAAACAAAATGGTGCCTATCAACATGACCGTTGTTTGCTTGTAGTTGTTGCTTAATCTTCTTGTTGTTCCTGCTGGTATTCTTACCCTTGTTGTTGTTGTTGTTGTTGGCATCGTTGCCTTGGACCCATTGTAATCAGTTGAATCATGCTTCAGTTTCAAGAAAAACTCGACTTGATTAAACTCGTCGTTAATGTGCTTGCCTTCAATTAATTTCGCGGCGAGTTCGACGAAACGACGCGACCGCGGATGGTGGGCGGTGAGGAATGAGGGGCGGGGTTTCGGTACCTTCTCAAAAAACCATGACTCGCCCTCACAATTAAAGCGAACCCGATTTCTCAACAAGTTAACCTCTGAAATTTGACTAATCATTGACTATTCTTCGTTCTCTTTTCGTTTTAGTTCCCGCATTAGCCTCCAGCTTGCACCACCACCACCACCAGAGCAGCCAGAAGACGCCGGTGGCGGCCGACGATGAGAACTCGTCGGACCCAGCGTCGGCTGCCGGGGCGACGTCGCTCGGCGGCGGCTCCTCCGACTTCTTGGTGAAGTGTCCGCAGTGCCCGGTGCGTCTGAGCGGCTTCGAGGTGAGTTTCTCTGAAGGGGTTCCTCTGGTGAATGAGGTGCTAATATTGCTGTCCCCCTCCCTCTCCCCCGCAGGCCCTTCGCGACCACATCGAGTCCGAGCATCCGCACGACAAGCTCAACTTCAAGAACCTGCCGTCGGTGGGCGCCGTCGGCTTCCACTTCGAGGACAACGAGGAGGAGGACAACGAGAGCAACAGCAGCAGCAACGGTGGAGCGAAGCTCAACCACAACAACAATAATAATATTAAAGTACACAACAATAACAACAACGATAGCCATAGTATTAACCACGAGAACAACAACAAGGCGCATTCGCCACGAACAAACACAAACACAACGTCTTCGTCGGACCCGAACACGACGGCGATGCTGCCGAACGGCGCGTCCGCCTCCTCCCCACCGCCCCAGGCGACGGCGCCCCCTCCGCCGACCGATCTCAGCGCCTACCACCAGCATCACCAGCACCAGTCGCACCTGCCCGCGCACCACCTGACGCCCCATCTGCCGCCCAACCTGCACCCGGCCGCCGCGGCCCAGTTCATGGCCGCCGCCCTGGCCATGCAGACGGCGCAGAACGCGGCCGCCGCAGCCGCCGGCCAGAGCAGCCAGCAGAACGCGTCCTCCAACGGCTCGTCGGCCTCGTCGAGCTCGTCGCCCACCAGCCAGCTGCTGGCCATGACCAACGGCCACCACCACCAGCAGCAGCCGCACCTGCCGCTGCACCACCACCACCACCAACAGCAGCAGCAGCAGCAGCTCCACCACCACATCAGCAGCGCCTACGAGATGGAGGCGGCGCGCTCCACCTCCAGCCCCGGCTCCACCATCGGCGACGGCTCCTCGTCGGCCCTGATGGGGGGCGCGGCAGTGGGCGGCTACCAGTGCATCCACTGCACGGCCAGCTTCCAGACGCGCGACCTGCTCGAGAAGCACGAGCTGATGCACTCGCCCAGCGCCCAGCTCAACGGGCAGATCAACCAGGTGAGTCCGACCTCGATTCTTTGTCTATTTTGATTAAGATTCTTGACTGAGTCTTCGAGGATCTCTAGGAGAAACCTCGAAGATCTCTTTGAGAACCCATGAGGATTCCTTTGAGAACTCTCGGATCCCTCGAGGACTCTTGGGCATCTCGAATTTCATTGCAACGGGTCGTAAACCGTCGAAATTTATTGAAGTGCAAATGAAACGTTTAATTGGGTCTCCTTTCGAGGGCACAAGAATGCCAAGGAGAACAAGAAATTAAGGAGAACATGAAATTGAAGGGAAAAAAGTGAAGAAAAAGAAGTGAAAATAAAATCAAAATTGAGAAGAAAAGGATGGGTGCATAAAAAACTCGTGAACTCGAACAAGAGTCAACATTGTATTTCGATCGCGGTGAAACATGAGTCAGGCAGCACTTGTGGTTGTTTCTCCTCCTCCTCGCCTCCAGCCCCGATAACTGAGCGGCCATTATCAGCCGAGAGCGGGTCCATGTGTGTGTGTGTGAGTGTGTGACGCATGTGAGGAAGAACAAGCGATAACAAGAATCGACAAACGAATGTCCAGAATCTCATCCGACTCAGACGATCGTGGGGGGATTTTTATGTTTTTTCTTCGGCGAGGACTCGATGTCTGCAAACAAGAAGAACAATAATATTTTCATAAAAACCCGTCTGATGCTTAGAATTTCGGTCTTCGAACCGCGAACAATTTAGTTTTTTTCGAAAACAAGTGCCGAAAGTTACGAGGCCGTGGGTCAAAGTGGATCCCCTTCTGTGGTTGCCCGATATCGTGTATTTTTCAAATATCTGTCCTCCATCGTCCACGCCTCGCCTCGTCTTGTGTGGTTTTTCACGAAACGAAACACGTTTCGCTGTTTGAGAATTTACGATCGCCAGAGGTCTCAACGCTTGAACCGCGGGCCCCAGCACGCATCGTGGGTCCCTCCTCGGTGGGATGAAGAGAGAGGGGCGAACATCCCCCTCTCTCTCTCTCCCCCTCCCTCCATTGCCTGCTCGATTATCTCTCGCGAGCAGAACCAAACTCAGTGATCTTTGGACACGACGCACTCGTGATCGCGATGGAAGACAAAGAACTCGCTTTGTTTTCGCTTTGGCTGGCCTCAGGAAGAACAAGCAGAACGAACGAGAATTCTCCATCCAAACGAAGTCGAAGAAGAAAAAAAGAAGAGGAGGATGAAAAAGATGGAGCTGGGGGAGAAATAGAGATATATGAAAAGGGTTTCCTCTTGAGAGAGTTTGATTGAGGCGCTCGCACTGGATCGGATGTGTTCAAGTGCTGCCAAAGCGGCTCGAAAAGGGGGCGTGGTGAGGGGGAAGCGATGGAGAAGGTGACGATGATGATGATGAACACGGAGTCATCCGCCTCTGCCCCAGAGGCAGAGGCGGGAGCGAGAGACAAACGCTGGCCT
Source organism: Coelopa frigida (assembly GCA_017309665.1). Lineage (NCBI taxonomy): Eukaryota > Metazoa > Arthropoda > Insecta > Diptera > Coelopidae > Coelopa > Coelopa frigida. The sequence goes on from CM029561.1 coordinate 1,029,424, forward strand.
GACTTTTGTTTATCAACTGGACAGCGCATAAGTATATGCTATATATCCACATCCATATCTATATATTGTTTGTACATACATTTCCACCCGAAGAAACATTCGGATTCCTCGACTTGACTCCGTCGCTTTATCTTGGTTTCCTCTGTCAGTGGACGAGGGAAAAGAAATCGAGACAAAAACGAAAGGAAAAAACTAAAGGGAAGGGTGGGAGATAGAGGAAGAGAGAGATGAGAGAGTATGGGGTGAGACAGAGGGAGATAGAGAGAAATGAAATAAAAGAAAGAGCGAATCAAAAAGTGAGCTTGATTTATATGCAAAGAATTTATGATGTTTCACTGCGTGTGCTTCTTCTTCTACTTTTTCGGTCTTGTGTGCTGACATTTCCTGTTGTTGTTGTTGCTTTTGCCGATATTGTTCTTGTTTTGTTGTTGTCGTTATTGTTCTTGTTTTTGTTTTGTTGTTGTTTGCCGAGGGCAGATAAAGAAGAGGTTTGTTTTGAGCCTCCGATAGCCAGACAACCAGCCAGTCAAACAGCCTACCATTACAACAACACGCCCAAACACACACACTTAGATTGTTTACACGCACACACAGACACAGACATTTCTTACATACACACACACACACACACACACTTACATAGGATGGGAGAACGAGGCCGTATCGTATTCTAATCAACGCCGCCGCGAGCAGCCAATCGACCCACCTCCAGAGTCGAGTTGTCTCGGTCTCGATACAACAAAAAACAAGTGAAATAACAGGAGAAACAACAACAATAATAATACAAAAAACAACGATAGTAGAAAGAAGTACAACTACAACAACAAACTTGGTCGTGTTTACTCCCTAAAAAAGATATCATAACTATATATTTTTATCACAAAACAACCATAAAGTACGACAACAATAACAACAACAACAACAGTAATAATAACAAGAACAACAATAAAAAACGACTGTGAAAAAACGTGATAATAAAAAATAATCACAAAAAGTAAGGGAGTATGAGAGAGAGAGAGAAAGATAGCAAAACCGTAGGCGTTCACGGAACCTAACGAAACTAAAGTAAAGTAAAGTGAAGTAAACCTGAAACAGCAACAACAATAATGATAAAAAAAAAAAAGTACTATCAGGGGACGGGCCACGAGGCCTCCAGCTACCAACAATGGCCGCCTGTCAGTCATAGGCCCAGGCGTCTCGGCCCCAACCTCCCCCACCTTCCTCGAAAATGGAGTTCGTTCTTCGTGGTATGTTCATTGGTGTATGTGTGTGTGTGTGAGTGCGTCGTTTGATAAGAAGCGTCAGGAGACGAGAAGACGAAGAAGCAGGAAACGATGAAGAAACAAGAGAAGACGAAAGGAAGTAAGAGAAGACATTTTCCACATCTAACTGATAAGATGGACGAGGTCGCCATTGTTGTATGAAGGGGAAAACCAACTGCTCCGTCTCACTCTCCCTCCACCTACCCTCTCACTCACCACCATCTTACTCACTCCATCTCACTCTTTCGTCCTCCTCTCGTGAGTTGTGTTTTATAGCAAGTGCGATAATGAGAAGACAGACGACGATGGACGAAGGAGATTGGGAGAGGCTTCGAAAGAAACCCCGATATGGGATGGTGAGTAGAGACGTGGAGGAAGAGGAGGAAAAGAGGCGTAAAAAATCAGAAGGGGCGTGGCGGAGGTTGACCAAAGGTAGCCGGCAGCCTCCTCCCAAGCCATAAATAATACTTCGACCTTCGAATCTCGACAACGAAAGGCCATCGTTCATTATTTCGATGGGCCGAGGGCGGCTGATGACGGGTCGCTGTTTATTAGTTTTCTCTTCACCATCCCTCTCACCCTCCCTCTCACCCTCCCTCTCACTCTCTCTCGTTGACTCTCCATCATTCTAATAAATTCATATCAAAGTTGGGAATTTTTTATCGTCATAAAACTCGCAATATAGTATTTGCAGCATGTCGGGGGCGGTGGACGGCTGTGATTTCACCTTAAGCATGTTATTATTGCAGGGCTTCCTTCGACAAACACACACATGTGCACGTGTTTGCGCCGCACTCACTCCTCATTTGTCCTGTTCACTCCTCCTTTTCTCCTCCTCCTTTTCTCCTCCTCCTTTACACTCCGCATTCACTCCTTATTAATCCTTAGTCCATGAGGGGTCCCTGGGGAGTTGAAGCGAGAGAGTCGAAGGGAGAAAGAGAGAGACACGGTGTCTAAACACGAGCTGACTGACTGACTGACCATCAACTCGCCATCCGGGGGAGGCGAAGATAGAGCGAGAGAGAACTCGGCACAAATGGCTGCATTTCGCCGCTGAAGTGGCTTCGCATGGACTGAAAATCCCACCGGGCCCACGAGGCGAGGGCGGATGTGGCAAAGAGAGGAACGAACGAGGGGAGGAAAAACTAATATCGTCCAAAATGCCCGAGCATGTTCTCGTTCGTGCTCCTGGTCTCGGAGATTTTTAATCTCTGTGTTCAGTGAAGCTTTTGCAACATTTTCTCCTTCTCTATTACTCCATCAGGGACCGTCTCTCTCTGTCGCTGGAGAACCTGGCCCAAGGTGCGGAGAAAGGAAGCGAAGAACGATTAAAGCGCAGTTTTAATTACGATTTTTTTCGCACCAAAGTCAATGGAGTTGAAAGAGGAGGAATTCTTTGAAGGGAATCGGAATCAAAATCCGGTGGATGTTGGTGGATGGAAGGGAGTGGAGTTGGGGGGAATCCCCTGGATAAATAGCAATCAATATTGAAAACACATTTAAATGTCGTTGGGCAACATCGTGTCGGCAGCATTTTAATGACATTTAAACAGAGAGTAAAAGCATTCATCGTCCGGTTCGCACCTCGTTGCCAACCGTTTCGACCGCCATGTCGTGGTCCATAATTAATTTGCTACTATTTCATAAAGCCGGCATTGTTGTTGTTGCTGTCAATGGTGCTATTCTTGTTGCTATCATAGTAGTAGTGCTGTGTTGTTCTTGTAGTTGTTATGATTGTGTTTTTGTCCGTTGAAACAATAAACATATTTATTTATATTAAGTCTGAAATATTTTAAAAGCAATGTATGACAACAAAAATGACAATGGCAACAAAAACCCCACGACAATAGCTACAAAAATAACAAAGACTACAACAATCGGTATAACAACAATTACTACAATAACTACTTCAGTGATAAAAACAATGAGAAGACAACAGCAACAAATACAATAACAACAATGATACCATATTGTGGAGGAGGGAAAAAAGTAAAATTATTATGTGTGAAAACAATTAATTGTTGGAAAATCCCAATTTGCACTGATTAATTGCTTATTATGCATTAAATGCATGCCCACTGCATATGTGTGCATCATGTGGTTCTGTCCGTCCGTCCGTCTGTCCGCCTGTCTGTCCGTCCGTCCGTCCACCCACATACACAGAGGCTACACATGTGTGTGTTTGTGGACACTATTAATAGGTTAACAATGTGTGTTTTTAAACGAGGCAAAATAAGCCATAAATTGAATATTTCGCCCGCTACTAAAGCCATTATTAAAGTTGACATTAAAAATGCATGACAGTGTTTTATGGGGCCGGAGGATGAGATCTCTATCGACGAAGGCCGTGACGAAGACTGGTCCAAAGACTTTTATTTTATTCTCTTACGAATCAGTCCTCCATCAGTTAAAAGTTCTCCCAATCCATCGAATCGACTGTCGAAATTCATTCGCATCTGACTCGAGTCTGTCTATTGATGGACATCAAGGAAACCCGCGTCCCTTTACTACTGTTTTCTCCTCTTTATCTCTCCCCTTTCTCCACTCCCCTCTCGACTGCAGTTAATCTCGCCCTCATATTGCCGCCTGCCATTGCGGCTTCCATTGTGGTGACATTTAAGTGCCTGCCGGACCCAGAGCTCAACCAATCGACTGACCGACCGATCGACGAAACATTTAAAAACCATTTTCACTCACCACTGCCTCAGCCTACGCCCACTTTTCGCCCCCCTTCATCACCTCCTCTTCCTTCCTCTCGATGGAGAGAAATTGCCGCCTGCAAAAAACACTCTGTAAATATTGGCAGAGTGCGCCGACCACTCTCACCTCTGCCGGGGATCCCTTCTCCTCTCCTCCTTCGCCCTTTCCATTATCCTTTCCTTTACCTCGCCCTCCATTACCTTCCATCGTTTCCCTTTGGCCCTTGGTCTCAACACAATGCTGTTCTGTTGACGACTATGATGTTGTTGATGGGCAACAAATTCATCGCTTCATCATTAACAACAACAATCGTGTCAGTAGCAACAACAATCAGTCTGCCGTCGACGTCGTCGTCGTCATCATCATCGTGATTCGTGCTCACCATCACCATCATCATCGTGTACAGTTGAAAAGGTCAACACATATAATTGCTGGCCAAATGGATGCCCATAAATTATTGGTCAACATTTTTCTCTCGTTGCCGTTGTTGGTCCACCGGAAGCTGTAGGTTGGTGGGGGAGGCGGGGGGCGTGGCGCGGTGTCGGCGAGTGAAAAAGTTGACCAAAAATATAACTGCAACAATTAAATATTTGCTCAACTTTTTTATTTACAACTTTAAAAGTTTTTTCCCTTTCGTCGAGGGGCGAGCGTTACCTCTGGTCACTCTACCGCATGTGAGTGAGTGTGCGTGTGTGTGTGAGTGTAATTTGCGCTGAGGACCTCGTGGCCAGGCGAACGAGCAGCAGGAGACGGCGGCGGCGGCGGCGCTGAAGGATGGGGAGGCGGGGCGCATTTCAAATTGAAAAATTGCATGCACTTTAGGTGGCAAACACATACACACACATTGACACTGTGCCGGTGTGGGGCGGGGGGCGTGGTCCTTTGTCCGTGTGGCTCGAAGGTTGCCCTCGGAGCCAGCAGCGAGCGTTCGTTCGTCCTGGAAAACGCAAAATTTATCTGCAATTGTTGAGAACGACAAAAAAAACACTTCTCTCACACACACAGCGAGCAATAGAGCGCATGTAGGTGTGGGGTGAAAGGTCATCGCGGAAATAAAGTGAAAAATTAATAGCAATTTATTTTGCATAATTTATGAAAAAAGTTCCATCCGAAACTCGACGATATAAAAACCGTTAAAACTTTGGCAATTAAATTAATTTTCAAACCACAAATTTTTATCGCCATTTCCCTCTCACTCTCTCTCGCTCTCGTTCACTCCGGAAATGGGTCGAGCACAATTTTGGAATTTAAAAAGATTTTCGAAAATTCGGATTTTTTCAAATCCACTGCGGTTCCCCATCAACCTGCAGCAGCCACGACGCCACCTGTTATGGAAACCGCTCCGAGTATTTTCGACTTCCCTCCTGCTCCTGCTCACCTCCACCTCTCTCGCTCCCCCGCCGCCTGTCCCTGGCCGTTCGAAATGTTCTGAAATTATTTATCATACACTTGAGATGGGTTTTTTTGTTCTCCTTTCCGAATTCAATTTCGTGATTTTCGGTTGGAAAATTTATATTTTCCACCAGAAGCAATAAATAATTTTCCTCTTGCTGCTGCTGCTCTCGAGCGAACGCAGCTCAGCCCATCTTGGCTCGAAAACCGAAATACGTAGATGATTGAAAGAATTCCTCCAACGACTTTCTGTCTGTCTCTTACTCGTTCTATCTGTCTGTCTGTCTGTCTCACACGGGTCTCTAGAGACGGCCGCATGCCGGGGACAAGGGACGGCGTCATGTTTTGCGGTGAGGCCGGCGTCCGTCCGCCGAACGCCAGCTGCCGCCGACAACTATCTGTCGCCCGACGATGATGTGCATTATCGCATGGTGGAGAGCTGATCCAATTACCAGCCACTACCTTGAGTTCGTCTTTATCTTTTGTCCGCTGAAGTTCTTCCTTCGCTCTACTACTTTTCTCACTACCTATTTTACATTGCTTCTCTTTGACTTTTCCCCGATCTCTCTCTTCTTCGTCTTCCTTCTGCTTCCTTTCACCCGCCTGGGCGTTCGTCCTGAACAAGAAAAGGTGATGTTTCCTCGACACATGTCGGGATTTTATGATTTTATGGGTTTTTCTTGTACCGTCTCGGACCCGGCGCGACGTCCGGCGGGCGGTTGACACCGAGATCCCGTCCAGTTTACAACTGCGACAACTGGGCATAAACAAAAAAAAAACATAAAACTCATTATATAAACTTCGATATCCTATTAATAGTACACTGTGCGAAAAGCACAAGTCGAACGGAACGAGATGAAATAAAAAAGAACTAAAAACAAAACAAATACAAAACAAATCCTACACGCACAGAACCTCTCAAAGCGACCGGGTCTGTGTGAAAATATATAAATCTTCATTTTCGAAAAATCTCAAAGTATTTAGAGAAATGAATTTCTAAACATTTCACTTAATTTATAATCAATTTAATGTGATTTGTTCGTTGTCAACCCTCGCGCGGCAGCCGCCAGCATTGTGTCGTATCATTTCGTATCGTGTCGTATCGTATCGTAACGCCGACTGCGGTTCTGCACAATTTGTAGCCGCTGACGGGCGGCCCACACTTGGAGCCATGAGAATTTGTTAATTCAAACATAATGGCGCCGCACCGCACCTCGGCGAATTAAAGAGATTCTCGGAATTAATAAATTATGTGACCCACGGAGCGGATTCGTCCCATTGTCAGCCGGCATTTCCTGCCTCCCAAAGGTATTTCCTGCGCCCATTCATCGCCTATTCGATTATCGAGCAATTGCGACATATTTCCACCTCATTCGCGGAACACAATTCGGCATTATACCGTGTTATTTATGTGGTCGTCGCCAGTTTCTCTTGTTTCGCCCATAATTCGCCGGCGAATTCTCCAATTTGCCATTAAGGAATTATAAATATAAGAAAGCTCTGCCGTGCCGCATTCCAAGGACAACTGCTGTTAATTGCTCGGAAGCGGCGCAGAAATACCAGAAAACACTCGCGCTGACAGTCCTTAAGTAACTTCAATTTAGTACTTAATGCCGCGTCCTATAAATCAGAGATCGCCGCCGCCGTCGCCGTCGCTTCCCGCTCCACCACGGCGCGAGCAAATGTTGTTGAACTCGGTCGCGGAGAGTCGAGGATCGTGTGTATGGTTGAGGCATGTTTTGATATGGCAATAAACGAACGACGTGTAATCAATTGGACCCAGTGCGAACGGCTTCATCATCGCCATCGGCGCAATCTGCAGCGGCCACACCGCGCTGACGAGATCAACCCGCGACACCCGACGGCGATAACCCGGCGACCCGCCGTCCATCGGTTACTCTCGGGTTCAGACTTTTGTTTTCAAGCCTCGCTTCGAGCGATCGCTCGCAAGGTACACAAACAAGCCAAGTCGATGCCCAAGTGTTCATTGAGAACACGTTCCCCCCCCCACTCCCTTCTGGTTCTTCTTCCTTCTAATAATTTATTAATAAAGCGATGAAAAAAGTAGTAAAACTTTGATGATAAGCCCCAGCTCAACGTGAAATTAGGTCGTCGTCGTCGTCATTTACGATGTCGATGTCGTCGTTGTCGCAGTCGTGGCTGGTGTTGTTCGATGGACGGGTGGCGAGGGGCGGGGCGTCGTGAGGTGGCTTGAAATCCACAATTAAACGCGACATAAAACTGTTTGTTTGCCGTCGTTCGTTCGTGGCATTCCGTTCAATTTGCGTAATTCACAAGATCCAACGCCGAAACCCAACCGAAGGAGGTCGGCGCGGGAACCCACGGCGATCGGTGGAAGGTGGTTTTGTTTTTCGCTCCACTCGGGCATTTTTCGCATAGTTCTATGAAGAAAATTTATGACTCCCACCGTCGCGACGACGACGACGTGGACATTGGGAAAAAACCTGAATGTTCTCCATGCGTTGGGGGGGAAGTCAAAATCGTACGTCGCACAACAGGTGCGTCTGGCTTTCATTGGCTTCGGGGCCAGTCAAACTTCTCAACCGCGACGACGACGATGCTGTCGTGTCACCGTCTATCCGTCCGTCTGTCTGTCTGAGATCTCTCGGTCTGTCTATTGTCGTGCCTCAGACAACAGAAACCCATACAGATTAAAAGCATTCCCTTGGTCTCGGTGACGATGTGTGTGCGTGTGTGTGTGGCACACGTTTTCGTCACACACAAATTGACGAAATCCACCTCACCTCGACGCCCCCCTCCTTCCTCCCGCTCCCCTCTCCTCTACGTCCCCTATTCGTCTGCTATACGGCCAATTATGTTTCTATTATACTCGTTGTCACTCATTCACAACAACGCGTCCGTCCCACTGTCGCCGCCTCCGCCGCGGGCTTTTCTCTTATTTTCCTCTTTTGACAGTTTGTTCTCAAATACATTATTCTTCTTCTCGTTCTCCTATTTCTTCTATGTTGCCTTTTATTTAAAATGTGTTCTTTTGAATTTTCTAAGATTTCCTTTCTACCATTGAATTCTCTTCGTTTAGATTTTGGTTATTAATTTTATTTTTCTCGTAAATATTTCTGTTTTTATTTATTTTTTTCATTTCAATTTTATTATAATTTTTTTTTGTTTAATATTTTTTTTTTCTTTTTGATTCATATTTTTGTATATAATTTGTGTTATTTCATTTACAAATATTTATTTTTTTTTCTGGCTTTGATTTGTTGCATCACGTTCGGCCCTCGCCTAATAATGGCCAGATGAAGCGCCCACCTACGTTGCCAACCACTTTGCTGCGATGCATCTATCTCTCTCTCTACCTCCCTCCCTCCCTCTCCCTCTGCCCCCTCCATCGGTCTTTCACTCTCTCTGTCACTTTATAATTATAGCAGAATCTCCGCTAATGCGAGGACAGCGTCGATTATGGCAACTATCGCCGCTTTTTCAAACCCCTATCTGTTCGACTATCTGTCCGTTCGTCTGTCTGTCTGTCCGCCGTCTCCGAGGTGTGCGATCTATGTTGAGATGCATGTGTGTGTGTGTGCAAGTGTCAAAAGCTATTAAGTGAAAATTTGTGAGCTTTAATGTGTCTGTGTTTGACAAGTCTGTTCGTCGGTCGTGCTGTCTGTCCGTCTGTCTATCTGTCTCTCGGTCAGGCAGGCGTTGTTCGTTTCGCTTGATTTCTTCTTATGATGCAATTGGATTCTGTTTGAATTCGCGTTTCTGTTATTATTATTATTATTATTAGTATGATGGTTGTTGTTGTTCTTGTAGAGCAAAGTATTAATTAGATCACTATGACGAACGAAGATCAGTTTGTTTTTTTTTGTTGTTGTTGCATTTGCACTTAATAAATCGCGGGAAATTTTGAAAAACATTTTTGGCGCCAATCTCACAAGGTGTTCATGTATATATTTGTCTCTGTTTGTGTGTGTGTGCTTGCAATGAAATAATGGAAACTGCGACTTATCTTGGCAAATAATTTCGCAAATTACCTCACTCATCAAAGCATCCCATACCGCACAATATCTCTTCCTCTTCAGCATCGAATTATTGAATGAATTTCTTCTAATTTCTACCTCGCTATTCGGCCGACTGATAAGAGGACACTGAGAGAAAAAAGACCTCCCCGGTTCAAAGTTCCACTTTTTTGGGGTTACTTTGATACCACCAATTACATCCGTTTCGAAGCTCTTATCGCGTCGCGGTCGAACTTAGAACGGAGAAACTATTATCGCCACACCTTTGGCGCTGGTCCATTTATAACTAGATTACTGGCGCCATCAGGGGCTATTTTTATTTCCTCATTTAATGAGGTTAATTTCATTCCTACTTCTTCATCTTCAGAGCTTCATCATCTTGAGAGCTTCAGATCGTCATCTTCTAAGTTTCATCTTCCCTTCGACTGGGGACTGCTTTTCTTTGAATTGTGAAATCATGAACAAAAAATTCCATTAACAATGGTTAAAACCTTCAACCGTGGCCCGTACAATTTCTAGAACCGAGTGATTTCCCTCTTGTTGGGGGATTTCACGGCTTATCTCCCTTTTGAGGTCTCGAAAACAACGTGGACTTTTACAGCCACAACAGCAGCCGATAGAACTTCACCTCCACCTTTGCGAAACCTTTCCCGAAAGTGCGATGCCGTCGGAGACCGGCCAGCGAGAGTGATTAAATTAATTGTGGAACCCAATTAATTGGCCACATGTCGTTGTCGTTGCACTCACGGCACTTAATTCAATAATCAAAAGGAACCTTTCTCTCTCAACAAGTTGCAACAACAACGACGATTTCGACAAAAATAAAACAGACCAAAACAACAAAAGAACTCGATGAAAACAATACCAATTTTATCGCAAACGATGAGCTTCGAACGAGACGAGGTTTTGTTTTCGTCGCTCGCCGGCCGGGGCGGCCAGATCGAGGGGCGGGGCTGCCGGAATGTCTGGCTGTGGATAGAAATTAAGGTGGACGCACAATTGATGGCATCCGGTCGTTAAAAATGCCGGTATATCGCAGTTCGTTGTTGTTGTGGTTGTTGTTGTGTCGATGACCGACCCGTCGACGTCCGCCTACTTTTGTTTGTGCAGACAACGGCCGGCGCAACAACAATTGCGATGTTGTTTTTAAGGTCAAGTACCTTTTTTTTAGTACTAGTAGTAGTAGCAAGAGCACAAAGAGAGACCCCACAACAACAACAACAACAACAAATGGGGGTTAAATAAAGAGTTGCCAAACGACCGACGAACGACGTCGACCATTGAAACCCAACTCGACTGAAGCCAACTGCCCACACCTCGACGTCCATTTAAATCGCTGCCATGCTGAGTGTTCGAATGTGTGCGTGTGTGTGTGTGTGTGTGTGTTTCCTCCATCGTGATTCTGGTTTTCACTCCGGCCGCGCGTCGTTCGTTCTCTATTTTGAAGCGAAGCGTTGCCATTTAATGCGCATTTAATTGATAACAACGAGCGTGCCGGAGCGACCGATGACTGACTGACGTTGACTTCGTTCGTTGTTCGCTGACTTGTGGTGGGTTTTTTACGAATGTTTTCCACCGTAGGCGGAGTTGTTGTGATTTGTTGTTGTCATCTCGTCATCGTCGTCGTTGTGCTGTGGTTGTTGGGATCTCTGTTTGTGTATGTGTGATCCACAACAACAGGTAGTCACGAATGATAACTGGTTTCCTACCTGTTGTCGCTCGATTGGCGGCCGACCAACAGCCAATCGAAAGCGAGCCACAGCGAACGAATGATGGAGAAAGATAAGAATGGGGAAATGGAGAATGGACGGAGTGGTTGGAGACCATGTGAGTGAAACCTCCGTCTGACGACAGGTAGAATAACAACCGACAATATTTTGTAATGAAGTCGTCGAGGGCGGAAACGGAAGTTCGTGCTGCTGTTTCCTTTCGCTGTCCGATGCGTCTGTCGGTGCCACGCTTTGACACTAAAATGTTTGCTTAGAATGGTTTTCTTCTCTTCACTTCCCGCTCCCTACTTCTCCCCTCTCTCTCTCTGCTTCACTTGAGTTTGGACGAAGAGCATTTGTGAGTTTTTGTTGATTTTCCATGGTGGAAAAAATAATACAAACACCAGGCGGACAACAACAAACAACAAACATCACATCGAAATTGAAATGTCAATTGCTGAACGAACGCGGGGACGAAACCATAAACATTAACAATAACAACAATTACAACAACGGCAACAATAAAAACTACAACACTAACCATAATAATAATAATTTAAATGCTTCTCTTTGTAATTACTCAACAGTGTAGTTGTTGTTGTTATTAGTGTCGTTGTGGTCACAATTTTTTGTTATTGTTATTGTAAAAGAGAACCACATTCAAAACTCTCGTTGCGATAAAATAAAATTTTATGAGTCCAGCAGAACTCGAGTTCATTTTTTTTCTGCTTTGTAGAACTGGGCGGAAAGTCATGATGTCATTTGTTATTATTATTAATGCTATTGTTGTTGTTACTGCTGTTGTTGTTGTTGGTTTTACTACTACTAATAATGTTGTTGCTTAAAATTCTATTGTTATTATTTTGTTATCTTGAACTTTAAGCAATTTGACACATTTAGTTTACCGAAAGTAATTTCACCTCAGCTTCAAGTGATGCGATCACTGGAGGATGAACAACAATGACAACAACCATGAGAAGATCGACAACAACAACAACAAGAACATTCTTCAGAGCATGAGTAATTCGTGCACAGCCGCCAGATGGAGCCACTGACAACTGATGAGCAATTTTAATAAAAACCCAACAACAACAGTATTATTAACAAGACCTGATGAGTGGGCAGCAATATTCTCATCTCTCTCTCTCTTTCATTGTCTCTCTTGGACTTTGTCAAACGATGAAGGTGAATTCGCGATCCCCATCACAGATCACAAGCAGACTCCGACTCAACCTCCAGACACAACAACCTCAACCACTATCGTCATCCGTCCGTTCAATATTTGATTGTTATTAATTTTATTGTTAAACAAAGAAGAGTGAACACGATCTCCCGCAACTGACCTCATTCATAGGGATCGAAGTTCGTGCGCCGAGCCATAGAAACAAAACTGAGACCCAGTGATTCACCCGACTTTCGGAGAAGAAACACTGGACAACAACATCCTCACAGTCATGAGCCAACACTTCAATCGAAAGAGATAGTGATGAGCGATAAAGGGAGAGAGGATCGGCTTCTAATTCCTTCTTTTCTTCTAATGAAGTCACCCCATTTCACCTCACCGTCTCCGGATGATTTATTCACCTCCTGCCAAACTCCATCCACCTCTCGCCCCCTCTCCGAGTGACATCAACACTGGAGTCCGGGAATCCGATCCCGGTTCGACGGCCGCACGACGGTCCCTAGCGAGCGATCGGTGCTTTGTTTACAACAACGCGGAATATGATTGAGGAGCCTGGTCTGGGCTGCAAGCTGTCGACGATGCATCATCACTTGCGGCGATGGCCACAAGAAGAAGGTGCTTTTGTGCTTGGCTCCGGAACAAAGTGCTCGCCGTCCAAACACACTTGGCGTGTGTGTGGGGACGGATCAGCGATCAGCGATCGCGACCGCGTGAATTAAGAGTTTCCTGTTGTAATTGTTTACGTGGCACGAAAACAAAGGTGGGTGGTGTGGGTTGGTCGTCATCGGATGGGTCGTTTTATGTGATTTGCATCTGGCGTTGATATTCCATTAAGAGCCCGCAGACACGATCCGTCTGTTGCCCGCAGCATAATCGATTCTCTCCCTTTCTCTTTCGGTTCACTCCCCCAATTGCCAAGGTGGCGCACGATGAGGCCGGGTGCATCGCCTCCTCGTTGTTTACTCCGTCACCGCCACACACTTTGGGGCAGATCCCGGTTTCTTCCGCCCCCCATCCTCATCATTATCAGGTTGTTTGTTTTACATTCTCCTGCCCCTCGTCATCGTTCTTGTTGTTGTCATTGGTCTATTGTTGGCGATTATTAGAGCGAAGGTGGGGGATAATTCCGGATTATCTGGGGGAAATCTCGCTCGCTTGTCAAGGGTTCTCCAGGGGTTTTCCGTGCTCGAGTCCCCCAGTCGACCCCTGCATGCGAGAGAGGACACCTTGCTCTCATTATCGTTCGCTCTGTGTCCCTATCTTGGGATTCTCGCATGCGGTGAGGGGCCAGAGAGAGAACTATTTATTTCAATTTAAATTCTTCGTGCGCGTTTCACCTTTCGAACGACGTCTGAGAGGGAGTGTGAAGGAGAGAGAGGATGTGGGAGCCAGAGCGGGATGGAGGACTGTGTTTTGATTGTTGTTGTCGTTGCTGCTTCTGCTGTAGATAGGTAAATTACCGCTGCTCGCAAAGGTGCCTCCAGCCACGTCGATCGTCTGTCTCTTCCCTCTCTCTCTCTCTGCCCCTCTGTCGATCCGCTCGCTCCGATCCGATCGGCCCGGCGTCAGTCGTGGGGAAGCGTTTGTGCCGCGCACACCTTTCCATCCTCGGTCTCGGTCTCGATCGCCGAGAGAAATCCTCATAATAACAGCAATAAAAGCGCCTGTTGTTTCCCAATCGTTTCTTTCAAAACTCAATTATAATTTAGTGATTCTTTTACGATAGCTTCCTTTGCTTCACTTGTTCTGTTTGTTTGTGCGGCTGTCGCGATATGCGTGCGTGTGTGTGCTTTTTCCATTGATCCACGATTTACATGAGTTTTTAATGCTTGCGGATGTTTTATCGCCGGTCGCTTTTTGTGGGAATTAAAAGAAGAACATCGAATCGCACGCACACACAGTCAGCAACGTCAACCTCAAGCTCTTTTTATTACCTGCCCCGGAGGCTTTCGAACAATAACTCGAAATAAATCGTGTTTTCGGAACAAATAAACAACGGCAACAATTGGAAAGAACAACGGCCAAAATGAGAATCCTAACACCATGTCGGAAAATGGTAAAAAAACATGCTCGAAGTCAATTGCGAGATTGTCTCTTGGAAATCTCTCGATTCTCCCTTGGGGCTTCTCTTCTCATTTTCTCATCTCATCGTCGCCTCCCTCCCAATCGCTTTATCAGCTGACGTTTCGTCATTCTGTCCGTCCGTCTGTCTATCAGTCGCGTTTCTTATCAGTCTGGCGCTGATTTACGTTTGAATTTCGAGGCGGCCGTTCATTGATGAATTTCGCGAAAATGGGGTGTCGCGAATCGAAACTTGTGGCCGACGACAACTTGTTGGGGGGCCACGTGTTCCCCAGATTCCGAGATTCCTTATCTTGGTCTCAGAATCCGCACTACTGCGTTGTAGCTTTCGACAATCTCCGCCACCCTTCGCTAGTTTCCAGAACCAATGCTAATTTCTCTCGCTCTCTCCTCTTTCCAGAGCTGCAAGATCTGCCACAAGACGTTCGCCAACGTGTACCGCCTGCAGCGGCACATGATCAGCCACGACGAGTCCGCGCTGCTGCGCAAGTTCAAGTGCAACCAGTGCGACAAGGCCTTCAAGTTCAAGCACCACCTGAAGGAGCACGTGCGCATCCACTCGGGCGAGAAGCCGTTCGGCTGCGACAACTGCGGCAAGCGCTTCTCGCACTCGGGCTCCTTCTCCTCGCACATGACCTCCAAGAAGTGCATCAGCATGGGCCTCAAGCTGAACAACAACCGCGCCATGCTCAAGTCCCTCGAGAAGTCCGCCGCCGCCTCCTCCTCCTCCTCGGCCTCGGCCTCGTCCGCGTCCACCGCCAGCCCCCACTCGGGCGGCGGCAAGCGCAAGGCCTCGCAGGACCTCCAGGCCGCACCGAACACAGGTGGAGCCGCCCTGGCGCCCAACCCCATGAACTACTTCGCCACCGACGCGGGCTCGGCGGGAGGAGCCGCGGCCGCCCCCTTCTACCAGAACCTGCTGCCCAAGTACGGCGACTACAGCGCGATGAACGCCGCCCTGCTGGCCACGTTCCCGCACCCCTTCTACGGCATGGGCCTCGACCCGCGCATCCACCCCTACAGCATCCAGCGGCTGCTCGAGCTGACCGCCGCCGGCCAGCAGCAGCAGCAGCAGCAACAGCACCAACAGCAGCTGCTCGAGGAGGAGGCGAGGAGCGAGGAGATGGCCGAGGAGGAGACGCCCGACGAGCCGAAGCTGGTCATGGACCTCGACGAGAGCGACCCGAAGGAGCACGAGGAACAGGAACCGGAGGAGGACGAGGAAGAGGAGCGCGACGAGGACGAACCAGAGGAGCTGGCGAAACCAGAGTCAGCCATCGTTGAAGAGGAGCAGGAAAGATCTCTTGTCGACCGGCGATCGGAGGCGGGTCAGGAACGCGAGGAGTCGATCCCAGCCCCGGAGCCAGTGGAGAAGCCCGCCGAGAGCCCCATCCCGATCGCCCAGATCAAGCAGGAGCTGTCGCGCCCCTCCACCCCCCAAGAGGAGGAGCCACAGCCAGAGGCAGAGGAGGAGGAGCAGAAGCAGTCGGAGGAGTCTGCGGAGGAACCGATGCCGATGATGCCCATCAAGGTCGAGATGCACCCCGAAGAAGAGGAAGAGGAGGCCACTGAAGCCACCCAACCCCAAGCGGAGCAGGAAGAGGAGGACGCGAGTCGACAGAAGGCAGAGGCCACCAACAGTGAGCAGCAGGAGCCCCAGCCAGAGGTTGAGGCGTCTCCTGAGCTGCGCTGCAGCCGGTGCCACAAGCAGTTCAACCACCCCACGGAGCTGGTGCAGCACGAGAAGGTGCTCTGCGGCCTCATCAAGCAGGAGCTCGAGCAACATTACCAGCTGCAGCAACAACAGCAGCAGCAGATGCTCCTCAACGAGTCGTCGTCGTTGGTGGGATCCACCGTCGCCGACCAGTCGGCGAACAACTCGTCGTCGTTCCTGCAGTCGTCGAGCGACGCCGAGGACGGCGAGGACGACCGCGACTCCTCGAAGAACGACGCGAGCAGCGAGAGCGGGGAGCGCAAGGTGCGCGTCCGCACCGCGATCACCGAGGAGCAGCAGAACCTGCTCAAGCAGCACTACGCGGCGAACGCGCGCCCCAGCCGCGAGGAGTTCCGGCTGATCGCGACCCGGCTGCAGCTGGACGCGCGCGTCGTCCAGGTCTGGTTCCAGAACAACCGCTCGCGCGAGCGCAAGATGCAGAGCTACCAGAACAACAACAACAACAACAACAATTGCAACACCACCAACAATAACAACAACAAATTAGCATTCCCTCCGCTGCCGATGCAGGCGCTGCCGATGGAGCTGAGCGCCTCGCCCTCCTCGAAGGCGGCCGCCGCCCACGAGGACCAGCCGCTCGACCTCTCGCTCAAGAAGGACGCCGGCTCGCCGCAGCGCAGCAGCTCGGCCCAGCAGTCGCCGCTCTACGGCGTCGCCCCCCTGCACGCCGCCGACCTGAACGAGGCGATCAACCTCAGCCGCAAGATGGCCTCGCCCGCGGCCTTCTCGCCCTCGGCGGGCGCCGCCCCGCTGCCCTCGCCCCAGTTCAAGCACCAGCAGCAGCAGCAGCAGGTGGCCGCCGCCGCCGCGCTCTACTTCGGCGGGGCGCCGGCGCAGCACTTCCGGCAGACGCCGTCGCCGACGGAGGCGCCGCTCGTGCCGCAGCAGACGTCGACGCCGCGCAACGGCGGCTTCACCGCCGCGGCCTCGCTGATGCCCTCGTACATGCTGCCGGGCGCCGCCCACCGCAGCCTCGTGCCGATGGAGGCGCTCTTCCAGATGAACCCCGAGTACGCCCGCAACCCCCTGATGAACAGTATTAAGCTGGCCGGCGCCGGCGGGCTCGGCGACTTCCGCGGCACCAGCCTCAGCCCCGGCGGCTCCGAGAAGCGCTCGTGGCGCGACGACGAGTCGCGCGTCTCGCACGAGGACGAGTTCGGCGCCGCCGCCGGGCTGCTCGGGCCGAAGCCGAAGCGCGCCAAGGCCGAGACGCACGGGCACGCCGGCGACCCCGACCTGCCGTTCGTCTGCGACCAGTGCGACAAGGCGTTCGCCAAGCAGAGCTCGCTGGCGAGACACAAGTACGAGCACTCGGGTAGGTTCACACAATCTAAATCTAAATGCTCATCTTACTGATCGTCTCTTCATCCTCCAGGTCAGCGGCCGTACCAGTGCGTGGACTGCCCGAAGGCGTTCAAGCACAAGCACCACCTGACCGAGCACAAGCGGCTGCACAGCGGCGAGAAGCCATTCCAATGCTCGAAGTGCCTGAAGCGTTTCTCACATTCCGGCTCCTACAGCCAGCACATGAACCACCGGTACTCGTACTGCAAGCCCTACAGGGAATAGGTAAGCGAGACCTCAGCAGCCAACACCTCCGCACCAACGAAGTCCTCGGCGGCGAGGTCGGCGTCGCACCGCTCGGCGGGATCCGCCAGCCTGCTGAGCATCGTCGACTTTCGCAAGCAGCTGGCCGGCGGGAGCTTCCACCACCAGCAGCAGCAACAACAACAACACAGTGCGGCGGTGGCCGCCTTCCACCAGCGCCAACAACAGCAGCACCACCAGCACCAACAACAACAGCAGATGCAGCAGCGCCTGCAGCAGCAGCAGAACCAACACCTGCGCTCGTCGCCCTGTTGGCCAGGCGGCCCAGGTTCGGCGATGCTGCCACCGATGCAGCCGACGCCGCCGCCGCTGCTGCACAGTCCGCACGCGGCGATGCAGCCAGCGCTCTACCACCATCACCACCACTCGGGGATGATGCCGCCCACGCGCTTCCCCGGGCCGCCCGCGCCTAGCGCTCAGCAGTCGCTGCAGCACCTCCAGCCGTCGCAGCAACATCACCCACAGCAGCAGCAACAGTTGCAGCAGCAGCATCCGCACGCGTTCAACTTCTTCAACGCGAAGATGCTGCTGAACTAGTGCAGAGAAAGAAACCCGCCCGAAAACCTGCTTTCGCCGTTCGAATGTGATAGATTTAAAAGCTAAAACGTAAATTTATCAGAAGACAATTATAACTTAAAGTCGTACTTAAATCGAAGTATATTTAGAGCTGTAGGACAAAACGAGGAGGAGGAAGAAGCAGATTTCCGACAAGTGAAAGTATTTTTTGAATTAAGCATGTATGCGAAGGGAGCTACACACACACACACACACACACATATACGATGATATTTAGCCACATGTGCAGGAACACAGAAAAGATTGCCATTCAAACTCAAGTTTAGTTTGTTTTCGTTTTAAGTTTATCGCTATTATTGATTTCCGAATCAATCAAAGACCTTTGCTTTGTCATGGAAAACCTTTCGTTGAAATGAATTTATTATTTACTAAGTTTCGCAATTAACTTAAGTTTTTACTCACATATTATATTATTTTCATTTGAAACCATTGCAATTTAAGTTCTTCCAGTACTTTCGAAGCCCCCCATCTTCGGAATGGGATCGAAGTCAGTACCTTCATTCGCTCGAATGAGAAATACTCAAACCCCCTTTTAAGTTAACAAATAGTTATTATTCTATACGATCGTATTTTACCATTATTATTTGTGAAAAGTATTTCTAATTTTAACCATTAAAGAGTCGTGAAAAACATCCAAAGTACAGTCTTCACTCGCGTCGAGCGCCAGGCTGGGTCGTTTAGCAATTCCCTATGAACCACTATTATTTACGTACTCTCCCTAGTTTGATTTAAGTCTCTTTAGTTTTCCACATTGGCGCCAACAAATCACAGGCTGGGTCGCTTTAGCAATTTTTCGATTTAATGTTAACTTTTAATCATCGCTCGTCGTTCATTGTTTCGCTGTTATTGGTTTTCGGTTAACTTGGCCATTGTTTTTGGAGAAAGCAGTCTTCTCGTGCTCCCCAATCGTAGAAGCCACAATTTTTGGACCACACACACACGGTGTAACAAGACAATACAAAAACAATTAAAAAACAACCCAAACTTACACACAACTATTTAAATTTAACTCTAAATCGATCGTTTAGCCATCGATGGCAGAAGATACTCTAAAAAGAAAATGTAACAAAGCTGTAAAATTACTGTAAATTCGATGTAAATTTGGTGTGAAAGTGCAACGACAGAGAGATCGTGATGGAGGCAGACGGTTGGAGTCGACGAAAACTCTCTCGATCCACGCCCACCGTCCGCTCCCCACCCCTCGACACGCCCACCTGCATCAGCAGAAGGTCGTGGTCGTCGTTTCATCGCCAACTGTGAGTTTTTCCACTAGATGTAAATTTACATAGCAAGTCATTATTATTTACCTTGAAATCAAATATTGTAAACGTTCTCTTGGAAACATTTGTAGCTCTTAGAAAAAGAAACAAGTCCCATTATTACGCTCGTAGAACCAACGTAGAAGAACCCAAAACCAAACCAAACCCTTAGAACCTTAGAAGCAAAACCTTGACGAAGAAGAAGCAAGAAAGAAAGAACTATACGATCATTCCATTAGAGAAGCTCGCGGTCGATCGACGACTTCCTCGCGATCGGCGCAGCTTTGTTTCTTTACTACAACTACAACAACCGTTGCTAGTTATAGATTTAAGAGAAACTCCGAAAAGATTCAGAGTAGGAGAAGAGGATGTTGTAGAGAGGAGGAGGAGGAGGAAAATACACATTAATTTGGCCTTATTTAAATTATTTAATAAATTACGATTACGATAACTAAAACAAAAAAGTAATGCTAAATTAGAGTTAAACAATTACGTAGTTTCTAAGACGCTGAGTTGTGTTGAAAACTAAAGAAAAAAGTGTGTAAAAGCAACAACTAAAAAAACACCGAAAACTTCAAAGAGAAAACCAAAGTTGTGTTTTGTAAAAAAGAAAATAAATTAAAAAAATTCAAAATATATAAATGGGAAATCTCGAAAAAAAAAAAATTTACATGGACAATAAATATTAAAAAAAAAAGGAAAACTAAAGTAAAGTAAAATTTAAAGTAAAGTAAAAAATAATTATAGCTAAATTTTCTAAAAATTCCTCAATGTAAAAATACCAAATTCCCAAATTGATCTTCAGATTAAGGCTCGAACAGTATTATTACAACAACAACAACAGTAATTGCAAACACTTATTTATTGTTTCCTCGATGTTTTCCCGTTTGTTTTCCCACCACGCGCCACAGCCTGAAAGTATGTGACAACTACAAGAATGAATAACAACGAAATATCGAATAAAAGAACAAATTTATAAAAACTAATGAAAAAACACACCGAGACTCAGCTTGCAAAAAAAAAACAAAAACAGCAGCAACAACTACAACAAAAGGTTTCCTAAACAACGAACACTTAAAATTTCCCGCTTTAAAATACATACATAAATACATACTACAACATACATACATACATATATACATACATGCTCAAGTAAGAAACACAACAACAAGAACAAATTTGTAACTGCATTTAATTTAGTATTCGGTTTTGAAGTGAATCCTTTCGAATGGAACTCAGCCTAGTTTTAGTCAAATTCAAAGCTCTTTTGTACATTATTTTATTTTCACATTCTCCACACTTGTAAATTTGCCAATATATGTTTGTACACACACACACACACACATGCATACATGCACACATCTACATACATAGCTAGAAAATCCAAAGACATTTGTACTATAAACGAGAATTTCTCAAACTTAGCGCTTAGTTGAAATATTTCCTATTTTTCCTTGAATCCTTGAACAAGAAAAATTGGTTCGCTTTAACAAAACAAAAAAAAAAAACAGAAAATTTAAACATAAAAATCTTAGTTCTAAGTATTTCCAGCATCAAGCGAGAACCAGTAGTTGAACCGATTACTCGATTGTGACTTGGATCGATTACTTTTGAGCAGATGCGCAGTTTCTCCCCCGCCCCCCGCATTCGGGGAGAGATTGATTTAGGGCCTTACAACACAAGAACAACAACTAAATGTTAGTTATTGAAATTATTACTATTATTAATTGAATTGTAAACTTAATTAAGCAACAGTTGTTTTCATTACATTTAAGCAGAACAAGAAAATCCTTTAAGTTTAGTTATATTAGTTATATGAACACACACATATAGATATGTATTTGTATAATTGCGTAACGAACGCCCCTCAGTTGTGCCATGAAAAACCGAATAACCGAACCCGAACTCACAGAAGGGTTCGGTTCTAGTTGTAATCGTTTTCTGTAAATAAGGAATTTTCACCTCTTGGTTAACTAATTTCTAACAGTGTGAAGTAATGTGTAATCGGTTCGGAAACAAACTCGTGCGAATACTTACACGAGTACCTCATTCGGACGAGTAGTCGGTTTTACGAATACTCATCGGGTGAACTCGTTCAGCCAAACGATAAACGACTCATTTCTTATAAATACTCACTCATTTCAACGAGTACTTACTTCTGACGAGTACTCATCCTTAGCGATTACTCATTCTACGATATACATACATATATATTTTTAATGTTTTTGTAAATTATACTATTATTATTTTTCTATTGTTTTATACATTACTTTTAACTTTGCAATTATTTGTTTTTATGTTTCCATTGAAAATTTTTATTGTTAAGCTGCATTATTATAAATTTACGAGAGAAAACAGAAAATTCAAAAATAGTTATATTAAATATTTAAGCATCATTTCAAATGTTATATATATAAATATATATATGCATATATTATATACATAAATACATTATATATATGAATTTTAATCAAAATAAGCCAACAAACAATTTTTTGTCTTAATAAATTTACAAATTATTATAAAATATTATGAGAAAACAGCAAAAACTAAACAAAAAATGTGAAAAAAATAATAAAATCTTTATTGAAATATTAAAAAAATCTCACTTTTTATTAATTTTTAGGATATTTTGGCATAGGAATTGCGTCAAACCTCAAAATGTATTTACATTAGATCTCATGTAGAATACTAACTTTTGGTTTTGGGGAATATTTCTCGAACTTATTGAACATACTTGGGATGAACTAGCCAGGCTCGAAACCAATTGAGTTTTATAGTCAATACATGAACCTAAATATTACGTCGAACAACGCGTGATAAACTGCATAATCGACATTTGCCGATAATATCATTGGGAAACATTAGAGACATTCAACATTAGACTGAATGTTTTAGTCATGGATTTTTATTAGTTTTCAAATTTGTTGAACCACCCTGCAAGGTCATTTGACGCTGCTTGTTTCACGGACTGACAGCAGTTGCTGCGAAACGTCAAAAGAAAATTTGTTTTCGTCGCTTTTGTGCGCATTTTTTAGTAATTTTTGCGTGGTTTTTGTTATTAATTACAATAGAATAGTAAAGAATAAAATTATGTTAGGATTGCAACACTACGCCAGTTCAACGGATGGTGAATCCGACTCGGACGAGAACTCAAAGAAATCAGAGGAAACTTCCTCGGAGCCGCCAGCACACGAGAAGCCGAATGTGGATCCCAAGCTGTCCATTGTGAAAACGCTGTCCGTCTGCGCCGCCCCAGACGTGGTGCCCATGGGCGCCGTGGCGGTCAAGCGCACCATCGACCCCACGCTCAAGGAGGTCGAGTACAATCCCAAGTACGAGGAGTTGTACGCGCCCGTGAAGGGCCCCGAGAATCCCAACCTCACCGAGCAGATGCGCGCCCAGCGCAACACTCTAGCCGGCTACGTGGAGAAGGCGCACATCAACGCCTTCCAGTTCGAGAACCAGCGTCGCACATTCCACACCTACGGCTACGCCTTGGATCCCTCCGTGGACGAGGTCGCCGACGGCCAGTCGTTTGTCGGCGACCTCCAGTCGGCCTACGACGATGACGGCAAGACAGTGTTCGAGTCGCCGAAAGCGAAAAAGAAACGCAAGCAGGAGAAGAACGACAACCCGGAAGACATCGACGGCTTCGTGGGACCGTGGGGCAAGTACGAAAACGAACAGACGGTGGCCAAGCCCAATGACCAGGAGAAGGCCGAGTTGGATGAGATTCTCTCGAAGAGACACAAGCGAGGACGCATTCCAGAAGACAAGCCGCTCGAAGAGAAATCCATTCTGCACAGTGAGTATCAGGAAATGACTCCATTTTGCTTTATTGTCACTACAAGGTTCATCTTCTTACAGTCAAAGACGCCTTCGACTACCAAGGCCGATCCTACCTCCATGCGCCGCATGACATCGGAGTCAACCTGCGCACGAACGCCCCGCCACCGAAGTGTTTCCTGCCCAAGGCTCACATCCACACGTGGACGGGACACAACAAGGGCATCTCGTCCATTCGCTGGTTCCCCAAAACCGCTCACCTGCTGCTCTCCGGCTCGATGGACACGCGCGTCAAGCTGTGGGAAGTCTACGGCGAGCGTCGTTGCATTCGTACCTTCTCCGGCCACAGGCAGGCCATCAAGGACGTCGCTTGGAACAACAAGGGCACGCAGTTCTTGTCCGCCTCCTACGATCGTTACATCAAGCTGTGGGACGCGGAGACCGGGGATGTTGTGTCCCGATTCACGGCCCGCAAAATGCCGTTCTGCGTCAAATTCCACCCTGAGAACAACAAGCAGCATCTGTTCGTGGCCGGCACATCCGACAAGAAAATCATTTGCGTAAGTTTTCACGAGCTGAAATACAAATGATTGTTTTCAAATACGTAATATATTCTTGCAGTGGGACACACGCAGTGGCGACATCGTGCAGGAGTACGATCGGCATTTGGGCGCCGTCAACACCATCACATTCGTCGACGAGAACCGCCGCTTCGTGACCACCTCCGACGACAAATCGATGCGCATCTGGGAGTGGGACATTCCGGTCGACATGAAGTACATCGCCGACCCCACCATGCACTCGATGCCCGCGGTGACGCTGGCGCCCAACGGCAAGTGGTTGGCCTGCCAGTCGCTGGACAACAAGATCGTCATCTTCTCCGCCATGAATCGGTTCAAGATGAACCGCAAGAAGACGTTCAGCGGCCACATGGTCTCCGGCTACGCCTGCAACCTGGACTTCTCGCCGGACATGAGCTACCTGGTGTCGGGCGACGGCGACGGCAAGTGCTACATCTGGGACTGGAAGACGACGAAAATGTACAAGAAGTGGCAGGCGCACGAGGGCGTCTGCATTGCGACGCTGTGGCACCCGCACGAGGCGAGCAAAGTCGTCACTGCCGGCTGGGATGGGCTGATTAAGTTCTGGGATTAGTTTGTAAATGTGTTTCAAGAAAGTATGACGACCGTAGATGAAAGATGAACGTAGGGTTTTAGTTTTACATTGATTTATTAAATAAATAGTTGCGAAGAATGTTTCAGTCAAGCCAAATCATGAGTGGATTCGACACCGAGTCACGTTTCATTTGTTCAAAATACGTTTTGGTTTATTAATGAAACCATTGTTTACAAAACAATCCAGTAGTAAAAGCCGCCTCTTCCAAGGCATGCGCAGTGCCGGAGCCTTCCTCGGAACTGTCAACCGACTATCATCTGGCCCACAATGAAAACCACCCCCGTGGATAATAACAACGCTCTGTTGGGAGGAGGTCCACGAATGCACCATATGCGAACTTGGCTCGGGCGACGTAGAAAACTAATCGATTTTTCAGCACTTGCATCCGCAGGAGAGTCGCGAAAAGTTCTTGTCCCAATAAAGTGTAATAAATAATTAGTAAATAACTAATCCTTTCCTCAATTCTTCGACTTCGAGGCAGAGAATCCTTTTGATAAGTAATAACATTTGGAACCATCGGTAGTTGGAAAACAGTGATGAATCCAGCGTCGCCATCCTGTTGAAGTGTCCTCCAGAGTTGGCTCCAATAGGTTTCCCCCGACCTTGGATTAGATAACCAGATTCCGTGCTCAGAACTCGGCACAGAGGAGACCAGAGACCTTGGCGAGATCATGGCGAAGCCGCCCACCGACACCTCAGGCCTCGGCTACTCGTACCACCTGCCCTCGGGCGGGCTCCTGCTGCGCCTCAAGAACTCGCTCTCGCAATTCAGCGACCTCTTCAGCGAGTTCAACAAGTACATCGCCCCGGCCTACCACCACGATCGCTGCGAGCGCTCCGTCCACATGCGCCTGTACTCGATGCACAAGCGCGAGTTCGTGATGGTCTTCCTGGGCTTCTTCACCTGCTTCGGCCTGGGCATCGTGATCGGGCTGACGGGGCCGCCGATCACCAGCACCTCGGAGATCACGGCCAAGAGCATCCTGTCGAACACGTCGCTGGCCCAGAGCAAGACTGTGCTGGCCACCGGGCCCTTCGCCATGAAGTCGCCCCTGATGACGACCTACTCGCAGCAGCTGTGGCTGATCGCCAAGCTCTCCACCGACAACAACGACGGTGAGTGGTGGAACCACCTTTCACGATTTAATAATCCATGTTCCTCTTAATTCCAGATGAGAAGTACGACAAGAGCTTCCAGGTGAGCGTCGCCATCGACGGCATCACGGAGCAGCACAAGCCGCTGAGCGTCCTCACGGCGGACAACGTCCGGAACCGCACGCGCCATTTGTCCTGCGAGCGCAACAACTGCGAGGAGTTCACGCTGCTGCACCTGGGCTTCCTCGAGTACGCCCACTACATCATCACGGTGCGCTTCTACGGCCTCGAGTCCTTCCACCAGAAGTACAACATCCGCGGCATCACCTTCTATGTGAGTGAGGCAGAGGGGCGGAGGGGGGAGAAAAGAAATCGATTGACCTCCTCTCATTTCCAGTTCAAGACCTACAGCCCCGAGTTCACGCAGATCGAGATCTGGTTCCGGTTCATATTCCTGCTCTTCACGTTCATCGTCATCGTGAGTATCGAAATTGAAATGTTGAAGACTCTCTCATGATTTATCCTCTCAATAGTGTTGGTACGCGCACACCTTGCGCAAGTACCCGATGTACGACTGGTCCATCGAGCAGAAGTGGATGTCGATCCTGCTGCCGCTGCTGCTGCTCTACGACAGTGGGTTCCCAAGCATCCTCAACTCAAAATAGAAATAATTAATCGTTTATCGACCTCCCCCAGATCCCTTCTTCCCCATGGTGTTCCTGATGAACTCCTGGCTGCCGGGCATGCTGGACGCCGTCCTCCAGGCGACCTTCCTCTGCGCCCTCCTCATGTTCTGGCTCTGCATCTACCACGGCCTGCGGCAGAACGAGCGACGCTTCGTGCGCTTCTACCTGCCCAAGATCATCGTCGTCCTGCCGATCTGGCTGTGCGCAATCGTCCTGGCCACGTGGGAGAAGTGCAACGAGCTGCGAGACCCGACCTACAGCCACTTTGTGGACACCAAGAACTACAATGTGAGTGGGCAAATAGTAAAAACAGATCGTCTAATCTAAGATTCATTCCGTTGGCAGGGCTTCAAGATGTTCTTCTACATCTCGGGCTGCATGTACATCCTCTACCTGGCGCTGCTGGTGCTGCGCGCCTACACCGAACTCCGGGCGATGCCGTTCTTCGGTGAGTTCAGGTCCATCATCATCAAGATTCGTCCTAATCTGAGTACTCTTTCCAATCCCGACAGACATGCGTTTGAAGTTCCTGACGCTGCTGATGCTGTTCGTGCTCTCGATCTCGATCACGGTGACCACGTGTCGCTTCGGCTTCGGCATCCTCGAGGACAACTTCGTGGCCTCGCTGAACACGACGTACCGCAGCTCGGCGCAGTTCATGTGCTTCTACGGCCTCCTCAACTTCTACCTGTACACGATGGCCTATGTGTACTCGCCCAACGGCCGCTTCGCCCAAGGTGAGACCTCTGAATATTAGCCGGAATCCAATTTGATTTCCCTTGCCCCTCGTAGCCGAGATCGCCGTCACCAAGGACAACCCCGCGTTCTCCATGATCAACGACTCCGACGAGGACGTCGTCTACGGCTCCGAGGACGAGTCCCGGCGCCCCCTGACCCTGGGCGGCAAGAACGACTACGACAGCGACTAAGTTTATGCATAGAGTTTATAGAGTGTGTTTTATTTCCTTCAGCGGGAGGAGTTGTAATTCAGAAAGCGTATATAATTAGCTATCTACTTAATAATCATGTATATTAAACGATGTAACGTGTTCTTACGAGTTTTGAGAAATAGGTTGAGTTAATGCCAATTCGCACTATCAGTGCTATAAACACATTATCATCATGATTACAACCCTTGGTTTGGTTATAGTTTTTAATCTAAGTAACTAAGGTAATAGTTTAACTGAATATAATAAAATGAATTTACATAGATTAAATTTTTTTCTCTTCATATAATTTAAAAAACTCTATTAACAATTCTAAAATGTGATTGATTTATTAATGATCATTTATTTCGAATTTAAATATCAACGAACAAAAGTAATTGGTTTCTGATTGATGAAATTCTCCAGCGAAATACAACCCTGGGCCACACTCAACCGCACACCATTCAACCAGTTGAACGTCAGCTCTCGTCTGACATTCTCCCATCGCCCGTCATTCGCGTGCGTGCGTGTGTTTGACACTTTTATTTCGAAACGTTTCAATTTTTGCCGTCAACTTTTCCGAATGCAGTTCAATTTCAATTTCGCTTTTGAAAACTTCATTCAGTCGGTTTTTAACGGTCGTCGTGCTCGGTTCAGCGGTCGAGCGACAACGGAGAAAAAATTCTGCGTGTGCATTCGGGAGAGCGTTTTCTTCGGTCTCTTTCTCTCGTTCCGGCGTTTTTCCAATTTCAATTTCATTGTTTAATTGGATTACAACAACAATATTAACAGAAAATTTACCTGTATTTTGAATTAAATTGATTATTGTGCGATCGCAAACGGCAGAGGCAACAACAACAACAGACAGTGGGCAGTGGGCGTAACGCGTTCGGAACGCGACGTCAGTAGATTAGAAATAATTGCGATATTTAATCTGAATAAAACCAAAAACGAGGAATATAATTTTCCAAAATATTTTCGCTTTGATTCCGGGGAAAATACTTAATACCAATAATTATTGCAATTACGAAACAATTACTAGGAAAAGGCTGCGGTTTTCATTTTCGGAGCCTTCGATCGAGCACGAAGCCCAGCCTGGTGGAGCAAGTGACGTTACATCTTGTTGTTGTTGGTGTGAAGAGTGCAGAGTTGTCCCAACAAAAACAACAACGACGACTATAGCAGCAGCAACAAAGGCAGAGGTTTTTTCCAACTCAGCTCAACAGGTAGGTGCGCAGTTGGCTTTGTTTTCTCATCTCCTCGTTTCACCTCACCTCTCTTCGCTTCATCAGCCCATCCTCGACTTCTTCTCTCTACTCTGTCTGTCACTTCTCTCCCCCCTCCCCACAACTACTTTTGCTTCTTCAGCATGCTGCTTCGGCCATTCGATTCCACCGTGGCTTTTTGTCTCCGTCGCTTCTGTCACTCTTTCCCTTCCTTTGTGCGAAATTCTGCTTCGTTTCAACTCGGAATCGACCAAGAGGCAGGCCAAGCGAAGAAGAAGAAGCAGCATTACGATCGCCGGGCGAAGGAGTTGGAGCCGACTTCTTGGCCTTGGGGGCCCAGGCGAAGGGACCCGCGAGCCATCTGTGCGCATTTAATTGGTCACAACTCATTGGCCGGAGGGCTGCGTGGCTCCTCGGCGTCAGCTCCACTCTCTACGGCCGAGGTTTATGCGTTTATTAATAGATCTCGAGGGACGCGGTTCTAGTTGGCAACGCAGGAGGTTCTTCTTCACTCGGAGAGCGCTCAGAAAATACCTGCAGCGGGCTCGGCGTTGCCATCTATTCCATTTGGAGTCGGAGGTTTCAACTGCATCGACTCGAACTCATCCCATAATTAACTCGAAAACGCCTTGGGCCAGAAAGAGAAACCAAACTATTGGAGTCATTAAATCCCTTCATTTCCAGTTGGGATTCTAGAAAAAGCAATCAAATGCATTCGGGACGGATTCCATTAATCGAGTCCAGCCCCCGTTTTCTTTCAATTCCTCTCGTGAACTAATCGAATCCAGATCCCGTTTATTTCAATGCCTTTCGTCGACTTTCCTCACCTTTGGCTCTCACCTCTGTGGCCAACGGGTGGGATCCGTTGTTGGAGGTTATGCAAATCACCGAAATCCCCGAGTCTCGGTGGGTTGGGCCGAGGATCGAGGAGGAAAGCCCGCTCCATTGAGATGTAAAGCGTTCGGCTGCAGCAATGATGAAATGCGGTCGGATGATTGATCACCTGTTTGGCCGTGGTCCATAGGCAAATAACCTGCAACATTCACCTGCCCATTCGGCGCCTCGGCCGACTTCGCGTAACCCAAGTCGCAGTCATTATCTCCGGGTCGAAATCAGAACGAGAAACGTCCATTAATTTAACACTTTCACTACCTTTGTTTTGCGCATGCGCCGAAGAATGAAAAATCGTCCAAGACAGATCGGCCGAAAGATAGACGAACGGACGACGGACGGACAGCCCTTTGAAATAAATAAAAATGCAAATCAGCGGAAAGAGGTTGACAAAAGCGTTAATTGGCTGATTAAGAGCCGCTTGTCAAGACGAGGGGCGGAGGGTGTCGCAACCTCCTCTCGACGACGTGTTGACAGAGCGACGACTTGCAGCAAAAAACTCACTCTTTGTTTCCTCGCTCGAATAGAAAGAAGTCTTTGAAGAGCTTTGTTTGTTTGCGAATTGCATTTGTCCACGGAAACAACAGCTGCCAGTCGAACCAGGCGGTTGAGTCGCGTTGAGCTGAGGGTCCGAGTTGAGAGGGTCCCCTGAAGCAGCTGAGAACTCAGGCAGTGGATGGAGAAGGTTTTACGAGGAGAGCTTCGACTCAACCCAGCTCTTAAAGAGCTTTAAAATCGCTTCTAATCCTGGAGGTTAATCTTTGCGATACCGCAACCCAACCGAACCCCTCAGCTCCTGCTGCCCTCATCCTCCGCGGGGAGGAGGGAACACGTCCTTCGAGTCCTGGAACGAGTGACGTCGCTGCTGGCCAGAGTGTGGCACGACGACTCCTTTGTTCGTGGCGCTGGAAGAGGGGCTCGGCATGGTGTGTGTTGAGCCACACATGGGCAGACAGACCGAGAGACTGAGGGACAGACAGATCTATCGATAGACAGCACACGATTGCCATGGAAACACCCTTTCGAGGTCGTCCCCTGATCCGATCCCTTCGCTCTCCGACTTCCAACCGAACGCGCAGTTGTTCCACACTTTGGGGTGAATTTATTCGAATCTCTCTTGCTCTCGTTTGTTGGTGTTCTTGTTGTTGTTGGTGTTCTTGGTGACCTTGTTCTTGTTGTCGTTCTGTCCTTTGGAAACACTCTTTTGTGAAATATTCTCCGGAACACGTTTTCCCACATGTCGGCGTTATCGGTCCGTGGCAACGTGAAGCAGCAACGGCAGCGGTTCCGACACCCGGCACGTGATGCGTCATCACGCCCACACTCCCCGCATTGGCCACGCATGCGCACAGCCGATTCATTCAAATGTCATCCAAACGCGTTTCTCTATCTCTCTCATGCCGGCCGACCGCACGAACGACCGTCGTCCTCCCTTACGCGGTCTTTGTTTACTTTTCTTAATTTACAACAAAGCATTTCGATTTCAGTCGCCGAAAAATACTTATCTTCTAGCGTCTATCTATCGTCCGTGAGACGGCGGCGGCGGTGGTCGGTCGGTCGAGTGATCAACGCTCCGATCCGCGTGAGTGCGCGGTGGTAACGTGTCGCCAGCAACAACAATCACCGGGGGTGTTTGAAAGAGGGAGGGAAGATTCATTCGTTCGTCCACTGCTTCTGAATCCATAATTAAAATCATTCCATAGGCCTATCTGTGCATAGTTCTGTTATTGTTATTATTGTTGTTGGTTATTTTCAATCCAAACAATTGTGCGTACGCTTCTCGTTTTGTAAATTTGTGTTGTTGTTGTTCTTACTGTTCTTGTTGGTGATTTTGTCGATGTCGTCTGCGGTGGCGCATTCGGAAGTTCTGTCGGGCGACAGCTGAATGCATGCACGACATCCGCATGCATGTGCCTTAATGAGCGACACAGAACGCGTCTTTCTGTCTGTCTGTCCGACCATCCATCCATCCCTCCATCCATCCATCCATCCATCCGTCCATCCACCCATCTGTCTGTCTCTGCCCCTCGTTTGGTGACGATGGCGACGACGACGACGTGTTGCCATTGACCGCTCTTGACAATCACCAGCGAACTCCGAGCGATGTCGCCATCGTCATCGAATTGTTTTCATCATAATTTGCCAATTGGATTCCACGTCACGTATCCAACTCCCCTCTGTCTATACATCTCCCTTTCTTTCTCCCTCTATCTCCCTCCTCTCTCTGCCTTTTGAATTAGCCGATTAAATCACACCAACCACTGATCGCATGTTTCATATTCGTCTATTTATAAAGCGAGTTTGCACATACTTTTACTTCCTTTTGTTTTAACGCCTTTCGACATGGACAACAGGCCCCAAGTGGTTGCCGTCGTCCTGTTCGTTTCCCTCCCAATGGAATGGAATATAAATCACAGAAATATTCGAATCAATTTCTCTTTCACTTTTAATGTGTTTCTATTGAGTTGAGTGAAGTTAAAAAATTAATCATTGTTTTGGCATTTCACCGGAAACATCATGCAGACCGATCCACGGGGTTCTCGTTGAGTTGCGCAGCCAAGCGTGGTCACCTCCGCCCCGCCCTCTCGCGCCCACCGACTCCGACTGGTTTGTTGCCAACAGTAACTGAGTCTTCGGAAACAACTAAATTTAGAATGATATCATTTGATGGAACCTGGTTAGTTTTCGTTTCGAAATATTTCTATAATGGCTCCAGGAAAACAACGATAATAAACTCTCTGTTTCACAATGCCTTAAGTGATTTCTCGTGTCGAACAAAAAGTATTCTCGCCTCTCGCAAACCTAGTTTCACTCCGAGGTATTTCTTCTTCTTCTGTGCACATTTTTTTAATTTGTCGCTTTTTGTTGCTCATTGAAAATTACGTTGAAATGTTTTGATTTTTGTGTCTTACGTTGTGTTCACGTAATTTCGCGAGATGCTTCATAATACTCCGCAATGAATTACAAAAATAAACAAAGTAATTTTCAATAGAAAACCTTTGTTATTACAAATAAAGTGTGTTTTGATTTTTGGCTCTTATATAATTCGCCATTCTTCCACACTTTTTTCTCTCCCTTTTGATTTGTCCATGGGTCTTCATCAATCATTCTTTTCGCTCTTCGCTGTTGCTTTCTTCCTCTGCCCCTCTTCGCATTCAACCCATCGATCGATCGATTGACAAACCTACGACGGATGGATTGTTATTGAAAGTTTTCTAATGTCAACCTGCGTGGAAACACGTGTAGTCGACGGTCATTGTTATTGTCGTTGGTCTGTACAAGGTTTGCAATGTCAGTGTCTTCATAAGCATCCGGAGAAAATCGCATTACGATACACTAAACGAAATAGCCAGATTCATTTTGCTATGAATGGTTTTCGCTTTCAGAGCCGTCTGCAAAGAAAACGATGTCAATGTCCACGGTAAAGCAATATATTTCTTTCGGTGTATTTACGATATTCCTTGGAATTTGTGACACTCGCGTTATTTTGTTTTCATTTCAATCACTCAAGTCATTACGATTATTATTTGTTGTTGCTGTTATCAATTTATTTAACGAGTTTGTCTTCGAGGCGAACTCGCTCCGATCCGACTCCGATCGTCAGTCGTTCCAGTTTTTACGGTTGGTCTTCGCTAATTTCGCTAAAGCCGAAGGTTCCCCACGCCAAGGAAAAGATACTTCAGTTCCATTGAAGTCGTGTCGCATGGACACGAGTAACAGAGAGCGGTGTAAATAGCCGTAATACTGGGCCACAAGAAGAACACAAAGCAAATATTGTTTTCTCGGCATTCAACATTGCGACAGCATAACCAGAGTTGTGCAACGACATTAACCTTGTTCAACAACCCACAACATGACATTATTTCCTCACCCAACCCAACCCAATGCTCCCCAAGAATTTCCACCTCAATTTTCTAATGTTTTCTTTTGGTCTTCTTGATATTTTTCTTCTTTCTATTTGCCGAAGAGAGAAAAACACTGATTCTAAGTGCCGTGTAAAGAGTTCTGTTTGTTTAGGGTCACCTCCGACGTATGTCCGTCCGTCCCTCCCGCCCGTCCGTTGTTTATGGTTCACCCATGTCTTTTATTGTTCTTTAAAAGTTTTTCTGTTACTCTCAATCTCAGGTACGGCGTTTTATTTGCTTCGTTTAGCATAAACTTGCGCATTCCCGGAATTCTATTCGAAACGTCCGCAGAAACCACCGAGCCGAAAACTGTTACCAACATTTCCAGCGAGGTCAGAACAGGTTCTGATCAATTGCCCCAGCAGAACGCCGAAAAGATCCGCCAACAGTCGACCAATAACGCCGCCTCTTATGGCAGCAACTGTTGCTCTGGCTCCAGCTTCGGCTTCGGCTCCAATGCAAGACGACCGAAGAATCGTCGCCTCGGACTTGTTTCAATATCAAGTTCAACCAGTCCAATACCACACGTTAACGGTGCATTGACAGCGGCAACAACCGACGATTCGGCCGGCCACTGACTGCGCGTTCTCGGTGCGTTTGTTCTCGGCTCTCGATGCATCGACAACCAGTTGAACCAGTTGCGCCTCGTCGCACCATAATTCCATACCATTTGCATTGGTTTTTAACTCGGCTTGTGGGCCCGATGTGTGGCAAATGCACATTCAGCCATCGCCACAACACGTTGTTTTCCTTTAGCAACACTTCCTCTACCTGAAGAGCAACTGAACAACAATAGCCCGGTTGTTGGGAACGCAGAACTTTTTATCGCAAAACATTTGCTCAGTTTGAAGAGCTTTCGATAGCCATTATCTTATGCTTCTCTACTTAATTACAGTGTGACATCATCATGTCTATAACTCGACAACCAACCGGTCCATCTCTCACTGCATTTCAGCAAAATTCTGAGAGGGCTCATGCTGCCGGTGCTGATTGATTGACGCTCGATGAAATCAATGAGTCTTCGTCATCTGCTGAGGAGATTTCAATAATTATTATGTTTTACCCATCCACGATTACTACCGCATGCTAGGAAAATATCTTGTTTTTTTTTTTGTAACTCATATCAATGGGCAGTTCTTTGTTCATAATGCATCCAGTCGACCCGTCACTGTCGAGTGATGTTCACAGCATTCTTGGACAGGTTTCTCTGGACCTGGGGATTGTTTTCGAATGAAGAACACTCTGATTTATTACACATGCCGTTACTTCCTTCATAGAGTCATCATTATTGCCCCGCGGTTGAGCTCTGCATTTCCAATGGTGAAACCTGAAAACAAAAACCGTTTTCAGTTTTTATTGGATTATTCTCCATACGCGAGTGATACGATAAAGTCGTAAGAATTATGTGGAAGGGAAGCGAAGGGCAGAGTAGGCAGACGACAAAGGGAAATAGATGAGCTCGGGTTATTGAGGTGAACCATTCTGGAACACAGAAGACTTTATCTACAACACTTTGGACGGGCCACACGATTTTTAATTCCGAAAAGCGATTGACTGAATAATGCATGACTGCACGGTGAATACTACTTATCATCGTCATTTCGTTATCGTAAACTGGTTATTTATTGCATTCTTCGTTCTTAGTAAATGTTGTTCGTGACGACATAGAGTAAGCCATACGATAAGTTATCTATCGACTGAAAGACTATATATTCCAACGCAATGTTCCATAAGTCTATCGGTTCCATAATTAGCGGAAATTTGTTTTTTGTGAATTATTAAAGTCTTTAACTTTCGCAAACAAGATAATCGCACATTAATCGCTATTATCGGATAGAAATTATAATGTTTCTTTCGCCTAATACGATCGGTGCATCGATAGCGGCTTTTGCACCAATCTACGGCGTGTAGTTGGTGATCTCTTGGTGATCTCTTCAACTGAACCCGACTCGTTTGGCTTTTGGCCGGTGACGATGGGTTGATGGCTGCATGATGTGTGCGCGCAGACCTAGTCTTACATTATTTTGTTACTACCCGGTTTGAGCCATGTTGTTGTGATATTGCAGTGTTGTTTTATTTTTCTCTCGGATAAAAGCAATAAAACGGTGCACTCTACCGTAACCCGAATGATGACGACGACGGCGGCGATGAAGCGTCGTTGCTCATGTGTTGTAAGTGGGGTTTTTGTTTTTGTACTCCACATCTTGGTGGTATTTGTTGTCATTGTTGTTGTTGTGTTTGTTGGCCCCATGCAGATTGCGCCATTTGACGCAGTGTTCCACATCAGACTTTACTTTACCAGCAACAGCGCCAACAACAAAAACGACAACAACGGCAATAACAATGGCAACAACAGAAGCTTGAAATAAAGTTAACAGGTCATGAAAAGTTCAGCATTTCTGTATTATTGCCGTGCGACTGGAAAAACAAAACATTTCGTAAATTTTTCCACCTCGATATCAGCCGAATAGTAGTTGTGTTTTTATGACCCATAGCAAACCCACCCTGGGTCTTGGCTGGCGGCCATTGAAACTCCAAAATATGCCGATGATTAAACTTCACACTTGGCTGAGGGTGAGGGTGGTGTCGAGGGTTCATTGACACCCAGCGCACGGTTATTTGGCTGCTGCTTCCACTGCCGCCTCATGGAAAGTGAAATCCTCCGGCTCCGTGCACCACATGCTTCAGCATGGAGCCCTCTGCCATCGGAAATGACGTTTCGTGTTCGGTGTTCGCTGATCTGGTTCCATGCCGGACGCCGCAGGTTGGTCGAGGCGGCCGATGCTGCTCGTTTGGAACCAATTAATGCAGCCCCAACGGTGTTTTTGCATATAATTTTCTCTCCTTTACGTTTTTATTTTTTGTTTTCGAATGGACGAGTATTACAATCCCACAAATAAGCCCAAAAATCACTTTCATCGCAATTATTTAGCATTACAGCTGCGATACGCACAGCGCAACCCCATCGTAAGTCACTCATTCACTTACTCACTCGCCCGAGTCGTGCATCGTAATTTATTTCCATGCAAATGCAGCTGGGGGCAACGAGAAGTAATTAATGGTTCCAAACGAAAGATTTCCCATATGTTGTGCTCGTTCTTTGACTCCGACACTGACTAAATCTTCGTCTGTCCGACTTTCGCTCGAACTTTGCTTTTATTCCTTTGCTCCATTCCCATCTGTTGCTGGACATGATGTCTTTTCTGCCGAGGGGGATTGAAAGGGATCCTTTTAGGTTCTTTAAAATCCAGATTGTCGTTAAAAGCGGAGTAATGAAAATTTGTCACATTAGTTTTCCATCAACAACTCAACATGTTTCCGAGTTTTATCTGCTCTTAGGTTTTTATCGCCCCGGATCCATTTTCATCTCATGATCTTCATTCTAATGATCGTGGGTGAGACATTTCTTTCCATCTATTGATAAACAGACAAGTGTCCCATATGGGAGCGTTTTCTCTACGCGGGATTTGTCGAGGGTGGAAAATACAGCAAGATTTCCGCTCTGTAATTAATGTTAATGCTTGTCAAGATTTTTTCTTACACATCGGCGATAAAACTACTATCGTTGAGGTCGGGGTGGAAATTGAAGATTTTGGAGGAAGATCACACTCCATATTAGAGATAATTTTTAAAGTAAAATTAATTTATTTCTTCGTTCTTGAATTTCCCTTTTGCTCTTGGTACGAGAAGTTCATTTATTTTTTCCTTGCAAGGACAATTATTTTGCTCCTTCCGCAGTCGTCCTCTTAAAGGGAAGTCAACCGAGACTTTCTCTCATACACTGAGAAAATTGCCCCATTGAACTCAATTTATAGTTTGAAGATAATTTTTATACAATGTAAATAAAAATAAAATTATTTTTAATCTTGTTTTTTTTTGTCTTCTAAAATGAATTTAATTTTTTCCCGTGTATAGAATTTGATTTCAGAAACACATTCTTCCGGAGTCACGTTTTGTTGTGTCGTCCTCTCCCAGTTTTGTGTTTATTTTTGTTATTGTTTTCATCAATAGCCTGCATACAAAATGCCGTTATGGCAGCAGTAACAACAGCAAGAAGAACAACATTAAAAGCAACATTCGGTTGGCTGCATTATAAATGAAAATGGTCAGCGGAAGCAACGTCACAAGCAACCGGAAAAGGAAGTTTCTCCGCAGTAGAGTTTTGATTCTGTCTTTATGTTATGTTGTATTTTTTTTCGATTCGTCTTCGTAGGATATTTTCATCGTGAACTTCATTTAAGAAGAAATTCCTTTATTGACTCGAGTCAAAACTAGTTTTTTTTTTTAAACATTATATAAATAATTTTTGTTTGTAGCATATACATTTTTTTAATTATACATATAGCAATTAAAAAAATAAAAATTTCGAGCATAAAAAATAAAAAAAAGTGTTTGTCAGGTGTGGGGTTCGAACCCACGCTCCCTCTCGGGAACCAGAGCTTAAATCTGGCGCCTTAGACCGCTCGGCCAACCTGACTTGTGAGAGCACTCGCGCTAAAGGCCATCAAAAGCGATGCAAATTTTCGCAATTTCGCAATGTTCTAATTTCGACTGCATTTCGAAGGCAACCTTTGCACTTTTCATTGCAAAAATATGCATTGCATTCACTGCATACGCTTCTCTCTCTCTCTCTCTCTCTTGTGACCTTTCCGCCTTTGGTTGCAGTCACCTCTTCTCGTGGTCTCTCCTTCCACCGTTCGATGCAGCAACGAAATCGTGCCGTGCATAGAAACAGCTTTTTGCATTTGTTTGAGCTTTGGCGTTGATTTTCCTTCTTCGGTCGAGAGCTTTTTTCAAAGTTTTCCTCTGTTTGTTTTCTTTTTGTACAGAGTTCGCCTCTGTCGGGAGGATGGGGTTGTAATAAAGATGAGGTGGTGGAGTGGAGTGGCGGGGGAGACTTTTTTAATTCAGTTCAACACCCACGCACAAAGGAGCGTTAATTGCACCGGAAGTCGTTACGAGCCACCGAACAACGGCTTCAAACAAACTCTCTCTCCCACCTTCGTCCCTTTCCCAATAGATGCTGCAAAAGTGGGCTAAAAACTCGAACTCCTTCGGCTCCCCCGGGTGTCTCGAAGGACCCTTGACGTCACGTTAATAGAGTCTCTGTGTGAAGGGGATTGGAGGCGATTTCAACATCACTGCAGTCGCTCTAAATTGAGCTTCGTTGTGCATTCGTGCTTAGGAGCTGTTTGTAGAAATGTTCAGTATTAGGAAAATACTCCTTGAAACTGTCCCTCAAGTCGGCGAATTCGAGTGTCTGTATGCGGTAGCTAAGAGAGGAGCTCAGCACGTGTTGCCATGGGCACCACCCATGGATTCTGCGCCCTGAAACTTGGTCGAAAGGGCGGAATATCGTAAACGAGATGGGAGCTCCCATATCGTAAACGAGAAGGCTGCTCTGGCTACCGCAATCGAAACATCCTTGCGACGTCACCACCGTGCCTTCATCCTCCCCCCACCCACTTGTTCCACCCAACCAGGTCGGTTCCGTTCGAGGCATGGCAGTCGCACTTCCATCCCTGGAAACGCAAATCAGTGCGAGCTGCCACGTCGCGACGTCCGGAAACGCGCAGTACTTTGGAACTTTAAATTCATCTGCGCCACACCGACACACACGAAATCTCACCCACTCACACACACATTGACGAGCCGCTTATTGAACAAGTTGGTTCGAAACTCGTGGTCGGTTGGGTTGGGATGCTCCAGTGTCTAATTTATGGAAGCTGCTGAGACGAGTTGTATTTATTTGGATTAACCCGAGAACAGCAATAACAATAACAAAGCACAACAATATCGATCAACTTTAGTCTAATTTTGCATGGTTGTTGTAAACAGTCGGCTCGGGCCGTAACTGGGTCAAAATTGCACCATCCATCAACACGACGCGAACGGAACGGAACGAAACTGTGTCGGAATGGAATGGAACGGGCGAAATTCCAAATCCAAGACCCCAGTTCCAATCAGTCCAGTCGAGTGAATAGAAATCTTTTCTCTCAGTGCGATTCGAGAATTTGTGCGAATTGTGGAGCCTGAGTGTGAAAAAAAAACAAGAACATATTTCACAGATCGGATTCGATGAAAATCTTTCAATTATCTTTCAGTTGTTTTGGTGTATTAAAGTTGTTGTTAGAGTCGTAATTTTCCGATTGAAATCGAGTGTTTCAATTTTCTCCCCAGAGCAAAATGTGTTCACCTTCTTCGATTAGATTGAATGAACAATTTTTAAATTGTTAGTTTTTAGTCTTTTATATTTTTCATTATTTTTTTTCGGTGTATACTTGGTTCTTGTGAATATTTCTAAGTGTAGAACAAATTACTGTAAAGTACAGTTAATTGGTGAAAATTGTTCTCCACTGCATTGAATACCATTTAATTGCAAAGAGTTCCCTGTATCGACTCCGCCCCCCTCGACCCTGAAGCGGAAGGGCGTTGTTGTTGGTGCCATACGGCGACAGCAGCAGCAACAATTATTGATTCTCAGTCGTACAAAACAATCGAAAATATTTCGCCATGGATTTCTACACAAACCCCGAGAAACGTCCAGCGGGCGATGGTGAGTTTTTTCTTCCCTCTGTGCATGATTCGATCCTTTGTCCCAACCCTTTCTCTGAGCTCTGAAAAATTCACACTCAATTGAATGGAGTCGAAAATTAATTAATTGATTGCTTATCATCGTCAACGATATCTTGGAATTTTTCGCAACATGTTCGGTTTTTTGACACCACTTCCACTTCTCGCAGTCTCGACATAATTCAACTTAATTAACTACAAACTCTGTTGTAAGTGTATTGCGTTTTAAACATCGTCCCATGAAACGGTTTCTGGCCTCTTTAAGGCTTTCACACGTTCGAACAAGTCGAGCCTACTTGATTTTTTTATTTCATCCTCGGTAGCCCTCTTGTAGGTCGCTTTGGCTGCCATGCCTTGTTTCATTATACCGAAGTTACATCGCATTTCTGCGGGAAGTTCTTGCAAACACGCGACCGAGTGGAGAAACTGCCAGCCAGCGACAGCAGGAAGGAAATCACTTTGCGCTCCGGCCGACCAAGCTTTCTGTCTTCCCACCCTGGAAATTCCTTCCTCACCATCGCCAGTGTCGACGTCGTCAGCATTATTATCATTATCGCGGTCGTTCTATCACTTCTGCTAAACGATTGCCGTAACCGTGATTCCGACAGTCGACACGCGATGCAATTTACTTCGACATAATCTGCATCGTTCTGTGCTCCCTCCTTGGGAACGATCTGATCATGTTGATATCGGGAAACGAAATAACTTTATTTGTATTTGATTTTCCTATCATTCCTTTGCTCACAACAATAGATTTTCACCGGAAACCCAGCCGGACATTTCGTCTGTCTTCATTGAAATGTTCTCTTTTCTCCGTCCTTTCTTTCTGTTCTGTTCCCTTTCCGCGCCATACAAGTCAAGAGCTTATTGTCGTTTTTCCAGCCAAGGCTATCAATTACCTTGTGTCATGCTCTCTGGTATTGACAGCAACCCCTACGTCGTCCCCGCCAAGCTCCCCAATCGCTCCTTTGTTGCATTGGAAATACTTCCTGCTGTGCACTGTCTACCTTTGCGTTGAACCTGTGGCCGAAAACATTTCAGCCATGCATAATCCTGGTAATGATGGTAAAGTTGGTTGAGCACCTATCCTAACCCAAAGACAGGTGAAGGAGAGTCTAAGAGAGGGTGGGAAAGTCACTGTATTGCTTACCGAAAGACGGAATAGTCATAAACTCGGAATCCTTTGGAAGCTTCTCTACCTTTGTTTCTGTGACTTTACAATTAAACACAGAATAAAATAAAAAACATTGTTTTACTGGTTTTTATCAGGAGTAAATATAAATTATTTAAAATAGTGTCCGTAATATAATTTCTGCATACACAATTCTGAAGCCAATATCATGGAGTATGTATTTACGATGTATCTTTGGTGCATCTTTGATGCCACCATCACCAACTCTCCTTCTTCATTATCATCGCTGGGATCTCTCCCTCGCGAGAGTGAGTGAGAGGCATATCATCACTCTCGTCCTTAATGGATCCTACCTTTTTTCTGGTTCCAGAAAATCTTGATTCACTCCTTCCTCGTTTGCTTCGTTTCCACTGTAGCGAATTGCGACGACCCTTGGCCATGGATTCGCGCTCCGCTTGCTGATCGGAGCACACAAGATACATGGCTTGATGTTTAACGACCCGCTCCCTTTCCCTTTGTTCCTCCTCCTCCCCTTCTTGTTACTTTTCTTAATCATCATCGATGTTGCCTTCGCTGTAAAAAAATATGCAAAAACTACAGTCGACTGCACACGAACGGACGAGAGAGAGACAGAGGGAGAAAAATGTTCCCGTGATGCGACATGACATTTTCTCTTATTCAAATTCTCTATATGCATATATTTCGTTCAATTCCTCGGAGGCGGAGGTGGAGCAAAGGGTGGCCCTGCTTCTTCCGCCATCGTGTCATGTCATGGGCATTGAGTCCATTCATTGTCAATGTCGTCGGTGGAAGAGTTTCCATCAAGACACAGGCAGCCGACCATCGACTCAAGACGTCCCATGCTCGCAGTCAAGTGCAATTATTAAAAAGCAGAACCAGCAGCAAGGTTCTCTTTTTCTTTTCTCCTCCTCCTCCTCATCGCCGTCTTCTGCATCTCCCGGGTTCGTTGTCTATGTATGTATGGATGCCTGGGGCTTCCTTCCACATGGAATGCGGTGGAAGCAGCTGTTAATGATCACGAGTGTCGTCGAGGACGTTGAGCCAACGTTGGAGACCGTTGCGGATGCGGAGCAGGAGGAGGGAGTCTACGCTGTGCTTAAGACTAAACGTTCTGATCATATCATACTCTTCAGCTTCCCATCTTCTTCTTCTTCCGCAGAAGATTCCCTCCTTTGCCTTTGGCCTTAATTATACCACGATGGAAATATTCCTTCTTCGGATGCGGGTGCGGTTCATGTTGTGATGTACCGAGTTGTAAATGATGTTAAATTGGTCGGAAAATGTGTACTAATTTGCGCATTGCACTCAGATTGAAATCACGTGAGAACATTTCATTCCATCACTCATATCCGAGGAGAGAGACCCATCCACAGAGTAGGAGTATAATAACTCATTCTCTTCTCACTCTGACTCCTTTTCATGCCTTTCAACACCCACACAATAACGCCATGGAGGCGACACCAAAGGCCTGCTGACTGTCGTTTTCTGTCTTCTCTTTGGCCGAGGCGAGGCTTTAAATTGTGTTCCGAGATTTCATGGTCAGTGTTGGTGTTGTTGTTGTTGGTGCTTTATGTCCACTCACTACCGACCTCTCGGAGTATACGAAGCATTTATTCAAGCTCTATTTTTAACCCTTTCATGTGTCTCTCTGAATGTCTGTCTGGCTGTCCCTCGGTGCATTGTCGATGGATGCTTTTTGCAAGTTCTCCTATCTTCGCATATTGTATTACGATGTGTCCGTGGGTCATTTTCTGCTGAACGTCGCCATGGCACACGCGACACCACGTTCCGATTCGCGACGATCCGGCATTAAGTTAAATGAATTTCACCTTGTTTGGGTTTCAGCTACAGTTCATCATTGGTCTTAATGGATGGATAACGTCGTTTGTTGTCGCACATACATATGTATATTATTATTATCGTTGTTGTTGTTGTTGTTGTTGTTGTTGTTGTTGTTGTGATGTACTACACTTGATGCCATTCTTAATGGGTTGCGGTTTCAAATAACGCTTTTGTCTCGAGAGCTTTTCGAAACCATCACCACAAACCCAAGCACTCGGTTTTTCGTTTCGGTGGAACCGAACCGTTTTATGTGGGTGACTTTTGACATGATTTGATTGTTTCGAGGCTCGACTCAATTATTCTAAACAATATAATTGCGGTCCAGTGATTTGCATGCGATCAGAGATCGATTCGTCTGTTTATTTAATTCGTTCTTCAATCGAGATCAGTTGGTTATATTGATGGAATATTGATGAGCATGGCACATGCGAGGTTTATGGGAATTATCTCCGACGTCAGCGATTACCTTAGACGACATCAATAAACAGTCCTTCATTCGTAAGAGACATGGGGTCTTTGCAATGAGGTTGATTCCATCTTTCTCCGATAAAGACGACCCCAATGTCCTTATTAAATTTTGGTGTCTAATTATTTGACAAGCCCATTGAACGATATCAGAACGATTGCAAACAGTTGTTCGGTCTCAGTTGGGTGGTGAATGTCAGATAAAGGTATATTTATACCTTCTACCTGCATACAGATGTATGTTTGTATGTATATATACTTAAAAGCTTGAACTAAGCATTTTTGTTGAAGTAATCTGCGACAAAGCTTTTAATTATCTGCAAACACCTTCTCTGTATTAGCCAAAACACCTTTGTATTAATTAGTGTCTCGTGTTCAGCTGTTCTTCCCTCCTTCTTCCTCGCCCCTCGTCTCTCCTTCACTCATTTACGTTCGGGAAGTTTGTATAGGGAGCTATTTTCTGGCCTTCTGCTGACAAACATTTGAACCTAAGTTAGTGGCGTTTACCTTTTCTCTTGTTCATTGTTTTATTTCGTCTACGTCCGACTTGTCAACTCCACGTTCTTATCATCGTGGCCGTGAGTCACTGGCCAGAACTCACGACCAAGTAATCAACTCCCGATCGGTGGAGCCAACGAACATGGAAAGAGAGAGAACCGGAGACAAAACAAACGCGACGAAATTTTGCCACAAAAGCACAAAAACGTCATTTGTTGGAGAGGACGTGGGGAAAGAGAGAGCGCAGGGAGGGCGGCGAAGGTAAGCCCTGGAGTTGGAGGAGGCTAAGAGAGACTGCGACTGACTGAGAGCGGCAGAATGCGAGAGCGAGAGAAGTTCTGACAACCATCGCTAATGGTGCTCGAAAGCAGCGGCAGAGCAGCTGTTCGCTTGGGCCCAATGGCCGCGGAGGGACGGACGGGGGCGCGAGGGAGCCCGTATCGTACCCACTGAGTCCCGGTCCCGCTGTGGCGGCGGGCAAAAGCCTCACTTCAGTTAGTTGAGTTCTTAGACTGGTGCAGAGAGCATTGTTTCATCGTCTATTTTCCGGTGTTCGGCTGTTTTCTTCTCGCTGCCTTTCGAATCCGCGGTAACTCTCGCTGATAAGCCCACGAATACCAACCCCGCCGCCCACTTCTGTTCTGACTGCTTGAGTTCTGGAATTAATGTTGAAATTCTCTTTTCAGTGCGCAAAATGGACACACAGCTCGTGTGGGCGCGCGATCCCACCGAAGGATACATCCAGTGCCGGATCAGCGAGATCGGCGCCAAGGAGTTCGAGGTCACGCCGATCGACAAGAAGTTCCAGAAGCGCACCTGTCATGTGGACGACATCTTCTCGTCGTGCGATGGCCCGCAGGATCACGACGACAACTGTGAGTTTTCCCAGAGAATTCTCTCTTTTTTACTCTCTCTTGATAGTTATTGGTAGTTATATAATACAAACGATATCGCCGTCGTCGCCCCATGTGAAGTGTTTACAGTTCTCTTGCTCGTTCTCTCTCTTCCGACTCACTCCGAATCATATACTGTAGCCCACGTCCGGAGGCTTCGGAAATTTTGGCTCGCGCATTCCGTTTTCGCCAATAAAAAACTTGATTGTGTGATTGACAGTGGTTTTGGGATCACCATGTATCATG
This sequence comes from Coelopa frigida, assembly GCA_017309665.1. NCBI lineage: Eukaryota > Metazoa > Arthropoda > Insecta > Diptera > Coelopidae > Coelopa > Coelopa frigida. The sequence goes on from CM029561.1 coordinate 1,074,292, forward strand.
ATTATTTACTAAAAGCTCTTCATGCTTCATGTATGGAAGAACACTTGAGTATTATCAGGAATCTCGTCTATGTCGGAAGTAATTCCAGTCGAAACGATGGCCATTAACATTACCAGGAACGTGACAATTTCCCCACAACAAGAGAACTTCTTTGCTTTGTCTACCGTCTTTCGAAATGTCGTTCGTGGTTTAAGTTTTTACGACCTCTGGCGGGATTCTGTTTTTGTTTTTGTGTCCATTGTGTTCCCATTTGGATTCCTTCGAAACCAGAATGGAGTTTCTGTCGCGGAGTTTACGACACAGAGTTCTGCAACTTGTGCTGTAACCGGCTCTGACCACACAACCCCGCCATCCCTCCCCGACTCCCCCTTGGTCGCCATGAAATCGGTCTTTTATTCCCATTTTATTGCCCCGAAACGCTCTTCTGGCGGTTTTAGTTTTCAATAACTTAAGAGTGAAATTATGTTAATGCCATGATTTATTTTATGCACGATTTCTTTCTTCGTTTGAAATTACGTTCGGTTGTTGTTGTTGTTATTGTTGTTGTTGTTGTGGTTGTGACCGCCCTGGGACGACATGAAGAACGCGATCGGTTCACTTCACGAGACACGATGATGATTTCGAACGATTTCATGGCTTATTTGTACTTCGTGCTTCTATTTCTTACCACGAATTGTTTGATCTTTGGAACAGAAGAGTAATTGTATTTGGTAAGAGAGAGAGATGGAATCGGCATCTACGTGGATTCTAATTCCTGTTGACATCTCGGTCAAAGTGGATATCTTCACAGTTTGTGGGTCATCTGAGTTTGCTAACCCTCGTCCTACATTCCAGGTGAATTAATGCTGCTCAACGAAGCCACTTTTTTGGACAATTTAAAAACACGTTACTACAAAGATAAAATCTACGTAAGCACTTTGAACATTTCTTCAAATAAAATGGGGTCTTTAATTCTTCTGTGAAATCGTTTAGACCTATGTGGCCAACATCCTCATCGCTGTGAATCCATATCGCGAAATCAATGATCTCTACTCCTCGGACACCATCAAAACGTACAACGGACGTTCCTTGGGCGAGCTGCCGCCGCACGTGTTTGCCATCGGTGAGTACCGGATCCCATTTGTCAACACCGAGCCGCCTGCTAATATCCCCAGCTCTCTTGCAGCCGACAAAGCCATACGCGACATGCGCGTCCTGAAGTCCTCGCAGTCCATCATCGTGTCCGGCGAGTCCGGGGCGGGCAAGACGGAGTCCACGAAATATTTGCTCAAGTACTTGTGCCACTCGCACGACAGCGCCGGCCCGATTGAGCAGAAAATCCTGGACGGTATGCAGATGCTGGTGCTCGAGAAGACTCGTTGTTATTAATGTCTCTTTTAATCTCTTGCAGCCAACCCGGTGCTGGAGGCGTTCGGCAATGCGAAGACCACGCGCAACAACAACTCCTCGCGCTTCGGCAAGTTCATCGAGGTCCACTACGACTCCAAGTGCCAAGTGGTCGGCGGCTACATTTCGCACTATCTGCTGGAGAAGAGCCGCATCTGCTCTCAGAGCTCCGAGGAGCGGAACTACCACGTCTTCTACATGCTGCTCGCCGGCGCCCCGCAGCAGCTGCGAGACAAGTTGGGCCTGGGGAAACCGGACGATTATCGGGTATGTAGTCTCGTGGATTACTTTATGGTGGCTATTTCTGTGCACTTCACACAACTATTTTGGGGATAGCTTTTTTGTTTTCCCGTAAAGAGTTCTCTAATGAGAAGATAGTGTTAGAAGTATTTCCAAGATAGTGCTTATCAGAGTGTCATGCAAACAATGGAATTATGTGTCACTGGCGTCTTGTATCGCTTCGTAGAAATCTCTTCACCAAAGATACCTCTTTTGATACAGTTTATAGACATTTAAACATGGGCATGTCTATTAATTTATATACTACAATAAAGGGTGGGCAATGTTGGTAGGTGGAAGGTTTAATGTTTTCAAAAATGCATCTTTTAACATCGATTCATCGCTTTCCTTTTCAGTATCTCTCCGGTTGCACGCAGTACTTTTCGAATGCCAAAACGGAGCAACTCATTCCGGCGGCTCAAAAGTCCAAGGACCACCTGCAGAAGGGACCGCTGAAGGACCCCATCATCGATGACTACAAACACTTCCAGAATCTCGACAACGCTCTGGGGCGTTTGGGTCTGAGCGAGGTGAACAAGATGGAGATCTACTCGCTTGTTGCGGCGGTCCTCCATCTGGGCAACATCTCCTTCGAGGAAATACCCGACGATGTGCGCGGGGGCTGCCAAGTGTCCGACTCCTCGGAGAAGTCGCTGACCATCACGTGCCGTCTGCTCGGCGTGGACCCCTCCGAGCTGAGGCAGGCGCTGGTTTCGCGCGTGATGCAGAGCAAGGGTGGCGGCGTCAAGGGCACCGTCATTATGTGAGTTCAACAGGAATATTTTCTACTCAGGCCAATTATTTAATTTCAATCTTTGCAGGGTCCCTCTGAAGATCTATGAGGCGAGCAATGCACGCGATGCCCTGGCCAAAGCCATCTACAGCCGCGTCTTCGATCGCGTGGTGGGCCTCATCAATCAGAGCATTCCGTTCAAGGCCTCCAACTTCTACATCGGCGTCCTCGATATCGCCGGCTTCGAGTACTTCACGGTCAACTCGTTCGAGCAGTTCTGCATCAACTACTGCAACGAGAAGCTGCAGAAGTTCTTCAACGACAATATCCTGAAGAACGAGCAGGAGCTGTACAAGCGCGAGGGCCTGAATGTGCCGGAGATCACCTTCACCGACAACCAGGACATCATCGACCTGATTGAGTCGAAGGCGAGCGGCATTTACACCCTGCTCGACGAGGAGTCGAAGCTGCCGAAGCCCTCCGCGGTCCACTTCACCGCCGAGGTGCACAAGGCGTGGGCGAATCACTTCCGCCTGGGGCTGCCGCGCTCGTCTCGCCTCAAAGCCCACCGCACCCTCCGCGACGAGGAGGGCTTCTTGGTGCGTCACTTCGCGGGCGCCGTTTGCTACAACACGGTGAGTTGAGTTGGTGAAAATCTTACGAAGAAATCGCTAACATTCGTCTTTGCAGGAGCAATTCATCGAGAAGAACAACGACGCCCTGCACGCCTCCCTGGAGGGCTTGGTGCAGGAGTGCGAGAACCCCCTGCTGAGGTCCCTCTTCCCCTCCGGCAGCAGCTCCGTCACACGCGGCAAGCTGAACTTCATTTCCGTTGGGTCCAAATTCAAGACCCAGCTGGCCGAGTTGATGGAGAAGCTGGAGAAGAACGTGAGTTGATGAAACACGATATCTTCGGATGGTTAATGTTAATCTTACGCTCTCTGCAGGGAACCAACTTCATCCGCTGCATCAAACCCAACAGCAAAATGGTCGATCGCGACTTCGAAGGCGGCCTCGCGTTGGCCCAGCTCAAGTGCTCGGGCACCATCTCCGTGCTGGAGCTGATGGAGCACGGCTACCCGTCGCGTGTGCCATTCGCCGATCTCTACAACATGTACAAGTCCTACTTGCCACCCGAGCTGGCCAAACTGCCGGCCCGCACGTTCTGCGAGGCGATGTTGCAGTCGCTCAACCTCAGCTCGAAGGACTTCAAATTCGGCATCACGAAGGTCTTCTTCCGCCCGGGCAAGTTCGTTGAGTTCGACCGCATCATGAAGTCCGACGCGGAGAATCTGCTGGCCATCGTGGCCAAGGTGAAGAAGTGGTTGATCCGCTCTCGCTGGGTGAAATCCGCTCTGGGTGCTGTGTGTGTCATCAAGTGTGAGTTGCTTGTCGGATGATTTCGAGTGTCCTGGTGGCTCATGACCCGCCTTCTATTGCAGTGAAAAATCGCATCAAATACCGCAACAACTGCGTTCTGCTCATGCAGCGCGTGGTGCGCGGCCACCTGGCCAGAAAGCAGCATCGCCCGCGGTACATGGGAATATCGAAAATCAATAAAATTCGACAGAATGCTCAGAAGACGGTTGAGATCGCCAGCGGCTTGAAGTCCGGACGTGAGGAAATCGTCAACGAAGTCGGCAGCATCAACAAGCAAATTGACGAGGCCATCAGAAATATAAAGGTGAGTTAGTACAAATTCAGTTTGATATGCAAGCTAACCTTGTGGATTTTCTTGAATTTCAGGCTAACGCTAAGATCACATCAAGGGAGATCGATAATCTGTATAATGGCGTCATGGCGAACATGAATAAACTCACTGTGGACTTGAACACCAAGCTGAAGGTGAGATCAAAAACATTCTTGAGCTTAATAATTGATGTTTATATATTCCTGATTCCTATTGATCGATGTTGAATCAAATCTCTTAATTATACACTAATGCTGCTTAAATTTCTCAGACAACGCACCGGCACCTAAAAGTGTGTCTTTATTTTGATTTCAATATAAAAGTATATTTCGGTAGTTGGCTAAATTCTGTACACAATATTTCTATTGCTATGCTTACCAATCTCCTCATGTTTTGAATTTGTTCTCAATACGTGTTCTGTCCTTGTGTACTTTAGGAACAGCAACAGGCCGAGGAGCAGGAGCGCCTGCGCAAGATCCAGGAAGCTCTGGAAGCGGAACGTCGCGCCAAAGAGGAGGAGGAGCGCCAGAAACGCGAAGAGGAGGAAAACAAACGGCTGTAAGATGGATGCTTATTCTGATATAATTCAAGAGTATACTAAATATACATTTACTGTCAGTAAATCCGAAATGGAAGCTCGCCGCAAGGCCGAAGAGGTGCAACGCCTCAAGCAGGAGGAGGAGGATCGCAAAGCTGCACTCGTTCTGCAGGCTCAGCTCGAGAAGGAGGCGCAGGACGATGCCAAGTACCGCCAACAGCTGGAGCAGGAGCGGCGGGATCACGAGCTGGCCCTTCGCTTGGCCACCGAGTCCAATGGTCAGGTGGAGGACAGTCCGCCAGTTATTCGCAAGTATGTTGACGTGATCGTGCCTCCAGAACAGGGCACATGTTTTTGTACATATGTATGTAGTCCGTAGGCTCCCAACTGCAGTATTACATTAGCACCGAGTTCTAATTTAAGTTTAGTTAGTTCTTTGTTTATCGTTTTGTACTCGTCTGTGTCGTTTCGTTGCAATGTGTAATATAATCCAATATTTTTTAGTTATTCTCTCTTTCAGTTTATGTACAAAAACACATTTATTATATGCCTATGAACATTATTTATCACAAATCTTTATATATTTCTCTCCTCTCAGTGGTCAAAGTGATATTTCGCCAATGGGTCCAAACAAACTTATCAGGTACATAAGCACGGTTTTTTACAGTCTCATTGATGATTTAAAAATGGAAATTAGAATAGTCTGAATACTAATGAAATTAACAATTCATTACCGTTTGACTAATATTAACTAATTAATTGATTTGTTTACCTCTTTGAATTTTCAATTCTCTGAACAAAATTGCTCGTATAGTTTTACGCGAGGTGTGACTGCATTTGCATCTCGTTACTACCATAAGTGAGTTGGAAAATTGTAGACCTGAAGATGTATTTTCCTTGTACATACATTAATTAGCTAGTTACTCATGTGGTTTAATTGATGAATTTAAGTTATATCACCCATAACAAAATCACCAAATTTTATTTTATGCTGTAAAGGCCAATGCAAATAGTGGTTATATGGTGTCTCTCACATCGATTTAATACTCCACTATGTCTTCTTTAACATTTCTCCATCGCACTCACCACTCACTCACCTCAATCTCATATTTTGTCATATGAATTGCTGCTTCATTTATCTGTCCTTATCATGACACCATGATTTATTTGATTTTGGTTTTACTCTGAAATGCAGATCCGAAAATGTGCGCGCCCAACAGCAGCTCTTGGGCAAGCAGAAGTACGATCTATCCAAGTGGAAGTATTCCGAACTGCGAGACGCAATCAATACATCCTGTGATATTGAGCTACTCGAGGTGAGTTTCAAATACCCTTCCAATATGACTGGGAATGATCGTCACTACTTCTATTTAATAGGCGTGTCGTCATGAATTCCATCGCCGCTTGAAGGTCTACCATGCCTGGAAGGCAAAGAACCGCAAACGCACCACCATGGACGAGAACGAGCGTGCGCCCAAGAGCGTCATGGAAGCTGGTTTGTACTCAGTTTCATTTTAATCAATTGTCCTTTCCATTTAATTCAACTAATTCCTTATTGCAGCATTCAAGGCACCCCCATCGGTGCAGCCGAAACAGGAAATCACAACCGCTCAACATCGCTACTTCCGCATCCCATTCATGCGCGCAAACGCTCCGGAAAATAGTGAGTCCTGTGAGATTCTCCAGCTACTGATGTTCACTAACTATGTCCCTGTGTACTTCTAGCTAAACGTGGTCTGTGGTACGCTCACTTTGATGGCCAGTGGATCGCCCGGCAGATGGAGCTGCACGCAGACAAACCTCCAATCCTATTAGTTGCCGGTTCGTATCAGGATGAACTATAAAGAATATATTGTGAGCTATTGTGTTTACTTCAGGTGTCGACGATATGCAGATGTGTGAACTGAGTCTCGAGGAGACCGGACTGACACGGAAACGGGGCGCCGAGATACTCGACCATGAATTCAACCGCGAGTGGGAACGAAATGGCGGAAAACCATACAAAAACCTAGGTGCTAACAAATAAACAAATTACACATTAACGCAAGGGCATAACTAATCTAAATGTACGAGAGACCAGAAAATCAAATGAAATTAGTTAAACAAATTTTTATAATACAAAATTATAAAACCACAATAGAAATAGCAAGTAGTTGAACAGACTTATTTTTGCAAACATTTGTAATGCCGATAGAAGAGGTTCTAAACTTTCGGTTTCCGTATTCGGTTTCCGTATTCGTTTACACAACTATCAGAGGGGAGAAACAACATCCACGTTTGGGAGGAAGTGCCTTTTGTGTTTCATTGTTTCATTTCAGTTTGGCATCCATTCGAAAGCCACTGAGAAGAGCGTAGAATTTTTAATTAGCATAAAATAATGAAAACTTACATGTAACTCTAAATGTAACAAGTATTAAATATGAAATCAGATAATATGACTTAAATGTAACTCGATGTGCATTCAAATCCGTAGAGAGAAACAACAACAGTATTCGAAATAATGAATTCCAATCCGCGATGCATTTTGTACCCAGAATAAACATAATATTGACCCCAACTCTACATTTATCGAACCGATTTGCATTTAAACGAAACAATACAATATAAACCAACTACAAATACAACTGAATGTAGTTTCCAATCGTCGTCGTGTGGCGTAAATTCAAAACAAATCAATATAATATACAAAATCATATCCAATTCAAAGCGAATCAAGCTCATTCCTAATACTATGTTTGTAATATCATGAACTTATTCAAGATTATTTTAAAATTGTTGTATATTTGAAGATTATATTATGCAGTTAATACTTGAGTCGAGATCGAGGCATGTCGAAAATGATTGTGTTTGAAGTTTCCACATTTTAAGAAATTAGAAGTGTAATTAATAAAAACTATTACTATTTATATGTGTTTCAGTTAGTATTAAATCGATTCTACAATGTATTCTATTAAATATGCAATGGAAAAATAATTATTTACATGAAAACGAATGCTGAAATAAATGCTTACTATTTATACCTCTAAAACGAATTGATTTATTTTAGGTCATCCTGAGATTGAGCTAATCTTAGCTGTATATAACGATAGTGTGTATGAGGGTTGCGGCTAACGAATTGGTGTTTCCTCGTTATACCACCCTAATTGGCCCCCACCCTAATTACACGGGGCAGCGAAACTCGGTGCTCCAGTTTTTTTGTAGAAAAGTGAATAACCACAACCTCTGTAAGTAAAGTTCACTGCAGAATGCTTTGCATTGCGATATTGTTTTGCATACATAGTTGTGTGTGCAAATAAGTGATCTACATTGTGTCTACAAAGCCAATGTTTATTCATTATGCTTAAAAATCATTACATTCTCCTAATTCTTATACTTATATAAAAATGGCTTGATATATAGGAATAAACAAATGCGATAGTTCAGGCGCGGTTTAAGGGTATAAAAGAAGTACGATAAGCTATGTTTTCTTGAGTCTATCGAGACCGTCGCTTGAGATCACATTCAAGAAGCCATTTCGCTCACTTTTAAACACAAATAGCCTATTAATATCCAAAAGTTGAAGGCTCTTGTTTTCTCATCAATGGAAATGATTCCGGCAGCCCTTCTCGGTATTCAAAGCCAGGTACCCGGGCTTTCCAGCATGCCCGGTCGGAAATCGGGAACACTAGTTGGAAGCAGACAGGAAAACACCCCTGCAGAATGAGTTAATTGTGATCATATGCATTACGACATGGATTTGCATACATACAGTGACAGAAAACCATTGATCGATTGGTTTCCCGTATATCAGCATAGTGCTAAAAAATAAGTAAAGAAGAGGAGTTTCAATATTTTTCAAAAATTCTTATAATTTTATTAGCAGGACCTTTTTTTCCAATGAAGCCTTTATCACCTGACCAAACCAATCAACTGTAATATTTAAAAAAAAACAAATCTTTGAAAACATCCTATAAGTAGTTCATGTTTGAATTAGTCCTGTTCTACCTTTAACTATAACTCTATAACACTTCAAACTCCCTTTATTTTTATGGTGTATATTTTATTATTTTGTCGCACTATGCTGAAGTACGCAAAACTTATTAACATGCAATCAATAGTTGGTGTCACTGTACAGTGTAGATGTTCGTGCAAATACGAATAAATGTTTATGCATTCTGCTTAGAATCATTATAATTCATTATAATTCGTATACTAATATAATAAAATGTGATAGTTCAGGCGAGGTTTTCCACTATAAAAGAAGAACGCATGGCAATGTTTCCTGAGTCTATTGAGACGTTCAGTAGTAGCACTTGCTGCGTCCATCGAGACCGTCGCTGGGGATCACATTCAAGGAGCCATGGCAGAAGAAAACATCATCACCGAGTTCTACAAGGACTGCGAAGTATTCATAACCGGAGGATCAGGTGCGCATGTGATAAGAAACCTGAGGTTTAAGGCGAAAATGTCCAACAATCTTTGCTTCCAGGTATCGTTGGCAAAGCGACCATCGAGAAGCTGCTCCGGTCCTGCGACGTGAAGCGGATCTACATGCTACTTCGGCCCAACAAGTACAACACGGTGGAGGAGCGCTTGGAGAAGATCAAGAACGCCAAGGTATGTAGCGTGCGAAATCGGAGAACATCGCGCTCATTGATCCGAAGTTCCTCTGAAGTTATTTCGTGTGCTGAAGACCCAGAAGCCCAAGGAGCTGGAGCCTGTCCTAGGTCTACCCCTCGCCCATGGACTGGGAGCTGTGCCTGCAGATGATCCAAGACGAGAGCAAGCATCATCTGCTGGACGTGTTGACCCAGAAGTGACTACTTCCCCAGTACGGCGTGTGTTTCCCATCGCATCTAACATTGTCTGTCTCTTCTCAGGATCACCGTGGGCTTCCCAAACACCTACTGCTTCACGAAGAACCTCTCGGAGACTATGGTCAACAGATTCCGGGATCGGCTGCCGCTGGCGATTTACAGACCATCGATCGGTGGGTTGGGATGACCTTTAATTGTGTGGAATCTTAACTGTTGAATGTTTTTTTCAGTGGCGTCCGCATTAAGGGAGCCGGAACCGGGGTTTCCGTCCGGGATGATGGGCTTCCTGGGCATTGTCGCGTTGCAAGGTGCGGGCATCCTGAAAACAGTTTGTTGTAAGAAAAATCACATCTTGGACCTCACGCCTCTGGACGTGGGGACCGTTGTGATGTTGGTCCAAACACTGTTGGCGGCCAAGAAATACGAAAAGGGGTGGGTGATTGTGTACTTCGATTAACTCAATGATCATTTCTTCTAAATTTAAATTTTAGCAACTTCGTCGACATTCCCCTGTTCCAATGCTCCTCCCACCACTTGTGCTCTGAGACCACCGCAGACTTAAACAATACTCTGCAAGGGCTCAAAATCTTAGAGAGATTTCCATTAGAAAAGTCTTTCTTGATTCCCCACGTGTACTTGACCGAGTCGCAGCTTGTGCTACAAACTAGTGGTAAGTTCCCTGCAAGAGAGGATCGTTCGATGTCGGACTTAACAATGAATTGCGTAGGTTTTCACACACCAGCTGCTTCCTGCAGCGCTGGCCGATGCCCTGACCGTGATGTGCGGACGCAAACCGGTGATGCTGGGAATCATGCGCAAGTTGTTCTTCTCACTGGAAACCATGAAGGCTTTCAATCACAACAATTACGAGTCCAACGGCACCACGGACATGGAACTTTTGTTTGAAATAACCGAAGGGTAAGAGATTTTGACATCAAATTCACTGGGGACGGTTTAAAACTCGATCGTCTGTGATCAGAACCAATTTCGCCATAAAGGAACCTATTCAAGACGCTATAGTCGATAAGTGTGCAAAGGATTTGGAGAACACGTGGGGGAAGATTCGCGAGGTTATTTTCAACGAGGACGTGTCCACGCTGGACCGCGCCAAGAAGTTACAACTTGTGTGAGTTCATGAACAGCACTTGTGGTCCTTAACGAAAGGAACTTATCTCCCCATCTCTCTCTCTCTCTCTCTCTCGTTGGCAGCAAGAAAGTCCTCTACAACGTTTTACGAGGGGGCCTCGGGTACTTCGTGTTGTCCTCGATCGCAAAACGATTGCAAATTATGTGAATCATGTAATTATCTCGATAAATTATTTGAATTAAGTGTGAGTCTATACATGCTCGACCATTGGTTCCTGGTTTCCACGGTGTCAAGAGTAAAGGAATGCATTATAAATTACTTTCAATACTATCAATATTATGTTAAAAAATAGTATAAATAATCAATAAAATTCCGGTAAATTAGTGTAAACTAGGAATGACGGCTGCTTCGCAGGGGATACACCCTGTATAGGAAATATTTCATTCAAATCAATAACTTTCCTTAAAATAATATATATCTAATTAAAACATTAATTCAGATGTGTTTTTTATACAATAATAATGATAAAATGATAATAATAAATAACAATTAAAATAACAATTAGCACCAGGGATCAGGACCTCAGAGTAGTTGAATACTGAGCACAACACTCATAATATTAGCAATGGAATAGCATGAATATTAGCATGAATTTTCAAAAATTTAGAGGTCGTTACGAATTAACGTCCTTTTCGCAAAATAACGCGTATTTACGGAGATATGAACGATTTAAGTTTTTTTTGAAAAATTGCATGAATTTTAAAAAATTTATAGGTCGTTACGATTTAACGTCCTTTTCGCAAAATAACGCGTATTTACGGAGATATGAACGATTTAAGTTTTTTATGAAAAATTGCATAAATTTTCTAAAATTTAGATTTTTCGCAAAATAACGCGTATTTACGGAGATATGAACGATTTAAGTTTTATATGAAAAATTGCATAAATTTTAAAAAATTTATAGGTCGTTACGAATTAACGTCCTTTTCGCAAAATAACGCGTATTTACGGAGATATGAACGATTTAAGTTTTTTTTGAGAAATTGCATAAATTTTAAAAAATTTATAGGTCGTTACGAATTAACGCGTATTTACGGAGATATGAACTATTTAAGTTTTTTATGAAAAATTGCATGAATTTTAAAAAATTTAGAGGTCGTTACGATTTAACGTCCTTTTCGCAAAATAACGCGTATTTACGGAGATATGAACGATTTAAGTTTTTTATGAAAAATTGCATAAATTTTAAAAAATTTATAGGTCGTTACGAATTAACGTCCTTTTCGCAAAATAACGCGTATTTACGGAGATATGAACGATTTAAGTTTTATATGAAAAATTGCATAAATTTTAAAAAATTTATAGGTCGTTACGAATTAACGTCCTTTTCGCAAAATAACGCGTATTTACGGAGATATGAACGATTTAAGTTTTTTATGAAAAATTGCATAAATTTTCAAAAATTTATAGGTCGTTACGAATTAACGTCCTTTTCGCAAAATAACGCGTATTTACGGAGATATGAACGATTTAAGTTTTATTTGAAAAATTGCATAAATTTTAAAAAATTTAGAGGTCGTTACGAATTAACGTCCTTTTCGCAAAATAACGCGTATTTACGGAGATATGAACGATTTAAGTTTTTATGAAAAATTGCATAAATTTTAAAAAATTTATAGGTCGTTATGAATTAACGTCCTTTTTGCAAATTAACGCGTATTTACGGAGATATGAACGATTTAAGTTTTTTATTGAAAATTGCATAAATTATTAAATTTTTAAAAATTCAGAGGTCGTTTGAATTAACGTCCTTTTCGCAAAATAACGCGTATTTACGGAGATATGAACGATTTAAGTTTTATAAGAAAAATTGAATAAATTTTCTAAAATTTAGATTTTTCGCAAAATAACGCGTATTTACGGAGATATGAACGATTTAAGTTTTTTATGAAAAATTTCATGAATTTTCAAAAATTTAGAGGTCGTTACGAATTAACGTCCTTTTCGCAAAATAACGCGTATTTACGGAGATATGAACGATTTAAGTTTTTTATGAAAAATTGCATAAATTTTCTAAAATTTAGATTTTTCGCAAAATAACGCGTATTTACGGAGATATGAACGATTTAAGTTTTTATGAAAAATTGCATGCATTTTCAAAAATTTAGTGGTCGTTACGAATTAACGTCCTTTTCGCAAAATAACGCGTATTTACGGAGATATGAACGATTTAAGTTTTTATGAAAAATTGCATGCATTTTCAAAAATTTAGAGGTCGTTACGAATTAACGTCCTTTTCGCAAAATAACGCGTATTTACGGAGATATGAACGATTTAAGTTTTTTTGAAAAATTGCATGAATTTTCAAAAATTTAGAGGTCGTTACGAATTAACGTCCTTTTCGCAAAATAACGCGTATTTACGGAGATATGAACGATTTAAGTTTTTATGAAAAATTGCATAAATTTTCAAAAATTTATAGGTCGTTACGAATTAACGTCCTTTTCGCAAAATAACGCGTATTTACGGAGATATGAACGATTTAAGTTTTTATGAAAAATTGCATGCATTTTCAAAAATTTAGAGGTCGTTACGAATTAACGTCCTTTTCGCAAAATAACGCGTATTTACGGAGATATGAACGATTTAAGTTTTTTATGAAAAATTGCATGCATTTCAAAAATTTAGAGGTCGTTACGAATTAACGTCCTTTTCGCAAAATAACGCGTATTTACGGAGATATGAACGATTTAAGTTTTTTATGAAAAATTGCATGCATTTTCAAAAATTTAGAGGTCGTTACGAATTAACGTCCTTTTCTAAAATTTAGAGGTCGTTACGAATTAACGTCCTTTTCGCAAAATAACGCGTATTTACGGAGATATGAACGATTTAAGTTTTTTATGAAAAATTGCATGCATTTTCAAAAATTTAGAGGTCGTTACGAATTAACGTCCTTTTCTAAAATTTAGAGGTCGTTACGAATTAACGTCCTTTTCGCAAAATAACGCGTATTTACGGAGATATGAACGATTTAAGTTTTTTATGAAAAATTGCATGAATTTTCAAAAATTTAGAGGTCGTTACGAATTAACGTCCTTTTCGCAAAATAACGCGTATTTACGGAGATATGAACGATTTAAGTTTTTATGAAAAATTGCATGCATTTTCTAAAATTTAGAGGTCGTTACGAATTAACGTCCTTTTCGCAAAATAACGCGTATTTACGGAGATATGAACGATTTAAGTTTTTATGAAAAATTGCATGCATTTTCTAAAATTTAGAGGTCGTTACGAATTAACGTCCTTTTCGCAAAATAACGCGTATTTACGGAGATATGAACGATTTAAGTTTTTTATGAAAAATTTCATGAATTTTCAAAATTTAGAGGTCGTTACGAATTAACGTCCTTTTCGCAAAATAACGCGTATTTACGGAGATATGAACGATTTAAGTTTTTTATGAAAAATTGCATGCATTTTCAAAAATTTAGAGGTCGTTACGAATTAACGTCCTTTTCGCAAAATAACGCGTATTTACGGAGATATGAACGATTTAAGTTTTTTATGAAAAATTGCATGCATTTTCAAAAATTTAGAGGTCGTTACGAATTAACGTCCTTTTCTAAAATTTAGAGGTCGTTACGAATTAACGTCCTTTTCGCAAAATAACGCGTATTTACGGAGATATGAACGATTTAAGTTTTTTATGAAAAATTGCATGCATTTTCAAAAATTTAGAGGTCGTTACGAATTAACGTCCTTTTCTAAAATTTAGAGGTCGTTACGAATTAACGTCCTTTTCGCAAAATAACGCGTATTTACGGAGATATGAAAAATTTCATGAATTTTCAAAATTTAGAGGTCGTTACGAATTAACGTCCTTTTCGCAAAATAACGCGTATTTACGGAGATATGAACGATTTAAGTTTTTATGAAAAATTGCATGCATTTTCTAAAATTTAGAGGTCGTTACGAATTAACGTCCTTTTCGCAAAATAACGCGTATTTACGGAGATATGAACGATTTAAGTTTTTATGAAAAATTGCATGCATTTTCTAAAATTTAGAGGTCGTTACGAATTAACGTCCTTTTCGCAAAATAACGCGTATTTACGGAGATATGAACGATTTAAGTTTTTTATGAAAAATTTCATGAATTTTCAAAATTTAGAGGTCGTTACGAATTAACGTCCTTTTCGCAAAATAACGCGTATTTACGGAGATATGAACGATTTAAGTTTTTTTGAGAAATTGCATAAATTTTAAAAAATTTAGAGGTCGTTTACGAATTAACGTCCTTTTCGCAAAATAACGCGTATTTACGGAGATATGAACGATTTAAGTTTTTTTGAGAAATTGCATAATTTTAAAAAATTTAGAGGTCGTTACGAATTAACGTCCTTTTCGCAAAATAACGCGTATTTACGGAGATATGAACGATTTAAGTTTTTATGAAAAATTGCATGCATTTTCTAAAATTTAGAGGTCGTTACGAATTAACGTCCTTTTCGCAAAATAACGCGTATTTACGGAGATATGAACGATTTAAGTTTTTATGAAAAATTGCATGCATTTTCTAAAATTTAGAGGTCGTTACGAATTAACGTCCTTTTCGCAAAATAACGCGTATTTACGGAGATATGAACGATTTAAGTTTTTATGAAAATTGCATGCATTTTCTAAAATTTAGAGGTCGTTACGAATTAACGTCCTTTTCGCAAAATAACGCGTATTTACGGAGATATGAACGATTTAAGTTTTTTATGAAAAATTTCATGAATTTTCAAAATTTAGAGGTCGTTACGAATTAACGTCCTTTTCGCAAAATAACGCGTATTTACGGAGATATGAACGATTTAAGTTTTATGAAAAATTGCATGCATTTTCTAAAATTTAGAGGTCGTTACGAATTAACGTCCTTTTCGCAAAATAACGCGTATTTACGGAGATATGAACGATTTAAGTTTTTATGAAAAATTGCATGCATTTTCTAAAATTTAGAGGTCGTTACGAATTAACGTCCTTTTCGCAAAATAACGCGTATTTACGGAGATATGAACGATTTAAGTTTTTATGAAAAATTGCATGCATTTTCTAAAATTTAGAGGTCGTTACGAATTAACGTCCTTTTCGCAAAATAACGCGTATTTACGGAGATATGAACGATTTAAGTTTTTATGAAAAATTGCATGCATTTTCTAAAATTTAGAGGTCGTTACGAATTAACGTCCTTTTCGCAAAATAACGCGTATTTACGGAGATATGAACGATTTAAGTTTTTTATGAAAAATTTCATGAATTTTCAAAATTTAGAGGTCGTTACGAATTAACGTCCTTTTCGCAAAATAACGCGTATTTACGGAGATATGAACGATTTAAGTTTTTTTTGAGAAATTGCATAATTTTAAAAAATTTAGAGGTCGTTTCGAATTAACGTCCTTTTCGCAAAATAACGCGTATTTACGGAGATATGAACGATTTAAGTTTTTTTGAGAAATTGCATAAATTTTAAAAAATTTAGAGGTCGTTACGAATTAACGTCCTTTTCGCAAAATAACGCGTATTTACGGAGATATGAACGATTTAAGTTTTTTTTAGAAATTGCATAAATTTTAAAAAATTTAGAGGTCGTTACGAATTAACGTCCTTTTCGCAAAATAACGCGTATTTACGGAGATATGAACGATTTAAGTTTTTTTTGAGAAATTGCATAAATTTTAAAAAATTTATAGGTCGTTTCGAATTAACGTCCTTTTCGCAAAATAACGCGTATTTACGGAGATATGAACGATTTAAGTTTTTTATGAAAAATTTCATGAATTTTCAAAATTTAGAGGTCGTTACGAATTAACGTCCTTTTCGCAAAATAACGCGTATTTACGGAGATATGAACGATTTAAGTTTTTTTGAGAAAATTGCATGAATTTTTCAAAAATTTATAGGTCGTTTACGAATTAACGTCCTTTTCGCAAAATAACGCGTATTTACGGAGATATGAACGATTTAAGTTTTTATGAAAAATTGCATGCATTTTCAAAAATTTAGAGGTCGTTACGAATTAACGTCCTTTTCGCAAAATAACGCGTATTTACGGAGATATGAACGATTTAAGTTTTTATGAAAAATTGCATGAATTTTCAAAAATTTAGAGGTCGTTACGAATTAACGTCCTTTTCGCAAAATAACGCGTATTTACGGAGATATGAACTATTTAAGTTTTTTTGAAAAATTGCATGAATTTTCAAAAATTTAGAGGTCGTTACGAATTAACGTCCTTCTCGCAAAATAACGCGTATTTACGGAGATATGAACGATTTAAGTTTTTTATGAAAAATTGCATGCATTTTCAAAAATTTAGAGGTCGTTACGAATTAACGTTCTTTTCGCAAAATAACGCGTATTTACGGAGATATGAACGATTTAAGATTTCCATGAAATTTGCATGAATTATGAAATTTTCAAAAATTTGAAATATATTAGTAGTAGTTAGTAGTTATGTAGAGGCATTTAAATGTGTTGAATTTGTCTTATCTTTGAGAAGTTCATGGTTTTCATTTTTTCATTCTTTGCCTAAAACAATTTCATACTATTTAATTTTAAAAAAAGGCAATATTTCAAAAAATATTTTAAAATCTAATCTGGTATATTAACTAACCAGTAAAAATATAAAATTGGAAACATTCGCAGATGTTTACCTGATTTTTGTAGTCGAACGAAGTTCAAAAATCCTCGTAACCTATTAGATTATGTCGACTATAGCTATACCTAAGGAAAAGTAATTTTCCTTCCTCTTTCAATAAAATCGCTTAGACATATATAACATTTTATTTTTCCAATTTGTTTTTGTCATGTCCACTCTGATGGCTTTTCTTGAATACAAATTTCTATCACGGCTGATATCCAATTTTCGACATGAAAAGTTAACATGTTTCATCCGGGAACGATAAATTTCTGCGCAGAAAAATATGTCGTACGAAAATCTCATGATAGAAATTGATTTTGTGCGCATGCGATATAGATTTCTGTCCATGGAAGGTTGTTGTCCCGACTAGTCAAGTCAGCGAAGTCATGAAGCCCTGTTGTGGATCAGCCATAAGTTTATGGCGCGGTGCGGAGTCCCCGATAATGAGGAGTGTTTTTAGGGTGGTTTTGCCATCTGGCAAGAAACAAAAACAACCCCTGCGTGTCGTGTGCACTGTTCTCGTGCGATGTGTTTTTATACCGAATTGAGCCCTTGCCACGTACAACGTCAGGTTGGCCGAGCGGTCTAAGGCGCCAGATTTAAGCTCTGGTTCCCGAGAGGGAGCGTGGGTTCGAACCCCACACTTGACAAACCGTTTTTTAGTGTTATTTTTTTTCCTCCCAATTGTTCTGTTTGTCTTCAATTTTATTTAATTCTATTCTGGTTATCGCTTCATAAATAATTTATATCAGTGAAGTTGAAAAGCAAATTCACTCCCATCAAATACGGCACTTGAGGAGAGGAGCGCGATAACAACAAAGCGAGAGGTTCGCGATAAACAACAACTACAAAAACAACAGCAAGAGGCAAACGTGATGAACAGCAACATCGAACCGGTCGAGCGAAGCGAAACGAAACGAGGCGAAAGGAAACAGTCGGAACAAGTTGGCCGAGACGCTGTCTTCCAGTCGACTCGCGCTCTCCAGACGATTCGAACGTGCCGAACGAACGACGGACATTCGCAGATAAAGCTAGTGTATCGCGTATCTCGTAGATTGTGGACTCGCCTAGTGAATGAAGCTCGTCGTCATTGCTATTGTTTCACATTATTCGAGTGGTTCACCTTCTTCGGTGATTGAGTCTATTCGTTGGAATTCGCTTTGAGCCTTTTCTCGCATCGCGGCTGAGCTGCTTTCAACCATAACAACAACAAAATAGTTCTGGTGACTGATAACATATCAAAGGGAAAAACAACAAGAACAATTAAAAACCACTTGCTGTCTACACAACGTGCTTTGGAACCATTTGTTTCTCTCCGTTTTTCGCCAAGTGTTTTTATTTCGCGCTGAAAAAATGTTCTCAATGAGATTCCTCGCCCTCCTGCTCCTCGCCACAACGACGATCGCGGCAACCCACCTCATCCAGCCAGGTGAGTCCAACTAGCGAAATATATTTCCTTTACAATATAATTTTATAGTCTTTATTCCCACATCATCTGTGAATTCCATTCCACTCCGCAGTTGAAACCCATTAAGAGCCCAGTTTATTCTCTTCCTTCGCCGTCTTCTGATCGTCTTTCGAAGCCTTCTCCGCTCGCCATAGATTCGATTAAGTTCTGAATTTATGCTTAACTTGTTTTGCTTCCCGCAGTTTTGCTATTTTTAATTTTTTATAACCACCCTCCCCTCGCTCCCCCCCTCGGTCTCTTGTCTCTCTCGCTCATCGGGGGATTTCTTGTCATGGCGAGGTTTCGAAATCAAGGCTGCCGCTCTCCGACTCCATTGTTGTTGGTGATTTCCACGGCCCGGGAGGGGATTTACAATTCAGGCCAATTGACAACTCCGGTCGAAAGCAATTTTGCTAAACGCTGCCGATGGTCCTTGGAGGCGATTGGCCCTCACTTTCCCAGGAAGCTTCATCGAACTCCTTGGCGAGTCATCGTCAAAGTCGGAATGTGCATATGACACCTGTGGTTATCTCTTGATATAACCGACCAAGACCTTTAGAAACCTGAGGTTGCAGAGTTTCATCAATCAAATGGTATGATAAAACACAACACAAGATCCTCAAAAGCCGAACCGATAAAAAGTACTCGCGCAGCACACGATAAGATTCTATTCGAAATTATGTGTATTTATCAATTGTTAAGTTATTCATTCTACTTATCAGAAGTCTAAGTGACTCATTCGCATTTAGCACTTCGGCACTTTAGTCGACGCCTGCCCAGCGGCAGATTAAATTGAAATCGACACATGGCGGCGACGGCTCGATTCAGGAGCCCGCCGGTAATTGATTAGCATGTCTTTGGCCCGCTTTAATACCAAGTTGGCCGGCTCGTTATTGTTTCGGCCCTGATATTTTGCGAGAGCCCTCAATGTAAACTGCATTGTAAGCCTGTGAATTTATCGAAAAGGTTAGACCAACAACAACAAGAACAACAACAATGTTCGACCCAACAATTACCCAAATCACGTGACTCGCATACGAAATCAAGCCCACTATCAATTCACAAAGTGAAACCTTACCGTTAAAGCAACGCACGCGCCGCGTTGCCAACGCTTTCAGTATGTCGAGCGCATTAACGGCGCTTAACGTCCCACATCGATTTAAATAATTCCCTCAACTTCAAAATAAGTCCACAATAAAATATATAAACAATTAATAATGAATTATTTTCGAGTTTCCGGAAGGTTTTATTTTTGTTTTATTTTGAAAAATACATAAAAATATACCCCAAATGATTCTTCCTTAAAAATTATAAAATAATTCCCATTTTGAAATGAGGAACAACCTAGATTTGTGATTTTCACGTCTGCTTCCGGAAGGTTTTATCTTTGATTTTGCTTTTATTGGGAAAAATAAACAACTCTCGTCACATCTTCTCACGGTGTTTGCCTCGTTAATACCTCGCTACAGGTTGAATGCCTTTCCTGAGAATCTGTTGACTGTGGTGAATCTCGAGAAAACGGTGGCATATTCATGTTTGTATTTCCATATACTAAGGCTTTTCTGCCCTTCCTCATTTGTGATCGGCAGCAGTTATAAATATCTCGGAGAAATTTAAATTTCTATTGAAAGTGACGAGCGGTGATATGATGTATGAAGGCTTTCATTGTCCTGCTGAGAAAGAGTGAGAGAGAGAGACGGAGATTATCGGATTGGGGACATAAAACTCGTTACCGAAGCCCATTCAAGACATCGTCACGTAGTCGAGGACCAGCAGCAGCTGCAATTGTTGTTGAGAAATCGTTTTCAGCTGTTGATGGTGATGATGCAATTAAAGAAATATAAAAGGTTTTTTATGAAACACACGCAAATATTTCATATCTCCAGCGAATTGTTTTCTCAAAGATTGTACAAAAAATGAAAGAGCAATAAAAAGTAAAAATTCTAAAAAATATACCAAAATAAAGCACCCCAAAGCACGAGTTCTGAATCCGTAAGCAGCGGCGCCTTTCTTCCACCGAGAATTTCAGGTTCATATCTCGCTTATTGTTTTCATGTCTGCTTCGTTTCGATACTGATTCAATTCAATACAGATTCCTTTCATACTTATCGCGATTTCCAATTCAATTGCATGCAAATCACAATTTAATTAATCAATGAATTTATCGTCCCTCCCTTCGACAGGTTCCGCCGGTCCCGCGACGAGTCCCCGCCTGGCCGACGACTCCGACCCCGCGCCCCCAGCTGCCGAGGAGTTGAAGGATCTGAACGAGACGATCTCCGAGGAGGAGGAGGAGGACGAGTCCAGCCACGAGGTAAGCAACGAACGGTGGGTGGGCGAGATCTGGCAGCCGAAACAAAGTGCGCTGTCAGCGGTTTTATTTATTCCCGTTTCAAGCAGCTCTTTTTCCCTTAGTTCCCCCTTCCCTTTGACCATTCGCCCTCCCTCGCGGGGTTCGTTTTGAGAGCGAATAAATTAAGCCCGGAAATCTCGCTAAATGCACGCGTAACCGCCGCCGAAACCGCGGACTCCGGGCTAAAGTCATGTCAAAGCGTTTACCGCGCAAATATTTTGACCAAAACGAGCCTTAGTCACGTCAGTTCGAGGGGTGGCAAAAGGAAAGGGACGGCGAGAACGGTCGGCCGCCATCAGTCAGCGACACCTGAAGTGGTTGCCGCGTAATCGCCGAGAACTCCCCTTCGCCTTTCCATTCGATGACGTCGAATCGGCGGCGGAGCGGATGGAGCAGATGCCGCGGGTGACTCACGAGAAGATGGGGCTCAGCTCGTGGAAACCCCTCCGGCGATTGCCGGAATCTCGATGACGCTTCGTCGCTGAGATCGGGTCAATCGGGCGCCCTCGTGCTGATCGCAACGAGGCCCCGTCGACTTGGAGAGAGGGAGGAGCGCGACGATCACGTTCAGGTATTCGGTATTTGGCATTCGATAACTCCGTTCGCTCGGTTGTCGGTTCATCAAAGTGACCTCATTGCACTTTGATCGCTGCTCCATCGGTTTTGTCACGATCTCGGCGGGTTTCTGAGAACAGGAATCCCAGGAATGTTGGAATGCTGCTTTGTGTTTAGTATACCTATGTTTGGGTTATGATAAATCGCCGGAGTCCCCTCTCAGTTCAACAAGCCTCGCTTAATCTCTCAATGAGTAATCTCTTGGTCGAGCTTCCGCGATGTGGTTTCTTCGAAATCTACCGCAATCAAGATTCTCGTCACAGCCCTTTCTCCTTATCGGACAGACAGCTCAATAGGAGAAGTAATCGGTCAATCGCTATCGGTATCGAATGGGGTCTGTGGGATATCAAGAGACTGACAAAGTCCACGATAGTGGAACCAGACCAGGTTTAATGACATTCCCTCAATGCCGCAACTACGGGTTTCTCTGCTTTTACAACTGTTGTCTTTCGCGAGTAAGTATTGAATATTGAACCCCACATGTACATAAATATGTTTGTAATTGACTGGATCTCGGCTTCCACACGAGCGCCGTGAAACGCTTCGAAACTCGCACGGTTCCAGATCAAGCAAACAATCACGATAATGAGCGATTATTACATTCTCATCCATGTCATTAGCTGTAATGACTTTATTCGCACGATCTCTCGTCAATATGCTTAGCTAAATATTGATTCTGAAAATGCCTTTAACTGTGAAATGCTTAACTATCTCTCCTTGGTTCCAGAACCCGGCCCCGCCCGCCTCGTCCTTCGCCCACCGTGACGAGGACATGCCGCGCGTCGAGTCCAACCTGAGCCAGCAGCAGTCGCTCAAGTACGACGTGGAGATCCTCGAGGCCGAGGACACCAGCCGGCCCAGCGTGGAGCTCGAGGAGCGCTACAAGTGAGTATCCGAGAACCCCAGAGAAACAAAACTAATCCCTCTTTCCCCCACCCGCAGAGGAGCCTCCATCGACTTGGACACCGACACCTTCTTCGCCGAGGACATCGAGATGCACGGCGGCGGCGACCGGACCTTGAACCAGAGCCACCTGGTGCTCACCGCGGTCCTGGTGGTGCTGGCGCTCGTCTCCATCGGCCTGTACTCGGCGCTCGTCATCTGGCGCTCGCACCTAGAGTGAGTGGGGCGGGAGAGGGGGCGGTGCACGGAATGTGGTTTTAATGACCGCCAGCCGCGAAATTGATAATTGTATCAAACTGAATTGAATTGAATTAAATTAAATGTGTTTTTTCCGCAGACAACGCTACGGCATGCGCGAGCTCCTGGTCACCGACGACGACTACTGTCCGCAGAGCTCCAACCCCAACCCCAACAACAACGACAATGACAACAACAACGATCGCAGCTCCGGGGGCCGGAGCTACGCCATCGTGCAACTGTAGACGAGAGATCGGCTGCTGCAGTGCATCCGATGCATTCAGAAACAATTCCCAACGATCCGTAATTGTAAGAGAAAGACGAAAATGATATGCCATAAATTTCACAACGAGCCGCACGGACAGACGGACGGACGGACGGGGGGAGGGACGGGTGGACAGAACAACGTACAGAGAGGGGCGGAGGAACCTGGGCGTTGAACTGATTTTCTATTTTTTAGCATTTCGCGTGTTTCGACATTAGACGACGACGTGACGGAAAATTATTGTTTGTTCCGAGAAACTGTCTTACAATGTTGTGTGATGGAAAATACTGTAAATGGAAAAGTCCAGTTCCGCTTTCGAAGGCCGTTCAGCTCATGTGGGGCTGTTGCGAAGCCTCCAACGGCAGATCAATAATTAATTCTGTAATTAATGTACGTTATTCTAGGCTGTGATATTCCTAATTCTAAGCTGACTAGAGTTTAGTGAGAAAGTCGTTATATTTTTGATACTTCAAGGTTCGAGTAGTTTGCGCTTTGTATGCAAACAAACATTTGTAGCTATATGTAAGAAAATCCTTTGTACATTTTATACATAATAAAGAAATATACAGTTTCACCAAAACGGAATATGTTTTATTTACTATATTTAATGTAATTGGAAAATTAAATAAAATTTCAGAACATTCTGTGTCAGTTATCTCAGTTGAAAACTACTAACGACGTACATTAAATTCGAGTATTCAAAAAATCTTATTTAAAATCTTAGTATATACTCACAACCTAACATTATATGTTAACAATTAAAATTTTCTGTAAAAGCCCCTTATCGAATTTCTGAAGATTTTTTTAATTCTGAACAACCCTGTAGAATTTTAGTTGCAAATCGTGTCAAAATTTTGACGCAGAAAAAAAGGTTTGTTTACATTTTTCTTTACCATCCCTGTCTTCTTTGAATTTGAAATTGAATTATTTATTTATTATTATTTTTATTAAAATAATACAAATTAAAATTGTTGTTGGTTTTTTACTTACGTATATTAATTATATTATTATCCTAGCAGCGCACAGAATTATAATCTTGTATAAATTGTCTCTCCCGCCGAACTGTCAAAATTCTCCTAACCAAGAGAACGAACAGCTGATCTCCGAACGTTTGGAGCTCTTGGAGACGTCGGTCTTTCGTGCTTTCGTGCGGTGCTGGAGTCGAGATTTCTCGTGGCTAGTGGCAAGATTGGAGCATTTGCATATTGTAATTTATTCATTAAAGTTCGGAACAATAACAGACCAATACAATAACAACAACAACAATAACAAGAGCGATAACAACAAACTCGACATTTTTAGATTTTCACCTGAACTTTGAACCGACCATTGGACACAAACAACAAAAACAACACGCGTCTCCACTGCGCCTGTCCAGAATTCCCATTTCGGAGCCGAACTCGTGGGAGCCCAACAAACAGCTCACTGGTCGGTAAGTGTGGCAGATGCGCCGCTCGGAGCCGTCAGATATTTCCTGATTTCCGTGGCACTCAGACGTGGACGCGAGCTCTCTCTCAACCTCCCGATTCTCGTCGACTCGGACGCGATTGGATCGAATCCCAACGCGATACCGCAATTAATTCCTGAGCGAAAAGTGTGAATTCCTGTGAGAAAAGTGAATCCGTCGAGTGATTCGTGTGTGCGGCCGCCAAACACGACGACCCCGACCCCGGCCCTCGGTGCCCCACTCTTCCGTTCTCTACTGCTCTCATTCATTCATTGATCGCCTCCATTGATAAGTGATGGACTCGCATTAATGCTAATCGGGGACGAGTGAATGCACGTGAGACCCATCGTCGGCGCGGTCGTCGTCGCCATTCAATCCTCGCCGAGTGTTGAGAGCTGCTGCGGAACCCGTCAGCGTGCGACGTCGAAACCTCTTTTTTAATTATCGTAATTGACTTGGAACTTCTCGTTTCCCCATCGCCCATCAGCTCGGACGTCATCCTCCATTGAGTTGCGCTCGCCACATCCCGGTGCTTTTGTTTTGCCGCCTCCACCTCTGCTGCTGCTCCTTGTTGTCGCTTTCATTTGCAACTCTCCGTTGGATTAGAGACTCGAGGAACCACGACGGACATCCTGCCCCCAGCCCCGAGTCCGCCCCCGCCGCCTGCTGCACGAGTGAGCCACGAGTCGAACGAACGAGCGAACAGAGGACCGACTTCGCCACCGGCAACAAGACGCTGTGCTGGGAACTTTCGGTGTACAACAACGGCGCTATTGTTGTGTTGACTGATTGACTACACGAGTCGTTCGTTCGGTGCCCGCTGGGTCGTTCATCATCAACATCGTTGGCACTGCCTGCCATTGTCCTGCTCGCCCGCCCGCTCTGGATCGGAACCACCGCCACCACACCTCGTAATCGTCGTCATCATCCGCTGGCTGCATCGCTTCCATCGACCAACCGCTGAACGGAAAACCAAAGCCGCACAAAGCCGCCCCAAATTCCAATTATGACACATTGGGAGGACTTCTACAACACGCATCTGCCACCAGCGGATTTCGAGGATAATCGCTCGCTGCTGAAGGAGTTCTGCGAGCGCCACAACACGCTGCAGAACCGAATCGTCCTTGTAACAGTAAGTCGCACTCACCCAGCCAACCACGGGCGATGGGAATTTAATTGCAATGTTATGAATTGTTTATGCGGTCGGTCGACGGTTGGTTGGCTCTTTTAGTGACTCAGTCAGTCGGTCGATGGGTGGGTCGGTCGTTCGTTCGGTGAGGTCAAGGGTAGATAGAGAGAATTGTTTGGTAGCGCAGTCAGTTGGCTCACGGGGAAATTTATGCGTGATAATGAGCCAATGAAAGCACTCATGAATAATTCCGAGCGGAGGATTTTCCAATTACTCAGAAAGGCTTGCATTGAATTAACCCTTTTCGGGACAGTGTTGCCCACCATAATCGAACCGAAATGGTGCCCGAGGCTTTAAATCCACTTTAAGGACGAGGAGACTCCCCAGTCCATCGGGCTCTAATGCGACAAATCGCCTCGAACCTGGCTTCCGAGTCGTCCTTGTCGTCGTGCTGAAGGCTCCTGTTTGCTGCGAACAAACACGGGAAACAGCAAAAGGTTTTCGCCGCCCCTCCATTTGCGATGATTTGCGCAACGGAAGTAAACTTTAATGCACGGGAGGAAGAGTTCGGCCCGCCCGGGCGTGTGCTTTGTATTTGCCGACCTTCATTTCACCTTAATTTTATGCTGCCGTTCGCAGAGCCTCTCGAGCGGCATGTACGTGTGGCTCAAGAGACGCCGTTCATCGCTGTGCACGGCTCGTAAGCTGCCCGAATACCAAATAAGCCGGCGAGAGGGGACAGCGTTCTATTTCCATGCCGCAATTACACATGTCAGCCTCTTATCTCGCACTAACTCTCCCTCTCTCTCGTTTGTCCCACAGTCGGGCGGCACCACCGTCCCGCTGGAGCACAACACAGTCCGGTTCGTGGACAACTTCAGCGCCGGCACGCGCGGCTCCTCGTCGGCGGAGTACTTCCTGGAGCACGACTACGCGGTGATCTTCATGTACCGCCAGAAGTCGCTGGAGCCCTTCACGCGCCACTTCACCGGGCAGCAGTTCTTCGACATGCTGGACATCGCCGAGAGCGGCCAGAGCACCTCGATCACGGTGAAGCCCGACTCGGTGGACGTGTTCGCGCCCATCCTCGCCAAGTACAAGCAGGCGCGCGAGTCCCAGATGATTCTCTACATGAGCTTCACCAGCGTCGTCGACTACATGTGGCTGCTGCGGGCGGCCTGCGAGTGTCTGGCGGCCTTCGAGCAGCGGGCCGTCCTCTACCTGGCCGCGGCCGTGTCGGACTTCTACATTCCGCAGGACTTGATGGTGAGTGGATGTTGTTGTGTGCCCGTGTGTGTGTGATCGAGTGGAAGTGACAGGCGTGTGCGTGGGGCCCACCCCAACCGAAAAGTATTCCACATCTAAACCCGGTGGGAATTCCTCCTCCCCCGCCCGGCCCAACATGTATTTATGGAATTTCATCTCTTTGCTTGCCGATTGCGTTTTTCGATTCTGACAACTCGGCTTAAGTGTGTCGGCTCGTGCTCGCTTTCAATTACTCGGTCCCATTGATTTCCATGGAGATTTCAGCCACTGATTCGGAAGCTTCTCGCCGAACTGGAAGCCGCACGGGGTCGTCATAAATGCATAAAACATTCTCTGGGAATTTCGGCTGCAGCATTTCCGTTGCGCAATTGTTTTTGTCCTGCCGCTGACTGCTCCGATTGATTTTCCGGCATGAAAGATGAGCAGTGCACTCACTCATGCATTCATTCACTCATTCATTCATTCCATCCATCAGGCAGGCAGTCGGGCTCGTGTGAACATTTTAATTATTGATCGACGGACTCATTTGCATCGAATTTTTAATCTGATTTCGCCCCGATTCGAGGCGCATGCAAGGCCCCGGGGAGAATATCGACTGGGAGATTGATTCGTTCGTCCGAGTAATATCGAAACCGACCTTGCTGCTCCACGAGATTCTAATTACTTCCTGGGCGTTGCGAACTCGAACCTCCCCTCATCTCCACCGACAAACTTGTGCCAACTTCAGTCTCCGTGTTTCGAATCGAATTCAATTAATTGCAACTTCGCTCCTCCCGAGATCAGTTCTCGGTAATTGAAACCGTTCCTCGCCTTCCTCGGTTTCAATTTCACTCTCTGTCGCTCTGGTTCCGTCTTTATTTAAAATTAATTGACTCGCGAGCAGTGAACTTGAAAACTACAATTCGATTCGCTTTGTCTCCGTCTCCATCGCCGTCTACCCTGGCATTGAACATTCAATCAGCGCCAACGAGACTTCCCGGATTCCCGGCTACAGCGCGCTCCCATGTCGTTCGTGGTCTGTGGCTTGATTCTGCAATTGGTGGCGGGTCCTGGGGGGCGACGGCGACACGATTCCACGTTGGTAACGACAACGACGACGACGACGACGGAGCACGAATTGATTTTACGTCAATCGCAAGCCCTAAAAATGCAGCTGCCCACTTGAGTGTTTTCCTGCATCGAGGATCGCGTGTCGCCCTCTTCAACTCCACGGGCGCGAAGAGCGAAGAGGAAGAGTAAATAAAGCGGCGAGAAAAAAATCGCAATTTTCAATGGAGTCTGCTTCCTTCCGGCCGTCTTCCTTCTGTGCTGTGCGCTTCCTCTCGTGTAATTTCGTCATCCGCCGCCAGGGCTGGCATCGTCATCGTCATCATCATCGTTGTTGTCGTCATCATCATCAGCAGAATCGACCTCACCCTCGTGCGCACCTCCTTCGGCTGCTCTCGGCTTCCCGCCTTCCATTTCAAATTGTGTTTCTACTCTTTTATTTCATTATTTTCCTGGCATTCTCCCTCGTCTGCTCCTTCGTCGCCCTCGTCGGAGGACGGAGGTCGTCAGGCGTCGCTCGAGGAGCCTCGAACCGAGGGGCGACGGACGGCGGAGGAAGCTTGTTCACTTCCTTCATGGAACAGGATGCTGAAGTCGTCGTCGTCTTCGTTTTCGTCGTCCTTCTTCGTCCTGCTGGGTTCGTCTGTGCTAAAACATCCTTAACGATGTCGTCGAATAATTTCATTTGCATAATTTCTGCATCAAATTTTTCGTCTAGTTCGTTTGGTATGTATGTATTGATGTTAGTGTGAGTGTGTAACTCAATTTCGTCCGACAAGAAGTTTTCCTTCAGCCGATCCCAACTCGGCCCACGTCGACGTCTTTCGCCCCAAGTCATTGCTTTGTTTATCACATTCGAATTAGGAAACTTTGCACCTAATCGTAGCCACATAAAGACCTCGTTGGCCCAAAACGGATCCCGTCGGTCCCCGAAATCCGTCCATCGCCCCCGTTCTCCGTTCTGTGGCCATTACCGTGAATTTTTGTTGTTGCTCCTGTCCGTTCTTGCTCGTCGATTTCGTCCGTTTATTGAATAAGTTTTCCCCCACGGCATATGGTGTTCACATGCGGCCGTGAATATATAAATCTATGAATTCAATTCCAATGGTTTCTCTTGCATAGAGAAGGAAAGCTTTTGTGCTTCCCCTGGTTCTTCGCTGTATTTACGTTTCATCCTTCCAACTTTTTCTATGGAAATCTAGGTTTAGGGAATCGAATCCAAAATTCCCGTAAATCGTCTGCTTTTCCTTCGTTAACGACGAAACTTTCCACTTCGAATAGTTTTAAATCTTCTCCTGAGTTCACCACTAGCTTAAAGATGTTATTCTTGTACAAGACTTCGTTCGTCTGCCTCACAGATATCTCTCAAGATCTGTGATAAACGTGACAAACACAAGTTCGCCGACCGAAAATGACTTTCTTGTCGATGCTCGTTCTCTTTCTAATCCCAATGAATGTGTTTTATTTTTCGGGAGTCCCCAATGAAAGTTTCTGTGAAAAGAACTTCTTAACACCAGAAGCTTGCGGTTGAGGTTTTCTCGGGAAACCGATGATGATCCCATAGGCATCGCATGCAAAGGCCAGTGGAATTTAAAGAAACAGGATTTAGAAGAGGAAAACATGACAGGACAGACGGACGGACGGACGGACGGACGGATGGACAGACAGAATAAGAACTGAATTAAAAATTTAGCCGAAGGCGAATTCGACATTGACAATTATCTTCAGATTGCGGTTAGGTGTGGTTTTTCCTCTTGTCCTCCTCTCTCGACCTTGTTCTTGTTGCTGCGGCTCTCGTTGTGTGAGGACGTCAGAGAGAGAGAGAGGAGAGAAAGAGACAGAGAGGAAGTAGGTCCTGTGACTGGATTTAAAGAGATTCAATAAAGCCAAGGATGAAGCGGAACCACAGCAACAACGACCGCTCATCGCGTGCAAAGTTCAAGTAAACCAGAAGTTGAAGGATGTTGATTGATTGTCCTCTAGGTCCTGGCTCGTGTCTGCCAATCTCGTTTCCTATTTCTCGCTTCGGCTTTCTTCTTGATTTCCTCCTCTCTTTCTCCTTCTCATTTGCTCTCCCTACTCCAGCGTTCATTGTAGTTGTTTGTTGCGAACAAATTACAATGGGAGATATTCATAAAATTAACATACTTCTTTCTTCTCGTTCTCCTCGACTTTATCTACTTCTTTTGACATCGCAGTCAATGTCCTTCGTCGTTTCTCGTGCTCCGCCCACGATTTGTTTGTTTGTTTGTTCGTCTCGGTTGACTCTTGTTGTTGAATCCGCGCATTACCAAAGTATTTGCGAAAAAGCGTCAAGTCTAGTCATCTCATTTCCATCCATCCATCCATCCACGAGTCAATATCCGCCGAGTTCATTCCCATTCGTGCGATGGCGACGGGGTGATTGAGAGGATAGAAAGACTTCATCTTGACCTCTTTATCGAAGTTCAAAAGAAGATTGCGAAGAAGCTCAATCGATATCCCTGAAGCAGCGACAGAGACGGGGGCGTTTTATCTCCCGCTGGCGGTCGGGGCAAGTTATTATCCTCGATTGCCCGGGGTGCTCTATTAATACCACGAATTACACGTCGCTCATACGCCACGCTTCGCCAGGGCACGTAACGCCGTAAACCGCAGACCTGGCCCAGAGCAACCCGAATTCCCGCCGTCACGCCGACACTACGGCAGCGAGTCTAATTAAATGCCCCCAGCCTCTCGCCCTCGCCCTCTCCCTCTCCCCCCATGACCTCCCCGACCCCTTCCCCCGTCGTCCTCCGTGATGTACGACAAACCGCCGTCCGTAATACAAGTCGCTTATTATAGCGTTTTCACACAATTAGAGGGTTTTTAATGTGCGCGAATTTATGGGCTGGAATTACATGAGGGACGTCCAACCATGTGTGTGTGGCATGCGTGTGTGAGGACCAAAGAGGGAGGGAGAGGGCGAGATTAGGTGTGTTTGTTCTGCTTCCACCCGTCGTTTGTTGTTCCTGCGTTCTGTTTGTTCTGGCGGCGACGTCGGCCACGGCGTTTGCGGTTATGATGGTGTTAGTTATGGCGATGGAGGTGATGTGTGTGCGTGTGTGTGGTTTCCTCGGCGGCGAAAGCGTTTCCACAAAACATCACGTTCAGCTAAACGTTTCCGTGGGAATTTTGTTTCCCTTTACCGGCTCTTTAATTGCGGCTTTAATTCTTTTCGTTTCGTTTCTTTTCCCGGCCTTATGTTTTGGAACTGAGCTCTTTATTTATGCCTCTTGTCGTTCTCGCCCGCAGCCAACACATAAAATGCAATCGGGCGAGGGCGCCCCGACGATCTCGCTGCAGCTGGTGCCGAAAATGCTGGCCCCACTCGCCAGCCTCTGGGTGCCGCACGCCTTCGTCGTCTCGTTCAAGCTGGAGACCGATGAGAATTTATTGATCACCAAGGCGCGCGATAGCTTAAGTAAATACAGGCACAAGGTGAGTCACACAACCGCCCTCCCTCATCCCTCTCCGTATTTGCTCTGTTTGCTGTTATTTCCTCGTGTCTTTATTTGCTTTTGCACTCATTATTATGTGTATTTTTTATATCATTTTTAAACTGGAACTTTATCATCGCTTTTTTATTGTGTTGTATTTTTGATAATTTCATTTTTATTATTTGTTTTAACATTTTTTATTACTGCTCTCTTATTGCTTTTATTCCATATTTTACTATGTTTAATTTTTGTCCTTAATTTACTCCCATTCATCTCTGTTGGACTTTCCGATTTCAATTAGATGCACGTGTTGTCTTGTCTGCTCATGCAAACAGAAGACCTCTCTATCTCCCTCTATCTCTATCTCTCCCTCTCCCCGTCTCTGTCGCACCTCTTCTAATTGTGTTAATTTGTTATAGCTGGTTATTGCAAACATACTGCAGACACGTAAACACCGAGTGGTCTTCGTGACCCCCACCTCGTCGTACGAGGTGCACTTGAGCCGAGAGCAGGCGCTCCAAGGACTCGAAATTGAAGAACCAATTGTTGCTGATGTCGTGAGTATAATCCAAACACACACACACACACATAGAACCCACACATGCACCCGAGTGTACACGGAGAATCGCAAAGTGGCGAACAGAAAACTTTCCACCTGTCTGGTGGGAACTTCGTTTATTAAAAGTTTCCATCGGATCCGTCCGTCGTTTCCTCCACTTCGGCAGAAACCACTTCACCTTGAGCACATTTCGACTTTGCCCCAATAGAAGAGGAATCCTTTTTGTCCTCCTTCTTCTCGAAGTCTCCTGCGATTCCGTTTCTTTCCATTGAATGAGCGTTTCCATTGAAAGCGTTTCCATTGCTCATAAGTCCATTATTCCGTTCGTTGTCGGAGAAATAATCCGTTTCCATTATCCACGTGGCTTTTCTCCGTGTGCACTTGTGTGCCTTCCTTGTGCTTGTATTGGTGCCTTTGTGCCGCGCTGCGAGCAGAGGGCGAAGCAGTGAAAAAGGCACAACTGAATAGTTGTCGTGTTGTTATGTGAATACATCCGATAATAACTTCATGTTATCGATGTACACCTTCGATGCCTCCCTCTCACTCACTCATGCTCTCTTTCTATTTCTCTCTTGTGCGGCAGGTTCAGAAGCACAGCGAATTCATAAACCACACCAGTCGCCAATGACCAATGTCGATGCGACAAAGGCGCACCATCCAAGTTGATTGTCGCGTGACCACCCCACATTTTTGCCGCCTCCTGAACCCTGGACCAGGCATGGGACGTAAGTATTAAGGTTAGCGTTTAACGACAACTACACACATTCTGTAACTGCAAAGGCTCGACTACGGCAAACCAGTCGAACTGCTAAATAATTAATAAAGGCCAAGTGTACGACGCAGAAACAATGTTTGCAATCCAAGATAAGTTAATCTGGGGAACTTTGTTCTACCAGTCAGCGGTGTGTTTAAAGAAATAATTGTGCGCTCGATGATTTGTGCTTTGCATTTGCATTTCCACGGACAGGAGTTTCGCCAGATGTCTGCCAATATCTATCTATCCATCCCTTGTCCCTTTCACTGCTCGTCTTTTCAGGTCTCTCATACGCCCCGATCCCTGCCGTGGCTTTCGCTGTGTCTTCATTCGAGACCAGTTGCTCGCGCTGTCTCCACAAAAGACCCGACCACCTCAAGGTCAGCCCCGATTCCTCGCATCGTGGGAATTCTCCGCATGCTTAAAGTTCTTCCGAGGCGAAAGCTCGAGACCGAGAGGTCGTCTGTGCTATGTATATTTCTCTGCATATCCTTGCATGGCCAGAATTGGGTTGTTTTCGCCACTCATCGTCATCGTCCTCGCCCTCCCGCCACGCCCTTCGCCAACAAGGGTCGGGCTGCAGCCGGTCTGAGGACGAAGTGTTTTGCGGCTGCCGTTGCTGCATTTTTAATGCACTTAAGTGCGAGCGAGAGTGTGAGTGTGTGCATCGGTATGGAGTGGAGAAGTGTGTGTGCATGTAATTGGGTGTGGGTGTGTGCGAGCGCTGCCCTGTTGGTGTGCGAAGTGAAAGTGTTTTCTTGAAATTGAATTGCCAATTGCAGGCTTGCGTGCATTGCAGTCATTATCCTCTCATCGGCATCGTCATCGGCATCGTCATCATCGACAACTGCAACATCATCGCCATCCGCATGGTCGACGGCAGAAGTCGCGAACGTTTCACCAGCCTTCACCGACGACGATGACCCGCTGTCATTGAGGCCTCACACAGTGAATGCCAACATATGTTGTTCACATGTCTGTGAGATGGAAATAATTACGTTGGCGATGATGACGCTTCTGATCATGATGATGATGATGATGATGACGGTGGTGGTTGTCGTGTCGTTTATCATCGTGCGAGTCAGTCTCAGTGTGTGTGTGTGTGTGTGATTGCGGTGTCCTGGCTGGTGTTTGTGGGTTGGTGTTGTTTCTAACGACTTTTGAGTAGGTCAGGAACGGGCTTTCTTTCACGTTCTTCTCCCTCCGCCTCTTCACTCTACCTTTGAAACGGCGCTTGCAAATCGCGTCCCCGAACCACGCCCCCTCCGCCTCCCCCCTTTCCCCCTTTCCGCCTTTCAATTCGGTTTCGAGCTCAACCCGGCCGCCCATTAATGTCGACATTAACTTGGACGATTAATATTTGTTGATGTTGTTCATCGTTGTTATTGCTGTTGTTGTTGTTGTAGCTGTCGGTCTTGCTATTCTTATTGTGGTTGTTCTATTTTCTGTTGTTATTTTAGTGGCGATTGTTGTTGGGATAGTTGTTGTTGTTGTTGCGAAAATTACCTCCCATCACGGCAAGCAATCGATACTTCGGCTTCGGTTTCGCTCGTTGCGTTGATTGTCTTCTTCTCCTCCTCCTCCTCCTTCTTGGCCACCACCTTTTTCTTTGCCAACTTTTTCTGCTGCCTTTCCTGCTGCTTGTCCTCCTCCTCCCTCTTCTTCTCCTTCCCTTTTTTCCTCTCCCACTCCTTCAACTTCGCCCTCACTCTCTCAACTGTTCCTCTATTTCAATTGTGCTATTTCTATATATTTATGGCCGATTGTCGATTGTCGTTTGACTGCGTTCGGTTCCTTGCAAGGTCTTCTTCTTCTTCGTCATAGACATTGGCGAGAGGGCGGCGGGGGGTGGGCGTGGCTCGTGAGCGCCAACTTACAGTCGTAATGCGGGATCCCTCTGCCCGGCCGCCTCTGCTCGGTTGGAGGTCAGTTTTTATCGCTTGGCAACACTTTCTTCGAATTCATTTCAACTCAGCCTGAACACTTTTAAATTCCCTTTCTCCTGCTGCCCCTGGCCCTCAGACGCCCACTCGTCCTTCGTCTTCCATTCATCCTGCGGTGCATGTGTTGCGATGTGTCTGTGTGTGTGAGTGAGTCTGCAATTGTCACTGCGTTTCGCCCACATTCGCACAGTTGTGTCGCCTCGAGTATTGGCTTTGTGCGAAGGCTCAATGTTCCATCTCTCTCTATCTCTCACACACTCTGTGGTACCCTCTCTCTCTCTCTCTGCCGGTGGTGTTTTGGAGGTCGTCTCGAGCGCTTTGTGTGGGCTCCACCGCCGCACGAGCTATTGATTAAGCATGAAATATGAAAAAGTATGACGTGGCGAAGACAGCTTCACACACCACGGTCGCCCCAACCACGCCTCACACCTTCATTACCCCGATCTCCCCCCCACCTCCTCCCCCAATTCGACCTCTTTCCCCGATTTCTCGTTCGAAATAAAACTTTTCTAATTTCACCTTGTTTTTTCATCGTCGCACGCAGAGGACGGCGTAAACAAACAAGCGCCGGCTGCCCTGCCCTTACTTCCCCGAATCAACCCCCCCCAATCGTCTCGAGCACCCTCCGCAACCCCCCGCCTCCGCCGACCCTCCGCCCCTTTCTTCGCAATGTTTACACTTCTGCAGGGAAAACAACTTAAGAGCTCAAATAGGATTTTCCACTAGAAATTCTCCTTTGTTGTCATGTTATTTTTCGACGCACACTCATGCCGAGAGGGCGGGGCCGGATTGCGTCCTCGTCCTCCCCATCCACGTCCCACTCCTGCCCTATCATCAGTTCCCTTGCACGCAGACAGATGGCGCTGTCCGTCTATGAAATGCATTATAATCTATCTGTCTCCGGCTTCTTATGTCCCGGCTTTATTCTTCTCTCTCTCTCTCTCTCTCTTAGTCACTCCCTCACTCGTTGCGATTCCATTGCTTCGAAATAAGCCTCTGAAACATAACAATGTATTTGTAATATATGTTTATCAAATATACATATAAATAACAATAATAATAATAATAATAATAATAACGATGATAAATAACAATTTCATATCCAAAACTTAGGACTGAATATTTTTATGAAATTACAATTTTAGCGAGTTCTAAAATATTATATATACATACAAACATATATATATATAGACATATATATATAGACCTAGACATACACAACCACATATTTACATCATAAATGGTAGATATCTAATGGAAAATAATGTGCATTAATGTCGTCCTCCCCGCTCGAAAGAAAGAAATCTTCGCGCCAGAGGCGTGCATGATCGACGAGAATCCCCGAGAAGAGAGAAAAACCAACCAATGTTAACATCTATGAATCAAATATTATTGTGTATGTATTTGTGAACTACTCGTATATCCCTGGAATTGTCACGATTTTAGTGTAGAGACATTAGACAAAGAGAAATATAATCAAAAATCCATGTAAACAAAACAAAACAAACAGAGAAAGAAAGAAATCCTCGTCATTGGACCAAACCCTATAGAAAACCCCATGCAGAGTAATAGATTAAAAGAATATAGAAATTAAAGAAAACTACAACTAGTCGTTAGCAAAGGAGATAAAGAATAAACTTTTTATACCTTAAAGATTTAATAATGAAACAACAAGTGTGTAAAGAGAAACTAATTGAATGCAAAACACAAAATAAAGATCACAAAACCAAATGCTGATTTCACAATTTCAGTTTGTATTTAGTGTAACGAAATATGGCAATATTTCTATGAAAACGCATTGTTAATTTTGATGCGATCGAAACACACAATTTGTATTGTACGAAATGTAATCAAAACAACAACTAAAGCTTGATGTCTTGTCTTAAGTAAAACAATGTATAAATCTAAAAATTGTGTAACTATATAAAATGGAGTTTGGTTTTTAGTATTTTTATTACAAGTATTTCATATGAATACCTTAAACTAGAAGTATACTTTTTTGTGAAAACTGTTGAAACTGTAAAAGTTTGTTGGAAATTCTATTACCGTGTATACAAACCAACCAAAAATTGTATCAAATTCATCTCCATGAATCTGGAGCCGTTAAAGAACTTTAAATAATTTACGTGAAACACCTGTATGAAGAATAAATTCTGACCTATTGTAAATTTGTCGTGAAACTGTATAATGTTACAATAAAATAGCTTTAAACGTACAAAAACATCTCGTTTTTCCTTGTATTCATTTATTTTCAGTGGTTTTCGGGACATAATGGAAATTATTCCTAGGTCTGTTGCTGCTATTAATTAATCTATTAATTTAAATTTACTAACACTTGCTTCATATTTCATTTCAGCTCCTCCTCAGTGCAGCTTTGGCCCGGCCGTCCAACAACCGATCGACCTTGGTCTCCAGCCCGTAGTTCAGATGGTTCAGCTCGTTGAAGTTGCTGGCCACATCCTGCCGGAACGACTCGTGCCTCTGCTCGATCTTCTGCAGCGTCTTGAGGATCTTGTGCAGTCGCTTGGCGCTCGAACACTTGGGCCCACGATTGTCGTCCGGCACAGGGCTGTGGTTCCAATCGAAGTCCTCGGCGATAATCTGCGCCTTCTCGAGATCGTGGTCGTGACCTCTGGCAGGCCTCGTGCTCCGGTGGTCCAGCTGGAGCTTCTCGGCG
Source organism: Coelopa frigida (assembly GCA_017309665.1). Taxonomy (NCBI): domain Eukaryota; kingdom Metazoa; phylum Arthropoda; class Insecta; order Diptera; family Coelopidae; genus Coelopa; species Coelopa frigida. The sequence continues at coordinate 1,111,586 of CM029561.1, forward strand.
ATCGCCTCGAGCCGCAGCTGCAGCTCGCCGACGTGCCGTTCGACCTGTTCCAGAATGTATTCCGCGAACGATGCGACGACTTCTTTGACCTCGCATTTCTTGCCGCTGCCCAAAGAGGCCGCTGCGGGCCAACTGAGGACTGTGAGCAGCAGCAGGGAGTAGAAGAATTTGCAAAACATTGTCCGGAATAAGTTCGGTGCTGTAGTTGTTCCACGATGCTTTCAACTGCGGCTTGCTTTTATACTCAAAACACTTCCGGCTAGTGGGAAGAACGATCGCGTCGCCTTTTAGAAAGCAAGCGCCGTTGGCCTAGATTTCAGATTTATCGCAACTGGTTTTCAATGCAATTGTCGATGCCATCTATGTATAATGAAATAAAATTAATTGTATATAAATAGAGAGTGGGAAGAATGAGAACGGCGGCTGCGACGTGTGACGAGCGAGAAAAATTGTACCCACATTTTTTGGACTCCATCGGATCTTTCCATTTTAAAAATATTTACTTAATTTACCTTTTCTTACCATTTTTATTTTCGAATAATGTATTGCGATTTGTTTTTCTTTTACTTTTTTATTTTTTCCTTAAATGATTTAACATTATTTCACAAAGTCTATTAATGTTTGTATAAAAATATATGGATAAATCTGTCAAGGGCATTTTTTTCTGTAATACTCTTTATTTGTATTGTATTATTTCACCATCTCTTGGGGCAACAGGTCGTGAAAAAAATATGGCTCAGGAACCGTATTTGTTCCACTCGTGAGCGATTCGAATGTTTCGACTCGTGAGTGGTAACATTTGGTTCGCTGTGTGGAAAAAATACGGCTCGTGAGTCGTACTCTCAGTGAGCGATTGCAAAAAAAACCGTTTACGAACCCACGTGGACGATGTAATATTCACCTTGCGACTGCTTCTGCGTTGTGTTCGCTCCTTCAGCCCTGAAGGAAAACTGAAGTCCACTCGAAGCCATTATTTTGCTCCAGACATCGTTGCAGTTGTGGCTGATTTTCCGGGTGTAGTTCGTGCCTTCTGCGAATCAGTTCTTATACTGGACGTCTTTTCTAAAAAGAGGTAGATTGGACGAGAAGGAAGGAATGAATGGGTGGAATCATTCATATGAGACTGAGTTCTGGTATTCGAAGCTCACGACGTCATAAAACTCGCATGAGACTAATTCAGTCGACGGGTGTCAAAACTCTCATGATAGATAGTAACCAACCACACACGAGATAATAATTAGGTAGTTTAATTTATTTTCTAACGAAAATTGCTTTTCTAATGTCAGGTCTAATAGTAGGGAATCCACCAGGCGCCCAGAACGGGAGAGCACGTAGATCGAAGAGACGACGAAACTCGCACAGAGGCGCGATAGACCCACGAGCGAAGGAGGGAGAGAGCGCGAGTTCTATCGTGTTTGCGTGGGGGAGGCGGAGCGCGATCTCCGCCGATCGATATTTGCACTATTCAATTTCGAATTCGATGTCCGAAATCGCGCCGCCGAATCATCGGCACCGGAACTCCAACGGCGAAAAGAGCCAGGCGCGCAGAGAGAACGAGTGTGTGCGAGCGGGAGAGAGTGAGCAAGCGAGCGAGCGAGTGAAAGAGGGGGATGCGATTAGGAACCACAGCGAAGCTCGTGCACTCACGAGCGGAAGCAGATTCGGCAGGCAAGCGGGAGCGAATGAGAGCGAGAGCTGGGAAGAGCTGCAAATGCGAAAAGTGGGGGCGGCGGGCGGTCGTCCGTTGCGCGTGTGTGCGAGAGAGTGCGAAGATGAGAACGGCGGCTGCGACGTGCGACGAGCGCTCCAAGAGAGAAGACAGCTGCTGCGGATTCTGATCGCCTGCTCCGTCGCCAAGGTGAAAGCGAAGACGTAGAACTGCACCGCGGCCACCGTTTGAACGAGAGAGATCGCTACTTGGAATTTGTTTATTTATTTTTTGAGCTGAACCGAATAGATAGAACCAATAGGTGTTAATACTATTTGTATTTCTCTTGGTAATCTCAATTAAATGAGCATTGAATTCGCGATGAGTGATGAAAACTCGACAATTTCTCAATTTGGCTCGACATAAAACCCATGGCCAAAATCCTTCAACGGCTGTAGGTCGCATGCAAAACATCCGGAAAAGTAAAAACGTACACTGTTTACTCGAATCTATCAAAAGAATTGTATTATTTGATTTGTCTTTGTTCAGTTGATACCCCCCAAATCTATTCGAAGTATTTCTCAAGCTCGTTACTTTGAGAACACTTGAATATACTTGTAACCAAAACACACATATAGATGCACGTGTTTTTGAATATGTTGGATATAAGTTAATTCTAACTTTTTGAGTGGTTTATCTGGGGAAATCACGTGTAAAAACCCAGCACGGAGGAGTGGGAAATCAGTTCTGACATCGACTTTCACTACGAGACCACAGCCAGAAGTCACACCCAATATGCAAACAAGGAGACCTACACAAAAAATTTAATACGTAAAAAAATCGCAATACATAATTCGAAAATAAAAATGGTCTGAAAGGGGATGGAGCTAAATAAAATTTAAACATAAACATTTGCATTTCACTCGGGGTCCGGCAGTCAAAAGATCGATTTGTTCATTTTGCTTTATTCAGCTTGATATACATATTTATTGCTTAGTTCATTAATAGGGAATAACATAGATCTACTCATGGTTGTGCAATTCAAACACCGGCTTACATTAATATACACACATATGTATGTGGGCATGTAACTAACAGACGAAACATAATAATGTACAATAACTAATTACTTTATGCAATAATCCATCGAAAGTACCAAATGTTGACGAGTTATATTTGAAACTTGGAGAATTCACGAGGGGCAACGCCGCGAGAGTCGCGACAGCGGGACAGGCAAGTCGACGGGTCCTGGACTGGAATTTGGCACACGAAGCAGTTGATTCGAAATCGGATGTCCACGCAACTAATCGATTGGGGCGTTCAATGGAGACGGCAGAGGACGAGGCCATTGCCATTAAATAAAATAATTTAAAATTAACTCTAGTGGATTCGGGGGACCCTCCTCAATCCTTGGATTGCTGCGGCTGCTGCTGCTGGTAGTGGCAGACGATCTTGGCCGCGTCGTTCATCATCTTGGCGTTGGAGCGCACCAGGAACATCAGATGGCACTCGTCGTAGACGGTGAGCTCGACGCGCGTGCGCACGAGCCCGTGCAGCACCGTGGCCCGCTCCAGGTCGAGCCAGCGCTGCAGCGCCAGCTCGCGCTCCTTGGTCGAGCCGGAGAGCACCACGTCGGAGGGGCCCCAGAGCACGAACTCGAGCACGGCCTTGCACTTGGAGAGCGACTCGGAGCGCTCCTGCAGCAGGATGTCGGCGAGGATGGGCGTGATCTTGGTGGGCGGCAGCAGCTCCGAGAGGGCGATGTGGGCGCACTTGCAGAGCGTGCCCATCGGCTCGTCCTCGTCGTTGTTGTTCCTGCGAGAAGACGAGAAGGTCAGTAAGCAAACTTCCATCGATCTGTCGCACTCACCCTTGCAGGACGCAGAGTCGCGCCTTGGCGTCCTTGTTCTCGGCGTCCTTGGACAGCACCACGTTCGAGAGGCTCAGCGGCATCTCCTCGATGGCCTTGGCCTGCAGGTTCTTCATGCCGTTGACCAGCTGCAGCACGATGAAGGCCACCTCGCGCGTCATCACGTCGTCGAAGGCGGGCATGCTGCCGGCGGCCGGCGGGCCCGCCTCGCCCTCGACGTCCGCCTTGTCCGTGGACTCGCCCTCGTTGAGCGTGGTCAGGTTCTGCACGGACATCACGTTGCGCAGCGAGGCGCCGTCCTTGGGGCCCAGGCCCATGCCCGCGGCCAGGTTGGGGATCGAGCCGCGGAAGTTGAAGTTGCTCTTGTCGAGCACCTGCGACTTGCCCTTCAGGATGCCGCCGATCGACTGCAGCGTGTCCAGCTGGAGGCGCGGCAGCACCGAGATGGTGGCCTGCAGCAGCGTCACCTCGGCGCTCGGCATCAGCGGCAGGTGGTAGCTGGGCACCAGGTCGCAGAACTCGGTGATCGGGTTGAGGACGCCGCTCGCCCCGCCCGACAGCTGGCTCAGCTCGCCGCCCACGCCCGACAGCTGGTTGCAGTCGGCCGAGAGCGCCAGCGTCACCGGCGCCGTCGTCCAGAGGGCCGCGTGGAAGGCCTTCTTGCCCACGACGAAGGCCTGGGCGCCGTCCAGGATGGTGAAGTCCTCGAAGCGCAAGTTGATGGCGTTGGCCAGCGGCCGCAGGGCTGGCGGAATGATCGGCGTCTGCTGGAGCTGCAAGGGGGGGACATTAGGCGCATGGATTGAAGCACACGAATAAGGACGCCTCACCTGGTCGAGCACCTGGGCCAGGGCCTCGTGGTTGGCCACCACGACGGCCGTGTAGTTGTCCTCGATGCTCTTGTGGACGACGCTGCGGCCCTTGCGCATGCGCAGCCGGTTCGTGGCCTTCGCGCGGCTCTTCATGACCTGCGGAGAGGAGGGAATTCGGGGGGTGAGTCAAACATCAAGGGGCGGATGGAAGGGGGCGTGGCCTACCGAGGGGATGCCCCAGACGCTGTCGTTGATGTCGGTGGCGACGTCGCCGCCGGCCTCGCTGCCGTAGTAGCTGTAGGGCGCGTAGATGTCGAACTCGCCGGCCTCGCTGCCGCAGTAGGAGGCCGAGATGACCCGTGGAATGTTGGCTGAAACGGCGGAGGGATGCGTTAGCGGTGACCCATCGGGATTTCGGTAGGAACTCACCCAGGCTGCCGTTGAGCCCGAGGCCGTAGCGCACGGGGCCGAACTCGCTGCGCGTGTAGCTGGCCACGGAGGCGGTGTCCGAGTAGAGCGCTGCCCGGCGCGGCGTCGGCGGCAGGAGGCGCTGCGCCGTCGCCGTCGCCGCCCCCAGGTCCACGGAGCGCGCGGGCGGCGGCGGCGGCGACGCGGGGCTCTTCACGAACTCGTACATGTTCAAGTCGAAGTCGCGCTTGTCCTTCAGGTAGCTGTCGATGGTGCTGTTGATCTTGCGCACCGAGTCCTTCAGGCTGCTGGGGCGCGGCTCCAACGGCGCCGGCGGGCCGTTGTTGTTGTTGGTCGACGTGGTGCGGCTCTCGAAGATCTCCAACTTGCTGGCGATCTTCGGGTCGCTCTTCTTCCGCTCGAAGGTGCTGGTGCGGCTGCCACTCGGCGGCTTCCCGTCGACGGCGCTGGAGCCTCCGCGCCCCCCGACCGACAGTTGAGGGCTCAGGGCGGCCGTTGGCGTCTGTTGTTGTTGTTGTTGCTCTGCCAATACATTTTCTCCGTTTGACGAGCAAATCGAGACAGTATCGACAGTGTTTTCATTGCTTTGGCCACTGTGGTGCCGCTTCCGCACCAGTTCCAGTTGTGCCTCTCGCTCTCGCATGCTGGCGGTACGTTCGGGCTTGCGTGGTGCAATCGATGACCGGATTTCACCTGTGGGTGGACAAGAGAGAGACAGGTAGAGACCAGGCGTTAGGAGAATATCATACAAATATCACAAAAGGATCAAAAGAGGACCATTGGAGGGTGATAAGAAAAGTTGTATGGAGCAATGATTGGAAGAAGGATGTTTAAATTGGAGGATACGATAGAGGATCGCGATCAGTGTAGCAGTTACATACAATAACCTAAAGGTTCAAACAAACCAAAGTTTCCAAAAACATTTTATTTTATTTGCTTTAGTTGAGCTGATCCCTCCGAATTCTGTTTGAGGTAGTACAATGTCTGTTACCCCAACACCACTTGAATATATTTGTAATTAAAACAAACATATGCCTATGTAGACTCAGGTGTCTAGCAATAGTGTGGCAATACCTTAAAGTCGGATTTCAGACTTGGAATATTTTGGCAAAATCGGGTATAAAAACTCACCATGGCGATGTCGAAAGCAGTTCTGACATCGTCTCCCACTAGAACCCAACCACAAGAATCCCAACATGAAGATCATCATTCTGTCGCTTTTCGCCCTGATCCTGGTGAACCTCGCGCAAGTCTATGGCACGGGATGCCGTAGACGAGGAAATAGGGAACTTACGTCGAGAATTGAAACATGACCTACTAATAGTAGGTACTGAGGCAGTGGATTTAGAATTTTATTTGCAATCACATCCAATTCAAGGATTGCTCCCTATGAGTATAGCTCAACTTGAAGAATTGATACCTTTACTATATACTATATACGCATAATGAAAGTCGAGTGCGAGATTTTAGTTCCGTTTATCTTGATCAAAAGACTTTACAGTTATCATCCCAACAGAGAGGGGGAAGTTTATAACCCCGTATGTAGAAATATATGGTATAAATCATATAGACCCCGCAAATCCAGCTATCTTATAATACTTAAGAGATTTATTTTCATAGTAAAAAGGACAATTAGAGATTAAATACCCTAATACCCCTCCTGAAATACATACCCCTAGTCAGCAGTGACGAGGTCCAAGGGATGCAGTTTTAATTGTCCCATTTTCAGTAAAACAAGAATATGCAAATCAAGAATATTACACAAAATTTCTCTGGTCAGGTTTATCTATCTATTTTATACATATACATATTTATTCCTTAGCATCCACATGCATCTACTCGTGGTTGTGCAATTCAAACACCGGCGACTGTACATGTGTTGGCATATACCGAAATCACATCGAAAGTACCAAAGTAAACAAATTAAATCAAAATTTTCACTCGGACCAAGGTGTCGAAAATTGTAATTAAAAGATCACGAAAAGATCGCAAGAGGATCGTCGAAGGGATGAAGCGAAGTTTTTGAGGACAACGGATAGTGCACTTATCTACAAAACCAGATGATAATCATGATGTTGGGTGTAAGGCTTCCGTTCTCACTCTTTCACTCTTTTCGTCCTGGCCCTGGTCTTCCTGGCCAAGGTCTTCCTGGCCCAAGCATAGGCCGTACCAGAGGAGGTGGGAGCTTTTTTGAGGTCCGAACAACCGAGTTGAATCAGTCGCCGTAGTGGCAGCTTGAGGTGAAAACTCTTTGAAGAAGAAGAAGCGGAAGACAGAAGAAGTTTGTGGTCGACGATTAGGGAAAAGATTCCACAGACCGTGGATGAGAATGCGATGAGAAGTTGCCGAAAGATCAACAACAAGAAGAAGATCAACAGCAAGAAGAAGAAGAAGAGGTAAACAAATTGTAATTTTGACCCATATACGAAAACCCCATTACAGCGAGAGAAAGGGGGAGAAGACGATGTAGAAGAAGCATTCTGGCCAACTTCTGACGAGTTGTTGCCAGAATACTTAGAACCAACACTTGTGCGGAGATCATTGGGATTCCGATCGCACCAGAAGTGAGAGACAAAGACAGATAGTGAGGGGAAGAGAGAGAAAGATATCGTGAGAGGCAGTGTGAGAGAGAGAGAGAGAGGGGGAGAGAGGGAAGGGGCGTCCGAGCAGGTGTAACGTGTTCTCCTTCCTGCGGATGGCATTTAAAGCCTTCGCCAAGACGTTGTTGGCGATGGACACGAAGAGGTGGAAGACGAAGAAGACGAAGAGAAAGAAGAGGAAGAGGAAGAATAAGACGAAGACGATGAAGAGAAAGAAGAGGAAGAAGAAGAAGACGAAGATGTTGCAGCAGGTTCTCGGCGGCTGCGGCGAAGGCTTCTCGATGGTCTTCGTGGTCACGGTGCGGTCTGGTTGTAATTGTTTATGATGTTGTTGGCATTTTCGTATGAACACTTTTCGACGTGCACTTAACCCAGTTAATCTGGCCATAACTGTACCACACACACACACACAAACCCGCCGTTGCATTGATTGAAATGCGTGAGGTGTCCCCTGCTCTCTCTCGCTCTCTCTCTACCGTTCTTCTATCTGACTGTATCTATTTGTCTATCTAGCTGTCCGTCTGTCCGTCTGTCCGCCTGTCGAGTGAATCACTTCACTCTCGACCCAGCGACGGCGATCGGGCGTCACGACTCGGGCTTTCTGGGTAAGTGGGTGAGCGGTCGCTTCGTACGGACGTCGTCGGGCCGGCCGGTCGCTGGGTTGGGCGCGTGAAGGTCGCCGCCTCCCGGATCTGGTCTGGTCTGGTTCTCTTCTCCACTCCTTCGCCTCACTGGATCTGGATCCGCCGTCAACTCAATAATTCTCAACCTTCCGCCTGGAACAGGAAGTGCCCGATGACTTCCTTTGGGAACAGAACAGGGCGCCATCGTCTTCGGCGGACGTGCCGGGAACCGGTCCTCAGGACAACAACAACGTGGCTTCCGGTGGAACTAAGCGATCCTCTTCATTCCCACCAAGAGCCGCAGGCCACAAGTTCAAGTTCTCTCGTTACAGGACGGTTCCTGATCAGAAGAAGACTCGTCTTCAACCGGTTCCCGGGCGATCACCCGGAGACCCCTCCCTCGCCGAACCCCCTCCCCCACACGTTCGATTGATCCCGCCACAGATTCCTGCTTTTTGAACTCACCTAAGTTGGCGTAGACGTTGTCGGCCTTGCATTTGATGGACCCCTGGGGCGCCGTCTCCACACTCGACCCCAACGACGACAGCCCGTTGGCGGCGCCCGCCCTCTGCTTGCGGCGCAGCTCGGCGCTCTTGGGCGGCGGCGGGCGCGCCGGCTTGTTCAGCTCGTGCGGCCGCTGGCCGTCGGCCGTGCGCAGCGGCGGCGCCGGCGGCTTCGAGGTGACGACGGCCACCGTCTGGGCCGCGACCGCGTCGCCGGTCTTCGTGATGTCCTTGACGACCTCGACGGCGGCCGGGTTGATGTCGAGCGGGTGGATGATGACGAGGCGCGGCTTCCCGACCACGCCCGCCTCCTCGCCCGTGCAGATCTCCGAGTAGACGCCGTCCTTCTTGTGCAGGTTGTCGGTCGTCTTGCTCGCGCCCATGCGCAGGAACTTCTTGATCGAGAACTTCGACTTGGTCTTCTGCGGCGAGGGCGGCTTCTTCTCCGCCGCCGCCGCCGCCGCCGCAGTCGCGCCCGCCGGCGACGCCGACAGGTCGAAGCTGGAGGCCGACACCGGGTGGGGCGCGGCGCCCACGGCCCCGGCCAAGCACTCCTCGGACAGCGAGAGGTTCTTGTGGCTGCGCGGCGTCGGCTCCGGCGTCAGCGGCTGCTTCAGGCTGAGCGACGAGGTCGCCGCCTGCAGCTGCAGGTTCTTCGCGGCATTGCTGCGCTGCGTCGCGAACGTGTTCAGGCTGCGGAACTTCGGGTTCACCGTCGCCCGCTCGCGCTTGTCCTTCTCGCGGATGACGGGCGCGGCCGCGTTCTTCGCGCCCCCGCCGCCGCCGGTCGGGGCCCCGAGCGTCGGCAGCTTCCGCGTGTAGAGCGAGGCGGCGCTCGTCGCGGCCGGGGGCGCCGGCGTCGTCGGAGTCGGAGTCTTCGTCGTCGGGTTCTTCCCCGGCTCGGGCTGCTTCCGCTCGGCCTTGGGCTCGGGCTCCGACGGCTTCGGGTGCGCGTTCGGCTCCCCGCGGTCCGCCTCGGCGAACTCGACGACGACGTTGTAGTCGCGCTCCGGCGTCGGCGGCGCACTCGAGCGCGCCTCGGCGGGCGGCGGGTTCGGGGCGCGCCCCTTCAGCTGCTGCTTCAGCTTCGCGTCCTCCTTGGCGCTGGCGTCGGCGTTGGCGGCCAGGTTCTCGCTCGACTTGGACATGACCAGCTGCAGCTGGCTGATCACCTGCTGCTCCACCGGGGTCGGCTGCCGCTTGGCGCCCGCCTGGAAGCTCTTCAGCGGGCTGGCGACGGGCGACACGACGAGCGGCTTCGCCGGCAGGTCGGGCTTCTTCAGCAGCAGCGGCGGGTGCTGCTTCTGCAGGCCGTGCAGGAACGAGGGCCGCGCGTCGATCGTCTTCGTCGGCGGCGGCGACTTCGGCAGAGCCGGAAGCTGCGTTGTTGCTGTTGTTGTTGTTGGTGTCGTCGCCGTCGTCGTCGGCTGCTTGTTCTCGAGGCTGCCGTCGGGGTCGGCGCTGCCGTCGGGCTCCCCGTGCAGCTCGCGGCTCTTCTCCAGGCTGAAGGTCGCGCCCTTGGCGACGGCGCCTGCGTCGGCCGCGGTCGCCGCCTGGTGGTCGGCCACCTGGATGTCCTCGTAGTCGGAGTTGTTGGTGCTCGCGCTGAGCTTCTTCTCGACGCGCTGCCGCTCGCGCTCCTTCTCGAGGAGCGTCGCGTTGTGGGCCAGGTTCTTGTAGTCGCTGCCGCTGAGGCTGATCCCGATGCCCGAGTCGGACTCGCTGCGGATCATGTTGTAGGAGGTCTCCTCGTCCTCGCTGCTGCCGTCGAAGCTGCTGCCGGTCGAGTCGAGGGCGTCGTCGGAGCTGCACTTGGTCACGATCAGGCCGTCGGAGGTGATCTTGCTGGTCATGAAGTTGCCCTCGTGCAGGTTGTACGAGGCGGCGCGCGTCTTCGACGAGAGCAGCATGTCGGTGATGTACTGCGAGCTCGAGAAGATCGACTTGGAGTCGCCGTTGGTCGAGTCGGCGCCCGATCCCGCGTCGTTGGCGGTCGGTTCGGCCGCGGCCGCCGGCGGCTTCTCGGGCGGCTGGCACTTGCCGTCGGGCAGGTTCTCGTAGCTGAGCTCCGTCTCGACCACGTCGTAGTAGGCCGAGACCCCGTTCTCCGAGTCGGAGCAGTTGCTGTCCGTGTCCGAGGCCGTGTACTTGTGGAAGACGTTGATCTTCGGCTTCGCGTGGTCCTTCGTGATGGGCGGGTTGCGGGCGATCGGCTTCTTGAGGTCCAGGAAGGTCGCCTTCGTCGTCTCCAGCGCCTCCGTGAGGCTCGTGATCTCGAACTTGATCTTCGAGGAGGCCACGGCGGCCTCCTTCTCGGCCGTCAGCTTCTTCGACTCGTTCTGCTTCTGCTCCAGCGTCTCGGAGATCTCGTCCAGCAGCGACTTCTCCATGGCCCGCTCGATCGGGGGGCTGCTCGTGCCGTCCGTCTCGCTCGCCCGGTCCGCGATCGTCGACGTCGTGGACGAAGCTGACGATGACGAGGACGATGAAGAGGATGACACCGAGGTCATGTTGGATGTGGTGCTCGTCGTCGTCGTTGTCTTGGAGACCGCCGGGGTCGGCTTCTTCGCGGCCTTCGAGTCCGCCTCCACCTTCGGCTCGAACTTGGCCTTGGCCTGCTTGGGGGAGTCAGAGCTCGAGGAAGCGGAGGTCTTCGCCGCTCCGAAGGGCATCACGTTGATCTTGAGCGTCTGCTTCTTGCCCTCCTTGTCGACCTGGGGCGCGCCCAGCTTGAGGGCCGCGAAGGACTTCTTGATGTTCTCCTGGGGGTCGCCCAGCAGGTTGCCGTTGTTCATGTTGAAGTCGGTGTTGGCGCGCGTGATGCGCTTCAGCTCGAGGGCCTCCTCGTCGTCGGTGGCGGCGGCCGCGAGGTCGTCCTGGTGCCGCTCGTCGGCCAGGTTCAGGAAGTCGTGGTCGTCCTCCTCCTCCGAGTAGTTGTCGTCGTCGTCGTTGTCCGACCACTCGCCGCCGTAGCCGATCACCTCGGAGATGTTCTTCGGGAACGAGACCTTGTGCGCCTTCGCCCCCTTGCCGCCCGACTTCGCCCCGGTCTTCTTCTTGATGATGCCCTTCGCGGGCGTCTTGTTCTTGTTCGGGAAGTCAGTCTTCTTGGGGTCGGCCTCCGCTCGAGACGCGGCCGCCTTCTTGCTCGAGCCGAACGAGAAGGGCGAGCGGCTGGGCGTGGCCTGCTTGTGCTCGTCCTTCGACTTGAAGCAGTTCGAGCAGAGGTCCTTGCGCCACGCGTTCTGCGTGAAGTGCGGACATATCGAGGAGGACATCGTGTCTGTGCCTGCGAGTGTCTCGCGGTCTCTTTAGCTCTGGTCTTGGGTCCTGGGTGTGGACGTGTGTGGGATTTCGTTGTCTCTGGTGGATCCTTGGGTCGGACGGCGTTAGGCCATGGTCTGGAAGGGAGGAGAAAGCGACAATTAGTTTCAATTGCGATATCAACAAAAGAAGGAGCTGACGACGGTGGAATAATGAGGTAATGACTGGGTATTGATATCGATATTGACTTGAGATTGCCTTCCGGCTGCCCATTTCCCCAGATCTCGATCTCCCGGAGTCGTTCGATCTGATCGAGTGCCCAACTGAGGTTGCACAACTCCAATGGGTGGGATTTCGTTGTTTTGGGACTTTTTGCTGTTGACTACTTGTTGATGCAGTGATTGTGGTTGCTGCTATTGCTGCAGCAATCAATTAACTTTCTCCCAGAGGTACCCGCGACGATCTCCCCAGCCATCGGCTCGAGTCCAAATGTCCAACGAGGAACACGAGGGACTTCGGCGATTGAGATTGAGATAATTTCCGAAAAAAAACAACACACACAAATGAAGCTGAATTAACATATAATGCTCGGCGAGGAATCGCAGACGCCGCGAATGACGAGGACAGACAGAGAGACAGACAGACAGATCAATCTTCATCTTGATAATGAAATTATTGAAGTCATGTCTGTCATTCGGTCGGTCTGTCCATCTGTCTCTCGGTCCCAGCAACAACAGCTGTGCATGAGCAACCGAATTCAATTGTCGAATCTCGGCGGAGTTGTTCAGCCGCAAGAGGAGATCGAGAAAGGGTTGAAGGAGGCAGGGGAGAAAGAAAGAGCGGGGAAGTCTTGTGTTTCTTCGGCCGCCCCCACTCGCGACGAGCGATTGTCATCGGTCTCCCACTGGCTCACGACAAGAGAGCCGAAAAATCCAAACTAATAGACAGACACACAGATAGATAGATCAACAAATGGACAGACAGAAGACAGAACAAGAGATTGCACTTTGTTTCCAGAGCCCACATCTGGACCGAGTGAAGGCTGAGGCTGAGAGAGACAAATGTGGGAATTCGGCAAAGAATTCCAGACAATTCCATTTGGATATGTTTGAGGAGGGATTTCTAAATAAGTTCTGTATAAAGTCGGGCACAAAAATGAAAACTTTCGACCAAAATAAGTTAATGGAACTTATCTCCAAGGTAAGCTCAAAGTACTCTCAAAGTATCAGCTTGAAATAACCAAAGTAATTCCACTTCTCCCATTTCTGATCTCTCCATAGATAAAACCTCATCCTGGTCTTGGTGAACGAAGGTGAAACTCCGTCGTCAATGACCGGAGGCCACCAAATTGATCCGATCGATCGATTTGCTGAACAAAGGAAACATTTAACAATAATTCTATTAAGAAAGCTGCGAGAGTAACTGTAATAATGGCTACAACAATAACAAAAATACCGGCAACCGCCACCGCATTCTACTTCTACTTCTTCTTCTACTTGGTTTTGTACACAAACAACAAAAAAACCAGATAGAAAAAACTGTTCTTCATTCACAGTCGAGTGATTTGGAAAGTGTGGGTTGGGCTTAGTTTCAGCACAAAGAGACGGAACAATCATCATCATTATGATCATCGTAATCAAGATTTTTGTTCATCATCTTTTCTTTATCATCTCTTCATTATCATCATGATCATTTTTCAATCATCATCCTCATGATATTCTCTTTATCATTGTCATTATCATTGCAATCATTTTCAATATAATTTTGAAGATCATCATTGGAGACGAAGAAGGCGTCGTCCATCATTATTGTGAAGTTGGACATCGAGGAAAAGTGAAGTTGCCTCAAATTCCTCCTCCCCCTCTCCCTCTCCACCTTCGTCTTCCCGTCTGTTTCTCTTTTTTGTTCCTTTCATTCGTTGACCCAGTCTTTTTTGCTGCCGGTAGTTTATATATGTATGTACGTGTTGTAGTGATTGATGTTCTTATTGTTGCTGTTGTTGTTGGACTGAATGTTGCTGTCGTTATTGTTGTTCGAACTAATGTTGCCGTTGTTCAAATTAATATTGTTGTTGTTCTTACAATTACTATAGTAGTTGTTGTTCTTTTTCTTCTAATAAATTTGGTTTTTTTTCATAACATTTATTTTTCACATAATTTTGTTCTTCTCATAAATTTTGCCTTCTTTTTCTAATTGCTACAATAGTTGTTGTTGCTATTATTCTTTCTTGTATAACAATTATTTTATTGTTGTTTTTATTGTTGTTGTTGTTGGTGCCCCTGCTGTTTTTGGGAGCCTCTCACGAAACTTCTGCCATTCGCAATCAAGAACCTAAAGGAACAACAACAACAACAATGTTTTGAAAAAAAAAAAACAATGCTTTGAGGCAACAACAACAAGAACAACAATTACCATATCGTACAAATTTGAAAGTATTGTTGTTGTTGTTGTTGTGGCCACTGCCGACAGCAAAATGCGAAATTCGGGTCATCAACGAGTGCGAGGCGGTATTTAATAGTATTGTTGTTATTGTTTTCATTGTTGTAATTGTTTTTGTATAGTCTTTGCTGTAACATCACAATAACAATGCCAAATATGCAACAACAACAACAAGAAAAGCCTCTTGGCAATGGAAGAAGAGGAAGAGAAGATGGACGATCCATCGTTGCAACGATCCATCGCATTCATCGGTTGCATCGGTTACATCGTCATCATCATATGTTGCATAATCGACATCCGTTGTTGTTCTTGCGAATAGGTTTTGTTGTTTTCACGAATGTTGTTGTTGCTCTTTTCATTGATGTTGTTGTTATTAATGTTCGTCATATTGTTACAGTAGTGGTTTCTCTTGTTGTTGTTGTTGGATCAAATTGCTGTTGTTGGTTCACATTGTTGCTGTTAATATAAATACGAACTCTTCAACCGTTGAAACATGAATCGTCTTCGTCTCTTCCTCACCGACTTCTTGTTGTTTCCACCTCTATCATCGCTCTATCATCTCCGCCTGTTCCTTCACATCTCCACCATCTCCTCGCATCCCCATCGTTCTCATCATCACCTCCGCCTCCTCGCCATCCCCCCGTCGGAGACTCCGTTTGGCTCGCAGCCGACTCAAAATGCAGCCAAAATGAGTTCAAACTGTTTCCCAAGCGTTGCCACTTTGCATCTCGGTGCGAAGAGATCTCTCGAAACCCCGACGACGTGGCGGGTCAGAAGGAGACGAAGAAAGAGGCGGAGGCTGAGGCTGAAGAGGTCGAGGCGGAGTTGCAGACTTTTTCTCACAATCCAATTGCCGGCCGGTCAAATGAATCATTAAGACCTCATGAGCCAGACGCAGACTTCGCCAACGGCTGGTGGACCAGGTGTGGCCAGATGTGCATATTTGTGTGTTTGTGGCCAGAATGTGGCAACGTTCTCTGCTTTGGGAATCTATGAACAAATCGTTTCGACAATGTTGGGCTCTGGCCCACTTTATCCAACTAAGTTGGCCCAGAATCAATGCGAGATCCCACGCTGATCCTTGTGAAGTGGCTGTGAATGTGTCAGCTCCCGTGTCCGTTTGATAGACATATCAATCTGTCCGATCGCGAGCCAGGTTCGTGGGTTGTGTGGAGGACCAGGAGTCGTCGCTTGGTCGGTGGCTCTGAGTCATATGTGGTTCCAGAAGCCGACAACGCAATCAACCAGAAGGAGCTCGAGTTTCCACCGACTCCCAGACGAAGGTGGAAGACAATACCGTCGTCTGGTGGCGTGGACAGACAGATAGAGACGCGGAAAGCTAGAGAGATAGACATCGAAACCAGCTGCAGCTACAGTTGCTGGTGCGATTCTGGCCAAGTTCCGCCAAGTGGAGTCGATGCCAAGTGTTTTCGCACCGGGTCTGGGTCTGGCAGCAATGGATCTCGCCCGTTCCACCGAGACTCCCGGTGTTGCCAGAGTTTTCTTCACTCCGCTTGGATTCGTTTTCCTGTTTGTTTTCATTTATAAATATTTATCAACAACAATGGCTATTATAGGCAACCAGTTGCCAAACCGCAGCAACACAGCTACAACAACAACTAACAAGAAATTAAATCCCTTCATCAGCAACAAGAAAACAGCAATAAGAGCAACAATAAAAAACACAAAATCCATACCAGCAACATTTCAAAGACCAGCAGCAGCAACAGAAACAACGTTATTTACTCATGTTCAATATTTCGAGTTTGAGATTTTTTCGAAAACTGATTTCAGCAGCAACATTTTGTTTGCATTTCGAGCAATTGTTGCAAGCTGATTGTTGTTGTTTTTATTGTTGTTGTTGCTGTTGGCCACCTCCGGCATCGCTTCAACATTTTCCCAAGCCTTCTCATTCATATTTTCTTAAAGACCCACAACTGCGGGCTTCGTGGTCGCCCTTGTCGTTGTCGTCATCGTTGTCGACGTCGTCAACATTGTCGTCAACATTGTCGTCATCGTTGTCGTCGCCGCCATGGTTCGAGTTGCTGGACCAGTTTTCCACTCGAATGAGTTCGAAAAATGTCTGGAGCCAGCAACATTTTGCATTGCAATCACTTCTACAACTCGCCTTCTCTTTCTTCTTCTCTCCCCCTGTGTTTCTGTCTCTCTCCCCCCCCCCCTCTCTCTCTCTCCAATGATGTCTCTCTCATTCTCTCTCTATCTCTGTCTGGGGCAATAGTTCTCGCTGTCAACTTGTTGATTTATTGCGAATCTTATATTCGTGAGAAAAAATTATCGATGCAAGAATGCAAACCAAATTCGTTCACCGCTAGCGAATTGTGATAGAACGAGGGGAGGGTGGCAAGGGGAGGGGTGGAGGATCGATGGAAGTCAGCTGGCGTGTGGTTTCTATTACCAAGTCCAAAAGTTCGACCTCCTTCTGACACTTTTGAGCCAAAAATATTAAAGAAACTTGAGACCATTTGGTTTTTTCTCGACCTATTTTCACCAATACACATATGAGGTTCGATGCACGTACCTGAATTTATTTTCGGACACTTCTCCACGCCCTCCCCCTTGCCACTTGAACCCCCTGAAATGGATCTGCCGACGAAACAAAGGCTCATTAGAAGCTCTTTTGTGCTCCTAATCGCTTCCATTATGGGTTCAAGTTGAAAAACAAGAAAAACTAACAGGAATAAGAGCAATAAAAACAAGCACAAAAGAAAGAAAAACAACAACTATGTCGATAACAACTGGAGAAATAACAACAACAACAACCATCTCCGATAAGCCTCTCGACCGATGGACGATGGCGAGTTTCGGTAAATAGAACCATCATCGGCAACAATCAATCACCGAACATTAGGAATGAGATCGATCGGGTCATCGGGGAGCCAGAGAAGAACCGGGGTCTTCGAAGATTTTTTTCGTGATATGATGGGTTGTGGCGACGGCGATGAAGACGTGGGAAAGAGACGGTTGCATGGATGCATCGTTATTTCAAGCTTTCAATTTCGACCGCTTCTGCTTTTCACCAAATAATTTATTGGACGCCATGGTGGAAGGGAGGGTGGGTGTAATGGGGTGAGGTGAAGAGAAAGAGAGAGAGTGAGAGAGGGGGGGGGGGGGCAGAATTCGGGTGAGATAGTGTGAGTGAGGTGGAGGGGGGCGGTTAAAGGGGGCGATGAATGATTGTTGTAGCCGTCGAAAGCTTTGAAATCCATGGAGAATGTGTCATAAATAGGAATGTTTCATTTTATTTCTTCGTTTGTTCTTCGTCGTTGACTTCTTCCTCGTTCTCTCCTTCTTTGTCTTCTTCTACTGTTTTGTCTTCTTCGACTCTTTGTCTTCTTCAACTTCTTTATCTTCTACGCCAACTACTTTATCGGCAACTGCTTCATCGACAGCGAAAACGACGTCGGCTTCTTCGTTGGCCGGAATGTGGGCCGCCAAGTTTCGTGGAATATTTATGTGTGTGGACGGACAGACAGACGGATGGACAGACGATGGCCAGTGGAAAGCTTTTGCAATAACAAAACCAACAACAGCAACAACAACAACAACACGAACAAGAACAATGGGCGAAGCATTTATTTACGTGATGCCCGCGCCTTTTGTTCTGCATTTTAAATGAAACGTTCTCCTCGTTTAAAACGCCGCAAAGAAACCGAAAATAAATTCAAAAAATTCTCAATCGGATTTCGAAAGAACCTCGCGTTTCCACTCCAAAGGCCGAGCGATTGGGGTCAACGCGGCCTGGGAGCGACGTGTCTTCGACGTGCCGTCACAACTCCCCAGAAGATCGATAAACCATCGATGGCAACGAGACAAGCGAGCGGCCCCCAAGGAGAGCTTTCTAAAAACCGAAACCATCCCACTTTCATCGAGTTTTGCTACTCGAACATTCTGATATGAGAAATGAATAATAAGAACCTTCTGCTATGAGAAATAAGAACCTTCTGCTGTGAGAAATAAGAACCTTCTGATCTGGTCTTACCAAGCCATCGACATCGAGTCCACTCATCATGGTGGGATGTCCGAAAATAGACAAATCGATCGCGTTGTAAAAGGCAAACGAAGCCCTGACATTTGGGCATCTGTTCGGGAGACGAATTGAAAGCCCGCGGTAAGCTCTTTACTGCGAATAAAGAAGCAAATACGCAAACAAACTGAATGAAAACTCCCACACGAGATTTCTATCTAAATTGCGCGATCGAGAGTTAATTCGCCGTGGAGTTGGAATTCGTCGTGGAGATGGAATTAACTCTCGATTTCAATAGAACTCGAGACCCACTCGAGGCGACGATGGTGGGGTCCGGGGGCGGGTATTGGGCAGGTAGATGGGGGCTCGTAAGAAGCGAGAGTGTTTGGGAGGTCGCGACGAACGACGTGGACACCCTGCAGCCACCACTCTGGGGGCCTTGAAATAGAATCGCTGGAATGTCTGAACCTCGTCCTGAGGTCTCCATGAGTCACCCGAGTGGCGAATGGAGTTGATGACTTCTCCTCCATTTAGGGAGAAACTCCGTCAGAGAGCTCGAGTCAGCGGTTGACAAACCGCAGGAAGTCGTAGGCGACGAAGTCAACCGCAACTAATTAATATCGTTTGAAAAATAGAAATCCCACTTTGTTCTTTCACGAATTTCCATATGCGCCGGAAGAGTTGACATTGACAAAGACATCACCATCGCCATCGACATAGATATTGACATAGACATTTTGGTTGACATTTGTTCAGAACACTTCGCTTCCTGTCGTGAAGTCGAGACGGGAAATGTTTGCGCTCAAATTGTTCCCATCAGGAACAGAATAAATTTCAATAACTTAACTTTAGAACTGCGTCAAGTGATTGCAGTGAGTGTGTGAGTGAGTGGGCGAGTGTGTCTGAGTGCGATAGAAATAGAAAAAGAGGGAGAGAGAGAAGGACTGTGGGTGGTGGATGGCTCTAATAGAGTGCTCAGAACAATCTGTCCGACAGCGTGTTGGGACAGACGCCATCCGCAAGCTTCCCAAGTGGCAGCCTTCAGCGCGTTCCGCCAGCTGGTGGTCCATCCCTCTCTCTCTCTCTCTCTCACTCACTCACTCACCATCCTCCCACTCACTCGCTCTCGTCCTCGGTCTGCCTGATTGCGAGCTCTCAAGGCTCAGCTCAGCTTGGGTGCAAAAGGTCAAATGTCAGACTCAGACGAGCACTCGACGGAAACGAGCCCCAGCTCCTTCTTCCATCAGGTCCATCCATCCATCCATCCATCTGTGAGTGTCTGTCTGATGGTCGGTCGGCTGCGGTTGGCCGGAGGGCTTCGTTCGAAGGGTCCAAATCGCATCTAATGCGGTTTTAATTGGGAGAATATTTGGCCAACAAAAGCAATAACAATCCGAAGAGCTCTCGAAGATGTAACGAGATATGTACGAAAATAACTTGTTCGAGTACTTGAAGCCGAAACCGAATAAGAGACGCAGCAGCAGAAGAAGAAGACGAGTTGGCCAACAGCAGCAGCAGCGGCAGCAAAAAACTACTTCTAGTTTTACCAAGCGTGAAGGTCAGCCGTCGTTAGAGTGGGAGATCGAGAGGGAGGGGGGGAGAAAAAAGCGAGTCATGATTTGCTTTAATTACGAAGCTTAATCGTAATTATTTCGCCGCCCCTCTGGAGCTACTTACTTTTAATTAAGTCGAATCGAACGAATCGCGATGAAGATGAAGCCTGCAAGAGAAGGAGGAAGGAAGAGCACGATTAAACATTTGCATAATTAAACGAAGCGCTGGCGAAAAAACGCACAAAATCAATGCAAGTAATTAGAGAAAGGGGATAAATGCAAATGCAATGCAAGCAAATTAAAGAGTACGAAAAAGTAATGGTTAAATCAATATAGAAATGATTGAGCAAAATTCAAAAAGTAGAAATGGTATGAAAGGAATTAAAGGAAAAAATTAGAAAACATTTTAAAAATTATATAAATAAAAAAATTATAATTTAAAATAAGGAAAATAAAGAAAATAAAAAGGTTTAAAAAATAGAAAAAACAAACAATATTTTTAAAACATATATAAAAGTAAAAAATAAATAAAACTAAAGTTGAGTGAGAAGAGTAAATGAAAAAGTTAATTGGGGAAAAAGTGTTGCAACAACCGGCTCAAGTCGTCCAAGTAGCGTCGTCTTTGTCGATCGTCTCGAATGGATTTGCGGCGATCACGGCCATTGTTAGATCACCGGATGCGAGACGAAAACATGGACAAGGGGCCCCAAGTCCCGCTCGTTGAGGGGTCGTCGATATGGGTGACGATGTGTGTGTGTGCGTGCGTGTGAGAGAGTGACAGGAATGCTCAAGTGCCGGCGAAGGCTCCACGCGCGAGGTTCGCAATTTTAAACGATGCTCAAGTGGCGGCAACGAAGTGTTTGAAGTCGCCGTCGCGAGGGAGGGAGGGCGAGAGGGGGTCAGTGGAGGAAGGAGGGAGGGAGGGAGAGAGAGGGTTGGATTGAAAGAAGAATCAGATGGATGGGAGGTCGATGGAAGGCAGGAGTCGACGAGGGAGGAGAGAAACTCAAGCAGCCAGTGGACATCGAAGAGGCCTGGCCCTTGCTCCCGATGCTGAAGGGATCGAGGTCGAGGGGATTCAGAAGCCGCCAAGTGTCAGGAGAAGAAAAGGAAAAAGCGATTCGAGGGCTCTTTTGGGCCCTCGTCAGCCCTTCTTCCTCCCTCCCCCCACTTGTCACAATGTGGACAAAATGGGAATCAATCGTCATGCGACTGATCGTAGGGTGTGGAAGCCATGGACGAGAAGATGAAGCTGAAACTGCAACTGCAATTACACTTGCAATTGAAACACGAGCGGCGGCAACATGAGGACGGATCGGAAAACACGAGTTAGTGAGAAACAAACCAAGGGACGGACGGACAGAGAGACATACAGACAAACGGATGGACAGACAAAAAGACAGACTTGTGTACGTCAATGTGCGAGGAGGAACATAAAACTCTGGCTCTGGCATTTCCAAGGTTCATTGCAGAAGAAGAATGCAGCAGCAACAACAAGACCAACAACACATCTGCAATAACAACAATAACGAGATATAAAATATCATCAACAACAACTAAAACATAACAACAACAACTGCAACAATACACTGATGCAAAACGATAAATGAAGAACAAGGCAATGACGACCATAAAAAACCAAGTCGAAAATTAAGTAGGAAAATAAATAAAAATGAGAAAATACTCATTCTCAAAAGAAGGACTTTTGAGGTTTTTTCTCTCAGTGTACGTTTCATGGTCTGTCTCTCGGTGCTGTTGTTGTTGTTGCTGCATGCAAATAACTCATGTTGCAGATGCTTCTCATGTCATTGCGGTTGTTATGTTGGTGGTATTGGAGTTGTTGTTGTTGTGTCATTGTTGTTGTTGTTGGCATTGTTATCGTTGCAAATGGCACGAAACCGAAACTAAGAAATTAAAAATATGTTGGGTTTTTACCGTTGTTGTCTTTGCTTCCCTTCATTTGCAAATAATTTCGTGGCAATTATTTTCTTTAAAAGTCGTCACAACACACACAAACACATGGGGAGAAGATGTGTTGGTGTTGGTGAAGAAGCAGATGATGACGATGATGATGATGAGGGCGATAACTCGATTAATTGAACATTTCTTCAAATTTGATGAATGTCGCCGCCATATGTTGTCGACAACAACAACAACATCATGGGTTACAATTTAAAAAGGAAACCAAAAAAACTCTTTAAAAATTACAACAGCAAAATTCTCTTTAAGAATGAGAACAACAAAAATCTCTTGAAGAATGACAAAAACAGTAACAGCAACAACTCAACTGCAGACAGTTTCGATTCAAGAGCAAGCGACATTTCTTCAGTTTTCTCTCGAAATGAGGACGAAGGGATCCAAAGGAAGAGTTTCGGAGCCTTTCGAAAGCAGTTGGAGTCATATGTGGAGCATAGACATGTGGATAATGTCAGAGGAACAACAACGACAACAGAATTAACAACAACAGAATTAACAACAACAGAAATAGCAACAACAAATACAAAATACAATAATTCGTTGAGAAGTTGGGACCTTTTTCAAACGACGTGCGTTGGCCACAGGAAGCAACTTGAACTAATTCAAGTGGCCATCGGGCATCATGTGGACTGAAGAGAGTGCGAAAGAGAAAGAGAAGGGGAGAAAGAGAGAGAGAGAGAGGGAGAGTGTGTCAGGGATGGAGAATATCAACAACAACGTGTAACCACACGATTTCCGTCGTTGCCGTTGTCGTCGTCAACAACAATCAATTGTCAGCAGCAACAACGAGAGTGCAAAATTTATTGCTAAAATTATTAATTTGCTCGGTTTTGGCCGGGAGGAACAACCACAAAGGCAACAATAAGAGGAACAACAATTACAATAGTCACCACCACCAACAACAACAACAGCAACACTGACATGTGGGAGTTTTACCGTTGGCCGACGGCAACAACAACAACCAGGGACTCATCGACCACAATTGCATGGAACCTGTGGTAACAACAACAAAAAAATGAACAACAACATCAAAAATTAATAACAAAAATTACAGCAACAACAAAAAATTTACAAAAACGAAAAGAGTTACGACAACAACCCAAAACCAGTTGGCAACGGAGTGAAAAAAATTGTCATCAACAACAAGAGGCGAAATTTTGGATGTTGGTGTCTGGTAGGCTGGAATGAGTCATCAACGGGAGAGCCAGAGACAACGTCAGAATAACAAAAATAGCAATAACAACCATTGAAATAACAACGAAGAAAAAACTAGATTTATACTAAACTAAAATGAAACCATAGAAAATACGTTTATTTGATTTCTAAACAAAGCTGTTTTTATTTTAGTTTTTTTTGCGGTTGTGCTTTTTAGTTATTTGGTCGCTGTAGTTGTTTTTGTTGTTGTTGTCGCTACAGTTATTTTTGTTATCTTTGCACTTTCGTTGAATTTCAGGGAGAAATTATATAAAGCTCTCATAAAGTTTCTAAACTATGTAAAAATAGAAGTTGAATGAATAAAATAAATCAAAATAAAATGAAACAAAATAAAACTATACAGAAAATATTTTCAAAATAAAAATAGTAAAAAAACAAAAGCATCAAAAAATAAAATAAACCTAAAACAAATGTAAAAATAATGAAAATCTTCTCTTGGAATTTGCATTTTTGCTAATTTGTTAGACAAACATTAGGTAAGCTTTAGACAGCAACAACAAATACAAATAACAACAGCACAACCAGTGTTGTCCCTGGTGAGTTTATGGTGTTCTTTGTTGTTATTGTTATTGTGGGGATTTTCGTTATTAGATATAGTCGTTGTTGTTTTTGTTGTTGGATTTTAGTAACGCTCGAGGGAGCAAGTTTCCAATTATGGCTAGAATTGTGTGCGCACAAATTTAACAATAATTAATTCTTCATAGACGTTGTCGTAGACGTAGGCACAAACACTCTCATCCTCTCTATTCCTCTCTCTCTCTCTCTTCCTCCCTCAGGCTCTGCCATTCTCCCTCCATCTCACCTGAACTCACCCTTCACACTCTCTCTCGCCCAATATTCTACATGGATGCATATAATAATCGAGTGTGTGTGAGTGAAGACCTTCATGTGTGGAGGTCTGCGGTTGACGGCAGACACATTCTAAAGGTCATCTCGTGAACATGGCTTACCACACACACACTCACACACACACTCACACTCCGAATCCGTATAATCCAAAGTATTTGAGGGGTCGACATTCACAAACTGTTTAAGGACATCGACGTAGTTTGAATTTAATGAAGAACTCTTTCAATTAAAAAGGCCCTTAGGTAACGAATCTATCTTCATTATCCCAAAATGTGTTGATGTTGTACAGGAAACCTAACACTAAATAATTCAACATTAACCTTCATATCGAAAAGAAAATATTCTCTTTTACTCATGGAATAAAATTAAATCTCATTTAACTTAAATAATCATAATATTAAATCAAATGAAATACTTCTATTTTAAAAATTATGTTAAATTGAATACTAAAATTGTTCATATGCAATTAAATTAAATGCCATAGTTTAATATACGAAATTAAATTAAAAGAGTTAAGAAAATAAAATAAAACCTCACAAGCAAGACCGTGTCCCATATAACTACGATATATATAAATAACCACTTTGTTATATTTTTTCGTAATTAATTCCAGAGTTTATTTGTTCAGAGACACCTTCCTCGTGTCCTCAGAAACAGACGAATAAATAAACAACTTGATGGAACCACTGGACCTGAGGCCACCTCGCTCGACTCGACTCGACTCGAGGACACCGAATGATTCGGTGCGAATCTGAGTTATTGGAAGTTAATTTGCTTCTCCGAAACTGTCGGCGAACCAGTCTCAATGACTCCAATGCCATGGCTCTCTGTCTAACTGACTGAGTGAGTGATTGTCCAACTGTCCAAATGTCTGTCCAGCTGTCTGTCTATCTCTCCATCATTCCCTCGAGCAAGAAATCTCGAGGTGAAGCGTTTTTTGCCAATAGAAAGGTAATTATTGGGAAATGCTGTCTCAATCGCAAATTAATTAGAACTCTTGGGATCTGAATACGGAGAATCCTGAGAAAATTGGAATTCTCTTAAGAGAAGGATATCCAGGAAAAGGAGGAGAAGCAAAGCAAAGGAGGGAAGGTAAAGGAGAATGAGGTGAAATAGTCAAGACTGAGAAGAGATGCCAGGAGATAATGTGAACTTGGAGAGATATCAATTATTTCGAGGAATTCGTGCATAATAGAATGTGTTCCAGTTTCGAGACAAGGATCTGGCAGGAGTTGCCACCGTTAATTGTATAAATTACCAGATTCCACTGAGGAAAACACCGAAATTTCTTGAAGAAATTCCACGACGACGTCGACGACATCGGGTCTCGTTGCGAGGCCTTTAAAAATATACAGCACGTGATTTCATTTCACTTTTATCGCGCCATCGAAGTGGCAACATTTGAATGGGGGAGGGAGAAAGAGAGAGAGAAAACAAGTGGAAAGAGATGGAGGGAAGCCGTGTTAGAAACACTGTAAAATATTTGCGATTAATGAGGCCTTTGACGCGGCGTGAGCAGACATACGGAGGGAGAGACAGCTAGGCGAGAAACGTGAAAGCAACAAATTAATTCCTCCACATGAGCTGGCAACACCCGCCACCACTGGCCACCCCCTCGTCGCCCCGTCGCCCTCGCCCCCACCCTGGGATAATCCATTGTAAATTGATTTAATTTCTCACGATTTTCGCTCTGCGTGAACGGAACGTACGAAGGTAAAAACTGTAGCATCCGTCCGTCTGTCTGTCTCTCGGTCGGTCTGGCAACGCTGGCGAACATCAAAAGGCAATTGTTGTTCATGCGGCAACCTGTGATAGACAACAACAACAACAACAATACTAGGGACTATCAAAGAGCGAGAGCGAAAGAAACAAATTCAAACGAATGAAGAGAAAACTTTCGAAGCAGCTGCAACTGTTGTTGATGGTTTCTTGTTGTTGTTGTGATTCGATGCTGGTGCTGTCAGTTGTTGTAGTTGTTGTTGTCTTTGTCTTTGTCTTTGCAGTTGCCACAAATAAATTGCTCAACTTTGGCCTTTCGACGTCACCAAAGTTATCGAAAAAAGTGCAAGTATTTTCCAATTGTTTTTGCCATTTGCTTTTGTTTCTCTTGTTTTTGCTGTGTTTTGTATTTTTATGTTTTGTTGTTACAGCGACGATTATGCTGTTGTGCCTTCATTGTTGTTGTTGCACCTCACCTCAGGTTCATTGGCCACACACATCCACACACCCCGTCATTCCGTCACTCACACCAACCTCGGCCATCGGCGCTTGGCTTAACCCGGCTTTAACCGCTGACTTCTCGGTTCCGTCTTCGAGGGGAGTCAAGACAAAGAGTGAGGTGAGGGTTGGAGAAGACACGGGGCGCTCCAGACCCCAATAGATTTTTAATTTCTGTCGTGAACCCTCGTCGAACTCATCGCGTCGAACTCATCGCGTCGAACTTTGCGCATGCGGCATCCTCCCGTCGACGCCGATCATCGGTTAATTGGGCTCCATCGAGATTGAGAGTTAATCAAGCGGCGGTCGATCGATTTATCGAGAGATTTTCGATGATCGAACGTCCATCAAGGCCATCGAGGACTAATCGAAAGTGTTCGCGGGTTCATCGAGTGGTGTCGAAGGTTAATCGAGAGGATTCGGGTGTCAATCGAGGGACTCCGAGGGTTAATGGAGGAATTTGGAGAGACTTTGAAGGTTATTCCAGTGATTTCGAGGGTCCGGAGAGAGGTTTCGGGTGCCAAATGAAGATCAATCGAAGAACTTCGAGGGTCAATCGAAAGATTTTTAAGGTTAATTTAGGGGTTTCGAGTTGATTCGAGTGTCAATCAAAGGTTTTAAAAGGTTAATTGAGGTAGTTTTAGTAGGTTAATTAAAGGATTAGTCGAGGATTTATGAATCGTTTACAAACGGTTTAACGAGAGTCAACCTTTAATTTGATAAGAAGAACTTGTAGGAAATCAATTGACGCTCGGTCGACGATTAATCGAGGGTGGATTTGAGGTTTTACAAATAATTGGATCCCTGTCAAAGGTCATTCAAGTGTTAATCGAGGGTGACAACGAATCCGATCCCTCGGGGTTTCACCTGCTCACCTGACGACCACAGCAGGCGGAAATATAGGATTACCCAATCATTCTGTCTGTCCATCTATCTGTCTGTCCATCCGTCTGTCTGTCCGTCTGTGTCTCTGTCGTTGTTTGGGACATCTGGTGGCCCAACATAATCCCATCGTTGCGAAACATTGACCTTCCCCGAAGAGACATCTCCGTGAAATCCGAGACATGTCAAAGTTAAAGCCAAGCCAAAACACGGCGTTGCCAACACCGATTGCAACAGCAACTTTCACTCGGCTTACCTGACTTGGCTTCGCTAGGTTTCGGTCGGCTTTGGAGCCACCTTCGAGAAAATCGACAGTGTAGTAGAGTGAAAGACAGGGCAGGAGAGAAGGGGACGTCGGACAGATAGGGGGAGAAACAGACGAAAGAGATGGAAAATCGGTAGGAAAGACCAAGAGTCACGCGAGGTGACTGATTAAATTGACAGTTGGCAACGCGGCTTCTTCGGCTCTCTTTGGCGACGGCGGACAAAGAAACATGTTTCTTTGGTTATTGTTTTGTTATTACTACTTTTGTTGTTATTACTACATTATTTTGGTATTACTATTTTTCTTACTACTATTTGTTTATATTGTTATTCTTGTTGTTATTGTTGCTGTTATTGTTATTGCTATTGTTGCTGTTATTATGACTTTATTGTTTTTGTCATTGTAGTGGGCCGTTCAATTAACCACGACATGCAATTAAATCAGTTTGTTTCCATTTTCATGGCCAGCCTCCAATGAGCGATTAACCATGATGTTGTCAGGCGCCAGCAACTGTTGTTGCTTTCAGTGGCAGCAACAATTGTTGGGCTTGTCTTTGCTGTTGTTGTTATTGGCTTCTGCAACAACCTCAGTTGCATTGTCTCCAAGGGTTTCACCTGGAAATTCCACCACTGACGACCTCTTGGAATGAATTTCGAAGAAGATTTTTCTTTTCCAAAGGATTTTCATCGTTTGTTTTGCTTGTGTTGTTGCCATATTTTCACAAAAATTAGCTACAATTACGAGGGGTCAACGAAGTCGATGGATGGGTAAAGGTAACATCAATTATAATGAAGAAAGTTGAAACGAGTTCGAAATCGAACTCAAGCCCAACCCAGAGTCGGGCGAAGTTCATTGGCCAGTGTCAATGGCCAAGAGAGAGTGAGGGAGAGGGGGTAAAAGAGAGAAAAAAAGGTTGGTAGGACGACAATTTTCAGACATCGTCGAACATTTGATCGATAACTCACATTAAAGAGCAATTCTTCATTTCTTATTTCGTCACGGAGACAACGACCACGATGGACGGACAGACAGAATGATCAGAGACATTGATGTTCACTCAGACAGACAGATAGACAATGGAAAGGACGAGGAAATGAGGAGACAGCCAGACATGTGGAGGAAACCGAGAACAAAACGCACGACAGACAGACGGACGGACGGACGAATCGAAGACGAGGAAAACGAAAGCACACGTTCCAGCTGAAGACGGACATTTCAAGGGACAAACAGACAGACAGAGAGACAGAAAGGAGAAATATCGAGAGATATGACAAACAGAGAAACCCACACGGACAGACATCCCGAGGCGTCCGCACGTTGACATCTTTCCAGCGATTGTCGTCGATTGACATCGAAATGAAATGCGAAGAAATGCAATCGCCGAGATGTCAATCCATCACATCGGACGGACATCGGATGGGTGTGGGGGATTTTTTCGGGGCATATGCAAATGAGAGTGACCAACAGAGAGAGAGGGAGCGGAGTGAGCAGGACAGGGAGATGGTGAGCTTAAGGCGTGGAAAGAAATGCAGTTGCTCCGCGACGAATTAATTGAAGTTCAATTGCATCACAGAGAGATGGAGCATGGGAGATAAAAAGAGAGATAGCGGGAAGGGGGGATAAAGAGAGAGGGGTTGAGCGAGGGAGATGGAGCTTATGCTTAAGCTCATTGCAGTGTCAAAATTTGTCTCTCTCTCTCTCTCTCTCTCTCACATTCTCCCCCACTCTTGTTTTTCCCAGAGAATTACGTTGACGAGTTAAGAAGATTTATGTGCGAGTGAAAGTGCCGTCATTTCCCACAGAGCGAAAGAGACCGTCAGTGAGAGAGAGAGAGAGAGGGAGAAAGAGAGACAGTCGGATGCACCTTCTGGATTTCGGTTTCCATTTCGTTTCGTTCCCTTGTTTCCCGTGTCATGTCGTGAGAAGAGAGAATCCACAGCAGACGTTTGTCATGCAAATCAAATGTCAACTTACCGTAATTCGCCCGAGAAAGAGAGGGAGAGGGAGAGAAAGCACGTGGGCGAGGAAGGAGAGAGAAGGGGATCGAGAAAAATTTCTCAGAGAGGTCGGGATTGGAGGAAGAAACCGTTAGGGAAGAAGCTAACTAGAAGCAGAAGAAGAAACTCTAGAAAGCGACAATAATTAGGAGAACAACAACAACAATGAGATAGTGATAACAACAACAACAAAAGAGTGATAGTTGTAACCAAATTAGAAATGAAAAGAAAAAGAACAATGGGAATAACAACAACAATGAGAAAACCAACAACAAATGTAAACCCAACCAAAGTAGCAACAATAAACTAAATTATACAAAAATAAAAGTTAAGCAAAGAAAAGGAAAATGAGTCTAAAAAAAACAAAGCACTTTATGTAACAAAAGGTCGGATCACGTCAGAGATGGTTCAAGGAAGGGGGAGGGAGGAGGTTGATGGGGTCACTCAGAGAGAGACGGAAAGAGCGAGCCCTCGGATTTCCCTCCGTCGTGAGGAAGCGACGACCAGTGAAAAGGAAAGTCGTCGTCGTCGTGTCTTCATCTTCTTCATGATCAACGTCACCGGAGTCGTCTTCATCTTCTTCTTCTTCATGATTGTAGTCGTCTTCTTCATGGTTGTAGTTGTCGTTGTCTTCTTCATTATCGTATACTTCGTGGTCTTCTGCTTCTTCTTTATTATGTTGTCGTGCCACGAGATGACTTTTGCAATTTATGAGCTTTCGGTTCGGGTCGTCTCGAATCGTCGACGGCTCCAGAATCGGTTTCGGTCGGGTTCAAAAGCCACGGCCGACGACAGATGCAAATGGAGCATGGGAGAGGGAGGCGGAAGAGAGAGGAAGACAGAAGGGTTTACTGAAAGAGAGAGAGAGAGAGGGGGAGAAGAGAAAGGGAAAGCTGGACAGACAGGAGCGAAAAAGAAAGAAAAGGATCAATGAAACGATGGGCCAAATGGTAGCCAAACAATGAACAAAACTCCGACAGATCGAGACCTATGTGAAGACAGAGAGGACACCGGAAAGACAGAGAAGAAAAGTCAACAACAAAATAAATAAAAGCTAAAAATTTACTGAAGAAGAGTGAGATAGACATTGAAATGTAATCGAAGTTCAAGTGAGAAATCGTTTTTCTCAGCTCTTTTTTTTTCAGCTAAAAAAAATCGTTGAAATGTCATTAACATGGTTTTTTCAAGAAATTATGAAATAATGCAGTTGCCACGCTTCTTCTTCTTCTTCTTCTTGGTGTTGCTTCTCACCTTGCAGACCCCTCTGACCGCGCCCCCCCAGCCCTCGCCACGACCTCTGATGATCCCAACAAATCCAGACCCTTAACGGCAATCGTTTCTTTGTTTTTCCTTCGTTTCGTTTGTGAATTTCCAATGATCGTTGTACTTGTAGCAATTGTTATTGCTGTTGTTGTCAAACAGCGACACACACACATAGACAACAGCAACAACAAGCAATTGCAATGGCTGCTAATGTATCTACGCGATACATTCCGCGTACTTTGTTGAGATACATTAGCATGCAATAATTTCATTTCATTTCACTTCGGCGATACGAAGAAATTCATATGCTTCCTGGTTCGCTCTCTCACTCTCCCATCATTCAACCGACTCTTTCGCTCTTGCCTTGGTTTGGCTTCAGTGGTTATTTACATAAATATCCCCCTCTCACTCCCACAGTTGTTGCATTTGTCTTTGTTGTTGTTGCAACCTGACTTATCTAACAGTTCGCACAGCCGCCTTTCGTTCCTTCGTTCACTCTACTCTCGGTCGAGTCAGGTCGGCCTTTGGCTTGAGGGTTCATAGTGCGAGAGAGAAGGGGAGAGATGGCTAGAGAGAGACAGCCGATTCCTGCATATGCATGTGGTGGTGAATTGCATGCGTCTGCACCTCCGAATTATGCAGAAATTAATTAACATTCGGCTGGGAACGAACGCATCGAATGCAGGAATATGAAGATAAATATATAAATATTTAAGAAGAAATATGGAAATAGAAGAAAAACACACGATCCGAGAGAAGAGATGTCAAGATAGGAAGTGTGTGATAGAGAGGGAGGGTAATGGAGAGAGAGAGAGAGTTAATGTTAAGGAAGGAGAAATAATGAAATAGAAGAAACCTACTGAATTCAATTAAATGTTATGAAGGTTTCTTTTAAAGGGTTGGTGGACTCACCTTTTCGAGTGCAAAGGCTGATCTTCAAAACGCAGGAGGATTCTGCAAGAGAGAAAAGGAAAACATTAGTTTATGTGTGAAAGAGAGAGAATTATATAAAGTTTATATGAGAAAGAAAGACAAATAATCATAAAGAAAAATAATAACATCGTCCGAAAGAGTCTTCAGTTACCAAATCAATCAATCAATCATCTTTGAACCTTTGACAGGTCAAGAGCACTCATCCCATACTGACCTCTTGATCTGCCTCCCACCACCCTACAGTCGACCCCACAAACTTCTCCTCCTCTCCACCATTCACCAGCGTCTTGCATTTTATTCGATTCTCCTCCTCCTTCGCTTTGGACTCAGGCGTAACTTGCTCCAGTTCGTTGACCCATCGACGAGAGGAGAAAGGGACAGACATAGAGTGGAAGGGAGTCAGCAATACTTCTGGTCGTCTCTGCTCGCAGCGGAGCGAAGGGAAGGGCATTCGAATTTCGAAATATTGCACTCGATTGCAGTTTTCGCCATAACCTCCGTCGACCTCAATTCGACTCACGTTTATCGAGTGTTTTTCGTAACCAAATGCGTGTTTCATTGTTGCCAATATTGTTGTTGTAATTGTTGCAATTGTTGCCTAATCACGACTTGGTAAATGGTGTCCAGTGGCCAAATTGACGCAAATCCAAAGACGTCTTGACAAAATTGTATGACAAATCGAGCCGAGGGAAAATTAACTAAAATTATGCCGAGTGGACGACAGATGGCAAGAGATGATGGTAAGAGGTAATGGTAAGAAGAGATGGTAAGAAGGAATTGTAAGAAGAGATGGTAAGAAGTAAGAGATGGAAGGTAAGATTTTATTTATTATAGAACCACGTTCCGTATGAAACACCCGGGGCAATCGAAGGTCGAAACGAAAGACGTTTCCTCGGTCCAATCGTTGGTAATTGCTTTAGCTCGAATATACAGCTACCGAGTACCCAGAAGCCATCGAATGCCAAAGGTCGAACTCCTAAAGATCCGTTTAAGAACCAGTTATTGTTAATGGAAAAATCAGATCCGATCGGTCCGATTGGCGACCAGTTGATGGTAATTGTGCTCGATGGAAGCCGATTCATCAAACGGCAGTCGCTGATTGTCTGTGTGTCTGTCTGTCTGTCCATCGGTCTGTCTCTTTGTCCGTCTGTGGTTTGAGATGCAATCACAGTGGAAGCGGACCACAAAACAGATCTCAAGTGGGGAGTCTGAGGAGGGGCGGAGAGGGATGTAAGAAAAAACACAATGTCTGTGCTTTCAAGGTCAACCAGATCGACCTCTTTCTAGGACGGCTGATTGCATGCTCAACAAAGGGAAAATTACAAAATAATTACAAATTGAAAATATTAATACAATAAAAAAATATGGAATCTTATATAAAACGGACATAAAAAAATATATCAAAACATATAAAAATGTTAAAACAAAATTTAAGACAACAGTTTATCACACTGATGTACTATATAATAACAATAATCAAAAATAACTAAAATTATAAAATAAACAAAATCTTACGGAAGAAAGAATATTAAAAATAATATTCGACATTAAACAAAATAATAAGAAATCATAATCAAAAATACTCATAAAAATAAAAATATAGAAACACCAAGAAATTAATAAAAAAAGCAATAAAAAATTAAAACAGCAATAATATATAATAAGAATAATAAAATATAAAAATAGCAAGAAAATATAAAATAATAATAAAATATAAAAATAACAATGATAAATGAAAATATCAATAAAATATAAAAATTGCAACAACATATAAAAATAACAATAAAATTAAAAATAACAATAAAATATAAAAATAACAATAAAATATGAGAATAACAATAATGCAGAGCAATCAGCAATAATCGTGTAAAACAAGAACCGATAAAAAATTAATGGATTTTCAGAGCACGAAGTAACCGGGGTAATATGAATCAAAAGAGCTATCGACACATGGTATATAGCGTTGTATATCGTTGTCATTGAAATCGAATCGTGAGCTCGATCGGAGTCAGAGCTCTCGGTGCTGCGGTAAGAACAAGCAGCAGGTTCTTTTGGCATTCGTTCGGACCACATTCCAGCCTCCATCGAGAGCCACACCTTCGAATCATCGGGGACACATTTTCCAACCATCGATGATATGGTGATTGCTCTGAGTGGTTGTTGTGGAGTTAGTTGTTGTTGTTGTCACAATCTGTTCTTTGTCGTGGTAGTCGTTGGTATTGAAATTCAGCTCCAAGCCATAAACTAATTGGTCCCCAACACAGTTAGGTTCGGTTTTGAAGCCATCAATTATTGCAGTTTTATTTATCCGCCGATCTATCCATCTGCATATTGTATGCGAACGGAACAAGGTTGCTTTCACTCCGATCTCGGCTCGAGCCCCTCGTTCGGGCCACGTTCTATCTTGGCCACCGGCCATTTGGTCATTATATTAATTGTTGAAATCAACGCGAATGGCTATTAGGCAGTGGGACAGAGAGACAGCGAGAGAGAGAGAGAGAGAGGAATACATATCGACTGACGTTAGTTGAAGCAATCAATTGCAGTCAGTTGCAGAACAACAAAAGCAAAAACGACGACAACAACAGGAAGACATTCCATAAGAAGGCCACGGACAGGAGGCAAATTATCGCATATGTCGCTAATAACGAGGAAGATGCTAGATGAACGATAGATAGCGAACGCATAGACTGGCTTTTAATCTTCGATAATGGAGATCGAGGCTGGAGGAAAGTCCACCTAATGCTCGGAACAAGGGAGACAATGAAGGTCGGTAGTGAAGGGAGATCGCACCAAGAGGAAGTGGACGGCGAGAGATGGATGAAAACTTTACGATAATGCACTTTGGGATACTATATAATCAAAGATGTCTTACTAGGATATGGGATATAAAGGAAAGTCATTGAGTTGTAAGTGATCATCGTACAAAGGAAGCTCTTTGGATGTGGTCGCTATGAAGATAATGGAAATTCTTTATTGGATAAATTATGCATTCATGTAAAAATTAATAATTTCATGTGAATTTAAAATAAAGACGATTTCATGCATTTCAAGAGAAGAGAAGTTGATAAGGAATTAAAAAGTTTTTTATGAGAAATATATTCATTATGATAATGAAGAAAGACATCATGTCAAAAAATGAAGGATTTTAAATAAAATAAGAATAAAATACAAAATAAACGATGAAGATAAAGAACAAACAGGAAAAGTATGACTTTGAAATGGAATAACATGAATGAAACT
Source organism: Coelopa frigida (assembly GCA_017309665.1). NCBI lineage: Eukaryota > Metazoa > Arthropoda > Insecta > Diptera > Coelopidae > Coelopa > Coelopa frigida. The sequence goes on from CM029561.1 coordinate 1,146,153, forward strand.
GAAGACAGAAGAGCATATTAATGGAAACAGAAAGGCCAAAAACCGAATAAAAACTGCACAAGCCAAGTTCAGACTGCGTTTGAGCCAGAGGAACAGACAGTAGGCCCTCGAGCGAACGGAGAGAAAGACAGACAAATGGTGGAAAGGACAGACAGGCAGATGGAGAGAAGGACAGAAGGAGGGACGGACAGACGGAGGGACGCCCAGTGCGACGAAGGTCATCGGCGAGGAACACGTTTTGCCAAACGACCGTTGCTTCTCGCGGTACTTCGGACGTGTGTCTGTGCGCCTGCAGGTGTATTGGTATTGGTGGGAGTATGGGTGTGTCGGAAGACTCGGATGGAGGTGTGCGTGTATGTGTGTGTGTTGGTGTAACGTGCGTGTTTGCCGAGAAGAACAGAAGGTATAAACTAAAGAAAAATAACACAAAATTGAGGGTGAGAGAAGTCGATGAGCTGAAGGAAGAAAAAATAGGGGAAGGCGTTGAAGTGGAAAATGAAGACCTAGAAGAAGAATAACAGGTTAAAGGAAGACGAGAGAGGGGGTGGAAGAGGTGGAAGAAGAAGGTTAGCTGGAAGCAGAAGCGAAGGTGTAGAAGATTAATTTATGCAACCGCAAGAACAGAAGATGCGCACTCAAGAGCTCTAAGTTTCGATCTGCTGAGGATGAACTTTAAATTTAATGGCAAGCATAGAGAATGGAAAACAACAAAATTAATTATTTACGATCAATTCGAGGAGATGAATGGTGTTGTTGTTATTAACGTTGTTGTTGTAATTGACGTTGCTGTGATTAACGTAGTTGTTCTTTTGAACATTATATTTGTTATTGCTGCAACTGCTTCAAACAGCTTGTTGTTCTTTGATTGACCTTTAAAGCTCTCGGTAAGACATTTAACGATTTGCTTTTAAATATCATGTCTCAGTTCGAAGCTACAGCTGACGATGGAGGGAGGGAGAAGACAAAAGAGAGAGACGGAGAATGTTGTGGTAGAACCATCGAAACTCCCACCTTATTCTGATGCCTAAGCTTTAACCAGAAGATTCCGAAGATCGTGCTTCTCCGAGCATTTCATCAACCTGCTTCGACTTCCAGGACCCCAGACGCCCCTCGTTAGAGTGGAGTGGAGTCACCCACTTCCAGAATGTGGCCCAATCGGGAACCAGTTCCATTCTCCTCCCTCCCCCTGCCGACTGAACCCAACTCGACCCATCTCAATTTCCAACCCATGCCGTTTGATTCCCGTGTTCTGCACTCGTGGATCCATGTCATTGCCTCCTCCGACCCCGCCCCTCGATGGAGTCTCGTCTCCCGGGTTTTATTAGCTCTCTCAGAGGGGAGGGGCGGGGCGGTTAGGTGGAACCGCTTGAACCACTGCACCATAAACCGAGTCAGAAGTGGAAATAGAGCTGAGTTGGAAATGAACAAACGTCAAAGACTCGAATCTAACGGATACGACCCGATTCGACGCGATGGAGGAGCTGGTTTTCTGTCTGTCCAACTGTTTGGCTGTCCGTCTCTCCAACTGTCTGTCTGTCTGTCTGTCTGTCGAATGTCTGTCCCTCCAAATGACTGTCTGCTGTTAGAGTGCCATGAAATTCGTTGGAAGCACCGCAAAAATGCGATGCGAAGTGCGACCGAGAAGGCGTGATGAGTGCAAGCGAGAGAGATGAAGTGGGGGGAGTCGGTTTAAGCGAGAAGGTGGGAAGACAGAGCGAGAGAGAGAGAGAGAGACAGAGTGAGAGAAGTCTAGAGAGGATCAGGCCAGCAGCTTGTTATGGGTCGGCAATAAATTTCGATGAAAAAGATTTTTCTTGGCTGCACTCGCGGAAAGTGGGTCAGATGTTCGATGGTGATTGTTGTTGTGATTTGATGTAGCTGTTGTTGGTATTTATGTTGTGATTGCAGTTGTCGACATTCATGTTGTTGTGATTATTGCTGTTTTTGTTCATGTTGTTGTGATTCATGTTATTTTGATTCTTGTTGCGATTTACGTTCTTCTTCTTTCGATCGTCGTTCTTATCCTTCTCGCTCCTCTGATTGCAGCAACCGTTGCACATGCGCAAATTCTTGACCATTCAGGTGAAGCACCAGGAGCAACGCTTCCAAACTCAAAACAACCTTCGTCTTCCTCTCTCGACTCCTCCTTACGCCTCCCCGCAAATTCGAAGCCCGCCTCTGCAGATTGTTTTGATTCCGAATCTGGGGTCTGGGTTTTTGGGACGCCTTCGAGAAGACCTCGCACACACACACACACACACGCAAACAATCGTTCTCCTCACACGTAATTGCTTTGAGCTCGAAATGGAAACGAGTTCTCGGTCTCTAATGATGATCTAACGGTGGTTTAATGGCTCCGACTCGAAGCAGCCGACGCCACTGGTCTTCGCGCTGAAGGTCATTAATTACGGAGACGAGGAGTTGAGGAGTCGTCGTCGTTGTTCTGGCGATTGGCCGCGGTTTAATTATGGGGCGATAAAAGGTCGAGGGAAGGAGGGACCGACCATTGGTGGCGAAGTTTGGTGATTGAGGGGGGATTGAGACTGAAGGGGGTTGTGTTGAAAAAGCCCCTGGGCTTCCTCAGGGGGGAGAAGAAGTGGATCCGTTGGGCGATGAAAGGCGATTTGAGGAATCGAGCGGTCGTCATTGGAAGAACCTTAGCTTGGGGCAACTTCTCCAACATATCTGCTCCTTCCTCCCAATATTGTGCCCAAGTTTGGACTCCAAACTTTACATTTTAAAGTTCACGAATTCATCTGCATGAAATCGGGGAACACGACCAAAGCGAATGCATAAAACACCTGGCAGGGAGACGAGGCGAAGGAGAACGATGGAGAGGAAGAGTGAGAGGGAGAGATAGTTGGAAAGGGAGAGAGAGAGAGAACGAACGATGCCTCTGGTTCCTCGAAGAACCCGTTCCATAACTTCCATTCGAGGCGAAGACATGAAGCATAAAGTTCTACAGTTGTTGTTCTTCTTCTTGATGATATTTTTGTTGTTATTCATGTTGGTGTAAAAAGTTGAATTTTATGTTCATGCCGGGTTTACGTTTGCCAACTGTTAACATAACGTTTCATTGGGACTCTGACACATTTATCTGTCGTTTGGGGCGCGAAGACCGGGGAGGGAGAGGAAGAAGCCACACGCACCTTGTGAGAGAGAGAGAAAGAGATGGAGCGAAGGTGGGGCGAAGTCTCTGAGAATGTGTGTCAGATCGAGGCTTGTTTGTCTTTCCGTCCATCGCTTGTTTGGTCACTTCGTAAATGTCTCTTATTTTTCCAATCGATCTGTCTGTTCATCTTTCTAGCCAAATGTGTTTCTTTTTCCTGCGTGTTTTTTCTCGCTTTCTGTTCTTTTCAATGCATATTTCTGTTCATCTGTCTGTTTATGTTTCTGTCTCTCTGCGTAAATCGTTCCTTTCTTCGTCTTCTATGGAATTGTCTCTTTTTTCTTACTATCTGTTTATTTGTCTCTCTCTATATAGATGGCTGTTTGTCTCCCTCTCTTCATCTCTTCTTCTGTCTCCCTCTCATTGTCTCTGCACCTGTCTCCCTCTGTCTGTCTCTTCTTTCTCTCTGTTCTTAATGTCTGTCGATGAGGTTCGACTGATTCGAATCTTGTCTTGACAACGTCTCGATTTTTTCCCTCTCCCTCAGGCGACTCAGTCTTGGCGATTGTGACAGTGTTGCCAACGAAACGGGGTTTTCGTGTCTCCTCGGGCCGGGTCAAAACGGCACCATCGATCGGTCCAATGGAGCAGAACGCGCGGTCGGCCTGAAAATTGGGACGATTGGGACGAGTTGTCAATGTCGTGATAGATAAGGCATGACATGTCGTCCCCGGACAGATGTCACCGAGGCAGAATTTCCAACAATTGAAGAGAAGTCTTGAAGTGAAGACCTTTATGGGGAGGGGAAAATCAATTAATATTTCAATGAGGAGACTTTTTCCTAAATATTCACAAGAAAAAAAAAGTCTGACCAAAAATTATGAAAAAGAAACCTCAAACACTTTCTAAAACATTTAAAAAAAGATTAAACCCAATTCGTGTTTTGGCGAAAACCACTTTTTTTCGTTCGGGCTTCGAGCTAATTAAAAGCCAATTTTAATTGCACCTTTGCGATGAAAACACTTGAAACACCAAAACAACGACAACAAAAGCCTCGACAAAAAATAAATCACTCAAATAACTATGCAAAATAGTCAAGGTAAATCATTGGCAACAAAGTCACAACAACAACTACTACTACTATATCACAACAACAACAATTACCGGTGTCGCAACTTTCACCTTGACCAGGTGCCGGTCAAACCAATATATCCCGAGCGCACTCATTTCCTGAGATCTCAGAGACCGAAGTATATAAAAATATATATAAATATATAAAATATACTAAAACCAAATAATAAAACTATACTAAAGACAAATTAAAGAAAAGAAATAAAAGTGGACAAATTATAATTAAAACAAACAAAAAACTGAAAAGAACTACACAAAGTTAACAAAACTCAAAGAAACAATAATAATAATAAAATCAGCAAGATTATTATAAACAAAATTAAAAAAAAATAAGAATTCAACAAAAAATTTAAATCAACAAAAATTTAATCAATAAACAAAAATAGTTCAGTAAAAACAAAATAATAATAAAAACACGATATACAAATAAATCTAGAGAAAAATATAATAAGGTAAAATAAGAATTTTAATAATAAAAGTCGAAAAACAAATAAAAATTATTTTTTAATTTTCCACCAAGCACAGGTGAAGAGAGGATCATCCATCACTTGTATGGATCCCATTTGCCCATCATAACCAAAACACAATAGTATGGGAAAACCGAAAAGAAGAAGCCGAAACTTCTCTAGACCTGACCTAAAAAAATAAATAAATTGAAAATATTCACATGAGGAGGTTGAAAAAAATTTGCATTGAATTCTTTGCGAGAGCTGTGAAAACCCATTACCGTCAGCCTTGAACCAGAGACTCTTTGAACCCACCACGAGTCAACAGTTTTCGTTGGCCAAAACCAACAACAACTACAACTATGGACAATTGGCCACGGTTTTGGTAGCTGCTAATGAATGATCAAAGAAATACTTCGCATAATAAAATCACATTCGAACCCCGCCTCGGATCGTGCGGTAACCCTTCTCCTAGCGGAAGGTGAACGAACTTTCTCGGTTAGTATTGGAAGTCAGAGATCGGGAGAGAAAGAGAGAGAGAGGAAAATCAACAAACAAGAAACGAAAACAATTAAATCAAGCATTAGTCGGTGGTTCTTACTGGGTATCTTCGGACTTTAATAATAAACAATACCAGAACCCTTAATCATCACTCCATCTCATTGTCTCTCTCTCTCTCTCAGTCTATATTTTCTGCTCATTAATAAAAACAAACAAGGAAAAGAGAGACAGCGAGACGGTGAGAGCGGGAGCGGCGGGAGGAAAAAGCTCATTAAAAGCCCTCTTTGTGTAACAAAAACAAAGGAAAAGAGAACGAAGACGACGAAGACAAGAGTGCGTGCAGCGCTGTCTTAGAATAGATCTCGAATGGAGCCCGCCCCCCTCTGGGAAGGTCAATTAATTACAGTGTTGAATATTTATTAACCATGGACGCGGACAGACGGAGAGACAGACATGTGAGCACCACGCTATGCTCCGCAATCCACGCCACGCACAATGGTAATGAATACCATACCATGGAAACACAATGATAGAGATATATGCAAGAAGCTCAAAAGAAAGAGAAACAGGTGGAAGAGAGAGAGACAAGTGGAAGAAGCCCCCAAGAGAGTGTTGGAAAATCACCATCCACTGGTCAGAAAAGGAAAAGTCCACGATTTTTGATTTCAACTTAATTGGTGCGTAAAGCTCTTCAATTGTACTCGAGTCTCGAGTTCGGCCGGGAGAAACTTCTATGGGTGGGTCCCGGTTGTGGGAAGTCACCTCTAATTAAGCAATAATGAGGTAAATATTAAAAACCGCTTTCGGAAGAAAACACGTTTCTCTCGGTTTGATGATTTTTCGAAAGTTTACAAAAGTCAATTTTCGCCTGGGTTTTCGGAGACATCAAGAGATAAGAGAAACCTATCTAAATATATTCTATCATAGATTGTATGATTGCTAGTTTAAATAAATTCCCATAAGACTGAGAATTCTTTAAACTGAATACCCATTAATCATCGATTATAGGTCAAACTATAAACAATATTGTTGATCAAATATATCACGGGTCTATATCATATATCACTGTAATTAGCAAGCCTCGGGCTTGTAGAACTCCATTTTTCTCTCTCGCCTTTAGTTCTCATAGAGTTGATTTGGAATTGATTATATACCATTGGAAGAATTTCCACTGGTGTTTTCTAAAATACTCCCCATGGAAGGTGATAATTTTAAAACCCATTCTAGGTCGATTCCATTCGTTGTCCAATGCACGAAAAGTTAAACAAATAGAAGAATATTTTCATCTTCTGATCGCCAGAGACTTCGGAATAGATTTTCGAGGGATCAACATGATACAATCACGAATGCACGGATAATCAAATGCTTTGTTGCATTGGAATCCAAGGGAGGCGACCCGCAGCATATTCACCACGGCCTCCAGAGTCCCTTCCGCCCCTCCGGAGTCGGAAAATAATGCCTTATGAAGGCGCAGAGAAAGCATTTATTTTTAGGAAAGAGACAGACAGAGACAGAGTCAGAACGAGAGAGATGGCCCCTTATAAATAGCTTCCGATCATAAATCTACGTCTGAGGTAGGAGGAGACGAAGTCACCAGCCTAATTTGGAAACTGGTGGAGGGGAAGGAGGGGAGAGGCTTAAGTGGCCAGTTCCGGCACATTCGGAGGGGGGGCGGAGGACGTGAGGGGCGGGGTAACGGGAGGCACGAGCAGATGAAGATATATGTGGTATCGGAATGGGTTTTGGGGAGGGGGCCCCGGAGTTAATTGAGTTACGATATCTGAGCTCTTTTCGGAGAAGACACTTCTTCAATAAATTAAGTTCGGGGAAATGGAGAGCAAAAAACAAAGTTAAAAGCATCAAGTTAAAAAAAAAATCAAAATGGATTTTTCAAATACAAATATAAAAAATAAAAATATAAAAATATATAAATAAAAGGAGGAGGGTTAAAATATTAATTAGTATTCGTCGCTTGCTCCAAAGACCGATTGAAATTTTGCAATTTGTGGCCAATAAAACCGCAGGTAGCCGAAGTCAATTAATTAGATATAAAAAAAAACAAATAATAAAAATAAAGTTAACTGAAAAAAATAATCAAAATATTGCAAAATTTTGGCGTATATATAATCCGATAGAAATCGCCAAAAAAAAATAAGCATTAATATGTATTTACGCAAGATAAGAGAGCTTTAGAAATGATTTACTACAGAAACTCCCACTCGTAAATAATTACGAAACCAACAACGATCACAATAACAATAATGTTTACAAAAACAATACTGACTACAACAACAACACTGACCACATCAACATGCTTAACCTTGCAGAAATTGCAAAACATAAACAAAATAAAAATAAAACAATGCATAAAAGTAAATAAAAAAACGCAAATAAACAGCAATAAGAGAATTAAATAAATCATATTTTTATGGCAATCGAGACTCAAGTTCGACCACGAGCAGCCATGGCTAAGAAAACACAAACATCCGATGGACATCAACCAGACGAATAGATCAATGCATAGATAGATGGGCGGACAGACAGCGAAAAGGACGGACGGCAATGTGCACAGGAGGCGGAGATACAGTTGCAGATGGACGGACAGACGATGGTTGGACATAGCGATAGCGACTGATGAATAGTTGGACGGACTTGGGCATAAATTAATCGACGGTGAGATGGCTCAAACGCCGATAAACCAGACACAATACAGTTAAGGTTAATGGATTAAATGTTGTGCGCGTTGGACGTTTGCATCGATTGATCGGCGGCTCGAATGATCGCATGATCGTAGGCAGCGGCCACTTACGATAGTCATGTGGTCCATGTGGGCAGCCCTGACTGGCCCGGAGATAAGCGAATCTCGTGATATTTCTCAATCGATGACTCTTGTGAAGAGGATTCGATTTAAGTAGCCTTTTATGCTCCCATCGTGACCGACTAACATTTTTTTTATTACCCCCTTAAAGTGTTATTGAGCAAAATGTGTTTTGGTTTTTCAATTTTGCACTCCATCATAGTCCAAACTTCGAACCACCTCCTAAAGGCTTATAGAAGTTGGGAACAATTTGCTAAAAATCTATTAAAAATCTACTCAACTCATTCTCGTTAACTCTCGTTGTTTGTGGTCTGTCGTTTTGTATTGTTGTAGTTGTACTTGATGGTATTGTAGTTGTACTTTTAGTTGTTATATTTGTTGTGGTCGTTGTATTTGTTGTCGTTGTTGTCATTGTTGTACATCTGGTTGACTAAGAGTTTTACATTTTCTTGCTTTTGGTCATTTGTGTCTTGTTGTCAGGTTTCTTTTTTTTTCTTCATCTACTTCTCTATTCTGTTTCTACCACAATACCTTTCTGTTGTACTGTATGCAGCCTTCTGACCAGATATCTGTCTGACCAGTTGTCTGTCCGACCAGATGTCTGCCTGTTTGCTCGTGCGACTGGCTCTCTGTGTGATTTCTAGGGGCCCAAGTGGTCAAAAGCACTTCCACAGACCAAGTTTTAGTTTCATGCAAAGTCTTTCGTTTTTTCCTATTGTTGGTCGCACTGTTGTTGTTGTTGGTTTTTTGTTGTCAGTGAAGTTTATTTTATTGTTGTTTGAATATTCGTTGTTGTATGAATTCTTGTTGTTGTTGTAGTTGTTGTCATGGTGTCCACTGCGATGATCGCATCTTTCTATGGAACTTTTAAACGAGACTCGTTTGAAGCTTGCGGTTTCTGAAAGCGCTTTTTGTGCCAGACAAGGAAGGAACACCAACAAAAAACGAGACAAAGGAACACTTTGTATTAGGACAGTAGTTACTAGCTCTTGATGTTGGTGTTAATCTTGTTGGTGATATTATTGTTGTTGCTATTTGGTGTATTCATAGAATTCCAAGAGAACCAGAGTTGGTTTTTCAGACGAATGACGAGGTTACGACTAAAGCTTAAAAACTCGGGGTGTTTCTATATTAAGAAATAGAAGAGAAATGCAGTGATAGGAAAATAAAAGAGAGGGTGAGACAGGGAGGGGAGAAGTTACCACAGGCTGAAGTAATTTCAGGTTTTTTTTCTCATGGTAAATCTTTAATTACTTAATAACTAATTACGCAATGTTGAAGTTGAAGCAGTTGTCAATAAAAATTTCCGCGAATTTCGAACGATTGTTGGTGAAGTTGTTGTTATTGTTGGTTTATTATTTCACGATCATGCTCACAGAGTTGTTTTGTTAATCCTCTTACGAGAGGATCCAACAACTCGCTCCATGTTCACGGCTAATAATCCGTTGGCATCGATGGTTGCGTGATGGTTGCTTCCACATTGCTTCCTGTCTGTTTCTTCTCTTTCCCCCTCTATCACTATCTCCATCTCGCTAACAATCTGTCTGTCTCTGTCTTTGGATCCACATCTGATCGCGCGATTGATCATTAATCGCGATGGCAGGCGGCGGAGCGGGAACGAATGATGGAGATAAAACGTTGCACCAATCAGTGCAGCTGTCTGTCCACTGATCTGTCTGTCCATCTCTCTGTCCCTGTCTCTGTCTACCTCACACATTTATCTCTCTATCTCGCTCCCTCAGCGTGTTCTCCTGTTGTCTGTGAATTTGTTGCAACCTCCATTTGTCTGGCATTGCATCATCCACATGTCCATTTACATGTCTATCCATTAATTTGTCCCACCATTCATCTGTCAGTTCATCCATGTGTCGTCTGTCTGTTTATCTGTCTCACTCTCGGTCTCCCCGTCCATCTCAAGGAGTCACTCACCTCGATGTCGCATTTTCCTGGACTTATTTTTCCATACATTTTTCTTTTCTTTTCTTCCTTCCATCATCAATCTATTCTAATGTCGCCAACTGAATCTATGTCAATCTTCAACTCCCTGTCTGTCTCTCTCTCACTCTCTCATGCTCATTCTCCTTCTCTCTCATATCCTCTTCCCTTCCCTCATCCTTCTCTCCATAGAGACGAATCTCTGTGGTCTGCGCATCGCATTATCCTCATTTATGTAATTTCAATGTACGTCTTTCTCCTCCTTCTTCTTCGTGTTTTTGCCATTCAAAGAGAGGTGGGGCCGGATGAAGAGGGGATCCGCAGTTCCGTTAAATCAACTATTTGCTCTGTCGACAGCGATCTTTCGTTTCGTTTGCATCGTCGCATCTCGAATCAATTCAAACGAATCATTTTCACCGATCGTTCTCGTCTCCACATGGACCGAGGGAATGGGAGAGACGGATGGAAAGATCGAGGAAGGAGAGGAGGCTGGTGGGTTCCCGGGGAGGGACTCAAGGAGGGGGGTCTGACGTCAATGCTCGTCACGTTATTCTCGCAGTCAGATGAACGACCGCAGCCACTGACGACGATGACGACGACGAGGCAGACCTCGAACGCATGTATGTAAATTACTTCAAATGCTCACGCACACATCGCCGCCCAATGGTCCACACACACACACACATACATCAACGCTCAATGGGCCCCCCTGTACATGTGCTTGGAGTTCTCCTCGTGCTCCTCTGACGTTCTCTTCGTCTCCCTCCAACGTTCTCCGGTTGCATTCAGAAGCGATTGCGGTTGATTCCAGACCCCAGCCTCCGATCAGAGCCGACCGCCGAGCGATCGACGCTGGATCTCGGGACTCGGTGTAACTGTGACTGGGACCCGTGATGACCGCAGTCTGGGTGGGGAAGATCGACGACGACGACTGGGGGTCGAGCAGAACAAGAACCAGGAAACCGACAGCCGTGAGGAATTCAATTTCTCGCCGCTTCCTCGGCCGGCGATCGTCAATCGAGTTGAGTTCGCGATCAGTTCGGCATTCGATCGATGTCAGACAACAGTTCGATCGATATGGGGTCAATATATGTATATAGAGATATATGTGTAGATCTGTAGATCTTATGCCTTATATGAGAGAGATTTATATCTATCCATGTAACAGAGTGAGAGATAGAGAAGGAAGGAAAGTGAGTGATTAATTTGTGTTCGGAATTTTGCATGGAAACCCTTCTTCTTCCTTCCACCTCCCGCATCTTGGAGGCGTCGGCGTTGCCACACAATGAGTTCACACCGAGGGTGTTCGTGCGCAGAATCTTTTGTGCTGTTGTTGTTGAATCATTTGCGATTTGTTGTTTTATTGTTGCTCAGTTGCTGTTGCTATTCCATTTGAAACGCATTAAAAACACGCACATGCCGGAGAAATTCACTTGATCTCGAGTTTCAAGTGTTTCGCAATTAACGAACGTCTCGAAAGTGAAAAATGCTGCAGCTTCTGGAATGCATCGATCAGGCGATTCTCGGAAACTGAAGCCACTGGAGCCACAACAAACAAATGAAAGGGGCGTGAACGGGGGGCGGAGAGGAAGCTGCATAACTCTTAGCCACAGATCAATGTAATGGGTGGAGAATGGAAAACCAGGAGGATGGGGTCGATGGCCTCACAAAGAGAATCAACGAGATTCATTTCCAATCCACTCAAAGTTCCCAAATGTTCACCATCGAGATTAATTTAAAATCCTGTCCAGGTTCCCAAATGTTCTGCATCATCAGGGTCAGAGTTCACTGAGGCCTGCTTCGAGTTCGGTTCGAATCCTCTTTGAAAACAATGGAATAATAATAGTAAATTCCATTGATAACGACCGCAAATAAATAATTAATTTTCCACAGGCCGAAATGACGAAAGAGTAACAGACAGATGGACAAACAGACAGTCGGACAGACAGGTTGAAGTGAATGCAATTCCTAGTCGAATGTCGGTTGCGAAAATAAACACACACAGATTTATATACTTCATACATATAGATGAGGCTCTGCTCTGATCGGGTGAAAATTACATGAGGCCAGAGTGAATGCGGAAATTACATCGTCATTGGAAAATGTGGCAACGCTTTGTCGGAATAGCATAACAGACAACAATAACAAGAAACGGAAGATGACTCTAGCAATGGAGGGGAATGAGAGAGACAGAGAGAGGACGAATGGAGTGAGAGAGAAGAAGGATGTGAGAGAGAAGATATTGTGAGAGAAGAAGAAATATTTTTATTGAATGAATTATCGAGAATCAAAGCGAATAAAGGATTTTTCGCTGTTCTAATATAATAGTAATAGTAATCAATAGATGAAATAATCCACTTTCAGAAGAATTAATGCTTCTGTTCGCATTAGAGGCGAAAAGCCAACAAACCTCGGACAGACAGCGAGTGTCGGGCGGCGCTTCCGACAGCTGAAAAATCCCATGACGTGTCGGAAGCGCCACCCATCAACGAGAGAGAGAGAGAGGGGAGATGTCTGTCTGGCATCCGAAAGACATGGCGAAAACACGAGCACGATGACTCAGGCGCTTGCCAAGAAATCGAAAATGTTCGCACACTGCGCGATTTTCCCCAGCAACGTCATCATAGACTACATCATTATTGTCTACATCATTGCGGTCTATATCATGATAATCATCATCATTATTATAAGGAGGGAGGGAGAAAATGTTGGGGTGCGTTTCGCCGAAGTGAATTCTAGGAATTTTCGCAAATGGACGATTCCTTTCCGTTCAGTTCAACTAAAGAACTCATGATGATAATTGCGAATCAGTTTCAGGTTGGTGAAGCCAAGCGAGCAGGAAGATAATTAGCCATGTCATACAACAACAACAAAAACGATAGCAACAACATCAACAACAATAGCAGCAACAGGGAAATTATTACAACAATTACCTAAACATAATAAAAACAACACATAACATAACATAACACATAATGCAACAACCCCAGAAGCTCCGAGACGGAAAGTGAAGAAAAACATTGAACTGAAGTAGGAGTAGGAGAGAAAAAGAGGAGCAAAAAACTCCCTTTACACGTCGAACAAGTGATGAACAAGTGGAAAAACAAGGAAATTTGTAAACTGTATGTCCGTCCACATATCTTTCTGTCTGTCTGTCCGTCGCGAATGAAAAACTGTTAAAAATTGTTTCTCTATTCAAATGGCGGGCGCATGAGTTGGAAAAAGCGACAGCGAAAACAAGTGGAAATTCCTTTGGTTTCCGACATCTTCCCATTGTTAAACGTTTTCGTTTTTCGCCAACACAATAAAATGAAAAACAAAACAACTACAACAAAATCTCAACAACGAAGTTAACAACAACATTACAACAACTACTGAACATGCAATTGTTTTCCCTGGAACTCCATATGGCGTTTGCGTTTTTTTTACGACTTTCCGATATGAAAATATCTCCCTTTTAAAACCCATAATATTTACGAAATAAAAACGAAAAGTGGAGAACAAATATTGGGAAAGCTTTGTGAACAAACGCACGCTTTCAGCGCAGATCTGGCCACCTCTGTGGCCACCTCTTTACGATTGACCCCACCTACGCTGGGATTTTTACGATCGCGAAACGATTATTTCTATGGGGAGTTTTGGGATTCTAGGGATTTTAAGGAGAGGAATTTTTATACCCATATTCTTTCTGCTCAAATCCCTGATCCATTCATAAAACCTTGGTTTTAATGATACTCACGTAAAAATTGTTGGCAAATAGTTATCGAGTTTACCTGCAATGAAAGAGGGAGAATTTTTACTTAAAAATCGTGAGATATAAAACAGTCAAATCAATAAGATAGCATTAATGGGATCCTTCTGTAACAAGTTGGTCGTAAAAGTTTATGACCTTGAGAGATATATTCGTAGTAATATGGCTCAAAACATTGTTTCGTCAACAGATTTGTTTCTGTTTAAACAGAAATTTACAATATAAAACACTATGAATTATAGACAATAAATAAAAAATATACAAGTTGTTTACTGGAGACTTCTATTATTAAGACCCAACAAGGAACCCGAGTCCATTGTTTAGGAATAAATATTTGTCTCTCATAAATATTTGCATTCCTCCAAGAACATGATATCTGAATAAACACATTTTTCAAATGAAGGCATGAAAGAATTTTCCATAACAGCAAACCAGAAAAAATCAAACAAAACCGAAAGCAAAGTGAACATGTTTACATAAATGGCGAATGCGGAAAACAAGAAAAAATAGTGAATGAAAATATGGAGCATGATATCATGGCTTACTTCAAGCTCGGCGACAAGCCAAGCTCGAGAAAACCAACAAACCATAGCAAATTCACTACAATCCATTAATTATTCTGATCGAGTTTCGTAATTGGAAAATATTTTAAAATTATTGTTAAGGTATGAAATAAATAAATAACAATTTAAATAAAGTAAAAAAAAATAAAAAATTCATAATAAGATTAATGGTAAAATATTGGAACTATATTTTTCAAAAATAAATATTAATTAGTGTTCAAAAAAGCTTTTCACCGAAATTGATATTAATTTATTTTCAGCAGAAATATATGTTATAGTAATCGGTTGACTGCTAATTAAATAAATTCGATTTTGAATTTTCAACTCTGCGGCGAATGCGTCAGAAACGAGTTTCATTGCTAAGAGAAATAAAAACCTGGTCGAAAGTGAAGCGAAGTCTCGTCTCTAATTAGCAATTGTTTCAATGCGGAGTAAACTTCGTGCAACGGAAAAAAATAGCGAAAAAACTGAAATAATCTGAAATTATTTACTGTAAACTACAAAAGCGACTCTGGTGCGAGGTGGCGATGGCGGAACAACATCTGATCGGTTATGAAATAATTTAGAAACAAATTAATGCTCGAAATAATGCATGCAATCGCCGCCAGTTGGCTGCATGTGAATTATTACTAATTTCTCACAATTTACTCTTGCTTCTCCTTTTGTTGTACTTGTCTCGATTTTGTTTAGGAAAACTAATTACAATAAACGTCTGGCGATTTGTCATAATTGCAAAAAGCGAGAGAAAAAATAATGAACTTGGTCCGCGTTTCGTCGGTGAGTTCATGCTGAGATGGATTTATTGTTTACAGATTATATATGTATTTAATAACATGTCTGTTCGGCTCTCGACCATATTTCGCTTTCGACAGATTCATTTATCTTTTGTTATTTCTCTCTTACAGTGGATTTCGAAATCTATCTCTATCAGAACGGATTATTATATCTTTGTGCTTATTTTTCTTTGTTATATTTGTTCTATAGGAGATTTATAAACCATTTTCTTATTTTCTTCATATCGATTTTTATCAATTTTACCGGCTTTATTCGACTTCGACTTCTGAAATTCTCAATTAAACTTTTTTCAGTCTTCTCTTCAAGTCTTCTTTTTTATTCCTCATTATCTTCCTACTCAATCCAACTGAAGACCAAGAAGAGTCTGGTACAATTACTTTAAACTTATTAATTCTTATTTTTCATGTCCTATTAATACCATAATCCTAATTATACTAAAAACCATCCTCTTCTCGAACATTCCTCCATTACCACAATTTGCTCCCCTCCCGACCACTTCGGTTGCGGTTCATTGGTCTCCTCGACAATTGGCCCAATATCAATTTTCGACAGAACCCCAAGGACCCTCGTCTCCCCCGCCCACCACCACACCAACGATACCAATGATACCATGAACACACGCACAAATGACACAAATGTTCTTTGAAATCAAGTGAATGCTCCGAACATAAAATGTTTCGTTGTGATTTTTCCCTTATTTCTATTTCAGCGTTGTTGTCTTTGCCCCGAGACTTCTTTCTTGGCGCACGTACAGCGATTTCCACACATTTTCCTTAAATTCTCATTTAATTTTAATTTGACTGCACTTCACTTCAGTTTTATGCTCGACCGAAGGAGGAGACGCCAGAGGAGTGGAAGGGGATGGAGTGGAGTGGAGGAGCCCAAATGTAAGTGTGTCAAAAATAGCCGGCATTTTGGACGCCGCTATTTCGGTCATCTATCGCTCGTTCCCTCTCTCTCTCTCTTCATATGGTTCTCTCTCTCTCTCTCTTCCTATGACTCTCTCTCCCTCCCTCTTCGGTGTCTGTGGGTTTTCTTGTGTCTGATTTTCCACTTGAGGCCGAAGAGATGTCGGCACACTTGAAATTCATTCACTGATAATGGTCCAGATTGGTCCAGGAGGGGTGAGTTTTGTTGTTGTTGTTGTAGTAACTATGGAACACACACACATACAACGATATAGTGTGATTGGTACTGATAACTATTGAACTAATCTAAGGTTTCAAATTCCACTCGCGGTAGAACTCAGTTTTTATGATCCATGGCGAAGACAAATATGACACCGATCTCGATAGTGTGGGGAAGAAACCGAACTGAAAGCGGATACTAAGGACGATAAAAGAAAACAAGAATCCATCTATCTGTTATATAGACCCATAGAATCATTGATAATCATCGGCTAATACTTTGATTCATCACAGAGTTTTCCGCTTCGGCAATTAGTAATCAAGGTATAAATATTTACTAATTGAAACTCAGTCTCCACGACTCATGTCTGGCCCACCACGAACATGTGGTAGACAGACAGACAGCTCAGACCAGAACGAAATGAGCACACGTTTCTAGTTGCCGACAGTTGACGCGAACGATTCCGCGTAGAGGGTGCTTAGTCAGGTATTGATTGTGGTGACAACAACAATTAACAACGACTTAAATAGACGCGAAAATAAAAGCTGAAAACAACAATATTGAGGAATGAAATCCAACAACTTCGCCGACAATGACGCCGTACCAACAAGACCAACATGTGAAATCACTTCAAGTCCCATCAAAGCAAATCAATTGGAGTCAAATCGAACGGACTCGTAGAGAAGATGGTGATGATGATGGCTTTTAAGACCCTGATGATCAAGCTGATGAGGATGCTGATGATCTTGCTGATGAGGACGCCGATGACAATCCAATTTCAAGGTTTCCTCACCGCAACATTGCCAAACAAAGCAATATACGAAGAGACAGACAGATCACCGATGGAAAGATGGACAAATCAAAAGACGAATCGAAGAAACGACAGATCGATGGATAGACAGATCGACAGTTAGTGGACGGACAGACGGTTCGCACGACTGCGCGATCGATCGGTGGATTGATGTGAAATCAAAAGTTAAACTATTTATCGATCCCATGACAAATTGTTTAAACCCAATGATTGCGAATAACTGAAAGGTGTTTTCTGTGAACTGAAAGAGGGAGAGAGTGATGTTGTTGTTTCCCAAATCGATTCGTCATGTTGCAATTGCCATCGTTGTTGTTGGTGGAGACGACGATGATGACGACGAATCGAGAGTGACTTTTTTTAGTTTGAGTTTGAAACCGAAAGTGTTTTTGTTTTTCTTCTTCGTCATCTCGGTTGTTTTGTATTTGGTATGGTGTTGGTTGTTGTTGTTAGGTGTAGTCTTAGCTGTTGTTATTGTGGTTGTTACTATTTGCGCTGCTGTTGTTACTATTTGTGTGCTTGTTGTCACTGTTTTTGTTGTCGCTTTCGATTTAACGACCAACAAATTGCTGTTTTGGCAACTCGATTGCGAGATCGTCAAGATCTCTTAGCCAAATCGAGGTGTCGACTCTTGTTTTCTTTTTCGACTGCGAGCTTTTCGTTCAATTTAATTTAATTCAATTTAATTCGACTTCATTTGGAATTAAGTGCATAGTTCCAAAGTAATTCAGTTGAATTGCGTGAAAATTGTATCAAAAATCGCTTTTTAACGGAGATTTTTCACTCCTCCCTCTTTGCGATTGCATCAGATGATGACGATGGTGTTTATGATGAGGACGATGGGGGGCGGGCGGTTGAGGTGAGGTTGGTTTAGTAGGTTAATAGCCGTGTTTAATTCTGCTGACGGCACCGATGATTGTCGCGTTATTCATCGCCAAAATAACAGTCATGCGATTCAATAACCAAAGGGTTTTTCGGTCGTTTAAAGGCAAGAGAAGAAATTAATATAACCCTATAAAGGAAGCAAAAGCCCTCGGCAAACAAACCTCAAACACTTTGTCTTACGGTAATTGGAGAATGTGGCCGGATCGTTAGAATTTCCAACATACCGTTTTCCATTCTGCTTCTTCTCTGTCGATACATTCCAATTATTAATTTCGCATTCAAATGAGTTTCGATTGTGCTCGCATCGATCCAATTATCTCGTCCCATCTCGCTCGCAGTTTAATTGGTAACCCAGAGACATGCGGTGAGGCAGACAGACAGACAGACAGACAGACGGACGGACAGATAGACAGACAGGCATGTCGGACAGATGGATGGATGGACGGTTGGCTGGTGGTTGGAAGCGATCTACATGATACCGCATTAATTGTTGGAGTCTTGTCAATCACTGCGGGTCGTTCGTTCTCGAGATTTCTATTCTTTCGCAATTGATGGAACGATATCTAACACATCGACAGACACACACACATAAAAAGACATGTGAATGTGTGTGTGTTTAATGTGATGTGAACGGTTTATTAGATTATAATTGAATTTGAGAAAAGGTGTCAGACGCTAGAAATTGCGCCCCAAACGAAAGGCGAACGCTCGATTGAACCCAACTCACTCGCTTGTGTCGATTCCTCGTTCGGTCTGTCCAACTGTCTGTCCGTCCGTCTATCTCTGGATGGAAATAAAATTATGGAAAAATCAATCGGCATTTGTAAAAGTGGCCCAAGCGACGCGGATGGAGAGAAATTGAAAATAATGTTTATTCAATTTGTGGTTTTAACTGAAATTTAGAACGCTTTCGTTTTGCACAAAGAAACACAAGATAACTGAAGATAGAGACAGTTGGGAAGAGAAAGAAAGAGAGAGAAGAAAGGGGTGCAGAGAGTGAAATGCAAGACAAGGGTCAGCGATAGAGATCTCATAGGTGAAGTGTGGAAGGAAATATCTGAATGCAAAGCAAAGCACGTGACTTCTGAGAGGTGAAGATAAAAATGCGGTGTTAAATTGAAGAGGAAAAGAAATATATCTGTGGCCTTTGACAAAACAACTTATGTCTGATATTAAAATTCTTGAGGAGAGCGAATAATAAAAAATAAAGTGTACACTAAATTTTTTATTTAAATATAAGTAAAAATATTGTATTATAGTAAAAATGTGTCGCCTATTTTGATTTTTTCCAAATATTGTTATATATTAAATATTAATAATATAAATTAATATGATAAACAAAATTTTGTAAATAATCTTATCTCGACTTAAGTTTTTTTGTCAAAAGTCCACAGATATGTAGATAACCAGAAACATTGGTTGATATGTTGTTAGAAGGAAAAATAACATAAAATTGGTATTAGTATATAAGAAAGAAGAAATTAATATAAAGAAATCTATGTTATAAACAAGAAAACGGTTAAAATTTTTCATATTTTAAAATATTCTGATAAAAATATTATTTAATGCATATGAACATTTCATAATTTTCTCAAGTTATGCACTTATAACCTACGACAGTTATTTGTAAAAATAATTACTCCACACATATTTCCTAATACCAAAACTAATTGATGATGATTTGGAAAAATCATTAACTAAATGAGGTTCCCTCCCAGTGGCCATGGAAAGGAGCTCCCCACACAAGACACCTGCCCGTAATCTTGCCGCAGCAGCAGACTTTTCTCACATAAAAAGTGAGGAAAAGCTTTTCATTTTGAAATAAAGTACGTACTTTAAAATTAAAGACCCTCGAGACGCAGCCGGTTGACAACAGCGTTCGGCATTAAAAATTTCTCAATAACGAAATCTCATTTCGGTGACAACGGAAATGATTTTTATCACCACTTCATGGCTGTTTCTTCGGTTCGTTCCCACTTTCCTCTGCTTCTTCTTCTTCTTAATTTCCCCCATAAGCTTCCATAAAGTGTAACGATGACGACGATCTTATTTCGATGTCGTCATAAGCGTTTAATATTACAGCAACAAATCTGTCAACGACAACAACAAACATGTCAACAATAGCATCACCACCCCAAAATGAAGTAATACCGATTACTTAGGTAATTGCTACTCATGTGAAGGTGAGGAAAGTGAAGAGAAGAAAAGGTTAAAAATGTGAAAAATTTTGAAAATTTATAAAACTTCGACATGCAACGAAAAAAGTGAAATAAAAAAATTAAATATTATAGAAGAATACTTAGGGAAAAAATTGACTCATTTCCAACACGCAGTCTGCGATAAAATTTTGTGAAAGAGGTTCGACTTAAACGATCGTTGGGTAAGAAGTCATGGGTTGCACCGGTGAATGGGTGTCACCAAGTTGTTGTTGTAGTCTCTGACATTGTTGTTTAAGCGGTTGCTGTTGTTGACAGTGTAGTTGTCGTTATTTTTGGTGGACTTTTCGAGTCAAATTCGTTATATAAACGGACCCTCGGAGCCGTCCGTTAAATCGGGAGGGGTCGACGAGGCTTTCGACGGTTCGAGTCGTCGGTTGAAATCCTCATAAAAGATTCATTGAAAATCCATTCACATCGCCGATTGTTGTTGTTCATTCATTTTTTTTTTTTTTTTTGTAATTTTTCGAGCTGCTTGACATACTAAACGAGGGTATTTAACAAATGTTGTTGTTACTTGAGGATGTTCAGGAAGATAATGTGAAGATGGGTGTTGTTGTCATTGTTGTTGTTGTTGTGGAAGAGACTCACTTAAATATGCACAGTGAGTAATCGGTTTTTATCATTCGTTTTATCGTTTGCGCAATTCTCAATAAACGAACCAGGTGCGAGCGAATATTTGAGAGGGGGAGAGGGGTGAATGCGTTAGTGTGCGTGTGGGTAACTGTGTAACCGATTTAGATCCATTTATTATTAACGAATCATTTTGCAAAATCAACAGCTATCACAACAATAGCAACAACAACGACGGGATTTGAATGAAGAATGAAATGAAAATGAAAGAGAAATAAAAATCATTTTGCAAAGTCGTTGATGAGCTCCTTAGGATGAGGCGAATATAACACACAATAACAACAACAAAAACAACATTAACAATAAGAGTCATAACAAAAACAACAATAACAATAGAAACAGTCACAACAACAGCAACAATAACAAGAAACAACTCGACTCAAATAAATAGATGATAAATATTTTTCTCAAGTTTATTTTTTCATTTTCTTTGAAACTTTCTCCGCTCGCGCGTTTGCTCGTGGTATGCCGAGCGAATGAGAGGGAGGGAGTGAGAGCGAGAGGGAGGGAGAGAGTGAAAGAGGAGCAACACGACGCCAAACAAGAGTGGAAAGATATCGTCTTGTGGAGCGAAATTGTTTGTAAAATGTATTCGCACATTTTTCGTGTGCGCGCAAAGATCACCACGGACAGATGGAGCACATGGAGGCAGACAGATAGATAGTAGACCAATGGACAGATTGACGGAGAGACAGCGCGAAAAACCAGACGAAAAGTTTGTGCGATGTAGGACCGATATTTAGCGAGACAGACACAGAGACAGCGACCGACCGACCGCTTGATAGACATCCATTCATTTGCAAGTTAATGATTTTTAAGTTGCCGCAAATGAGCAGCATTAGTTGTTGTTGTTGTTTTTATTGTTGGCCATTTCTTTAAGTCAACATTTGTTTGTGCAACAATTGCATATCTATCTATCCATCCATCGATCGTTTGCATTTAAAGTGGCGATGGTCGGTTTTCTTCTTTTTGGACCACTTTTTTAGTTGCAAGTGTGAAGAAATACAATTTACTGTTAGCCATGGTTATATGTTGATGCATATGGATGTGCGTGTGTTTGTAAGTCGGTTAAATGTTGGCCAACAGCCGAGGTGTTAAAATGCCTCGAACCAAAAGTCGAGCCAACGTCTAATTACTAAGAGTTTAAGTAATGTTGTAGGTATTAGAAATATTTTTATTTTTTTCACTGTAAAAATGTGCAGATTAGTTTAATTTTTGTAAATTATATTTGTGGGGGTTTTCAATTGAAAAATCACCTTCTAACTAATTTTTTATTTTGTTTTAAAAATATGAGCATTATTTTATTCGAAAAAAAAGTAATTTATTTAAAAGTTATAAATATTTTATTTTTATAAAATTACTATAATTATTTTTGAATTTAAGAATTATACGCATTTATTAACAATTCACATGAATAACGCTCTATACATCAATGAATCGAATTCAAATATATTAACTGTTATTAATTATTTATTTAGACGATCATGATCATTAAATAACGTTCATCCGCCCCTTTGATCCCTCTCTATACACATCGATATCAAGCAATTGTTTTCCCACATCCACCAAATTTCGTTTAATCTCTTAAACACAAAGTGTTCAAATAAATTCCCTATCGAATGTGAATATAAATTCAACCACTCCCAAGACCACATTGTGGGAACCACCAGCCTCACCGCCGATGTTTGGCTGCTTCTGTTTGTCTGTTTACAGACAGCTACGAGTACGAATATAGCGATATCTTCTACAAAGTCAACAATTGTTTTATACGAAAATTTCGAAGTAAACAAAACACATTGCAATTGAAATGTATTTTTCACAACTCCACTTTCTCTCGCAGGTTGTTTTCGAACCCACAAATAACTAAGTGTCTGCTGTCCGTCTGTCCTGTCCGTCCGTCTGTCGGTGCGTCTAGGTGCAGTAATTAGCTTTCTATTCACATAATTTGCCCCGACATTCATTGCGCAACCAGGAAGCCGGCGCTGGACGACGAGGCGGGCGAGGGGGAGACGTCCATCGAGGTGAAGTGGGGGGAACCAGGCGATTAGCAAGTGTCCGCGGCCTCCCGGAAGGCGGCTCCGGCGCGCTTTTCCCAAGCGATGTGTGCGAGGAATTTATGATTGATCGCAATTAATTTAAATTCCAGTTCATTTTCTTTATTGAATTTTTATTTTTGCCTTTTTTATAAATTTACTGGCTTATTTATAGTATCTGCTTCATTGCTGTATATTTTGCTGTTTTCTTTTATTTATTTACTTATTTTGATATTCTTATTTTTAATTTATTTCTTTGAATTTCAATTTATTTGTTAAGAGAAGTCCAATTTTAATTAAAAATTCACCACGAAGCCATCGAAGTGAAACCCGAAAATAATTATTTTGGCTTTTGTCGACTTATTGGCGCTTAAGTGGATTTGGCATTGGAGCCAGGCCTCAAGGTGGAGTGGGTGCGAGAGAGAGAGAAGGAGTGAGTGAGAGAGAGGGGGGACCGGTTGGCGGGAAGGTGGAAAGTGCGTGGTTTTTAATGCCAAATGAGTTTAATTTCGATTTCGTTTCAAACGATGTGTGCTGGAGATTTACGAACGAGACAAACAACATTAGCATTGACAACAAAAACAACATTGTTGACAACAACAACAACATCATCGTAGTTGACAACAACATCACCAACAACAACAACAACATGAACAACATTCATAAAAGAGAAACTGGTCGAATATTTGTGAAAAAAGGCGTCGCAACCTTTCTTTCTCCCTCCCTCTCTCTCTCTCTCTCCTTACCTCCATCCCTTTCTCTCTTTTAAAACATGTTTTAACTTCAGCTCGATTTTAACTCAAAATTCAAGACAATAAAAATATGAACAAAAATCAAAAAATCAAAAAATCAAAAAAAAGCATAAAATCATAAAAAAGCAAAAACCCAAATTTGAGTCAAAAAAATGTTACATAAAAATGCATAAAAAAGAAGTAAACTTACAAAAAAATACATTGAAAAAGTACTAAATTAAAAAACAACAACAATTATGAAGAGATCAACTTTTTTGTGAAAGTGTTGCTGTTGTTGCTTTTTCTGCAGAGGCTACTGTTGATGTTGTCGTTGTGGTTATTGTTTTTGCTGTCGTTGTCATCGTCGTCGTTATAGAGGAGAGTATTTTTTATTGGCGTGGCCAATATTCAACGCGATAACTCGCATACTCGTCTCGTCTCGTCTGACTTGATGAAATTCCACGAGGGAAATCAAAACGCCTCTGGCCAAATGTTGCCAACCATCGAGATTTTTCTGTCTCCTCGCCTTCTCGTCGCAAGACAAATCGAATTTTTCAAATATTTACTTACGAAAGATCGAGAGATATCGAGCGAAGAATGCGCAGAAGTTGTTAATTAAATTCGCAAAAACAGAAGAGATGAAGTGAGAGTGAATTTGGGGGATGTGGGAGGTTGAGATCTGAAGTGTGAGTGGGAGGGAGTGAAGGAGAGAGCGTTGGAGTTTCTCTAGGGTGTCCTAATGAGAGAGGCCGACTTTTCCACAAGTAATGAAGAACCTTCAAAAGTCCTCCCCATCGACCCCTTCGCCGTAGCGTAGAATATCGCGGAATGCGAGGTGTTAAATTACAACAAAAGTATGTGTGTGTTTGCGTACCTTTTGAAATGTCCGAGTTCAGCAAGCGGCAAGAAATGCGATATTCCTTAAGGTGTTTCCCGTTGAGGTTGGCGAAAAAGTATCCAGAGAACGATATCGCAGGAGAGACGAAACGATATCCACGCGAGTTTTGCGAAGGCACGCGAAAACACAACAACAACGGCCGAAATGGGTGAACGAACAAAAAAATACACAAAAAAGTATTCAACTTTGGGAGTAGAACGGAGTTCACTTTTCTTCTTCGAAGGAGTTTCGATCGACGCCGGGTTCGATCGGGAGCGATTGAGAAACGTGCCAATGGACGAATTGATGACCACTGGAGGTGTTGTTGTTCGATGTTGTTGTTGAGAGGTGTTTATTTGCTATTATTCGGTTGTTTGTTATTATTATTATTATTCGTGTTGTTGTTATTTCGAATCTTCGCTCTGCAATTATTTTCACTTAATTTCGGCGAATGATTCACACTTTTCGATTCGGTTTCGGTTTCGGTTTCGGTTTGGTTTGGTTTCCTTTTCTCTCGGCGCTCGCGGAGAACTTTCTTGCGAAGGTTTTGTAATTTTAGTTATTATAGTTGTTGTTATTTAGAAAGTGGGTTAATTTACGATCGCATCGCGGTCTCCTTCGCTGAGGCTGAGTCTGAAATATTGATTTTAGTTTTTAGCACTCGTCGGGAGAATATTTCATTAATTAATCCCTTGGGTCTCTCGTTGGGCGAGAATCTATTCCCATGAATTATTTATTTATCGACTTCGGTCTTCGACTCCTCAATGGAATCGGGCAGCATCGATGATCTCACGGTCTCGAGGAATTTATGCAAAATTGTGAAATTATCAAGATTTATTTTCTTTTTTCGTT
Source organism: Coelopa frigida (assembly GCA_017309665.1). Classification (NCBI taxonomy): domain Eukaryota; kingdom Metazoa; phylum Arthropoda; class Insecta; order Diptera; family Coelopidae; genus Coelopa; species Coelopa frigida. Next base: position 1,171,365 of record CM029561.1, read on the forward strand.
TTTTTTTTTTTCGTATGTCATTCGAAGTTCTCGCACTGATCGATTGGGTTTCTTTTGGAGAGTGTTTGTGGACGACTTGCAGTCGGTTGATGTTGAAGAAAATTCACTCCGCTTTTCCGTTTGAACTCCGCCACAATTCGCTCGCAACTGAAGCCAAGAAATTTTCGCACTGAAACCGTTTCTCCAACAACCGCCAGCCGGAGTCGAAGTCGGAGCCAGAGACGCAGCTCAAGTCCGAGTCGAGGTAGAAACTTGTCTCCGACCGCAGATCGGGCCAAAAGTTTCAACAACGCGAACCTTTTTCGTGCCTCTCTCTCTAGCTCTTTCTCTTTCACACTCCAGTCTCTCTGGCCTCTTCCCGCCTCGCAGAAGTAACTAGTTTTGACCACACTCGCGGCGACGACGACACGATCGGCCGAAACGACTGCCGACGACACGCTACACTTGTTCTTCGTCTTCTTCTCTCTCCCTCGATCTTCTTCTTCACACGATCACCGCTATGTGCGTTCTCGCTGTTGTTGTTGTTGTTGTTGTTATACTTGGAGTGTTTTCTTTTTATTTGATTTGATTTTCCTTTGATCGCTCGCTCGTTCGCTCTCAACGTGTTCTTCACACGACCGACTCTCAAGCAACACTGACGGCGGGACGATCTTATTCGAAGCACTGAAGTGGTTGTTGTCTTCTCATTAGTGTTATTGTTGTTGTTTTCATTAGTGTTATTCTCATTGGTGTTGCTGCTGCTCTCATTGGTGTTGCTGCTGCTGTTGTTGTCGTGTGCATTGTGGAGACCGTTGGTGAGTTCGAAGCGGATTATCTCCGAGTTGGAGAGTGGTGTGGAGAAGGTGTTTGGGGAGGAGAAGAAGAAATTGGGGTGGAGAAGAATGAATTGGGAGGAGGAGGAGAACATATTATGGAGTAGAGAAGTGGAGAAGCCGGCGATCGCCTGTTGAGGAAGATCATCTCGAGGGATATTTTCGCATCTCTCTCTCTCTCTCTAGCATTGATCCTCTCCACCCATGGGGAATCGCATTTGGTGAATGAACTCGGCGATCGATGAAGAATTTGCGGTGGAAAAACTACGGCAATCGACAGTGGGGAAAAGTCGAGTAAATTACAGTAAATATTTCGTAAATTATGCATAAATTAATTAAAACTGAAATATATAATTATTTTAAATTTTAACATAAAAATGTATTTTAATTTATAAATAAATAAATGTATGTAAACAATTTAATAAAAATAGTTTTTTATTTTTAAATATAAATATAAAATATGAATATATCTGGGATTAAATTAAATCAAAATCTTTTGAAATTTAAATATATGTAAATCAATTTCATAATCGTATACTAAGCGAATAATGAATCGAATTGATCGATTCAACAACAAAAATCTCTTAAAATAAATACATGGAAACCCTTCCCCTAGTCCACCGAAATTACAGAGACCTGCAGGGACAACAGGGAGTTGTCCAAAAAGTTTTCGACGTCCGTCTCCTCGACATCGGTGTCCTCGACGTCCGTCGCCGCGGTGCCTTCGACGGTGTCGTCCAGCAGGAGGCTGTCGTCCGTGATGTAACCGCTGGAGTTGACCAAGCTGCAAACAAGAGAACGTGGTAAGGAACATATTTCCAAATTGCTTTGATTTACGACTCACCTTTCGTTGAGGAGGACGACGATGTTTTGCGGATTTTCCATTATCTTTTGTTCGGTGTCCTTTGTTTTGTCACGATTGCTTTCGAAAACAATGCTTATTTTCTGTTTTTTACTTCTTGTGAGTGACGCGAGTTTCAAAACAAAACTGATTTCGAAGCGACAGATTCCGAAGCTAATATACACGCCCGGTTGTTGATACAGGTAGGCGGAAGGGAGGAAAGAAGTACCTGATTCTTGGGATGCCTTCAACTGTAACTCAGTCATAAATATTAGGTATGGAATCCCATTAAACTGAGGAGATTAGGGAAGAAGTAGGTCATGGAGGAGCGAAACCACATGATTAAACACGATCTTAGAGAGAAGTTGGAGTTGGGAAATTCAAACATTAATCCATTTCGGTTCACCTGGCCACCTTTTGCTCACAGTGACCGGAAATACACAATAAGGCAGGGTTCTTCGATCGATTTTAAAAATGTCTGAAATTCACTACTTATAGTTTATTCAAAGTAAGATACGAGTACTTAAAACAATATTATCCACTGGCTCCACACACTAATTGCTGGAGGCTCCCTCCTCCAGCCTGATCACGTCCTTGTCCTTTTCGTAGCTCAGCTCGAGCACGACGTCGTCGTCCACCGACATCGCCTTAGCGTCCTCCTCCTCCTTCTTGATCGTCCCGTCCTGGGACATCTCGTCGTCGTCGCTCAGCTCGTCGGCGCTGTCCACGAGCAGCTGCTCGATCTCGGGCTCGTCGTCGTCGGAGCTCTCGCGGTCCAGCTGCTCCTGCAGCTCGTACACGGCGTGCATCAGGACGTTGAAGTCGTTGCGGCGCGAGTGCATCTTCCTGTCCAGCTTGCGCTTCTCCTCGTTCAGGTCGGCCAGCTCACGCTTGAGTGCGTCCAGCTGCTGCAGCGACTCCTTGCGATCGGGCTGGGCCTTGATCAGCTTGGCCAGCATGTCGTACTCCATGCGGTTCTTGCGGATCTGCTTGGCCAGCACCAGCTCGCGTTTGCTGTCCTCGATGTCCTGCTTGGCCATCTCGATGCTCCGGTCGATGGAGTCCGACAGCTTGCCGTAGTTCTTCAGCTCCTCCTGGATCATCTGGTTGATGTTCTGCGACTTGGCCGCCGCAAAGGTGCACTGGGCCATCTGGGCCAGCAGCCGGTCGTAGATCATTTGGCTGGAAGAAACATTTGGTATTATGGATTGAGCTAATTTGGACGCAGATTCCTCACTTGTTCTCGTTGGCGTCGTTGCGCGCCAGGCACCATTTGAGGAACTGCTTGAGCAGCATGTTGAGCCGCCGGCCGTCGCCGGTGCCGTCGCCATCGATCAGCAGACGCTGCTTTATTATTTCCTCTATTTATAGAAGAATATGTCAATTAAAGTTGGATCAAATTAGAAAATTATAATATTTTACCATCGTTCATCGCGGAGGTTGCAAAATAAATTTGTTTTTCGGAGAATTTATTTAAAACCGCGTATAAACAAGAAAATTCCGATGACAACTACTTTTGACAGATGTCCGAGCGTCTGTCAGCTGTTCGCTTTCGCTCTGTTCGATTTGTGCGCGGAGCGAAATGCGGGAAGACGTTTTGTTGAATTCCATCGAAAATAAATAAATAAAAGTTCTTTGTCCTCGTTCTCGATGGACTCCGCCAGTTACCAGGGTCACTCGATATTCCGCAACCAGCCCTCGTTCAAGCACTTCGACAAGTCCTTCGAGGATCCCTCGGACGCGCTCTTCCTGGGCCTGAACGAGGTCCACCCCCTGTTCCTGAGCGAGGAGCGCCAGAAGGAGGACGCCGCGCTCTTCCAGGCCCCAGAGCTGCGGGATCCGCGCAACAAGCAGCCGGTGACCGAGGTCTGCATCGACCACACGAAGCCACGGGCGCCGCGAATCTTTCGCAGCCACCGCAAATCCACACTCACCAAAGCTCAGCATGTCGTGTGCCTCCGGGTGGTGCAGGCCTTGGCCAATCGGTCGGAAGTGGACGAGTCCGACTTGAACATCTTTCGACGGACGGAGCGGAAGCGGCAGAAGGAGCGGCTGGAGTTCTTCAAGTTCGTCAACGAGTACAACCAGAGCCAACGCGAGCGGATCTACGCGCCGGCCAAGCAGCTGGTGGAGCTCTACGGCCAGTGGTTTCGGCGCAGGGCGGCTCACCTGATGGAGCTGAAGGAGAACACGAGCTACAACACGCACACGGGGCTGCCGCACACGAGACTGTGCGGGAACGGTGAGCAGTCGGTGGAGATCGTGGACGTGCGTGAGGTGGAGCGCAGGGGACTCGTGAACGTCTGGCGGGAGGACGTCGACTGCACGGGAATGAGGGAGAGACTGAAGACTTATGCGGGCATGTATGTGGAGGCGATGGGAGAGCGGGAGCAGCTGCTAAAGGAAGCCGATGTCCAGGAACACACGACGGATGAAGGCGAAAACTCCTTCGAATACCACATTCCTCTGGAGTCGTTGTTGTTCCTCCTGATAGCGGGCGACTACCCAGACCTGCCCACCGAATTGTTGCTCCAAATAGCCAACGACGATGAGAAGGGAAATTTGATTCGGTTTGAGACTCCGCTCCCCGCCAGACACTGCGGATGGCACACGCACAAGAAAGTCGTGGAGCAAGCACTACAGGCCTATCAATCGGTTCAAAAGGATGCCCTGTGGTTGGATTCAAAAACAAAGGAGTTGAAACCGCAGAAATTGGACGCTGATGAAATAATTGCAACCTCAAGCGAAGATTGTGAATTTAATCCTAAGCCATTTGAAGACTTTCTCTCATACTTGCCAACGTCATTGAAACCCTCGGACAACAAAATCAAGTTCAACGAAGTTCTGGTCAAATGGGCTTTAAAAGACACACAAACCGAGGAGACCCTTCAGTTATTCACGACGCTACCCCAGTCACCGGCGACGGATGAAAATGCTACCGATTTCTTGGGAGGATTCTCCATCAAACTCGAATTCAAACCACAGTTCGGCTGTGAATACCTGACCAAGTACGAGCTCCTGAAAGAGTGGCTCACGCTGCATTTGCTGGCTCCACATGAGGCGTCGATTCTTCATAGACTGCGTATATCGGTGGTTAATTTCGAGACCTTGCTGCAGGAGAAATTGATTCGGGCGCAAATCGAGCAGAATTTGATCGAGGTGTACTCGGTGCGAGTGTCGCGACTGCTGAGCGGCCTCTTCGAGTTTCTGAAGATGCTGCAGAAAATGCCCCCCGGATCCTACATGCTGCGCTTCAACCCCAAGTTCCGGGACAAACTGATGCTGTGCGCTCCGTCGCAGGAGATCACGCAGAACACGATTTTCCTGCACGCCCTGCTGAAGGAGGAACCCTCCGACCTGCTCTTCATGACCCAGTACAACTTCCTCCCCGTCTCCGACTTGTGCAGCTCGGTGCACTTTTATCATCACGTTCTTCCCTGCGCTTTCCTGCCAACGCTGACGACGCACAAGAGCCAAGGGAAGCCGAGCCCGAAAAAGGCCAAGAAGAAGGTGGCCACAACCAAATTCAACGATCGCGAGTTCATTCAGAAGCGCGTTAAGAAGAAAGTGGAGGCGGCCAAAGCCAAGGAGTCGTTGAACCGAAAGCAACACAAACGCAGACAGAATCTCAGGCGACGCGAACGATTGAAAGCCAAGAAGGCGGAGTTGGAGAAGCAGCAAAACGAGGAGAAGGAGCTGCAGCGGGAGATGGATCTGGACAAGATGCTGTTCGGATGTGACTAAAGTAGACAAACACATATTTTATTAATATTAAAACGGTTAACTATAACAAACGTCAAGTGTTTCCTTAAAACTACCCAATAGCCAGCTTGTTGAAGTCTTCGGCCGAAATCATCTCCACATCCGTGTAGGTGGGAGCCTCCTTTTGGGTCCAGAACGCGTGCTCTGGCGCAGGCATTTCCTTCGCGGGGAACACGTGCACGGACAGATCGTTGAACACGTTGTGCGTCTTGTAGTCGTCTTCCAGCGCGAACTCCTTCGCGTACTGCAGCACATCCAGAATGTACCCGGAGTCGAGGCGCAGCAGGCGCTCCGGCTTGCTGCTGGACAGGCTGTCGAAGCTGTTGTTGATCAGCACCGTGTTCTGCAGCAGCTGCGGCCGCCAGTTGCGCCAGAGCAGGTTGTTGGTCAGGCAGTTCGGGCAGTGGGGCATGTAGAAGAGCGTTCCGACGTCGGACTCGTACTTGGCCTCGCAGTTCTCCTGCATCAGCGTGCACTGCAGCCGCTCGAGCACCTCCTTCTCGGAGTCGCGGAAGATGGGGTCGAAGTAGAGGGCTTTGTCGATTTTCAAATGCTTCTGCGCCTCCAGGATGAACGCCAGCTGGTGCAGGGCCTGGAAGTTGCGCGTGAACGGGCCGATGCCGAAGCACACCAGCCGCTCCGGCCGTGTGTCCGCGGGAAGCACTGCGAGGCTCTGCTGCACCGTGGTCATTGCTTGTGTGAAGTAGTCGCTGCCTGCCATCTGAACGCAGAGCTGTTCCAGGCGTCTGCGGAAGGAAGATTCAAGGAAAATTAATTTCGTGTTTTGTTTTTGATTGACAAAACTCACTTGAGGAACTTGTCCACGTCCACCTCGGGGCAGTCGTTGTCGTAGCCCTTGTCCGAGATGCGTCGTGGGCGCCTCTGGAGACTCTTTCGCGCCATCCACTTCTTCCTGGTCACCGTGCAGAATTCCTCTGTCATGGTTTTATCTATTCCACTGGTTAAAATTGCATAAAATTCCGTCCGTCGTCTTTATTTTTTGTTTATTTATTATTTGTACATGGAATTCGCAAAATTGTAATTTTCTTCATACGTAAATGACCATAACCTAACTTATTTTTGACGTTTTATTTTTTTACAACATTTCGTAAACAAAACGTGATGACTTTCGTAGAAAGCAGCTTTGTTTTTCTAGCACAGCCGATACTCAAACCACAAAACGACAACTCGTCACTTTTCCCGCTTTTCAAACCTTCCCTGACAATTTCCTTGTTTTTTTCAACTTCCCTATAAAAACGCTGTCAGCTGATGAACGGATTGTCAAAATCAGCTGCTAGGTTTCTTTCAATTGTTGTTGTTTCGTAACACTGTTGTGAAATGTGCGTTTTTTGTTTAAAAACTGGTAAAAATATAAATAATAACGTTGTTTGTATTCCAGAATGGCCGCAACGAAGACTCTTCGATCGCTGCTGCACGAACTGCGCCAGGCCTCACCCAACGGCTGCATCAAGAACTCGCTGGCCGCCCGCTACATCCTCGCCCAGTACAAGAAGCTCTCGACCACGGACCAGCAGCTGTGCAAGGCTCGAGACGAGGCCCTCCACCTGGCCCAGACGTACCTCACCTACTTGTCCAGCCAGCGACGGCACACCGAACTCCACCGGGAGTTCCACGGGCGGGGCGAGAGGAGCATAAGAGAGACCGCCGACCTGGTCGGCTTCAAGCTGCCCACGGACCCGAAGTGAAGGATGGCCGAGCTTGGATTACATTAGTTAACTGTTAGTCATAAATATGGAAATTAAACTCTGCGAATAAATCGTTGTCGCCTTGAACATGAATTCTGGTTGGATACTTGAGGACTTGAGTTTGAGTAGTGGGAGGCTAACGAGACCAATTAAAGTCTCCAGTTGGTTTTATGAACTGCAGTTACCTCTAGACAAACATGTAATCGGTTATATGGGACATTTAAATTAACTTATGTTTAATGGCAAAGTCTTCGTTTCATGGTCTTCGATGGGCCCGGGAATAGTTACTGCCGCATCGCATTAAGTACAGTTTCCAACAGGAATCAAAGTCCACTTCGCTTGCAACAACAGATTTATTATGATCAGCGGGAGCAGAAGCGGCCGTCGTCATCGTCATGAGGTGCACAACCTCTGAGGCTGCACAAACAGAACAGCATAAGAGAGGAAAACATAAAAACCAAAACAATCTCTGTCTGCGCATGCGAGGCTTCGTTCGGCATCGTCTTCGGCAAAGGCTTCTTCGAGTGTGCATCGTGAGCAACAACAACAAGAATGACAACAACAACAATAACAGAGGAACAAGTCGAAAAGGTACTTGAAACTGAAATGTAAAAGAACACGTTAAGATCATCATCGTCGTCGTGATCTCTTGATCATCGCCATCAACAACGCCATCCCAGGGAAGATGGTCATAAAACATAATGCAAAACCAGATCAACATCGCAGCCGAGTGAGTGTTGCGTAGGAAACGTCGTCTTGAGTCGAGTGGAGTTGAACCGAGCTCAGCTGGACCCGGCCGAACCGATTCGGGTTGGGCGGTGGCGGCTGGTCGTTGATTTTTATAGGACTCGCAATCAGTGCAACAGATGATCGCCCAACCACCACCACAACAACAACAGCAACAACAAAGAAACCGAGAACGAACAACTGCAACGTGGGGTGGGGGAAAACAAGACGAAGTCAGCACATAAGAGAGCCAAAACAGGTTCCACAGCTGATCTCCATGAAGCGCCTTTTGCCCTCAAAGTACACGCCAGACACAAATAAGGCGAGTACGAGAAAAACAAGAAGACGAAGTACACGAAGCCCGAGACTGGAAGATGGTTTTCAATTTAAAAGCGCAGCAGACGGCACTGCTTTGGAGTCCGGAGGGCGGGGAGGGGGTGGAGGAGGGCGGTCGACCTGCTGGCCGGAGACGTCGTGATGGATGCGACGATGGAGCTTTCTTTATTAACCAGTTGCTGCATACGAAGAAGTGCCTCCGACGCGGGAGTCCGAGACACACACACACACAGGCACAGTGTACTCTTATTGGAAACCCTTAACATACTTCTCGATCAATTTCAGTTTTCAACTTGCTTCAATATCAGAAATTGGTTTCCCATTAAAGGCGATGCTGTTGGAAGATTACAACAAACGAGGGAGGGCGGTGAGAAGGAGAAGGAGTCGTCGATGTGGAGAGACTTCGAGTGTCTGCTGCGATGCTGCTCAAACTTGCGTAATAAATCGATTAGCCTCTCGATGGCTCTCGATAGTTGCCATAAGCACCGCTTCGTCCATCGCTCCGCCGGTAGATGAAGAGGAGGGGGGGAGAGAGATTTGGTTGCTGTCCTGAAGTGTCTTCCGAGGAGGACGTCGAAGTCGGCGACGCCGTGAAACGTTTAAGAACACATTGGGCATAAGTAGAAAGCGACAATAAATCAATTCTCAATCGATCTCGGATCGAGAGCGAATCACTTCGATCTGATGGGATCGGGAGAATTCTCCGGAATGATTTATTTACCATTCCCAAAAGTAACACCGGGTTTTCAGAGAACGGATATCCAGTTATTGGAGAAGATCAACAGATTAATTCAGAGACATGATCATTGAATAAACACCAGATCAATCATCGTCGGAAAATGTTTCGACAGAGTCCCAGAAATAATTAAATTTAATGATCCTTTAAATGAGCACAAAAAGAACGCTCTTTAAGATGATGCAAACTTTTCCGAGAGAATCTTTCTTCGAAGACGCAGCTGATGGAGCTCGTTGCGAGACATCAATTAACTTCAATTAATTCCAATTGAAAATTATAATAAAAGAATGAATTTGTAAAGTTCTGTAAGAACCACTGAGAATGAGACAAAAGACACTGTGAGGAAAGTGAAAGAGGTGGTAAAAGAGGGGGAGAGAAGTCCATAAAGTTGTAGAGAGAGGAAGAAAGAGAACCAAGAGCAGTGAGAGGAAAGAAATAATCAATATAAAAGGGAATTATGAATATTTGAGAAGTGATTTTTATTTGACGAACGAAGGAGGAATCTTAATTTGTTTACATTCCACTTGCACCACACACACCCCCCTCCTCCCCCCATTCCATCGCCATACGCATTGTCTCCATACAACAAGAACAAGAAGAACAACAACAATGAATCCATGTCACCACGTTTGAGTTCGTCCACTGGGCTCTCGGAGTAAATTGAAGCCAATGAATGGAAAATTTATGAGCATTGAGCAAGAGTTCAAAGCGTTCTGAACTCTTCCGCTCCCAATCGATCGAAGGTTGGAACGACGACGACGACTCTCGATGCTCAACGGAGAGCACCCTATATGGAAGAGTTGCCAATCATCGTCGACTTGTGCTGGTGACCAAGAAGAAGAAGAAGTCATCATAACTTGAATGTGATATTCCACTTATTGGATGGACAGAACTAACTGTCTGTCCGATGACTCTCGGAATTCTTGGGAAACAATGTTGGAATGACTTCGAGTGGTCTCTGGACACACACCCTGTACTCGGGGCCCAACGCAGCCGCACGCATTATCGTCTCCGGTCGCCTCCAACTGGAGTTCAATTTGCATTCAGCGCCACCAGCGACAACGACAACCACTTGCGGCCTCGCCATCCACCGTCCGCCGGCAGCGACGCCAACGCCAACGCCGACGTCGTCGTCATCAGCCTCTTTGTCGTCGTCGACCAATGCGTTGCAGTCATCGCCGCCATCATCATCAACAGCAGTAGCAGCAGCAACAACAACGTTGTCGTCGCCAACAATAATTTCTTTAATTCTCATTTCCATTCTACGACTCCGAGGAGGAGGAGTGGGAGGGGGAGCGGGAGCGGGAGCGGGACGACGTGAGTGGGGCACATGTGGAGAACTCGTGGCGCTTCCCAGCCAGCCAAAGTCGAAGTCTGCGGAGCCCAAGAGTCGGGCTCCATTGGAAAGCAAATAACGAAAGAATTTCCCTTTGTTCTCCTCCCTCCGTGTTCTTCGTGCATTTCTTTTGCTTTTCCCATTGCATTTACCGTACCGTCTTCGCGCAATTATTCAATTCAATAATGAATGAGAGTTTCTTCACTCCTCCTTCGTCTCCTCCTTCTCCTTCTTCTCTCATTCCCCACTCCTCTGTCTGCATGGCTTGCGTTGGAGGGCGTCTCCTTGTAATTGGCCAACGCATGGGTTCCGGGGAAATCAACAACTCAATTAACGTCTTGATTGAGCCAACGACGGCGAGGACTTCAGACGGTTCACGGATCAATCGAAGCGAATGAACGACATTCGATTGGGGAACGACATTCGGGAGAAAGTTTAAAAGTTCTTGCAAATGTTAAATTGATAGGATTCTATTAGATTCTGTTAAACTCCATTCGAACTTAATTTTTTGCTATAAAACTTTCTTTTAACATAGTAAGTTTTTTATTCCAAATCCTTCACTGCAGAACTTTCATCTTAAGGTCCCATATTTTTAATACCAGTATTTTCTTCTCGAAATCTTCGGTGCAGAATCTCCAGCGGCTTCATTTGATCCACCGCGACCATTAATTTCTCAATTATCGCCTCAAACCCTCATGCATTATTTCATTGCACAGCCCACCGCCATCGCCTCCCCCTCACGATCGCCGCCTGACCCCCGATCACCTCACTGTGGGAGCGCCTCCGACCGCCGCTCATTGGCAGAAGCCTTGGCATGGTATGAGGAACCTCAACCTTCTCCGGAAGAAGCCATTAATCTTCAGGCATATCGCACGTTCGATCGATCGGTCGGTCGATCGGTCGATCGGTTGGTCGCCTGTCAATCAGATGACTTTGAGCTGCATCGCACGAGACCCGCTTCCACCCTGGGTTCGAAACCTTCTCCACTCGACGCCCTCAAACCCTCGCCACCTCCATCCCTCATTCGTTCGCTCCCTCCACTCGATCGCGTAGACTTGTTGATGGCTATCGCTTTTGCACTCTGTTGTGGCTACAAAGTATTTTCAGTCTCACGCTTAATTAACTGCTCCTGATGTATGGATGGGCATCCTCTCCCTCTCTCACTCTTCCCTCTCTCTTCCACTCTATCCAAACGATGTAAAAACGAGCTGTTAATTTAGTTAAAGCCTCCTAAAATCAATCCATCCCTCTCTATCTCTCGCTCCTCTCCTCCTAATAATCCACTCTCTTCTCCTATATAGAGTTGTCTTCCTAATCTTCTCATCCTCCTCCCCTCCTCATCCACCACCTCATTCTCCTCCTCCTTTGGAACGCCCACTGGGCCGTGACCATCGACTTCAAGTCCTTTTCTAATATTCCTAGACTCCTCATAATCGTAAATCAACTCGCGCAAATTTCAGCAAATTAACAAATTTACAATGTAAACGAGAATATACGAAATGGATTTCTATGTGTGTATGTATGTGTATGTGTGTGTTAATGCATGTGTGTGAGTGGGTAGATGAAAAACCCACTCGTCGTCGTCGTTGCTCGGGGATACAAAGTTGGGTTCACCAAAGTAGACGAGAGTGATTTTTTTTTACTTATTTCTTTGCAATTTCGTTTTTAATATTTTTATGATTTTTATGTTTTACTTTTTATTCTCTTCGTCGTCGTCGCCGACTTCATTGTTGTTGCTGTTGTCGTCTCCCCACCGTGGAAGGCATTTACATTTAAATTACACTGATCATTAAATAGGCTCGAGATTTACGATCTCCTGGAAGGGTTTCGTTTGGAGCTGATGATCGAGTCACGCCTCCAGAGGATCGGCGAAAAGGAGGCTGGGTGTCGTCGTTGATGATGATAATGAGACGAGATGTTTCTTATGGAGACTTCAGATAAACCCCGTTTCGAGGGTGGAACCTTGCGTTAATGAAGCTAAATTAAATAGAGCTAAAAGACGTCGATAAAAATAAATTGAAACTGAGAGTAATTGCGAAATGTTTTGAGACTCTGATTTGTTGTCGGTAGATTTTAATATAAATCAGAAACTCGTTTTAGATATTCCGATTAAAATAATCCCATGTCATATTTAACCAAATTATGTCATGTTATTAATTATTATACTGAAGCTATGATACCAAACTTTCGTCCACCCTGCTCATTACACGAACAACGATCAAATGATCCGCAAAAATAGAAAATCGCCGAAATAAATCAAGAGCCATTGAGGAGCTAAAATTAGCGCGGAGATAAAAAATCGACGAAAATCAACAAAATAAAAATAAAATGCGGAAACTTGAAAGTGAAAATCCTTGGCAAATTCTACGACATATTCTTGAGTTGAAACACGAATTTGTTTTTGTTTTGATGAGTGGAATTTTGTTGTCTTTCACGAGCACTGAGGATAAATATTTGAGGTATGAGTCTTTGGGTCTTTCATGTCTCACCTCGTGAATGGCTAATATACACAAGGGATCAGGCTAATAGTTAGAGTGGGGAACGTGCCCTCGAATGTTGTTGGTATTTTTATTTAAATTACTTTTTATTTTTTATTATTTTTATACGTAATGTTTGTTATTGTTCTTTCCATTGTTTCAATTTTGGTCGTTATCTTTGTGAAATTTCACAAATAATTTCGCCCTAGTGACATCGAGCCAAGAGCTGTGTAATACATATTTTTAGTCCCACTGTATTTATATCATAGACACATATAATAATCAATGATATACACATTTGTATGCATTGTTAAATGTGTGTGTTAATGTTTACTAATAAATCTTTCCGCATTGTTTTGGGTTGAAAAATAGAACAAAGTTTCGTGGTTTTAAAATATATCAATGAATTTTAATTTACCACAAAACAGTTTTGTCAAAGAATGAGACTCTTTCGATATTTTTATTTATATTTTTTAAATTTTACATTTACTTCAATTACTACTACTGTAATAATTTTATAAATTGTGAAAACTAGTGAAATGAACAGAGAAGGAAAAAAATCAACTAAAGATCATTATAATAAAATAGTTTTGTGATTACGAGTCGTCTGTAAATAAAGTTGTTACAGGTGGTCATTGTGGGAATTTTCATCATGAGAATTATCGTAGAAAAATCCGTTCGATGGCGTTAAATACGGAGATTATTTTTTCCCCCCTCCCCCTGTTGACTTCTCCTCCCACCGTTCACCGTTCGTAATCAATTTAATTAAACCCATTCGCATATCTCGGGATTGCATGAGTGTATCTAGATAAACAAACCCCTCATTGTATCATTGTAGATACATCCGCAGACAGATGCAATCCATGCGATGAAACAAGGATTTTCGCCAAATATTATGTCTAGCTTGTTGTAGATAAGATAATGGAGTAATACAACAATAAGAACAACAACAACAACAAAATGTGGTTGAATAATCCACCATCGACAGGATTGCAGCAATAACAATTGTTGTTGTTGGGCTTTGTTGCTGTAATTGTTGTTGGCAAAATGTGGCCCATGTTGCGTGCTGCGACTTGTCGAATGTCAATAAAACCTGGCATCGACCGCCATAAACCCATAAAGCATAAACCATGGGGGACGACGCCAAACGGCCGTCGCCGACCGCCAGACGTCGGTTGCTGGCCATAAATTTGAAAGGACCACAAGGACCTGGGCTTCGGGACACTCTCAACTATCTGTCTCTCTCTCTCTCTCCGTCATCATTTATCTCTCTCTCCCTCTCTAGCTCCACCTAAATCATCGAATTTGAGGTCTATATCTTCATATCTGTCTACCATTAGAACTGGATCCCGCGCTCTCTCCTGGATTTCTGTCTTTGGCATTGACTCCTTGTTTGCTCCTGGCCGTTTCAAGCTCCTTATTCCTCTCACTTCCTGTCTTGCTCTCCCTTTCTCTGTCTCACTGTCCCTTTCTCTTTCTCCTTTATCTCTATCTAACCCACTCGACCATGTGATGTATATTGTTCTGTTTGCAAATTCATTTTGAACTCCTTCTCATCGTCCGAGTTGGACTTCGGTTCTGACCTGTCTCTGTTTCTCTAAAGCGCCAAAATCCGCACTCTTTCTCCATCTCTCTCTCTCTCTCTCATAATTGACTCTTTCTCTCTCTGACCCATGAACGTCGTCTGATCCTGTGGAATCGTGTCCAGCCGGGAAATGGAGGAGTTGGAGAACGAGGATGGCTCGAGGATGCTAATGGAAGTTAGGGGCGATGGGTTAGGCCTGATCTCAACAAAAACAACAACCATTACAATAACAACATTGATAACAACTACAACACTTGAATCATCCTGACGCTGGCTTTTGTTTTCAATTCAATGTCACGGGCAAAAACAACTTGAATTAAAGGAACCATTTGACCAAAAACAAAATAATAAAAACAACAAAAATAGCAACAGCAATAACACCGACAACAACAACCAAGCACAACCATTAAACATTAAAAATAAAAGCAACAACAACAACAACAACAACAACACCAAATGACAACCTCCCTCACCATCGTCATCGGTTTCGCATGAACGAAGGCTTCCATTAGCTCGCCACCAGCTGCATCGTTCTCACTCACTCACTCTTCCTCCCTCCCTCTCACTCACTCATCGCACCACCCGAGGGTGCAATGCGTTTCCTCTATCTCTGTCTCTCTCTCTCTTTCTCCCTCTACTGAGTTTTCTTCTCTCGGTCGATGAGAGTTTTATGGGGTTTTCCTTGTTGTCATTGTTGAGGTAATTTTTGTTGTTGTGCATTTTCGGTTTTTGAAACATTTTTTTCTTATTGATTTTGTTGGTTTATGATGTTGTTGTTTTTCTTTATTTTCTTGTTTTATGTTGTATTTTTGATGTTATTTTTTGTTTTTGTTGTTGTTGTAATTGGTTCACTGTCAAAATCATGTTCTTAAAACATTAATTCATTCGCGCCCTCTTGTTGTTGTTGGTGTAAATTCATTACCATTGGTATCAGAGGATGTGCCAACAACATATTCATCTGTCCATCGAATTGAGCATTTGTCTATCTATCCATCTGATCTATCTATCTGAGTATCTGTCCATGTCTGTATGTAAATTGTCTGTCTATCTCTTTATCAAGATGTCTGTCTTTCCATCTGCCGTCCTGTGGCCGTTTAAATTAATTATCTTCCGCTCTATCCATCCGTCTGTCTGTCCATCGGTGTTTGTTTGTGAATTAAATTTTAGTATTCTGCTGCTTTTTATTCTTATTATTATTTCCATTATCTATTGTTAGTTGTTATATTTTTTTATTTTTATTGCTGTTGTATTTTTGTAATTTTCTAAGCCGCAGTTTTTTCTTTTTTTTTAATCTATTTTTGGTTTTTATTTTTTGTTGTTAATATTAAACTTTTATTATATTCTGTACTTTTTTTGGTTATTGTTCTTTTTTTCTTTTTGACATTTTTAATTTCTAATTTTTTATATAAATTTATAAAATTTATAATATTTATTTATATAAATTTTTATTATTTCATTTGTTATAATTAATAATATTTTTTTGGTTATTATTAATTATTTTGTTTTCTTAATTATTTTATTTTTTTATTATATTTTGTTCTTGTTGTTACTATTTTCTTGTTATTATTATTTCTCATGTTATTGTTATTTATGTTATTGTTATTTATGTTATTGTTGTTTATGTTATTGTTATTCTTCATTTTCGTTTCCGTTCTCATTCGTTGCCGTGCATTTGTCACCATCATCATCAGGGTGGGAGGTAAACATAATCACACTAAAACTCACACACACACACACACATCTTCATCCGTGCACCACAAAATACAAACATACAAACACACGCACACACACTCGCTCTCTCGCTGTAACCTGTAAACACCGCAAACACAAAATGCATCCAACGAAACGATGTTTGTTGGGTCTTCATGTTGTTATTGTTATTCTCTCGTTGTACTTGTTCTTGTTCTTGTTGTTGTTATTATTGTGTGTTATTCTTGTACTTGTTATTGTTGTTGATTTTAATGTTTTTATTGTAATTGGTATTGTTGTTATTGTTGTTGTTATTGCACTCTACCTGCCTCGCTGTTGAAGCACAAGTTGGTTCCCCATGGCAAAAGGGTACGAGCGATTGAGTCCAGGAGGTAAGGAAACCACCGAAGAAGAGAGAGTGAGAGAGGAGAACGAGAGAGATGGGAAGAGGGAGAGAGAAATACGATTGCGAGAGAAATACGATTGAGCCATTGAGTTGAAATTGAACGATTGGGAAGAGAGAAAAAGACATTGAGTCAAATGAAGGCGACGATTGGGTCGAAGGAGTCAAGAACGAGGGACTCAGGCAAAAGAGAAAGAGGTGAAGGTTTAGAGAAAAAGACAGACGATTGTGAGAAAAGGAAAGATGAAGATTGGGAGAAAAAAGAGATATGGACAGAGAGCAACATCAGCTGAGAGAAACAGCAACAACAGGCCTTCGCCACCTTCGAACGATGCCGAAACCGGTTGGACCCACGTTGAGTGGAACGAGTTTGTTGTTGTGAAGGCAAAACAAACTCAAACCACCCAGGATCCAACAGATACTCCCATATGGCATCCCACAGATACCGCCATAGAGAAAAAAGTTCGTGAGGTGTTTCATAAAGAAATTCAAGAGACATTGAATCAGGAGTGAAGAAGATTCCCGCCTTTAGTGGAAATATAAGAGAAATATATTCTCCAGATAGCCAAAAGTATTTCTGAGATACAAAGGCGCCTTTATCTCCAAATACAAATCCATCTTTTCACACATCTGGTCACCCGAAGCCCTCTCCGAAGACACCAAAGTCTCTGAGAGAGAGCGTGAAATCCACTCGAACCACAACGAGTTCCACTCGAACGCCGCCGAGTATCTGTGAGGCGGCTGGTCGAGTGTATCTGGCGGATTCTCGCGACTCATTCGGTGCCCAGCTCTCGTTCGTCGCGTATCGTGTGCCGTGCAGAGGCCTCAGTTTCTTTGTTTTGTTCCGTTTTCGACTGCGCTTTCGATTGCGATTCGTTCGGTGACGATCGGGTTTTCAGTTTTGTTAGTATTGTTGTTGTTGTACTTCGACTTCGTCGTGTTGTTGTGATTATTGTTGGCCCCTCAAACGATTTGAGGCGAGGCGAAGCGTCGAAGAAATCGCGAAACCCGGCCAAGACGACGACAGCGGCGACGTCGGCCCAAAGCGAAGTAAGAATCGAAGTCCCGTGGATGGAGGGGAGTGCGAGAGGAAGGGAAAGAGAAGAGAAGGGAAGGGAAGGAGTGAGGAAGAGCGTGAGGAAGAGAGTGTGAAAGAGATGGAGAGGGAACCGTCTTCAAACCTCGCTCGATTACGCAAATTCGAGATGACAATTTTCGGCCACAAAAGAGCCGCCAACTCTTCCTCTTCTTCTACTTCTTCGACAACTCAACTCGGCTTCTTCTTCTTCTTCTTGAACTCTTCCTCTTCTTCACCACCTTCTTCTCTTCCACGCCTCCTTCTGGTCTTCTTCTTCCTCGTCGTTTCCTCGATCAACTCCTGCTGCTCCTTCTTCGTCTCCTTCTTTCGTCCTCCTCTCGGTCTCCTTGTTATTGTGGTTGTTGTTGTTGTTGTTACCATTGAGAAGTCGTGAGAGATTTTTAGTTGGACTTAGTTGTTCGCTGTTGTTGTTGTGTATCGCACGTTAAACATTGTTGCATCCGCGAGATACGCAAAGTGACGTGAAGTCAAGTCAAGTGAAGTGAAAGATGAAGTTCAGATACTTTTGAAACGATAAAGATACAGATACAGAGATGCGATTCCTTGGATCGTCGTTCGGCGTTGAAGTTACCAACAATGTTGTTGTTATTTTTTGCTGTTCTTTTGTTGTCGTTGTTGTTGTTTTATCTGATTGAGTACAAGATTTATTTTCTTGTCTTGTTCTTTTGCTGTCACGTTGTTGTTGTTATTGTTAATGTTCTTCGGTGTTTGTTTTTGTTATTACTGTCGGTTTCCACCACATTCAGATACACGCTCAACACTCAACTCAACTCCAATGTATCCGCAAGATACGAGTTCGAAAACTCGTGTGCGTATCTTTCAGATGTTTATTTCATATTGTTCTTCTTCTTCTTGTTTTTGTTTTTGTTCCCTCCTCACTACAATGTTTCGAAACAAGTTTATGAAAAGAACAACAACACCAACGCAAGAAAACATAAAAACAACAACAACGACGATGACCCCAAAAAACAAGAGAGAGGGAGAAATGAAGGGGGAAGAAGAAGAAGAAGGAGAGAGTGAGAGACAAAGT
The DNA here is from genome assembly GCA_017309665.1 of Coelopa frigida. Classification (NCBI taxonomy): domain Eukaryota; kingdom Metazoa; phylum Arthropoda; class Insecta; order Diptera; family Coelopidae; genus Coelopa; species Coelopa frigida. The sequence continues at coordinate 1,189,903 of CM029561.1, forward strand.
GCGGCAAAGTTTTTGCGACCCAAAAGTGATGAAAAACAAAGTTAAAAATTCCGCAAACACGAGAAAAAATTATTTAAAAAATCTCGCAAAACCCCGCGCGCAGATACACAGCTGTGCGTAGATACAAATGTATCCACAACGAGATCAACAAATAAATTTTTCAAAAATATCACAAAATATTTATAAAAAATAAAATTAACAAAACAAATACATATTTAAAAAGTTAAAAAAAATAAAATTTCTAAAACATTTTTTAAATTTAATAAAAAATTTAAAGATCCCTTAAAACAAAAAAAAAATGTGAAAGTTTTTCGATTTTTTTTATCATCCGTTTCTGTTTCTTGGCGTTTCTTGGCGATTTTTTCGTGGTTGGAGATTTTTTATATTGCTTTATTTTTGTTTTCATTATTCAGTTTGTGGATCTGGATGTCTATGTTGTTGTTGTTTTTGATGTTTGTGTGTTGAAAACGACGCGACGAGTGTGACGAAAATAATTAATTGGCCGGGGTGACGCGCCTCCCCCCGCCCCCTGCACTCCGAAGGAAGAGAGAGAAAAATAAAACAAAAGAGAGAGAGAAACAAAAATATCGAAGTTTAATCCACAGGAATCAGTGGAGAAGGAGTGGAAAAAGTGCGCCAAGTGGTCGGTGAAGGACAGAAGAGAGAGTGAGAGAAAAGAAAGAGTGAGAGAAAAAAACGAGAGTAGAAGCAACAAGTGCTTCGCAGGCGAGGAGGAGCGATTGAAATGCTTCCGCTGCCTGAACGAAAAAAGGAGAATAAAATAACTGAAACGAAACTCAGCTCAATCAAATTCTACTCCGAAGTATAAATCACTTCGAATAAAATAAATTCAATTAAACATCCTTTAAAAATAAATTCAATTAAAAGTCCTTTAAAAATAATTCGATGAAAGCGAATCAAAAATAAATAAAATAAACAAAAATCAATTGCAAATTTATTGAAATAAGATCGAATCAGAAATTAATTTTAAACACATTCGAATTAATTAATGTAAATTCATGGATAAAAATTCCGATAAATAAAATTCAATTGAATTTCAGTAAAAAATAATTGAGTAAAATAAAAATCAGTAAAAAAAAATCCAAATAAGAAATTCAGTGAAATAAAAGTTCTGCAAAATAAAAATTAGTAAAATAAAGAATTAAATAGGAATAAATTTGAAGAGAATCGATTAAATTCGAATCCCCTCAAAGGCAAATCGAATTAATTGAAAATCCTGTTAAATGAAAAACGAGTGAAATAAATCAATAGAAATAAAATTCGAAGAAAGTGATTTGAGTATATTATTCAACTGAAGTAACAAAATAATTGTGTGTGATTAAATAAATAAGAAAAAAGATGGGCTTCTCCTCGGCCCTCCAGGGACGCGCGGCCCACGAGGCGCTGATCGTGCGCCAGGACGTCGAGCTGCGGCTGATGGAGACGATGAAGCGCTCGATCCAGATGAAGGCCAAGTGCGACAAGGAGTACGCCATCAGCCTGGCCGCCGTGGCCCAGCAGGGCCTCAAGATCGATCGGGCTGATGACATGCAAGGTAACCACGCCCTCCGCCCCCCTTTTTTGGACACCCCTCGACCCGATTCTGACGTCACGAACTCCGCTGAAACGGTTTCGTTGCGATTAAAGGCAGAAAAACCCCGTTAGTCACATCCAATCGACGTCAGGCGGCGGCAGACGTCGACGCGCGATAAGGCGGAATTTGAATTGAATTCGCCATAAAACGAAGGCGGGGCTCGCGACGTCAGACTCTGGAAAGCTCCCAGTGCTGGAAGGGGTCGGTAGAAGAGTCTAGATAAGAATTGGAGTCGACTTCGTTTCTCCTTTCGAAATCCCCATCTTGATTCCTTCTTCAACTAAGGATGGAAAAATCTTCGTATTTTTCCGCGCAAAATCTTCCAGGAAATTCGTTTCCTTTCAAAGAAATCTTTTGATTTCCATCATAATTTGTCAAGAAATTTCAGAGCATTCAAATTAATTTGAATCATGATTGAAACACTTCCATGGGATACTCTTATGATTGAGATATATTTCTCTTATGACAGAGATACTTTCCTATTATGATTGAGATAATTTGGTCTCATAATTCTTTCCTCTAATAATTGATTTCCTCTCATAATTTCGACACTTTGCTCTCATAATTGAAATACTTTCCTGTAATAATTGAAATATTTTCCTATAATAATTTTGATATTTTACTCTCATTTTCTATCTTGATTTCGATATTTATCTATCCACAAAAGTACCCCAAAGTGACAATCGCCGATTTCTCCACCGTTGTTTTTTTTTTTCGAAAAATGTCCCCGTAAATTTTCGCAGTTGAGGTTTTCATTTGCAATTAACGCGTTGTTATTGTTGTTGCTGTTGGCATCAAATCGCCGTTGTTGTTATGCAATTGGCCAGTTGTCGCCAATTGCGGCCCAGCTTATCTGGCTATATGTTCAGCCGTCTGTATGTCCGTCCAGCTGTCTGTCCGTCCAGCTGTCTGTCTGTCTATCTGTCTGACGCATTATGCTTAATGCACTTTCACTTTTGTTTTTGCTTTAAATATTATATTTCTTCATTATATTTCCTTTTTCTCTCCTGCTGTCTTGGCGTCCTGACTAATTGCCAGAGACGTGATCCGAGTGATGTTGTTGTTGTTATTGCACTACTCCGAAAGTATCTGCATTTGTTACGCACTCTCTGTCTGTCAGGGGTGCAGCAGATACTTTTCTTGGCAATGGCCTTCGGCTGAAGAAGTTGCTGAAGATGATCCCGGGTCGTTGGTCGTTGGTCGCGGCGATCGAGGTGAAAACTTGACTGAGCGATGAAAGTCCGTTTTCTCTCCGTGTAACCTTCGACATTAGAAGGAAAGCAGATGATGAGGCCGCGCATCCGCCAGATACAAAGATCGCCGTCGACGTGGACGTCGCGTGACTGACGTCAATCGCGAGCCCTGCCTCCCAGATTTTGATCGCATTTAAACAGCTATTAAAACAACAACAACAGTAACAACAACAAAAATAACAACAACTTCCCTTGACTCTGTGTGTGGCTCGACCGCATCGAGATACAATTCCGTCGACTGCAGATACAATTGCGACTTGCGAGAGATACAATTGTAAACAAAGATAGACAACAACAACATACTATAACAACAACAACAACTACAAGAATAATAGGAACAACTACAACAATAACAGCAACTATAACAACAACAATAAAAACTATACCAAAAACAAAACCAACAACAAATAAAACCACAACAACAATAATAAACAATTCACACTTTTATTCGGGCCGAAATGGAACGTTTAGATAACAATTTGTTGTTGTTATTGTTTTTGTTGCTTCTGGTGTGGTATCTCTGAGATATTTATCTAACCTGAGAAATGCCAAGAATGCAGAGCAGTTGTCTCTGAATGTTGTTGTTGTTGTTGTCTCCACTTGTTGTTGTTGTTGATGTTGCCGATTCACTTGTGTGCGATGGTCTGAAATTACTTCAATTACCACGTTACGTTCACGACGATTCGGCCAAAACATTCAGCTTTTCCTCCTTCTCCCCCTTCTTTTCGCTCAATTCCCATTCGTATCCGCCAGATACTCGTCGTTGCACGAGATACAAATGAAACTCGAAGATCGGTTTGTTTTGTTTTTCCTCAACTTCTTGAGATGCCGCTGTCGAGTTAATTTTGTTGTTCTTGTTTTTGTTGTTCTTTCATGGGAATGAAATTTATTTAAATTCGCTGTCAGTGTATCTGTGAGTTGTCAGAGTGTTTGTGTGTGTGTCTGAGTTTGCATCTGTTTCTTTGCATCTTCTTGACCTTGACAATGAACTTGGAAGAGTTTCAAGGGCTACGAACATGCAAGAAGAACTAAGATTGAGAGATAGGTTTTATTGGGCACAATAGAAACAAATAAAACTCAATAATGACAATATCACTTCACCATATTCAACACAGAATAAGTTCACAACTCAATAATTTCACGACAAATATCAACCATATTTAAGAAAAAGTCAACTTCATTTTTTTTAAAACAAATAATTCATTAAAAAATATTTATTTAGCACATTTATCGAAAAAAAAATTCACGTAATATAGAAAATCAACAACTAATTCACAAACACCAATTTCACCTCACTCACTCCGTTTCACCACATTCATCGAAATTCACCACGATAACTGAGATAGATAACTGCATTTAGCGGTTTTTCTCCAATGGGCATCCGTGCGAGACGATAACGTGAGCACGTAATTGAATTCACCTAAATTGATTGCATCAACACAACAACAAAACAAAAAACAACCATAAGAATAACAAAAATAACAAAATTAACAGTGCCAAAAATATAGACCAATAATAAGACAACAACAACAAATCATATACACCTCAAAAAAAAAAAAACAACAACCATGTTAACAACATCCTCCATCGAATTATCGAGCATTTAAACACCTTTTAAACGCCTCACAAATCATCATCATCATTATTGCCATCATCATCAAAATTAGCGTGATTATTCGCGAAATCATGAACAGAAATAACAAGAACAACAACAATGGTAACAAATCATAAGCTTGTCAATTATTGAAGCGTAACCATGGCATAAGGTGTTGTTGTTGTAGCTATTGTTGTTGCTATAGTTGTTTTATTTGTATTAGTTGTGGAAGTTGTTGTGGTATTAGTTGTTGTTTTTATATTCGCCATTGTAGGTTTTATTATTGAATTCATTATTGTTTGTTACATCACAGCTAATAATTAAATAATTTCACATTTTCATCGGCCCCTAATTCAATTTATCCTCGTTTTCTCTCTTTCTCCATCTATATCTTCTCTTTATCTCTTACTGGAATTTTTTTGATAATATTGTTTTTTTTTCATTTTATAGGCAGCCTGATCACAAAATCCTGGCGCTCATACATGGATGAACTCGACCAACAGGCCAAACAATTCAAAACCAACGCCGAACTTCTCGAGGTCGTGTGCGAGAAAATCTCACATCTCTCGCAGGACAAACGCAAGGCTCGCAAGGCGTACCAGGAGGAACACGCAAAGATCGCGGCCCGCCTGAATCACGTAAGTGGAAAACGAAATCGGGTGAATTTTGGGGCAAAATAAGGATACAATTGGGTTGAAATATGTCACAAATCATTTTGAAATAAGGAACAAATTTAGGTCAAAATATGGAACAAAATTATATCGAAAATGGGATAATGAAATCATTTGGGGTTTCTTTTGGACGAATGACTTCCGCGACGTTTTAAAATTCTTTCCACAATTTAATCAAACGTCGTCATGTTGACTCTGACTGACCACGCCTACTACTTCCATAGTCTGCCGCCCCTTTGATTTCACAATAATCACTTTCCGACAACTCGGATCGCTATCTCACCATCGTACGATCGTATCTATCGCCGAGTTATCGCCGCGACAGAATGATTCATAGGAAGATATCGTTCCTCCACAATCGTGTATATCTGGGAACACAATAGAGAAACTTTAAACGAAGAATTTGCAACCTTTGCAACCTTTTTTCAATTATTCCCCTGTGGACATGTGATCGCATACGATCGAATTACGCTCCAATCTTTCCGCTCCAGACGTCGGTCGGTTGGGAACGAAATCTCGGAGGTCCCCGGTGTTTATTTGTAGTTCTCGAAACAGTATACAAAACACATGATATTCGTTTCGTCAGAAATAATTGTTATTTACATTGAAATTGAGAAAAAATAGCAAATGAACAATAGCAACAACAACAACGATCTAAACAACAAAAACTCAACACGAGTAATAAAATTTCTCTGTTTATTCCAGAGATGAAAAAACGTAAACATTTGCTCATTTCTTCACTAAATAATTAATTGGCTCCATGTTCAAGATTTTTAACTTTATTTATTTAATATGGCGTTTTTACACACACAACTGTATTAACGACCATCTTGTAAAATCTCGGGAGGGTGACGAGGGGAGGTGAGGAGAAGGTTTTACGCAAACACCATCCATCGATCGATGGATCCATCGTTCAATTGATTTCTGGGAATTGTTTTGACGCCACCCCGCGACGTTGGCGACACTTCGACGTCGTCGTCGTTTTTTATTTTATTTATTACTTTTTTATTCGATTTTTGGGAATTTATTTTGCGATTTCTTTGTCGGGGTTTTTCGTGTTGTTGTCGCTCGTTAAGAGGATCATAAATAATACATTGACGTATGAATGGTGAATATTTCGACAGTAATGGGGAGTTTAATAACTTCGAGTTCGGCTTCTGGTCGCATGGGGGATCGTGAATTTCAATAAAGTGGGGTTTATTATACTTTGTGGTGTATTTTGATTTTGTAATCAATATATTATTGTGAGTGGGACGTATGGAGTTTCTCTAATTATTAGTTATTGTCCTCTGATTATTCTTGATCATGTCATTAATACTTAATTACCTCTACCTCATTTTTCCTAATAAGTTCTTTCTATATAAATTAAATATATTAAATTTTATAATTGAGGAATAAGTCATCTAATTATTATTAATTAGCCTCCACGATATATTTATTGAAGATATTTTTTAATTGTAATTCCTATATTTATTATAAAATCTTAAATTTTACTTACTTTTGAACTCATCCAAAGCTCGAAATTAATTCCAATCACTAACTTTACTTTTTGAACCCTCGATCATCAAAAAAATATTAAAAAAAAAAATATTATTTCCTCATAAAGTTAGTTAAAGTTACTTAAAAAGTTCTGTTAACCATACTTTAAAGAGGAGAAAAACCTCAACTATGGACTCCTCTTTATACACCAGTGTTATTGAAATATTTATATTGAATTATTGTGGAATTAATCTGTCAATAAAAGAGTCATAAAAACAGTTTCGCTCCCATGGGAGAAAAAGCTGTTCATGAGCGTTGAAAAGAAAGATAAAAAACCAATTATCTTAATAGATTCTCATAAAAGAATCTCGCAAAAAGCGAGCTTCTGTCGTTCGGGTGACAAAACTTTAAACTTAATTAATTGACACGAGAGAGTGGAAGAGGGGAGAAGAAAGAGAGAAGAGAAGAAATAGCAACAGGGGGAGGAAAAGGAGGTGGTGATTTTATGTTGTGTCGGCTTCTAAGAGAAAACAAAAAACGAAGTCAACTTATTTCTTGCTGAAACAACTCGGTCGAGAACGAGTCAAATAACGACCATGACGACGACGACGATAATGATGATGATGACGATAGCAACGACGATGATGATGACGATGGCGTTGCCAACATGTTTATAAACACAAATAGATGCTGGCCAATAAATCGCACACAGGAAAATATAAACAACGAGATTTATTTCCTTTTTCTTGTTTTCTCTCCCTTCGTTTCTACTCGGCCTCTTTGCTGGAGTGAAACTTTCTGTCTGGCTTGACCTGGAAACGATCTTCTCAGGAAAATCTATTCCCGAGTCAAATGTCAAGACGACGACAACTAGCGGTGTTTCTGCCTCGCTTCCATGTGTGCGTTTTTGTTTCGTCTCATGCGATCGACATTAGTTTTCGAATTTATTTTTGATCTCGAGAATTTTGCTGATTTTATTTGGCAGCAAATGTGTTTTTATTACCAATTCACTCGAGAGCAAACCAGGCATTCAGTGAGACAGAGGGAGAGGGAGAAAGAATGAGAGAGGAAGAGAGAGAGATAAAAAAACAAACATTCATCCGTCGGACGCCATTAGAAAGCAAGGTCTGTGGGGAAGACGGAATGTACATAAGTTTTATTCAGCGAAACAGAACGGAAAACGATCATATTTTGAAAATCTGAACATGTGCGAATCACATTTTTGACATGTTTTCCTCCCTCTCTGTCTCATTCACTCTCTCACTCACCCACCCTCTCTCTTGCGCTCCCTCCCTGACTCTCGCGTTCTGACGCAGTTCCAATCATATCGCAAAAGAACGGCCAAACAACAAATGTCGGAACATTTCACCGATCTTCGTGGTCGATCATCTCGTCTCGGTGGCATTTGATTCAGTTCATTTGCGTTTGATTGATGGGGACCTGTTGCCTGTGAATGTTTAAAAGGGAGGAAAGAGGGAGGTAGGGGATATAGAAAGATATTTCCTTCATGGGTTCATAGTCTTATGAGGTTCCTTAGGGATATTGCAAAGTAAAGTATATATAATATAATATTTCATGGTTTAGTCTCACATGATGAGTATGAAATATAAAAGTTTGATATAATTCAGTAAAGTATTTTTTAGTAAGGAAATATAATGATATAATGGGATTTTTGATCTTTATTTATAATAGACCTTCTTCTTCACAAAGTTAATATTAGAAGCTCTTAATAATTGAACTGTATAAATAATCTTCTGGTAAATAAAATAATGAGCAATGTATGATAAATTGAATTAAGAAAACATTTGGGGATTACAAAACAATGGTGTCACCAAATTCATTATTGTGTCGCTCTGTCTATTAACGAGTGCACCCATAAAATTGTTTGGAATATACGAATATTACACCCAAGTTATCAAAGTGTAACAACTCAAAAGAGAACCTTCAAAATTCACTCCAAATACTTCTCCAACTCATTCCGTCTTCTAACTCCCCTTAGATGCCTTTGAATTGACTCGTTTTGGTCCCGAATGAGCCCGTTTCTCTAACTACGAATAGCATTGGCCGAGGCGTAGGCGACGTATTTAGCAGCCCATAGAGCGACTTAATTAACTGATTAAAATAATCCGCCAGAAACTAAACAAACCAAAGCCAGGCAAACCGATACAATACAGGGTGCGGTCGCTTGTTATGAGCCGAGACAAAGCACTTCGACGCCCACCCGACCAGTGGGCCATGATTTAGACCACAGAACGGAGCCAGCCATGTGGTCGGCTACAATTTGCAATTATGACAGACAGACAGAGGGAGAAGGGAGGACAATGGAGGGAGAGGGAACTATGGTTGCCGACCTCCTTCGGCCCTTCGATCGATTAATCTCATGCAATTAATAATAATGACTTGTTTGGTTACCACACCACACCCTGAGGAGGCGACGAAGGCGGAGGACGAGGGCGGAATCAGAGTCAGAGATCGATGTGGCAGCCGCAGTCTCTGAATCATCCTGCGGGAACATATGTCGAGGCACCCATGCTCACGTCCGGAGCACACACATAATTCCCGGCTTGACAAAGCTGCAAAAATACAGCCCCGAGATGCCGTAATTTATCACCCAGAGCATGATCTCTCGTGTTCGAACTCCGAATCGAGTTGTTCCACGTCCGATTTTCGTCGTCATCGGAGGCCTTTCGATCCGAGGTCACGATGAGGCCACGACTTTGATGCATTTTAAGACCCTCTGAGACCTTCTCTCGGTGCTGCTGTTGTTGCCATTGTTCGTGATTATTTCTTCTTAATAGAATTTTCAAATAAATTGAATGCATCAAATTTTATGGGGTTTTCCTGGTACCGAGGTCGACCAACTTCACTCGCAGTTCATCCTCCTCCGCCTCCGCCTCTTCTTGTTCTTGGTCTACTACTTCTTCATCTCTCTCTCTCTCTCTCTCTCTCTTTGGTCTCTTCGTTTACGTCATCGTCTGCCACACGAAGTCTCATAATCAATCTTCACCCTAACGAAAATGAACCTTAATTGTTTTCTCAACCTCCACCGTCTCGCGACCACTGGTTTATGGCCAGTTGCTTCTATATCTCCTCTCCTTCTCTGTTTCTCTTTCGCTCTCTCTCCCTCTTTCTTACTTCCGTGAACTCCTCCAACTCCTCTCGATTCTGCTGCTCAGACTCCGCTGAAGTCGTTTTGAATCATTTATCATAAACTCTCCGCATCTTGTTGCATTTCATGGTCAATGCTCTGCATCGTGGTTCCCTCTTCTTCTTCTCTCTCTCTCTCTCTTTGCCTACCTCTAGGTCTTGGCCATCGTCGTTGTATTACGATGAAAATAGACAAATAATTCACTGAAAGTTTGTCTGCGGGGTTTTTACTCGATCTCCTTGTTCCCCTCTCTTTCTCCCTCCCACTTCGGTCATCCTCTCTTTCTATCACTCCGTCCATCGTTCGTTGCAATAAATTCTATCATATTCTCGGGATTCTTATGGTATCTCTCGCTAATGTTCAGTGAACACCGGACAGACATTTGCTTCACGGACAGACGGTGGCTTCATGGGCAGACAGTTGCTTCACGGACAGACAGTTGCTTTATGGACAGACTGCTGGAGGGACTTCTATTTATTGTTGTTGTTGTTCTGTCATATAAATTATAGTAAATTGACTTCTGCTGATGTTTAATATAAAGTTCATTGTGTTGAAGTCGGCTTCTTTCTTTCTCTTTCTCTTTCTTTCTCCCCTTTGTTTTTTCCTCCCAATTTATTAATAATAACAATTTTATCTAGCATTTTAAGAATCGAAAAGAACCGGGAAGAAGAAAACCAATATAATTACTTTAACGATATCGCTTAATTATCGAATTCGATCTTCAGAAACTCCAGAGAGAACATTAGGTGGAATGAAGGGTTCGAGGAAAATTATGGTAAACGATTTCACAAAAGAAAACCAGGTCACCGAATTATCAAAGAATTATCTAAGAATTCAGTGAAATCGAAGGTAGGAAAATTGCTTTATAATCGCTTGATGGGGATTTCGGAAAATAATATCACTCGATGGGGAGCAACGCCTGAGGTCAGAGTTGATGGATGGTCCCACTTGAGAGGGTTGGAGTGAAAGTGAAGCACGAGATTCGAGAAAATTTATACCCCTGAAATAGGTCTTCATGTAAAAAGAGAAATATTGAAAATTAGTTTATAGATTCCTGGTTATTTGTTTTATGTAATAAGAATTTCAACCTTATTATTTGAAAACTGTTTTAATATAACAATATTTTAGAAACTAATTTTCATAGAAATCTTTTCCAGTGATGGATAATTTTGTTTCGACCTACGTCAGAGCAGGGTCCATAGCAGAAAATGTTCCTTGAGTTTCTCCTCCAAACTCCCAAGTAATCATTAGGCACTATAGTAATTTAATTGAAACTCCGCACTTATCCAGATGAGCCGATATCTCGGCGAATACAGGTCGAGAACCGCCGCCTTGATCGCGAGCACTAATGGAACACTCGGCGATTGCTCATTAGCATCGGGTGCTGAGGTGGGCAATGAACGGTTATCGTCGGCACGGTCCACAAGAAGCACGCTAGGCCAAACTGGAACCGACGGTGGGGTTCTGGAGCGAGGGGGGGAGTGGAAGATGGCGATCGAGGGGGAAGTGCAGACACGATAGGAATTTATTGCCCGATGCACCGCGAAGTGGGGTTCGCTCAAGTTCTAAGAACACTCGCCGAAAATTAGCCAAAGAGGTGGGAAGACGAAGAAAATGAGACGGAGGAGAAGAGAAAGGAAGACGATGAAAATTAGATGTGATGAAGGAAATTCAAGGTGGAGGAAGAGACCCTAGATTCATGTGGTTAAGATCCAGAAGCATAAAACATGAAGTGGAGAAAACTCTCACAACAGATTGGAGAAAAGTGCGAAATGGGAAAAGTAAATGGAAGGTAATCGTGAAAGGCGATGCAGAAACCTCCGGAGAAGTGATGATGGAAAACGAGCTGGCAACCACCTCCATGGCAGGTGGGAGAAGCAGGTGTGGTGAGTTTCACCGTCGTTCACCACATCGCCGTGCTCAAACCAATTATGAAAATTATTGACCAGCATTGATTTGGTCGTTCATTCCATCTCCCTTCCTCCAGTTTTCTTCTTGCAAAACATCACGTGCATTTGTCTGTCTATCTGCGTGAATATCTATCCGTCCGTCTGTCTGTCTGTTTGTCCGTTGGTGGATCTGTCTTCCGGGTGGGGAAATTCCTTGACGTTGTCACTCACACACACGCACATCTGTGGGCCGTTGTATGGCTGCCTGTGGCGAAGAAGATGAAGACGAGTGAAAACGGCAATATTTGTGCTTGATAAGCTTCTCGGACACAGGGTGACTCAGGAGACTGGGTGTTTCGAGAAGAAATCTGAAAGAAGCACGTACTTATTTCTATCTCCAGCAATGAATCTGGGATCTATATATCTGTCATTGTATCTTATTCGAATAATGTGTCTACATTTGATGATGCCCAACATTGTATCGGTCAGATACAGATCGTTGCAAGTGCTGAGATCGCAATTGTAACGTTTTTACGAAGCAATAAAACCGCATCCGCGCCATGCAAATGAACGATGCTAGCGAAATTAATATCTTTCAGATACAATTGCAAATGACACACACACACACTCACACAAACAAACAAACAAACACACTCTCGTTTCTATTTGTGGCGCAAGTGGTTGCAGTTGTTGTAATTATTATTGGTTTTGTTGTTGTTGCTCATCTTCTTCGACTTCTCCACTCGCTGTGTGTTCGTTCTGTAGATTCACATCCATTTGTCTTGCATCCACGAGATAAACAGATACACTTTGATTTGTTGCGATGGCGTTACGCGCTTTTCTCTCTCTCTCTCTTTCCCTCCTTCTATATTCCTCTCTCTCTCGCTCACTCCTTCCCGTTCGTCAGTTTCCACGCTCGATTTGAATTTCAGATAAAATCAAAACTTTTTCCCTCTCGAAATTCGATTCGTTCCAAGTGTTGGCGCCAGGGCCCGGGACGGATCGAGAGGGGGATTTGTGTGGAGAGGGAGGGAGTTTGTGTCGAGGCGTCGGGGGGCTTATCGAGGGGGAACAAAACAACCACAGAACTGTTAAAAGGCTTTTAAGTGTATTGCACGCCAGACAATGGAGCGGCAGAGAAGGGGGATGGATGCGTGTTTGTTTCCTCCCCCGCCCCGCCTCTCTCCTCCCACTCCGACTCCGCCCACGCGACCGACTCCAAAACAAAGAGCGCCGTTCGAGGGTTGGATAACGACACGAGGCCCATCGGTGGACGAACGACGCGGGTCGGCCGGGGTCGCCGGACAGGATGCACTTGAGACAGACGGATGGATGGACGGACGGACAGTTGGCCCTTTTGTTGTCGTCGCCGTCATCGGTCGCTGAAAGCTGGAGGCCTGCGTGGGCGAGCACGTCATAAGAGAAGGGAGAGAAAAGGGTACAAAGAGAAGAGAGAGAGCGAGAGACTAGGGCCGGAAAGCCGAGGTTCTGTATGGAATTATTTTCACTACTTTCAACACTTGTTGGTGTTTTTTGCGCGTGCCAAATTCCCCCAAATTGCTTTCATTTCATGCAAATGAGTTGCAAATAAATTCACCTCCTTCTCCTCCCGCTCGCCTTCCGGGGATCCCCGCAATTATGGAGAAGCTTCCGTGGAGAAATTATCATCACGGGTGAGTTTTTGAGCTCGCAAATTTTTGAGTTTCACAGTTCTTTGGGTTGGGAAATTATGATGGAGTTTTTGTAATTGTTGTTGCTGATGGAGGAGTAGTTGTAATTTGGCTCCTTGTTGTTGTTTGACTCCCTGTTGTTGTTGTTTGATTTGTTGTTTTTGTAAGATTTCAACTTACTAAAGTTTGTTGACATTGCGACAAAATTGTTGTCAACTTGTAAAACTTTACAACTGACTTCCTGACGACAACTTTTGCCAACTGCAACAACGGAAACAGAAGCTGGCGGCAGTTGGACGAGAAGAAGAAGATGCAGTTGTAAAAGAGGAAGATAAAGTTTGGGAAGAAGAGTTGATGAGCAAGAAGAAATTGTAAAAGGAGAAGAAGGGAATTGTAAAAGGAGAAGAATCAGTTGAGAAAGGCGAAGATGTAGTTGATAAAGAAAAAGTCGTTCTAACAGCAATAGAAATATAATCAGCTGCGAAAGGAGACGAATCATGAGAAGGAGATAAAAAGGTGGGCGGAGTTTGTGGGAGGAGTTAGTGAAGGATTCAGTGGGAGGTTCAAGACAAAGATATCAAGGAGACGACCCGCAGTAAAAGTTCACTGACAAACGAGAGAAAGATTTCAATTTTGTCTCGATTATAGAAGTCATTGGCTCATAAATCGAGGACTGAGTCCTCTGAAGGAGTTCATCGACTTCATTGTGAAGAAAGCTGGGGATTTTCGGAAATCGACTGGAGTCTTCATCCTTCCTAGGATTACTAAAATAATCAAAGAGATCGAGAGCTCTTGGAGAAAAAAATCCACGCAACGATTGTCTCAAATTTTCTTCATCTTTTCCTTTTTGTTTTTCTCCAACTTTGTGGCGAAATTTCCTCGAATAACGGTTTACTCATCGACGGAAACAACATGGCGATGACGATGGCGACGAATGCAACAACTAGCAAAAAAACGAAAAACAGTTAAAACAAAAACTAACAACAACAACATCGGAGCACACGTAATTGCCAGAAAATGTGTTTTGTCGCCGACGCAGACGCCGCTGTTGACGTCGGGAAAATTTTGCAATTTTCATTTGGCGACAACCATTTGTCTGGAATAACAACAACAATAAAAGCAGGAACAATAGTGACAAAACTAGCAGAAAATAACAAAAGACGAAAAAACAAAAATCAAGAACATCAACCGTGACAATAAAAATTACAATAACAAGCGACAAGAGTGACAACAGGAGGAGTGAAAAAAAAAACAACTGCGTTAACAACAACAACAACAACAATAGTGTCGACAACAACTCTAGTATTGACAACAACAATAAAGTCAAACAGCACCAATAACCAACAACAACAACTACAACAACAACACCCGTCTGCAAATTTACGACAAGTCTGTGGAAAGACTTCCGACATCGGCGTCAACGACGGATTTTCCACAACTCTCATTCACTCCTCTTCCTCCTATTGTTCACTTCCTTCTCCTCCTTTCATCACCTCTTCCCCATCACCCCCCTTCCCCAGTGTCCACGCAGACGACGACTTCGACAAAGATCGACACGAAAGCGCAAAAAATACGAATTTGCGAATATGAATTCGCTTTCAACACCTCGACACCGTCATTCGTGCTGTCTGTCAGTCAGTCCAGACTTCAATCAAACGGACCCTTCGACTCCTTCTCTGTCTTTCTTTATATAACTTCCTCTTACGCTTCCCTCTAATGACTACTTCTGGTTCCCCTTTTCCGCAGTCTCATTCTCCCTGATGCTTCCTTGCTGTCGTCACGCAATGTCTCCACCTCCATCTTCACCAAGTGTCCACCTCACCCCAGTCGTCCTCGTTGTCGTCGCCGGTCCGAGCTGGCGTCAGAGTCGGGAGCTCGTCATAAGTTTCCCCCAAAACTGCATAGTTTTCATTGTCTCCCTTTCCCTCACATTCTCTCGCACCCACCATGACTCAGGCTCTTTCTCATTCACACTCTCTTCTCCTATCTCACTCCCTTCTCCTTTCTCACTCTCTTCCACTCGTTTTCTCTCTCTCTCTCTCTTCTTGTTTTTCTTCCTCCCCTCTCTCTCGACCCTCCCTCACTCACTATATTATTTCTATTGTCCCCCATTCGGTCATCACGTTTGGGGTGAAATTTTCATAAATGCAATCTCAATTTCCTTCACGTCGTCTCGTTCCTCCCTCAGCTCCTTCCCCACACCCTTTTCCTTCCTCGTTTTTCCGTTTCCTCCTCTCTTCCTCTCCTTTTCTCCCATCACTTCACTTTTCTTCTCCTTCTTCTGCTCCTCTTCCTCGTGTCTGGCGGCGTTTAAGACACCGTCGCAATCGTTGGCGCCTCCCCCACATCGACGCCGTTTAACTGACCGCCTCCACCCTGTGTTTCCTCCACCCTGTGCCTCCTCGAACCCCGGCCTCCCCCTGTCCTGGCCTCTTCCTGGCTCCAAAGTATGAAATTTCTGGTCCTTAGCAGCAGATGGCTGGAGGGGGAGGCCGAAAGCGGAGCGAAGAGGGAACAAGAACGAGGACAAAGGCGATTAAGGGAGGAGAGCAAGAGCGAGACGGGGAGACACGACGACTAGACGTGGTCTTTCATGGTCACGTGACGTGTTGGCGGCATGGTCTGTTGCTGGCGTCCAGTCGATTGTTTGTTGTTGGCGGTGGGGTGCAGTTCATACAATAACAACAACAATAATAGTCATGAACAATAACAAGAACAACATCAAGAGCAATCAACAGCACGTCAGCGACAGCAACAACAATAATATCTTTGCGAAAATAATAACAACAAAACAATATTGAGAACAACAACAAAACAATATTGAGAACAATAACAACAATCAGTTTGAACAAATTGCCAACATGCACCAGACCAACAACAACAACAACAATATCAAGAACAATATTGTACACATGACCAAAAACAATGTCCACATGACCAAAAACAATAACTTCTGCAATAACAACATGACTAGAAACAACAACATCAACATGAACAACAACTTCAATAACATGACTTCGAGAGTTTGATGGCGCTTTCAGGCATATATAGAAAGTTCACGCAGTTTTCATAGTTTTTGCACCCTACTATCGGCAATAACGAGAGGAAGAATTATGATATTATATCCTTAATTTTCTACATTGGTTTGAAATAGATCGGAGATATTTATATTACATTGTTTTACTTTATAAAATTGTTCGATTTTAAACTCAACACTTTAAAAACTTGAATTTTGATTTATCTATATCCCCTATCCTAATTTACTTTTGAAGTATCCAATCATATGTTGATTACCCCAGATTTTATAGAATCCAATCGGAGTAATCCAATTTAATCAGTTTCCCATCTTCGATTCATACCATTATCATATATGACATGATATATATCTCATACATATGTCTCGATATTCCTAATCTCTCTTCAAATTCGCTGTTGACCCGGAGTAGTCATCCTCCCCTCTGATCCTGAGGGTTGCGCTCACGCCCTCGGCCCGTCATCGCCTGAAACGCCGCCAACTCCGGACTCACATGTGTCAAGGGGCGTCTGGGGTGAAACGAGGCGAGGGACAGATTCGGTGGCATGAAATGGTTTCCTCCCCCACCCGCCTGTGGTTGTCATTGGCGACTTTTATGGTTTTTAGGGTGATTTATGAACATTTTTGATTAAAAGGATCAAATCATGATGGCCAGGACCACGAGAGGCCACGAACTGAGTCCTCGACAGGTTGAAGGAGCCACGAAATCCATTTTGGGAACATGGTTGCGCGATGAATAGAAATAGAAATCCCATTGGATGGTGAATTGAACATCAAAGTTTAGTTTTCATCACGATCGTAACTTTATAACGACCTCCCATCGAGTCGAGAGGGGGAGGGGCAAGGGCCACACCTCCAGACGAACGATAGTGGCCGCCATTTCAACGGCCATTTTGCACGGCGCCATAATTAAAAAGCGGGGAAAGCGGACGGCGGGGGACTTGGCAGAAATTAATATCAAAGCAATAATAAAAGATATTTCGGTGATTAATCGATGTAATAAAATCAGAAAGAAACAACAAAAATAAAATTATTAAAATAAAATTATGATAAAACAAAAACGATGTCAAATAAATCACAAAAACAAGTCAATAAAAATAAATAAAGACGAATAAATAAATAACAAACAAGCAAAGACTAATATATAAAAGACTTAAATCCAAAGAAATATTATCAAAGAAGTAATTTTATACATTTTTCATTTAAAAAAATTAAAGAACAATAAAAAATAAAATAAAAAGTAAAATAAATATGAAAAATCGTAAGAAAAACAAATAAATTAACAGAAGTCACGAGAAAATGTTGGAAAATTAAAATAAATGATGGCTGAAGGCGATGACACGCCCATTGGATTCGCGCGCTCCACGAGAGCGCATCGCGAACGAGAGAGAAGAGTGATTCGAGGTGAGGTAATGGTAATTTGTCTCACTCGCCCATTAAGACGCGATAAAGCTTACGATAAAAATCAATGTGAAGTGCGAAAAACGAAGAAGTGAGGTCAAAACAATCAAGGTCAATGAACGAGGATGGTGGGGAAGGAGAGGGAGGAAACAGAGACGATGGAAAGAAGAACAAGTGCCAAATTTTCTGGTCAAACACTTGAGACGATAGTCGTCGAGTTGTCCACGGCGATGACTCTTATCAGCGATGAGTCACCGTCGGTTGACCACAATTAAGTGGCCCAGACCAGGCCACAATCGACCACCGAGCGTCGAAACCGCAGCCGACGGATCGATCGCCATGCGCGGATCGCACCAGCATCATATTTATTTATACAAAATATTTTATGCAATAAACAAAAATCAAAAACGGAAAACAAACACAAACCAAGAGTCAAATTTTCAACAATTTCGCTCGTTGATAAATCTCGTAAATGTTTATTGTTTGCAAGCAACGGCAGTAGCAACAGTTGCCGATTATTAATAATAATGTAGTAGTTGCATGAAATCATCTACGATTTTGACTCATCCACCGAATACATTGAAATCATCGCAGAAATTAATGGGAATTGATATACAAATTTATTAGGAATAGTCGGAATATCTTATAGAAGACAGTTTAATTGACATGAAAAAATTAGTATAATAAAATAGTAAACATTTAAATGAATGAAAAATAATATTGGATAATAAATTGAATAAAAATGCATTTCAAATTATATTATAATAGGAAATAAATTACAACGAATTAAATAATTAAAATGCAAAAAAATTCTACAAAATAAACAAAATTTATAAATAAAAATTATCTTAAAAATAGTATAGAAATCATTGAAAATAATGATTAAAAATAATTGAAATTATTAAATCAATAATGGAAATCACTGAATCAATAACAGAAATTATTAAATCAATAATGGAAATAATCAATGAAATAATAGATATCATCAAATTCAATTATGAAATCATCGAAATCATTTTGATTGGAATTCAATAGAGAAATCTTGTATCAATTTGTCGAAATCATTGATATTCATAGAAGGTTCGAGATTAGAATCATGTAAATTGCTTGAAGATCAATTAAACAAAAGCGATTTGGTCGACAGCACTCAGTGGGAGGATCATAATAGATCTATCAAGAAACACTTCCCACTTGCTATAATTGTTGCTATAAATTATAATCGTCGTTTTGGCAGAAATTCATGGAACAACAAATTTGGAATATTAACTTGATGAGTTCTCAGAAATTAGAAGCCAGACGTGAAATGATAATTTAATTTGAATCTGTATAGAATTTCGGTTTCATTAAATAAAAGCTTCTCTTCCACTATTTAAGGCAATTAATTAAATTGACGCGACTCAACTCCCCCGAATCTCCAGTCGGCTATAAATATAAATTTCACTATAAATGGTTCCGTGAAATTTCCATAAATCCCGTTCGGTTGTAGTTGGGAAAATAAATTGATCGCAATGTCGTTTTAACCGATCCCCAAATACAATAGCCATCCCAACCCCTGACCCTTCGCCCCCTTCGGCACGCGGCCCCGCCCCACGTGGACTTTGCCATAAATTTCCTCCGCACTCAACATAAATTGAACGCATTTCACAAAACGAATGCGTTTCGCTTTCGTCGCGAACGAGTTTTCAGTTTTCGATTTGGCAACGAGCCAAATTAGCGAAAATTATATTTCCCTCCTCCGCTGTGGGGCGGGGGGTTCCGAAGCTGAGGAAAACATTTAATTTGGCAAAAAGGCCGAATTGCCAAAATTACGCCCCGCCCCCCCTCGACCAACCCCACGGCGAGCCACGAGAACCCGGGGAAGATGGCGAAAAAAACAGAATTTCAAAATAAGAAAATTTGTTGTTCGTTATGGCGCTCATTGTTAGCGATGTGGTTGTTGTTAGTATTTGTTATTGTAGTTGTTATTCTTGTTATTTTCGTTGTTGTTACTATTTCCGAGGTTGCTTATATTTTTTTGTTGTAGTTGTTAATGCTGTTCTCTTGCTCTTGAGGGTTGTTTTCGCGATAGAACAAGAAGAAGACTTTGTTCCCTCCTTCGCCATCGTTTCTGCCGCTCTATCGGTATTGGTTTTGTTTATCCATTGTAGTTGTTGTACTAGTGTTGTCATTATGTATATTTTTCTGTTGTTGTTGTTGCTATTATTGCTATTGACTTTTTTAATGCAAAAATTATTCAATGACTTCTTGTGCACAAACAAATTCCTAAATGTCTTTGTCGACCATAATTGTTGTTGTCATTGTCATTATTTCTACTGTTGTGTTGTTGTTCCTCACGGTCTTCTGCTCGTTTGTGGTTCATTTCGTCGAAAACACACTTTGAAAAGTGGAAAATTTATTCTCCACTTCAGTGAGATCATCGCTGGAGTTAAAGTCTGGTATTTAATACGATAAAATGTTGGTAAAGGGGATTCTATCGAGGATTACATTTTTATAAACATGTTAGTTTAAGTTATAAATAACTAAATACAAAACATAAAAACAAAAAAAAAAAGTATGTTATAAAAACATAAAAATGGAATTGCAAAAAGAAGAGAAAAAGAACATTTATTACAAAAAATATTTAACCTAAAAAATATTAAAATTGCTTCTTAGAAATTGGTATAAATGTTTTTAATAGTACATTTAATTGGTATAGTTTTGTCTATTTCTTCAGAGGAAATAATTTTCAGAAATCAAATATAGTTAAAAGTTAATAATATACACTATTCCCATTGTATTTCTCTCTCTGAGTAAAAATAAAATCTTAAGACGAATTCCTTCTAGAAATCATCGATCAATCAATCAGTCTTCGATCGCTCGGTGTTCGATTCTCTCGACAGGCGACCACCAGCCAACTTTCACACTCTCCTCTCTCTTTCACACTCGCCTCTCTCTTTCACGCTCGCCTGTCTCTTTCCCCCGTCTCTTTCACTCACGATCCCTGACTCCGTCCTTCCATCTCAGACAGCAGGAAGTCGATTCCCATTCTAACGATGATCATCATCTGCCCCAGACGATTGCCACATATCTATCGATTATCGATATCTATTTAATATGCCATCGGGTGATGAGGGGAAAGGCGAATTTCTCTTTCTCGTTAATTGTCGCAAATCTCGCGACTCTCGCCGCATTCGCAGCATTTCGAAGCAAATCGAATGCAATTACAAAACCGTCCGAAAAGTGTGTTAAGAGTGCGAGAGTCAACAACAGCAGCCGCAAGAATAACAACAATAACAACCCAGCATCAACATCAACAATAACAAAAACAAGTGGCAGTGGAAACTTGAATTTCCAGGTCTCCCCATGTGCTCCACTTTTGGCCTCCGGTGGCGGTTGGCATCCGGATGCACGACTCAACAAGGCTGCGCCAGCGACATGTGGAGCCGACGCCAGCTCCAATAAAAGCATCGCAAATAATGGCATTACTAAATACAAGCATATTAAAAATAATAACACAATACACATAAGAAGCGTGGACAAGGAAATCATGAACGAAACCAAACTAAAACTTATTCAATTAATAAAGAAAACCATACTAAAACTTATACAAATCAAAACTACATATAACCATGCCAAATTTATAGAAACGAGATATATATAATAAATTAAATGACTAATTGTGACATTTATACATTTTTTTCACTATTTTCTTTTTAAGGAATAACGTAATATTCCAAGAAAATATCAAATAAGTCATGAAATTAATAAAAAAATTAAATTACATACAGAGGAAGTAAAAATCAATAAAAAAAAATTATTAAAAAAAAAAAATCTAACAGGAAAATAGTAAAATTCTGTCGAAATAAAAATGTAATCCAATTAAATCAAATAAATATAATAATCAGATGAAATGGATATAGGAACATATATAGATGAAATAAAAAGTATATTGTCTACAAATAATATGAAAAATACAAATAATAATAAAAATCAGATAATATAAGAATAATATTAAAAATCATATGGAATAAAAATAATAATAAAAATCAGATAAAAAAAAAATAAAATTAAAAATCACTTCAAATAATAGTAATCATTAAAATCAGATAAAATGCATATAATAAGAGACGTGTTATGAGAAACTTAAGTAATCAATTAGCTTGGAAAACCCGACGATGGCGAAAATGTAGGCTTACGTGTGGCCGACGTGGTTGGCAACGCCGATGAAGTTCGGAGGAGCGGGGGAAAGGAATGAAGGGGTGGCTCCACAAGTGGTCATTGACAGTGGATGAGCGACGACGACGACGGCGACAAGGCGAGTTGAGTGGAGTCGAGCCGAGTCATTCGACAGTAAATAAACATGGCCAAATCTCCGGCGATGGCAACGGACGCAAAAACTCAACTCTAAGGCGCAGTCGAGGGCTCGAAGTTCAATGGCATCAACTGGTGGGAGGCCGTGGGTGGTTTTGCGAGGGGTGAGGGTCGCATTTGAGTGAGGTGAGGGTGAGCGGCGTTTTGACAAGATTTGCATTGTGCTCTTTACACACTCCAATGCTTTTGGCCATGGTCAGCCGTCATAAGTGGAAATAATTTCGCAACAATCGGTCGGGAGGCCCTTGAGGAGGAGGTGGGCGGAGGAGGTTCAGCCCACCCTTCGTCATGGTGCAAGTGAGCAATGTCACGTTCCACAGCAACAACAACAAGAACAAGCCCAAGTTCCCCAACAACTCAAAAAACAACATCGATTACTTGGCCAAGAGTTGAGACAATGAAAGCAAAAGTTACGTTTCCTTCGGTGAAATTACACACAGCAACGGCAATTGTTATAAGAAAGACAATAAAAATGACAGAAACAATCACGGAGACAACAACTTACCATGGCTCGCGTGGCACTCGTCGTAGAGCTTCGTCGAAAACCTGACACTTTTGACCCGTGGCCGGCGTTGCCAACCGCCGTTGTGCGGCTTCACTCACGACCGCGACAACGACAACGACGACGACGACGTGGTCGAGATTTAAACGATCCGCCGCGAGATTGACGAGGAAAGCAAATTGTTGTTGTCGGTTTCGGCCACCCCGAAACACGCAACATGGCCATAATCCGATCCGCTTTGCCGTCGTCCCCAATCGGCCACCGAATTCGCGGCAACTTGTCGCTCACAGCAGGATCCATCGGCATCCGAGTCCCCGATTCGCACCGACCCGAGAACATAGAAACGGAACTATGGCGATTACTGAAAAGAAAAAAGAAATAGAATGAAGTGAAGAATTCAGAAAACTTGTTAGACATCTGATACGAATAAATTCAGTTAAAACTGTTCATGGACGAGCACTTGAGCTATTTCTCTTCTTATCGACAGGACACCCGAGGTTAACTCAATGCACTCGGATTTCATTTGAGTGGCATTTCAGTGGAGATTAAAAGAGAGAGAGAGAGAAACAGTGAAATAGCCGTTTGATATTAAGACATTCATTTGAAGAAATTTCAAACAATTGGCAATTCAACATTTAGTTGAATATCATAACAATTTAATATTCTAAAGTCATTTTATTTATATATTTTAATATTAAATATTTCTTTGAAATCTTAACGTAAATCTTTAAAAAAACAAACAACATTTGAAACCCCGATCTGAAGATTCTCTCCTTGAATTTGAGTTAATCTCAAGATTCAGATTTATAGTTCATCAATATAGATGAGTGAAGGAGAAGCCAAAGAACTCTCTCTCTCTCTCCCTCTAACCGCCAAACAACTTTTTCGTTTTCTCTTCCTATTTCGCAATTTTCGGAATAATTTTCGCAGACATCACCGAAACCACCTTCCAACCAACCATTCGTCTGTCCGTCCCTCTGGCCGTCTTAGGAACAACCAGTTTCTCTGTGAGCTTCTATTGTTTCGCCGCCATCAACCATTCGGCTGTCGGTTCAGGCTCCAGCAGACATTCAGACGGACGGACAGCCAGCCAGATAGAGAGACGGGCACAAAGAAGTCTCTGTGAGATCGCTGGGAATATAATTGTTGGTGTGCTCATGTCGCATCGTAAAACATTTAAAGTTCAGTGCCGAAAGTTGATCGCCCTCCTCGGGGTTTGCGAAAATGCCGCCGACGGCGTTAAACAACGAATACAATAAAAACAACAACAATAATGAAAACAATAATAGCAACAACAACAACAATAAAAACCTCCACAACAAATGTCTGTCACATCGAAATTTGGTCAGAAGAAACAAGAAATTTACGAAAAAAAAATATTGTATTGCGCGTGGAGTTCAGAAAACCGAGAGATGGGGAGCGAGAAGAGTGACTTCATTATGATCATGGCTCTACAATGGCGATAATGAGCAACGTGATAATCAATAAGACGATTATCTTCCCGCTCTTGAGAACTATAATGAACTTCATTCGAGACGCGATGATATTCCTTCTCGACATCATGGTCTACATCTTCATGGTTAGACTGATCTTAATCACGATAGAGAAGATGATAATGATGACGATGGCGCTGATCATGCTCGAGAGATGGAGCGAAGAACCAGAAGTAGATTGAGGAATGGCGCATGAGATAGAAAAACACGCGAAGTTCATGACTTTTATGGTAATACTTCTTCTTCTTCTTCTGCTACTACTACTTCCACTACTTCTGTTACAAAGTTGCTCTTATTGTTGTTCTAATAAGGTAGTCGTAGTAGATCGTGCTAGCAGCAATGCGTTTTGTTTTTATTGTTATAACTTATTCTTCTGCCTCCAAGTGCAGCGAATGAGCCGACTTTTTCGATTGTTGTTGTTGCCTTATTTTGGTAATGTTGCTCATTGTTTTTTTGTTGTTATTTCTGTTATTGTTTGTTATTCTTTTTATGGTTTTGGTATTGTTTTTGGTAAGATTCTTTGGTGTTTTTTCTCTTATTGTTTTGGGCTTTGTTTTCGGTATTGTTTTGATATCGCGTGTTGAGCCAATAAACTTATAAAATTAAAATTGTTTTTTGGGTCTCTCCAGCGTCTGTCCGTCTATTCGTCCGCCTATCTGTCCAACCGATCGTCACTCGCCATGACAAATGCCTTGAGGTCGAGCGATCGCTGCCGTTGGCTCGGATTCGTTTTGACCAAAATCAAGTTCATCGTCAACGATGGGCTGGTGAGGGGAAGAGGGGGAGGAGGGGATCCTCCAGGTTCTCGAAGGCTTCAAGGCAACGCCGGAGTTCAGCTCAGTTCAGTTCACTTCACTTCACTCGGACGACTCTTTTGATCTGCGCGCATGCGCCGTAGGTCTCGCTCCCTCTCTCTCTCCCTCTCACTCCTGGCCGCCTTCTCTGTCTCGGGGGCTCCTTTGTTCTCTCCCCACCGTGTTCAACGTGTTGTTTTGTGCTGTGTTCTTGATTGCTTTTATTTACTCAAACCATGTTCCCCACTCCTTCAGCGCCTCGATTCATTCGTGCCCTCGACGCACCCGACGCAGCGTTTGTCGGTCAAAACCGCGCTGGCGTCTCGAGCGCAGCCGGGTTTCCAAGAAACCTGGACCAGTTATGAAACAACAACAACAACAACAGCGGCAACTGCGACAACAACCACTGAAACAAGAGTAATAAAAACAATCGAAGCCGTCGCAACAGACGATAGACATACACAAAGTCTTGCACTGAGATAAACCTCCAGACAGACAGACAGACCGAGAGACATTCGGAAAGGTGGTTAAAAGGAGAAACGCCAGAACAGTCAGTCAGACAGAGAGGGAGAGCACTTAAGAAGGAGAGAGAGAGAGAGAATCGTCGGGTTTTGTCTTTATTTTGATTTTATCCTGAGGGCAAAAAACAAAATCGAAGTCGAAGCCGGGAGTCGTCACCGTCGCCGTCGTCGCAGACCCCCACTCCGATGGAAGACGACGAGAAAACAAAATAAATAACGAGAAATTAAGATTGGAAAGAGTAATAAAACCAGTCATGTTGATGCAACACCACGACGAGGTCCCGGCCACCGCTCCCGTGGTCCTTCGAGCCGGCTGCGAAGTGGCATCCGAATGGCAGGGAGGCTTCAAAACATCAGCTCGACATGCTCGGGAAGAAGCAATGGCCAAATCCCTCCTCCTCGCGCCCAGTTCGCACCTGAGACGAGCGCGAACTCGTTCCACACAATCGCATGAATCGGTCGTATTTCAAGATTTATGTCCCTGGCATTAAGAGATAGACATGCAGGCGCAAAGACAAAGGGAGGGAGACCGAGCGATCGCACAGGACGCAGGCCATCAGGACGAGGGACAGCAGAAGGCGGAGGCTTCGTTTGCATGTGCAGAGGAAGTTCGTAGGTGGGATTCGAATGCCACTCAAAGGCGAATTGAGACCTCCAGCCACGAGGGATCGGCGCGGTTGCTGTGGGAACGAAAATCGGAATCGAAATTCGCAAAGCCTCGTGGAGGGATTTCTTGGGAATTAACTTTCCACATGAATTTTTGCGAAATTTAAGTCGAAATGGATTTTCTGAAATTAAACTTAAACGATATTCCGGAAATGAAAAAACTTTTGCGAATTAAAATGACGAAAGAATAATGCGAATTAAAATTAAAAAGAATTAAGCGAATGAAATGTTGAAATGTCTCGAAGTTAAGTGGAGAGTGGTTGCTTTATTAAGTCCCATTTCTTTAAATATCACCAACATTTTGAGAAGTGGAGACTTTCTTGTTTTTGGTCACTCGCATCGAAGGGTATGGAAACAAAAGACTTAAGGCACAAACGCGACCTTGCATTAAATACCTAATTTGGTAAATTCACCTCAGTACAAAAGAAGTTTCACTTTTACTTTTTCCGAACTTTTACCCAAGTCTATCTGTGACGCAAGTCGCGCACAAAGACTACGTTGGCTAAAACGACTAAGTCGGCTCAAAAGGCCAAATTGGCTTTGAAGACTTGAACAACAATTGGAAGACGGAATTGCCTCACAATAACCTGAATACAAAAGATTCTCTCTCGCTCTCTGCATTGATAGGAGTGGCCGCATTTGCATATTTTCAATAGATCGATTGTCGACATTAACGGTAGTGCATCAGTCTCGATAAAGGAAGAATAACATATAGGAAACCGAGTACAAAAAGAATTCGCGAAACAATTCACTCCTAACGACTTGACAAACACGGAAGCGAAAGTGTCGCCGATTGTATTATTCAAGTCGAAAAGGAAAAGATACCCATAATAGATTACTCGTTACCGCTAAAATAGAGATCGCAGAGCAGAAAAAATTTACCTCACGTTGCAAATATAGATGCTTCATGTGAAATATTAAAATGCCAACAGATACAAAAGTAAATCCAGATAATTATTCATCCCCATATCAAAGTAACAAATTTATTGTATTAAATAATAAATTAACAATGAAGACAAGTCGAATTATGAACCTGCCTCGTCATTAATCATCGTGTTGTGACACTCGTTGATGATTTAACAAACAATTTAAAAGCAATTAACAGTCATTAAATTGAATCTTTACACGTTTATGCAAAATCTTTCCTCCGGGCGCCTGCGTAACGAATCGAAATATTTCTTACATCACAATCTTAAAGCCCTTTGCTCCGCCTTCTCTCTCGTTCTAATGGTGGAGACGAAGGAGAGGGAAGAACATTCTTCAACTTGTATTTTTATTGTAATAGGAATTCGATTTCATGATGATACAGATCCTCCGAAAACATAATAAATGATCTTCGAATGCCCTCTGGCCAGTGGGGGCCGGACTTGAAGGGGACATGGGGCACATGGTATTGAAGTCGATGTCGCTTACAGCTATTGAAATAATGATAGTAACATAGGATAAATATAAACTGTTATTAGAACATTGGATATGGAAAAGTCGGCGATCTCTGCGCAAGGTGGATGACCTACCTTCACTCATATCGTCGTGAAGAAGGTCTCGATTAAGATCATAAATCACTGAGAAACCCTCGGTAGAACTTCCTATCAGAACCTATAGTTAATATCCCATACTACAGGTCTACAAAACCGCAGGGCGATTGAGACTTCGTTGAGACCGAAGGCGAAACTCAATTGTGTTTAATGATAAACTTCTTCCCCTTCATCTCGCCAGGCCGCGCCCTCTTCACGGGTCAGATCTCGGGTAGATGCTTCAATAAAAGTGTCAGGCGCAGGCTGCCACAGTGACATTTGCGACCAGTCGTCATAATAACAATGAATATCATGAATAAAACCAGGCGAATTCAATGCAATAAACAGAAGACGTAGCGGAGACGAAACGAGAAGAAGCTGATGATGATGTATTCTCTAGAGGGAGGGGGAGAAACTGAAAGTGTTCAATATTTATAAAAAGACAGACGGATGGATGGATGAACGGACGGTAGAGCACACGACTAATGGACGGACAGGGAGAATGGCGGAGACATCTACAACAGCGAGACAGACAGACATGTCGTCAACTCGACAGACAGACAGATCTACATATGGGAAGACGTACAGAAAGAGAGAGTGAGATGGAGAGTTGAGACGATGTCATAAAACTCACTCACAATGAGCTAAATTAACATTTATTATTCGCGTAGTAGAAAATAGATGAAACCACTTGAGTTCGCGATGACGTCTCGCTCAGAGTAGAGAAGGACAAAGAGAGAGGGAGACAGAGCGAAATCGTGCAGCAGCATCCGATGGGTTTTTTCACAATTGAATTTATTTTTAACTTTTAAAACAATTTAGAAACTTTAAACAAACGAGTCTTATCAGAGAGCAACGCGAATTTATTTTTAGCCGAATCAATAAAGATCGGGAAAAAATAATACGGGGGAATTCCTTGAATACCGAAGATAAACACTTGTATAAATTTAATGGGATTTAAATATCGCGATAAATATGGAAAAACAAGATTCCATCGCTCGCCCGATCGTACCGTAGAAGGGAACTCTATTAATATGTCGAGTTCTTGGAACGGATCGCGAAGTGGACGCATTTAGTGAGGAACCTCTAAACTCTCGGAGAGATGGCTAAAAATAGAGGTCGCGTCGTACCGAGGGGCATCTCTGAAAATAGAATTATTATAGCCAGACACTAATTTGGGTCACTTGGGCGACGAACAAAAGTTTTCTATAAAATATTTACTTTTCTTATTCCTCTTTAGTTTGTGCAATTTATTTTGTTGTCTCGAATTGAAACAAGAATTTCCCAAATACATGTGGAACTTAGAGAAATTCAGAATTACTTTCATTTTTCGAGCGTGCATCATCGGCGTCGCCCTCGTCGTCGTCGTCGCGGCAATTGCTGCAAATATATCGAATCGAACGAAGAAAGAAATGAGTTTCGACAGCGACCGACTTGGCAGATGTCGGTGGGAATTCAGCTGAATTTTCAGGTCGTCGTTAGAAGTTTGAGAAATAAATAAACAAGTGATAAATAAATTCAAGAGAAATCGTACCGAATGTTCTCTAAAATAATTCTGTACACGTTTCGGTTCAGAGGACTGTCTCATAAAGTACCGAAAGTGTTTTGAGTTGGGTTTAGATATTTTTGAATAAATTTATATATAGAAAATTCTGGGATAAGAATATCTTTCTAATATAATAATAAATACTTTTTAATACAGAGATCAATCATTACTTTGATCATTTAATAAGCCCAATTTACCAATGAACTCTACTATACCAATTTCTTTTATTGGACTCTATTTCTCTGCGCTTTCGATGAACTTTCATATGCTTGCTAATCTACTCCTAGTTTACTAAATAAATAATTATGGTCTTCTGTCAATCGCGCTTTCCTCAATGAACTCCCGAGTCCGTTTCGAAAGCAATGTTGTAATACCGGCTCCGGTGGCCAACTTGGGGCACTTGTCAGCATGTGCCGCGAATTAAGTCACCGCTTAAACATTCACGCCTCGACCGACGCCGTCGAACACCCATCACCAGGCAACAACAACCACAACAACCAAGCAACCAAGCCGAGCTGCTCGTATTGTCAAAATTCATCTCAACCTGGCATTCGATCTACACGTGTTTGTGTTGAGTGAGTATTAGAGAACGAGTGTGTGTGTGTGAGTGAGTGTGAGTGAGTGTCTTTAAGTGCCAAGCGCGCATTTTACGAATTTGGGTCATTCGTGAGTTAAATACAAAGAGAAGTATTTGAAGAAAAAACCAACAATATTTGATGAATTTTTAATTTACTTCTTTCTCGCTCTCACTGTCCCTCACTTTGTTCTTCTCTGTCTCACTCCCCCCATTCCCATTCTTCTCACTCTCCATCTCTCTCCCTCTTTCGGTCTCTCCTCGTCTTTCTATCGTCTTTCTGACTGTTGTAGAGACATGTTTCTTAGAGAGTTTTACTGCTTGGCATTTGCTGGCTATTGTTGTGGTTGTTGCTGCTGCTTGTGTGATTCTTGTTTGATGTTGTTATGACGGTTGTTGTTGTTGTTGGTGTCATTGTTGTTATTGTTGTAAGCCCGGCTGTTTAGCATTCATCCATAGATTAGGTTATATTTTTATTTATGTAAGCATTTATTTACATTTGCTAAGTTCATTAGTCATGCTTAGCAGTTTCGACTCAGTTTACGGTATCATGTGTATGGACGGACTATGCTACGGGTTATCCAGGGCGGAGAATTCTCAATGGAGTCGGCTTCTTGCAGGGAGATCCAAAGAAGTTGTGAATTGTGCACTCATCGTAACATCATCATAATGAACTCTAGCAACTGATCTCTCGGAGCTTCATGGGGAAGACTTCATATGATTGTAGTATATTGTTTGCATTCTCCTCATAACCTCTCATTAGCTTCCTTTCGCCGCGCAATCGCCTCCTTTCCACATGGTCTTTACCTTCACCCGTCGCTCGGGCCAAATCCTTTCTCTCGGCTCTTCTCAGAACTCGCTGTGTGACCCACATTCGGACCACATTCAAAACTCGATACCAAGCCCCATATGACCACCATCCACGAGCAACAACAATAACACCAGTATACAATAACAACAACAAAAATAATTACAGAAAACAAATTAATAAAAATTAACATACCACGAGTTTTTCGATGTCTTGAAAGTTGCAAAACCACGTACGAAAATCACGATCAACGAGATCAATTGTTTGTTTTTCTCTCAGTTCCAATATGTATTTTTATTGCAATATTTTTATTGTCGAAACTTTTTTAATTTGCTCCATTTTTCATTTCGTTTCGTTTTCTAATGGCACAGACGTGTCCCCATAAGAGATCATAAAAATCGAAAGCATTCAACGAGTATCGAATAACAAGATATCGCGGTAATCGTTGGTAATCGCTTGTACTCATTGTTGAACATTGTAGAACCGCTTCCGGCCACATGGTGGGGGAATGCGGAGGATGGAGGAGAAGACGGCGAAGAGAATGAAAGCAAAATTCGACACTTTCGTCTCAGTCGTAGCTTGAAATGTGGGTCAGTCGTCAAACGTGGACTGTGATCGGCATTTTTGGTTATTAAAACAATAAAGTAAGCAATTATGGCAAATTAAATATTAAAATAATTGTAATAAATGTATGTAGTTATTATAATTTAAAAAATTTTAAGGGGAAAATTAAAAAAAAGAAACAATAAAAGAAAATAAATTGAAAATAATTCGAAATAATTGGTTAATATCATATTAATAATCAAAATAAATATGATAATAATATAAAGAAATCAAAGTAAATGATATTTGGTAATAAATAAATCAATTAGACATTAAAAACACAATTCATTTAAAAATAAATAGAAAGAAACGTAAATTGCAACGGAACATGAAAATATGCGAGAAAATATGTAAAAGATGGAATTAGAAAAAATCTGCATCATTTGGTAAATCGGAAGTATTTTCAATCAAAACTTTCTATGCGAATTTCCTGAATTTCTATTTGGCTTCTCTTCATGGATTTCCCTGTCGATTATTGGTTTTGGAGTATTTTTATTTCCTTCTTTCGGGCACAATTGCCAGCGACTTCCGCATCGCACGGCGAGATTCATCCGACCATCGATGACCAGTCGCGCATCCATCTCTCGCGGACGAGTCCATCATTCGACCAGTTTTGGTGCGCCGTGGTCGCGGTTCCTGCAGCCGCCAAGAAGGAAAGAGTGGTTCGACAAGTTGTGCCAGATCGGGAGGCACAACAACAACAATAGCCAACAACAACAACAACCGACAACAGTAAAAACAACCAAACAACAGTAAACAAACACCATGAAAAATAAAGTAAAGTTAAAGAAAAAGCCACCAAACCAGAAGAAAAAATTAATCAAAAAATAACAAAAAACAAGATAGATAATATTGAAAAGTCAAGAATGAAAAGCACTCAAAAAAAAAATGGTACAACAAAAAAAGAACTAAAAATAGAAAAATAAGAGAAAAATCACAACAACAATAACAACAAGTTGAAGCTCAGGTGTGCTCGAGCCTCGTAATTTGAATTTTTGTATACTTATTTATTGCTTTGGCCACATGAGCCGCGGCTCAAAAATTACAGCCAACATTGGTTGCGACTCGTTGCCAGTTGTTGTTGTTGTTGTTATTACAACTGTTGTTGTTGTTGTTGTTCTCCTTAATGTTGTTACCACAGTTATTGTTGATGTTGTTGTCGTCGTTTTGCAGCAAGTTTTCTTTCTGTTATATGTCGTCTTGCACCTGGGTTTATTTTCTTGTATTTGCAATTGTTTGTGTTTTATTTGCAGTTGTTTTAATTGTATTTGAAGTTGCCTTTGGTTTTATTTTTACTTCTTTTCTGATGTTTTTGCTCCTTCTTTTTGTTATAGTTTTAGTTTTCCATGCAATTTTCCCCACTCTCAATTTTTGTTTACAAAATTCTATTGAGTTTTAATCGTTGAGAAATGTTTTCGACCTCTAGCATTGATGAGGTAAATATTTACATCTTATGGTGGATAAATAGATGATCCTTAACCGAAATAAACTAATAATATTTCCATTGAAGGTTAGACAAAAATATTTGTAAGTCTTAACATGAAGAACTTTGAGGAAATTATTCAACACAAAGGAAAAATTAAAGCCAACGGGAGCATTAGAAAGGATTTTCGTTATTTTAATATTAATGAAATTATCTCTTACCTTTTCGTGGTCGCAATTTCCTTGCGAATCTTATCAATGGACAGTTATCTATCAGCCAATTGTGCTTGATATTGTATATTCCGAGAAATGACGACAGATAGCAATGAACACTAAATTATGTGGGTCAATGAGATATTTGAATACAACACTTTCCGTTCTCAATGTGACCGGCAAAAACTTGTGAACTTAGTCGAAATATGAACCAAACCGAATTTCATCAATTGGAATTTTGACATTTATAATTTTTCATATGTTTACATCGGGCACAGAGTTGCATTTTCTGCAAAGTACCTTTTGAGCAGTTGTTGAGGTACATTTTGGGAATATTTGGGTAATTTTTTATTATATATTTTTTTTAAATAAATTTTATTAAAAACCTATGAAGTTTCCGACTAAAATAAAACTAAACTCGAAAATCAAAATGAATTAGAAAATTTACCATGAGGTAATGTCAATGGAATCTAAAGGTTCCCTAGACCTGTAGCTCACGATGAAAACCTACATATCTCATATTGTCATGAAAATACTCGTATGCTTGTGTGTCGAATATCAAGATTTATTGCTAGCCATCAAATAACTTTACATAATCCGTCAGCACATTTGGTGGCACGTGAGAAAATGTCCAAAATAAAAGTCGACGAACGAGGCAAATGTTGAAAAGTACGAAAATTTAAAACGTAGCCGCAATAAACATGTTAATGGACCCCAGAGGGAAACCTACGACAGGTGAATTCAAAGTGCGACTCTTTCTACTCATTACAAAAACTCGAGAAATAACTAAAAACACCATTTCCGTTGCTTTGGCGCCCCTTGAATGAAATGCGACACCCGAGACCGAGTCTGACGACCGAGGAACGCGATTCCGTCGTAGCTGGGACAACTACGTAAGCGATCGCGTCGTTGGGGAAGCGATCGCGTCGTCCAATGACGATCGAGCGATATATTCCTAATGAGAAACCGCAGTAGACACGTGCCATCGATTGATCCGCGATCTCGAAATTTCCGTCAATAGATCGTAACTCATGCTCCTCTCTCTCTCTCGCTCTTACAGTTGACAGACGAAGTGGTGCGCAAGAAGTCCGAGTACCAGAAGCACCTGGAGGGCTACAAGGCGCTGAGGACACGCTTCGAGGAGCACTACATCAAATGTTAGAAGAACCGAAAATCACCGAACGGTAACCATCAAATTCAACTCTCTCTTGTACTTGCAGCTGGTCGCGGGGGGCGGAAGTTGGACGACGTGCGGGACAAGTACCAGAAGGCCTGCCGCAAGCTCCACCTGACACACAACGAGTACGTGCTCTCGATCACCGAGGCCATCGAGGTGGAGAAGGACTTCCGCACAGTGTTATTGCCGGGCCTGCTCGAGCACCAGCAGTCGGTGCAGGAGAGCTTCATCCTGCTCTGGCGGAACATCCTGCAGGAGGCGAGCCAGCACGGCGACCTCACCTCGGACAAGTTCCGCGAGATCCAGAAGCGCATCGACACTGTGATAAACAACATCAACCCCAGCGAGGAGTACAAGGAGTTCACAGCCAAACACAAGTGGGTTTTGTCTCTTTTTTCTTCTATGAGAGATTTGAGATTTGTTTCTCTCATTTTGCAGGACATCCCCGACTGCGCCGCTGGTCTTCCAGTTCGACGAGACCCTGATCGAGGACATCCCCGGCAAACTGCAGGCCAGCACCCTCACCGTGGACAACCTGACCGTCGACTGGCTGCGCTCGCGCCTCCTCGACCTGGAGATGGCGGTGAAGGAGTGCCAGGAGAAGCAGCTGAAGATGATCGAGCACGTGAACGGCGGCTCGCCGATCGCCAACGGCAGCCTCTCCTCGAACGGCAACAGCTCGAACGGCATCCAGTCGAACAAGGACAGCCAGAAGTGAGTCCCGAATCGTTATCCTCCACACTATCTTCTAACATTCTGTCTCTTTCCCCCTGGTAGTCGCCAGTCGAAGGACCTGAACGCGCTGCGATGCCAGGAGAAGCAGAAGCAGAAGCTGGTGGACATGATCAAGTGCGCGCTGAACGAGGTCGGCTGCGAGGAGCTGCCCTCGGGCTGCGACGACCACCTGACGCTGGACCAGAACTTCATCGAGAACGGCTTCAACAACGACCAGCAGGTAGGCGACGCTCTCACTCTCCCTCTAACCAAAGGTGGGGGCTTCGAAAAGCAGTAGCAGGGATCGAGGGACGCGGTGCTTGTAGTCCTTAGTCGCAGGAAGCGGGGCTTCAGGGGATCCTGCGAAGATTCCTTGGGGTTCCCCCTTCCTCATAGCACTGAATTAACTATATTCCTGGTGGTGGACACATTAACAACCATTCTCTCTCTCTTTCTCTCCTCCATTGTGCTTTCCGTCCCGCACACGATCACCTAACACTTAATCCCTTGCGGACTTGATCAATTTGTGATCATGATCATGTCATGGGAATGCTAATGTCATCTTGATCTCGTCCTCGATCAATGGCATCAACATATCCTTCATTATGACAATGATCATGTCGTCGATCATTGATGTGATTATGTCGATGATCATTCGTAATCACTTCATCGATCATGGGCACAAAAATGTCGTCGATCATGACCCGCGTGTAGGCCTCGTCGACCTCGTCGAATTCGAACAACGTGAGTATCATGAACGAGCTGATGCGCCGCGGAGGCGTCCTCACCCTGCTCCGTGGCCCCTTCAAGCGCAAGTCGACGCCGCAGCCGACGACGCCGACGGCGCGGGCGCGCACCCAGCGCCTGATCAAGCTGCAGCCGCGCTCCCAGAGCCTGGGATCGCTCTCGGTAAATACCAGTCCCGCCAAGTACGAGCCCATTACTAATCCCCTGCGCATGGCGGCGAGCGTCGATCGCGGCTGGGCCCAGCAGCACCGCCAGGACCCCGACGCCAGCCCCACCGACGGCGAGGGCGGGGGGTTGGTGGCGCTGCCTCGGCTGCGACGCGCCCCGAACTCCATGTTGTGTGTGATCGAGGAGCCCGTGTTGAGCATTAACTACCCGCCGAGCCGCACTAACCAGGACTGCGCTCCCGCTGCTTTGCGCTCTGCCGACGCCGGCAGAGATACTAACACTAACAACAACAACAACAACTCGAAGAACAACACGAACACAAACACCAACAACATCGCGAACTCCAACACCAACGACATCATCAACAACAATAACAACATCTACGCCGACCTCGAGCTGGACTGGGCGGGTTCGGGTCCGGGCTTCGTGGACTCGTCGCGGATTCCGGGCGACGACTTGGAGAGCGTCACGAGCGGCGACGTCCCGCCGCCGACGCCGCAGCTGAGCGCCGAGGAGCTGCTGCGACGCCGGCAGATGCACGTCAAGATCGAGATCAATCGCGAGGACAGCGAGAGGAGCGGGAGGGGTGGAGAAGGCAATGGATCGAAGGATCAACAGTCGAAGGAGGAGGTGGCGAAGGAGGAGCCCATGAAGAGCTCGATCGACGCGCATCTGGACAGGATCGACGAGTTGAATCGGGCGTTGGACGATCGGCTGAAGCGGCAGCTGCCACGCCTCTCCGCCCACCTGACGGGCGCCGAGTTCGACGCCATCGAATCGACGTCGCTGGAGGAGGAGGCGGGGGGCGGCGGATCGAAGCGAACGAGCTCGGGATCAGAGAGTCAGGCGCATGTGAGTCGAAAGGATGGACATCTGACGAACGGGAACAGCAACAACAACAATGGCAATAACACCAACAATAACAACAACAATAGCAATGGGAAGAAGCGCTCGATGTCCTTCTCCCACAAGTCCATCAACGCCATCCTGAGCAACATCAAGGAGTTCTCGCGCAGCCCCCTGGCTCGGATGCATCGGCACCACCCTCATTCGCAGCCGCCCCCCTGCGGCCACGCCCTAGTGGAGGTCAATGAGTTGATCGATGATGTCGCCGATCTCACGATCGACTCATCGAAATCTGAGAGAGAAGCAACGACGATGGATTCTAAGGATACCGTCAACAACAACCACAGCACGAACTCCATCAACTCTCAACATTCTAGCAATGATAATTACAACAATTCCAATCACAACAATGACAACAATTCCAGCAACAGCAGTTCCAATGACAACAATTCCAACAATACTAATTCCATCAATAACAATTCCAACCACACTTCCAATAACTTCAACACAAACTCTGATTCCATCAACAATAACACTTCAGATCCTTCAGAGGTGCCAACAACAACACTGCCATCTCATCATCATAACACCAATCACAAAACCAACACTTCAAACAACACCAATGCCAACAACATCAACAACAATTCCGTCAACACCAACTCAACAACTGCCATCAACCAAACCTCGACCAACGTCTGCCACCCACCAACAACGTCCAAAGAGTTATCGTCACCGAAGCCAACGACGACGATGACGACGGCAACAAACACCAGCAACACCTCCACAATAACGACATCCACCGCTTCGATGTCGTCGTCCTCGTCGTCGAAGCTGCGCGTCTTCAAGGTGCCGAAGATCCAGAAGAAGTCGAAGGCCATCCGCAACACCTTCCGCTCGAAGCTGATGAACTTCCAGCTGCGCCGGAGCGGGACGAAGCTCTGCAAGGTCTGCTCGAAGCGACGCCGGATCCACCCGAGCAAGAGCGTCTTCGACTTCGCCAAGGAGTTCCACCTGGCCGACGAGGAGTTCTGCGTGTGTCCGACGGCTGGCGTGAAACCTTCGAAAGGTGGGGCGGGGTCGTCGCACAGCTCCTCGGGATGCGTGGAGGAGGAGGATGACCGCGACG
Source organism: Coelopa frigida (assembly GCA_017309665.1). Taxonomy (NCBI): domain Eukaryota; kingdom Metazoa; phylum Arthropoda; class Insecta; order Diptera; family Coelopidae; genus Coelopa; species Coelopa frigida. The sequence goes on from CM029561.1 coordinate 1,227,420, forward strand.
AGGAGGAGGAGGAGAACAGCGACGATGTGCTGAGCATGAAAGACCATTGCTATTGTGTGCCCAGTTTGGCCACGAGTGTGAGTAGCGAAGACAACAACCAAACGCCCAGCCGATCGAGCAATCGTTCAGCCAATACACACACCATGCACTCTCTCAATATCTCACTGTCTCTCTCTCTCTCTGAAGCACCTGGTTTCACTTTCTCCCTCTCACTTTATTTCACTCGCTCTCGCATACGCTGTCTTTTAACTTTATTTAGTAGCTCTCTCTTATTTTGCACCGTAGAATTTCGCTCGATTTTCCCTACCTTTCACTCGATCGCTCGGTGTAGATTTGTTGTATCTCTCTAGATGATGATGATCACGACGATTTCGTAGGTCGGGCCCATGGATTTTGGTAGTTCCGTGGACCCGGTACCGATTAGCAAGTAGTGCATGTCGTAAGAACATTTGGTGTCTCTTTTTTGTTGCTGCTGGAGGAATGTTTTGCATGCTTACCGTGAAACTATTTTTTTCTGAACGATCAACTCGAGAATATCCGGATAATTAAAATGTTCTACTGGAATTGTGCTCCATACAAAACGTTTACTATCTCTTTACCTCCTTGAATACGGTCTTCCTGGAGGAAATAATGAACAAAAGTTCCTGAAAAAAATTATTAAATTAAATTGAAACATCTAATAACTATATACAAATAACTAAAAACATCAGAATAAAAATATAAAAAATTAAAATTTCCAAAAAAAAAAAATAAACCAAATATTTAAAAAACGATGCCTCAAAAAACATGAAAAGTGTACAACAAAATCACTGAGGAAAATACATGAAAATAGAAATTAAGTAAAATAAATTATTCGAAAGAAGAACACGCAAACGTTCGCTAAAAATAGTCATTGAGGTTGAGCCAAATCTTGCGGTGTTTTTTCACACATTTCAGTCATTCTACTCACTCTGTCTCCCTCACTCTCTCGCACGGCAGCGAGAAAAGCGTGGAAAATTAAGTGAGTGGGGGGAGGGAAAATCGTTGTTGTCTGTCGAACGCCGCCGGGTCGCCGTCGTCGCAGTCGTCCCCGCCGCGTGAAGTTGGCCAAAACCCTCAGAAGCCGCATTGAACTTGAGGAAATCTCCGCTCTCCGATCGACATTATTTCGGGTCCCTCCATCGCTTCCTCTCGCGTCCTCGCGCTCTCTCTCTATTTCCCGGTTGATCGGGCCGGTGTCGCTCATCAATCGCCGAGGCTGCCGAAGTCCATTCATCGCTGACATTTCGCCGTCCGCAGCAGTCGTCGTTGTTGCGTCGAGCGTCGTATGAGCAAATGTCGTCCAGCCTCCGATTTAGTCGTGATCGTTTCCGTTGTCATAGTCACAGTTGTTGTTGCTGTTGCTCTTTAGTTTCTTGTTCTTGTTATTGTTGGTATTTCAACACGTCAACAACTCGTGCATCGCTAGTCGGGTCGATTTGCTTGTGATTCCTCCCAGTGTACCGACGTGCACTACAGTGAAATAGCGGTCGAATAGCAGGAAAATAGCAGTGAAATAACAGAGAAATAACAGTGGGGGAAGCACGAATACTAATGATATAACAGTGATGGAACATTGAGATAGTAGTGGAGAATCAGAAAAATATTAGTTGAGAAATATAAAATTAACAGTATAAAACTCATAAATAACAGTTGAGAATTACAAACAATTGAAAACAGCAACTATAGTTAAATAAACAGAAAAGAGAATACAAAATTTAAAAACAAAAAGTTTTAAAACTATAATTCATAAATACGATTCGAGAAAAAATAACAATCAAATATTACAAAAATATAAATATTAAATATTTTCAAAAGTTTACAAAACTTGAAAATAATAGTGAGAAATTGCAGTAATGGTTGAAGTACAATAATAAAAAAGGCTACTGCTATCGAAAAATAACAGTGATCAAACAGGAAAATAAAACCAAAGCATTAGCTAATTAGGACTATAAAAAACTTAAGTATGAGCACTTCCGGCCACAGCAGCAGCAGCTCGTCACACATGCAGGCGATGTACTTTTCGGGCGGGCCCCCGGTGCCCCCGGCCCGCAGGCGTCGACCCAAGTCCCAGGTGTTCGTGGTGCGTACAACGAGGGCCCCAAGGGTACCCCGAAGACACCGGGGGATCCCGTGCGCAATCGCTCGGGATTTATTATTTTCTCGACACCAGAATGCCGTGGTATTTCTGGACAGTAATTGGACATGATACTGTCGGAATTGTGGATATTTACTTAGAGCGCTATGAAATATAGAAACGCCATAAACAAATGCCCGCTGCAGACGTCATGTCAAGTCTTAATGAAGCCGCGGCGTTTATTTTTGCAACCACCCGCACTGATTTATTCCATTTTCGCATTTAGCAGCATTTCATTCATGAGACTCCATCGCCGTCATCGCACTCGCCCACACGACCCATAACTCTCGCTACGATCGCAATGGACCCGCGATTCTGCGACCTTTCGGAACGAGACTAAAATAGTTTCGAAATCTCGTTGTTTATTTTTAACACCTTTGTCTCTAACCCGTAATTGTGGCTTCTTTTTCGCTTAGTTCTTTAGTTTGGAATGTTTTAGGAATATTAATATTGTATGCTGCATGTTATTTTATGAAGTATTCTTTTGAATGTTGACGTGGCTAATTACGAAATCCCTTGAAATCTCTTGCAAACCAATTAATCCGAATGCCTTTCGCCAGATGTCGCTGTCGACCAACCGCCCCCTGTACGAGGAGGAGTGGTTCCACGGGGTCCTGCCGCGCGAGGAGGTCGTCCGGCTGCTGAACAACGACGGCGACTTCCTCGTCCGCGAGACGATCCGCAACGAGGAGAGCCAGATCGTGCTGAGCGTCTGCTGGAACGGCCACAAGCACTTCATCGTCCAGACGACCGTCGACGGCCACTTCCGCTTCGAGGGGCCGCCCTTCCCCAGCATACAGGAGCTGATCATGCACCAGTACCAGTCGGAGCTGCCGGTCACCGTCAAGTCGGGCGCCATCCTGCGCCGGCCCATCTGCCGCGAGCGCTGGGAGCTGAGCAACGACGACGTCGTCCTCCTCGAGAAGATCGGCCGAGTGAGTTTCAACAGCATTTCCTCATTGTTCGATTAAACTATTAATCGATTCGCTTCCAGGGCAACTTCGGCGACGTGTACAAGGCCAAGCTGAAGTCGACCAAGCAGGACGTCGCGGCCAAGACCTGCCGCATGACGCTGCCGGACGAGCAGAAGCGCAAGTTCCTCCAGGAGGGCCGCATCCTCAAGCAGTACGACCACCCGAACATCGTCAAGTTCATCGGCATCTGCGTGCAGAAGCAGCCGATCATGATCGTCATGGAGCTGGTGCCAGGTGCGATTTAGTTTTTTCCACTCTTCCAAAACCCTTCTCTAACTTTGTCTCCCTCGCCCACAGGTGGATCCCTCTTGAACTATCTGCGCAAGAACTCGAACATCCTGACCACGCGTCAGCAGATGGGCATGTGTCGCGATGCCGCGGCAGGTGGGTTCCTTCTCACTAATATTTTTCAATCAAGAGTGATCTTACGATCTCTTCTCCATTCCAGGCATGCGCTACTTGGAGTCCAAGAACTGCATCCATCGCGATCTGGCGGCCCGCAATTGTCTCATTGACTTCGAGAACTCGGTGAAGATCTCCGACTTCGGCATGTCGCGCGAGGAGGAGGAATATATCGGTAAGGAAATATATATAAATACACCAGGGGTCGAAATTAATAGTTAATAATATAGGGCTTAAATTAATATATTTTTAAAATTTGAAATGAAAAAACCACGTCAAATTATTATTAATATTTTTGTGAATTATAATCTCTAAAGATATTATTTATTTTGATCTAACTCGATATTTTTGTGATAATTTGGTTCGAATATCTTTTCAATTAACTTTATTGAGTTAAATTGATGGAAAAACATAATTGAAAAATATCGATAAAATGGAATCGAAAAAATTAATTTAAAAATATAGATAAAATGGAATCGAAAAAACGAATGGAATCGATCAGAATTGTTTGGAAAAATATAAATAAAAAATTGATTAAAAAAATATCGATAATAACATTTTATTTTGTGATTTTAATTGTTTTGCTCCCTCTCTTCTCCCAGTTTCCGACGGCATGAAGCAGATCCCCGTCAAGTGGACCGCCCCCGAGGCCCTCAACTTCGGCAAGTACACCTCGCTGTGCGACGTCTGGTCCTACGGCATCCTCATCTGGGAGATCTTCTCCAAGGGCGACACGCCCTACTCCGGCATGTCCAACTCCCGGGCCCGCGAGCGCATCGACACTGGTCAGTATAGTAACTATCCCTAGTTATCTGTGTGATTCTATATTCATGTTGTCCACAGGTTACCGCATGCCTGCTCCCGAGAACACGCCGCCGGAGATGTACCGCCTCATGCTCAAGTGCTGGGCCGCCGAGGCCGAATCTCGTCCACATTTCGACGAAATCTACAATGTCGTCGATGCACTGATCATCCGTTTAGATAATAGTCATTAACTCCTCCTCCCTTCTGCTCACCCCACTACACTATCCACGCATCCATACACTATATATAAACATTTACTCTGTAGGTCATAATCACATATTCATACTGGGAGCTTAGGTTGCGACCAACTCTCGCTCTCACATCTGTACATACGAAACGATCTGACCCGATTGGCGCGAGATTTCTACAGCGAGTGATATTATTACTGAAAGATCAAACAACAATACTTTACAACGAATATTTCCAATATTCCGCACTGAAGATATTCGACGAAGGAGGAAATTCGCAATAATATATATTTTTGCTATAATATTGAGATTTATATACACGTCGTCCCGAAGGTGAATTTCGAAAATATTTTGTAGTCTATGTAAGCGGAGAGAAAGTTATGGATTTATTTTTGCTGAATCCACAATGTGCCAAAAATGAAAAAAAATTTAAAGAATCTAATTATTTAGAATGCGAACGAAGTTTTGTATACATTTAGGCTTAAGCGGTATTTATATGAGTGTATTTTTGATTACTTATACTATACATTATTATATATATATTATATTATATGCTTTGCAATTTGTAAAAAATATCGTCTATTCATTGCATTGTTTCATTCATCAGCGAGAGGAACAAAAAATACCAATCTCTAATACGATTAATTTTTATATTTAAGTTTCTACCTTAGGCTATTGTAATTGTATTTTGATTTTGTATATTTTGGTAAATTATTTATGAATTTAATTACCTGGCCTTACGTTGCGTCAATTGAATTGTGTAAATTGCAATAACTAACTGTAAGTTTAAGTACATATAAATATCTGTATTTAAGTTCCCTCATTATTCTGTATTTAGTTGTATCCTTCGAATCTTTTCCCCATATGCTGTAGTCGACCCACGATTTCTCTCAGTGCATTACGTCTCTTCAGACTCTCGTATTTATCGAAGAATCTTTGTTTTTACTCAAATATATCTATGATTTTGTTTTAATAAATTATGTAAATTATCCTTGGAATAAATATTTAAAATATACATACATCTATTCAATAAATAACTCTGATTGTGTTTTCTTGGACTTAAATTCGGATTTTTGACCTCCAACCATTGATTTCAAATACTCCCAGTGAGTGGATTTAGAATAACTTTTATTATTTACAATTCTAGAGGTAAACGAGAAAACAATGGATCTTGGTGATTAACGGGTTTCTTAGATGTTGAACTGCAGCCAGTTGGCCGGGTTGGTGACGGTCATCTGTTCCACCTGCTCCACCGTCAGCCCCTTGGCGAACATCCGGGGCAGGATGTTCATGTGCACGTGATGGTAGCCGTGGCCGCCGAAGGAAGTCTACACGGAGAGAAGAGAAGAGAAATAAATGATCATAACAATTCTCGATACAGTGATCTCTTTGGAAACTCACCAGTCGGTGCTTGGTGTGGATGTCGTGGGACATCATGATGCGGTCGACGAAGCCCTCCTCGATCAGCTTCATCAGGTTGTTGATGCGCTGGCCGTCTGAGGGCATGTCGACGGTCGGGTTCAGCTGGTACAGCGAGCACTCGATGCCGAACAGATCGTACTGGACGTAGACGCCGAGGTTCGCGAACTCCACCAGCTGCTCGAAGTCGAAGATGGTGCCTGAGGGAAGATGATTTAAGTTAGAGAATCTCTTTTACTTGGGACACGAGGTGACTCACGATCCAGGTGGGACATGATGCACTTGTCCGCGCGTCCGCCGGCCTCCAGGTAAGTGCGCACGATCTCGAAGGGCGCCGCCGGCTCGCGACCCGGGTGGAAGGACACGCCGCAGCCGAGGACCTCCTGGATCTCGCCGGTGGCGCGGATGGCGCGCTTCTCGAAGTCTGGAAACGAAGTGAACATCGGAATTAGGTCAACTTATCATGCAACAAATGGATGCTGCTTACCATGGATGGGGTAGACGGAGCCCACCTCGCCGATGAAGCCGCACTTGACCATGCCGACGCCCTCGACCTCGACGCCCGTGATGATCTCCTTCGAGTAGAGGTCGGTCATCTGCTCGACGGTCATGTTGGCGTGGTCCTTGTCCTGCAGCTCGTGGATGTAGTGGCCGGTGCCGGCGATGATGTGCACCCCGGAGCTCTTGGACATGTCGACCATGAACTCGAGGTTGCGCTTCAGCCCGTGCGAGCTGTTCTCGACGATGGAGCCGCCGCCGAACTTCTTGTACAGCTCGATGTCCTTGCGGGCGGCCTCGCGCGCGTCCTGGTCGCAGAAGCGGATGTTCTCCCGGCTCGAGTAGGGATATTGGCGCACGTAGCCGAGGGTCTCCATGCTGATGCGCTGCTTCAGGAAGCCCTCGAACTCCGCGGGCGGCGTGCAGTGGAAGCCCTCGAAGTCCAGCGCCACATGTTCGTGGGTCAACGTGCGTCCCAGCAGGTTCGGGTCGATGGAACCCAGCACTGAAAGGAATGAAAACAAACCACAGAATTTCGTGAAATCGAAAACGGTTTAAATGTTATCTTATCGGAAGATTGATTGAGTCGAACCACCGATATTCTCTAATGGGGCTCCGATTGTTAGATTACTGATGATCACTGGAATCAAGTTGACACGAGTCTTCGCTGTAGGGAACATTCAAGGAAATCATTCAGAAACTCTACCAAAGAGTCAAAAATCATCTCGGAGAAACTGGGCGATCTCTATTGAGAAACTCCCTCTGTGCTATGTTTTGTTTACGTGACCGAGAAGCGAAGATTAAAACTCAGTGCAGAGTTATCTCAATATTAACTCGTATAATCTTATTTGATTTCCACACGATACCACACTTTTGGACGAGAGCACTATAAAACCGTCACAGCCCAGATAAACTCAGAGTTCTTATTTTTATTGATATTAATTTGAATGCAATTAAGGTTTTATGCGGCCTCTAGTCCGAGCATAATTGAAGTTAGTTTGTGCCAGTCATGTGGACATGTTGGCGATGCAGGAGATCGCGATGTCATTGCCTCGGACTATGCGACTTGGACAGACAGACCAGTTGTCTCTCCGATCGTTGTCTTTTCCATTGCAATTGATTTGCATTAATTTTTCTTGTTTTACATTACTTTCTAGTTATTTATATGCGTGTATCAGATAGTGTATTTTGATTTCTTACCGGTCTGAACAATCGGCATTTTAAATTGTTGCTTTCAATAAAGTTTATACTAATGAAGAAAGATATTGTTCCAAAAGTCAATCACAACCGATCGGCTCAACGTATCAAGTGGAACTGAAAATAAAACTCCAATGAGAGATTTCGCCGATCGTGGGGACAAATTAAAATAGAGAATAGCTAGAGAGAGAGTCGAGAGCGGGAGGAAAGAAGACAAACATATGGGCGAATAAACTGTGATTAGATATGGCAGCCACTGAGAGAGGAATAATTGGGAGAGAGAAGACAAAACAAAAAGAAATGAAACGAAAAACAATATGCATATGTTACGAATGGCGGTGTGCAGAAGAAGAGCGAAATAATCTATAGGAGAAATTTGCAAAATATAAATCTGTGAAAATATACGAAGTTGCTTGTTAACAAGTAGAATTATTTCTATGGAGCCGAATTCAAATATAATCGATATTAGTACAATTATACAGGGTTCTAGTGGAGTTCATGGACCCAATCTTAACTGCGCCTCTTGTTATTGTTGTTATTTACCTGTAAATGCATTTGCTTACCGGCTTTCTGAAATTATCACGCAATTGTGATCATTTTAATCTTATCACTGGTTAAGTCAATATAAATATCATAAGATCTTCTTCAGTTTCCCTCATATTTTTTATAAATTTTTTATTTTTAATTTTTGTTTTTTCTTCTTCTCATATTTCTCTCTTTTTGTTTTTTATTTTTTCGCTGAAGAATATAATTATATTAAATTTCTGAGGATCACATTGCATTTGTGGTCATCGTCACCCATCCGAATGTTGACGAAACAAATCAACATGTGATAATTATTATATCAACAAATTATCGACACCAAGAGGGATCAATGGTAATGCAATTGTCAATAAAATTATTGACACGCGTGTATGGGGAGATATTCTTAAAAATTCTGATTTATTTTAATTAATTTTGTTTTATTTATGATTTTCTATTTGGAACCATTCGCATCCTCTCGAGTCTCTCCATTGGTTTTGACCTCTCTGATCCCTTGAATGGGTTTCTGGGATCAGCTTCCACGCCTCAATTTCTCCTACTATTCCCAAATATATTCGAATCTGGCCCCCATGACACCTTGCTCTCTCCCGACTCTCAGACCCTATATACAAATAGTCAGTCTCTTTTTCTCCTTTCGTTTTCCATCAAATGAGATTTCACTCAATCGGAACACATAAAATATATAATTTTCACACAAAAATAGAAAAAGCAAAGATTATCGCCGACGTTCGATCATGGAAATCGACTCGAAGCTCTCCTGCGGCAGCTTCCCCACGGACTCGGACACCAGCTCCAAGTCCGGCGTGGACTTCCCCTGCTCGGCGAGGAAGAAGGAGGAGCCGGAGCCCGAGACGCCGCCCTCCTGCTCGCATGTGCTCTCGACCTCGTCGACGACGTCGTCCACGGTCTCGACCGGCTACTTCAACGTCGACTGCAGCGCCCAGAAGCCGAGTCGCAAGGAGCCGCCGAACATCGGCTACGAGCTGGCGATCGCCAAGTCGATCCTGCAGCAGTACAGCACGCTCAGCGGCGACAACCTGTGAGTGGCGAGGATCCATCTCTCTCTCTCTCATCCTTATCTCCTTTCAACCCACTCGCAGGTTCGATCACCTGTCGGACATCATCAAGCGCGTGATCGACGAGCGCCCGCCGAACATCATCGACTTCTTCGAGGAGTTCAGCCGCAACGTGCGCGAGCAGAAGTTCCACCAGCCGGAGCGCTTCCCGCCGGACGCGATCTACGAGGAGAGCCGCAACTACCGCGTGGCCAAGCGGATCCTGCTCTCGATGAAGGCGAGTCTCGCTCATCACCGATCGATAGTTCATCACCGTGGAATTCTCATTTCAGCTGCCCTCGGTGGAGAACCAGGCGGACCTCGAGCCGGCCGAGGAGATGTCGCTGGAGTCGCTGCACGGCAAGTCGACCCTCGGCGACGACCTGACGCTCGACCTGAAGGGCTTCGACCACCTGTTCAAGACCTTCAACGAGCGCGTGCAGCAGCTGCAGTTCTACTGGAACCAGTGCGGCTTCAGCATCAGCCTGGACGACATCTTCCAGCTGGCCTGCTCCATGGACCGCCTGCAGACGCACCCCTCGATCGCCCAGTGCCGCTTCTGGGGCGTCATCAACGGGCTGAAGGCCTCCTACTACGTGGTCGAGGCCTCGCTCACCCAGGAGGAGGTCCGCCTGCGCCTCGAGCAGATGGAGCAGGAGATGCGCGAGAAGCAGCAGCAGCAGCAGACGCAGGCGCTGCCCGAGAACAAGAGCAAGGCGTGCCCGACCCGGCCCGAGGACCAGCCGCCGCCGCACATCGGGCCCGAGCTGACGCCCGGCATCTACGGCTGGGAGAACTTCCCGCCCGAGGAGCTGGCCACGATGCAGCCCTCGCCCGACCCCGTGCCCCTCGTCCAGAGCGTCGAGGTGTTCGACGTGCCGCCGGAGCCGGTCGGCAAGGGCCTCAACCGCTTCTCGTACTTCGTGGTGAACGCGCTCTCCGACGACTGGATCGAGCTGCCGATCGTGACGCCGAAGCAGGTGGTCGTCGCGCGCCACATCAAGAAGTTCTTCACCGGCGACCTGGAGGCCGAGGTCGACAGCTACCCCTGCTTCCCGGGCAAGGAGAAGCACTACCTGCGGGCCATGATCGCCCGCATCACGGCCGGGTCGACGGTGGCGCCGCGCGACTTCTACCGCCGCATGACCAAGAAGGAGCTGCGCCTCTTCGAGGGGCTCGAGGACGACGAGATGGAGGAGGAAGAGGAGGAGGAGCCGGAGCCGATGGCGGGCGAGGGCGAGGAGGAGGAGGAGCAGGGTGAGTGGACCTTTGACCGATCGACCTTTAACGACCGCTCTCGCTCTCTCTTTCTCTCTCTGCCTCCCAGACAACGACGTCATGCTGCTGAAGAACGAGAAGTACGAGCCGCTGTCGCTGGCCATGCTCAGCCACCCCTCGCAGTGGGTCCACGTGCGGCCGCACGTGCTCAACCAGGGCCGCGTCGTCTGGTTCGACGAGGAGCAGGCGCGCAAGGACCGCGAGAAGGAGCTGGCGCGCCTGCTGCGCCTCCAGATGGCCGGCGAGATGGAGGAGGAGGAGGAGGAGGCCGAGGAGGAGACGCTGGCCGGCGACGACGACGACCTCGAGGGCGAGGAGGAGGAGCTGCTCGACGACCTCAACCCGCCCGAGCGCGGCCCCCCGCTGCTGCAGCCCTGCGACCTCGACGCCAGCGAGGAGCTGGCGACGCCTTGGACGGCGCGCCTCACCAGCCGCTTCACCAACAGGCTCGAGCGCTGCCTCGTCCTGCGCTCGAACCTCTGGCCCGGCTCCTACTCGTTCACCTTCGAGGGCGTCTGCGAGACGGTCTACATGGGCTGGGGCCACAAGTACACCGCCCGCAACATGGCCTTCCGCCACCTGCCGCCCTTCATGCTCGAGTTCCCGCACGGCGCCGGCGACTTCCTCGAGACCACCGACCCCAGCGTCGCCGAGGAGGAGGCCTACCGCCTGAGCCTGCTGCGGCGGGCGCAGCAGCCACCGGACCACGGCGAGGAGCAGATGAGCGAGTTCAACGACGAGGAGCTCTCCGGCTCCGACCGCGACTGATCCCTGTAACCACGCGAGTCTGAATAAATATCCGTCCACGTACAAACAAACACCAACAATAATTTATTTCCTTAAAATACACAACTTTAAGCCCGCCCGGACTCAATTGGCGCCCTTGGCCATCTGGGCGTTGACCACCAGCTGTTCGTGGATGGCCAACGGCTCCTCCGAGAACTCGACCTTGTCGTAGTGCTTCTTCAGCTCCTCCTTCAGCTCCATGCTGTGGGCCCAGTCGCGAGTCTCGCAGACGACTTTGACCTGAGGAGAAGAGACAGAGTCAGGATTTAAATGGAAATGAATGTGGTGATGTATTTACCTCCACGGTGTAGATGTCCTTCAGCCAGGCGCGCTCGTGCATGATGTCCTTGATGGAGACGCCCAGCCCGGAGAGGATCTCGCAGAGCTCGTGGATGCCGCCGGGTCGGTCGCTGACCTCGGCGTTGAACTTCACCAGGCGGCCCTCGGCGGCCAGACCGCGTTCCAGGCAGCGGCCGAAGACGGTGGTGTCGATGTTGCCGCCGCAGAGCAGGATCACGACCCTGTGAGAGAGAGAGAGAGAGAGAGAGTGAGAAGGGCCAACCGAGAGTCGTCTCCGCTCACCTCTTGCCCCGCAACTCGTTCAGGTGGCCCGCCAGGATGGCCGCCAGACCCGAGGCGCCGGCGCCCTCGACCACGCACTTCTCCTCCTCGACCAGCCGCAGGATGGCCAGGGCGATCCACTCCTCCTTGACCACGACCATCTTGTCGATCAGCGGCAGGGCCGTGACGAAGGCGTTGTAGCCGACCTTGGGCACGGCCAGCCCGTCGGCCAGGGTGTTCTTGATGGGCGTGTGCACGGGGCCGTTGTTCTGCATGGCCCGCGAGAAGCTCGGGCACTTCTCCGACTCCACGCCCTACGAGAGAAGAGATGCTCAGGAGGACAAATCCCCAAATAACTCAGGTCGAACTCACGATGATCTTGGTCTTCGGGGACAGCGCCTTGATGGCGGTGGCGATGCCCGCGATCAGGCCGCCGCCGCCCACCGGGATGATCACCGCGTCCGGGTTGGGCACCTGCTCCAGGATCTCGAGCCCGATCGTGCCCTGGCCGGCCATGATCTGCGGGTGGTCGTAGCCGTTGATGTAGAGCAGGCCCTGCTCCTTGGCCATCTTCATGGCCAGCGCCTTGGCCTCGGCCATGTCGCGGCCCTCGACGATGACGCGCGCCTTGTAGTTGCGGCACTTCTGGATCTTCATGATGGGCGCCGCCTTGGGCATGACCACGGTCACCGGGATGTTCAGCTTCCAGCCGTGGTAGCTGACGGCCTGGTAAGAGAGTGGTTAGAGGGAGACGGGGATAGCGATAGGGAGAGGAGACCCACCTGCGCATGGTTGCCCAGAGACGCCGAGATGATGCCCACCTTCTTCTGCTCCTCGGAGAGCGACAGCAACACGTACCGAGCCCCGCGTTCCTTGAAACTATTTACAGAGTTAATAAAGGCAAATTTGGAGGTTTCAAAGATCACAAAATTAATAGATTCTATATTATGGGTGCCGAGAGGTTATTCTAGGGTGGTCACTTTTGTTTGTGTATTATTTTTACTACGACCTATTCTATTGAAATTCGGCGACAATGAATTCCTGGCGATAAGAACGCGCTTATCAGGCGCTAGGAAAGTGTCAGAAGTTAATTTCATTTTAAATAGTCGTCTTGCCAAAAATAAAACGAACAAAAACACACCGAATTCAAAAACTGCGAACAAGCAATAAACCTATTAAATTGTAATCAGAAAATTTCTATCGGTAGATAGTCATAGGCAGATACCTTCATAAATTGTTGGTAATACCAATCGACTCGAATCGGTGTCAGATATGAACATATTTTTAATTTGTGGCCCGTAGAAATCACGAACTAATTGCGGACCTTTACCAAAGATTCGACATTTTACACATTTGAATTAAATATATTATTGCAACATGTGATATTTAGTATTATTTTTCATTATGATAATTTCAATAGTTAAAATCGACAAAATCTAATCTGGGTTATGATTTTTCTTACAAATTTTTTTAATTCCGAATACTTTTAGGTTCCACTGTTTATAATTGAAATAATCGTAATGAAACACTTGAGAACGTAGTATTTTATAAATTGAATTATTAGCTAATGACTTTCTTATCGGAAATCAAACTTCCTCAACATAGAAACTTCCTCTCAGACGGACATAGTGAAAGGCGTAAAAATAATAAAAATTAATCAGACCACTATCGTCTCCTTACCTCCCAGTATATTGCAGGAAGTCCTTCTTCAGGTACAGATCCATTCCATACGACTCGGAGGAAGTCGATCTCTACGTTTATATAAGTGGATTATAATCCTGATCATCGATTACAGAAATTTCTCTTACCGGGCACGGAGTTCTCTCGATGCCATCCTTGATCAAGAAAGCCGCCGAGGTCACGTCGTGGAAGGAAATAGGTTTGGGATTCTTGGGATCACAGAAGGGATCCAGTTGCTCGTCGGACCCACCATCGAAGTGCTTCGGCAGCTTCTCCGGATAAGGCTTGAAAATTGCTCCATTTCTGTTTCCGTTCATCGTCGAGCCGTTGCTTAATGAACCGTTGTTTGATGAACCGTTCGTCGCTGAGCCGTTCGTCGAAGAACCGTTCGTCGATGAACTAATTGCCGATGAACCATTTTTCAGAGTTTCGCTTGATCCTCCCATCTTCTGTTCTACAACTGGTGGCATCTTCAAATTTGTATTAATTAATTTAGTTCTCTTTCAATCAATTTAATACTGCTCGAAGGATGAATAAAAAACGTGTTGATCTCGCGGATTTCGTCACTCGGTCGTCGATGGATGGATCACAACTGGCCGTTCGTCTGCGATGTTTGTACAGGAAGGCCAAGAGCATGTTCTCGGATGGGGAGCGTATCTCGGTGCTGGGTGTTTCTCTCTCGCTCTAGCGTAGGTCAGATGACACAACAACGGCTCTATCACGGCATAAACCATAATCGTCGCATTTGTTACCCCAATCAACTGATTACGGCTGTCGATTACGTTATGCGATAATCGAGTCGGCCGATGGATGGATGGATCGATGTATGGTCGATGAAGGGAGGCGGGCTGGGATTTGTCGGTGGATGCTTGTTTTATTTTCGCGTTCGACAAATTTCTACCGTTGGCGACACCGAGCGAGGCGATAAGCGAGGCGTGAGAAACGAAGATTTGGCAGCAATCGCGTAGTATTTCGGAGTAATTAAATTACTCTATGGAATGTCGAATATTTTCATCCAGATCGTTCACACTTTGTTCATGGCCACTAGCCCAGAGCTGATAAGCCGTTAGTGTCATTAATTAATTAATTAATTAGCGATTTGACAAGAGACCAACAAGAACCCTGCCCGTAATTAGTTAATACGCAATGGGCCAAAGTTATGCATGGGGGCAAAAGTTGGTTTTTGGTTATGTTATTCGAAACTATCAAGCATAATCTTATCGCCACAGTTAAAGGGCGTCAAATGGCGTTGTGGAATTTCTTCGAAAAGTCCACTCCATCGCACTTTCCCTTTCGCTCGGCCGATAAGCGTGTTGGCCCCCTTATAGGCCAGATTACGAATTGATTGAAATGGGCGCGGCCGACTGGAAGTCAGTCGAGGTGGAGTTCCAGGCCACCGATTTGCGTGATATCTATACTCTATACTTAATGTTTCTCCTAGATAACACAAATCCAACGCATTTTAATGCCTCTACATAACTACTAACGAAATTATATGGTGAATTCTAATGTTGCGACATTTCTATTGGCTAAACCTAACCAGAAACTTCGAACTTAAATTTCATGAATTTCACACAGTATTTATTGGGTCAACAATTTGTTTTTGACAACTCAATTTTTTGAATTAAATGACATTTTGACATATTTTACTCAATTTATTACTCATTTATTTGTTGTGAAAAGCGAGAATATTTTCAGAACTCCGTAGCTTACACCACAAAGATGAAACTACACGTATATTTCTGTGCAAATGCTACCAATTGAGGGAAAAACGGAAGGACCAGTTAATAATTACTACAGATCAATGCATAAAAAATAGCACAAAACAATTGTAGTGCAACAAATTTTATCGCACACCGCTCAAAAAAACTTTCATGGAAATCTTAAATCTTTCATTTCTCCGTAAATACGCGTTATTTCGCGAAAAGGACGTTAATTCGTAACGACCTCTAAATTTTTGAAAATTCATGCAATTTTACATGGAAATCTTAAATCGTTCATATCTCCGTTAATACGCGTTATTTCGCGAAAAGGACGTTAATTCATAACGACCTCTAAATTTTTGAAAATTCATGCAATTTTTCATGGAAATCTTAAATCGTTCATATCTCCGTTAATACGCGTTATTTCGCGAAAAGGACGTTAATTCGTAACGACCTCTAAATTTTTGAAAATTCATGCAATTTTTCATGGAAATCTTAAATCGTTCATATCTCCGTTAATACGCGTTATTTCGCGAAAAGGACGTTAATTCGTAACGACCTCTAAATTTTTGAAAATTCATCAATTTTTCATGGAAATCTTAAATCGTTCATATCTCCGTTAATACGCGTTATTTCGCGAAAAGGACGTTAATTCGTAACGACCTCTAAATTTTTTAAAATTCATCAATTTTTCATGGAAACCTTAAATCGTTCATATCTCCGTAAATACGCGTTATTTCGCGAAAAGGACGTTAATTCATAACGACCTCTAAATTATTGAAAATTCATCAATTTTTCATGGAAACCAAAAATCGTTCATATCTCCGTTAATACGCGTTATTTCGCGAAAAGGTGTTAATACATAACGGCCTCTAAATTTTTTAAAATTCATCAATTTTTCATGGAAACATTAAATCGTTCATATCTCCGTAAATACGCATTATTTCGCGAAAAGGACGTTAATTCGTAACGACCTCTAAATTTTTGAAAATTCATCAATTTTTCATGGAAACCTTAAATCGTTCATATCTCCGTAAATACGCGTTATTTCGCGAAAAGGACGTTAATTCGTAACGACCTCAAAATTTTTGAAAATTCATGCAATTTTTCATGGAAACCAAAAATCGTTCATATCTCCGTTAATACGCGTTATTTCGCGAAAAGGTGTTAATACATAACGGCCTCTAAATTTTTTAAAATTCATCAATTTTTCATGGAAACATTAAATCGTTCATATCTCCGTAAATACGCATTATTTCGCGAAAAGGACGTTAATTCATAACGACCTCTAAATTTTTTAAAATTCATGCAATTTTTCATGGAAACCAAAAATCGTTCATATCTCCGTTAATACGCGTTATTTCGCGAAAAGGACGTTAATTCATAACGACCTCTAAATTATTGAAAATTCATGCAATTTTTCATGGAAACCTAAAATCGTTCATATCTCCGTTAATACACGTTATTTCGCGAAAAGGACGTTAATTCGTAACGACCTCTAAATTTTTGAAAATTCATGCAATTTTTCGTGGAAACCTTAAATCGTTCATATCTCCGTAAATACGCGTTATTTCGCGAAAAGGACGTTAATTCATAACGACCTCTAAATTTTTTAAAATTCATCAATTTTTCATGGAAACCTTAAATCGTTCATATCTCCGTAAATACGCGTTATTTCGCGAAAAGGACGTTAATTCGTAACGACCTCTAAATTTTTGAAAATTCATGCAATTTTTCGTGGAAATCTTAAATCGTTCATATCTCCGTAAATATGCGTTATTTCGCGAAAAGGACGTTAATTCATAACGACCTCTAAATTTTTGAAAATTCATGCAATTTTTCGTGGTAATCTTAAATTGTTCATATCTCCGTAAATACGCGTTATTTCGCGAAAAGGACGTTAATTCGTAACGACCTCTAAATTTTTGAAAATTCATGCAATTTTTCGTGGTAATCTGAAATCGTTCATATCTCCGTAAATATGCGTTATTTCGCGAAAAGGACGTTAATTCATAACGACCTCTAAATTTTTTAAAATTCATCAATTTTTCGTGGAAATCTTAAATCGTTCATATCTCCGTTAATACGCGTTATTTCGCGAAAAGGACGTTAATTCATAACGACCTGGAAACTATTTGCAGAGTTAGTATAGTCCAAGTTCAAGGATTTAAATATCGTAAAGATTATGTATATAAACTTGTTTTTATGATCTTATTTTAATGAATTTTCATTATCAATGCATTTCTGGTGATAAGAGCTATTATCGAGGAGCTGGGATAGAGTCAAAAGTTAATTTCATTCTAAAGAGTCGGTGTGACATTTATGGCAAACAAAGATAAACCTATTAAACAGCAATCACAAATTGGCGATCAATACTTATAATTGTTTATACTACGTGATTCCACTCAAGGTCAAATATAAAAATATTATTCACCTTCATATGATAAAACGTATGAATTGCTTTGAAAACTGCAAGAATGTTTAGACTTTCACTTATGATAGGTAACTTCGTAATCAAAATCAAACGTAGAATTTTCTGAAATTATTTAATCTCTCTTATCGACAATCAAAATTTCTTAACATATTATTGCAACTCTCGGTCGTTATCAACGTTATCCATTAACAAATTTAAAACGTGATATAATCATTATCGTCTCCTTACCTCCCAGTATATTGCAGGAATTCCTTCTTCAGGTACAGATCCATTCTCGGGAGAGTCGTATAGAGTCGTATATGCATGGATTTAAATCTAGACCCTCTATCCGAATGGAAATATTTGCCTTACCGTGCACGGAGTTCTCTCGATGCCATCCTTGATCAAGAAGGCCCACGCCTTCTTGGGATTCTTGGGACTTAAATATAAGAGACTTAAAATATCCGGAACATGAAGGTCACCATCGCATCGCTTTTCATTCTGGGCCTGATCTTCTTGATCGAATCACAGTACGTGGATCCCGGTAGCAGGTAGAAGAAAACGTTGCAGGCATCATATTACCTCCGATCGAACATGGCATTATAACCGAATAATAAAACTGTTTTGCGAAAACATAGTTTGATTATAACTAGTTTTAATTTTTATCCAGAGAGATTTGTGTAGAAACCCATTGAAGGCTCTAAAGACCTTGAGACGGAGGTGGCAGCAGGCAGGAAGGTCAGATGTGAGAATCATACAATTGTTATTTTTTTTTTGCATCCTTGACCATTTACATCTTGGCTCTAGTTTCAGTTTGTTGCAGTCTTCTAATATTAATAAATAATATACAAAACAGATAAATATATAACAGATATAATATATAAAACAGATAAATAGATACAAGTGCTCAACAGCAGGCTGAAAGTGTTTTATAAGAACTCCTCACAGCGAATTTTTAAATTAGTCACACCGAGAAACCGAAAATATTGGGAACATGAAGATCATAATCGCATCGCTTTTCGTCCTGGGCCTGTTCTTCTTGGTCGAAACACAGGCAGAGGATCCCGTCGCCGAGGTAACAGAAGCATTCGCAGAACCGTTGATTCTTCGTCTACCGTTCGACGCGTTCGCTTCTGAAGGCGAAGAAATCCTGGCACACTCCAAGAGATACGCAGTGAAAAGGTTCATGCCTGGTTCTAGAGGTCAAATCTGTCTTTGAAGTTAATCGATTGTTTGCATTTATCATCCAATGCTGCATAAAAAATATACAGTTATTAAAATATAGTTCTCTAATAGTCTTTTACTGCTCTTCGGTTTTTGAAAATTGTTATACCCTACACACTATGGGTAAGGGTATATTCATTTTGTCCTTCCGTTTGTAACGCATTAAAGGAGAGGTCGTAGGTATGGAAAAGTATATATATTCTTGATCAGCGTCACCTCCTGAATCGATTTAGCTATGTCCGTCTGTCTGTCCGTCTGTCTGTCTGTCTGTGTGTCTGTGTGTCTGTCTGTGGAAATAGATTTTGTGAAGAAACGGTAAGAGATACTGACTTGAGATTTTGGGTTTAGTATTTCTATATTAATAAGCTACTTGTATGTAAAAATGGGCGTAATCGGTCAACGAATACGCCCACCTCCCATATAAAGCAAAAGGTTTATATGGGATATCTGGTGAACTATGGTATATATCGAGATGAAATTTTGTGTGTGATCATGTTCCACTGATACGAGTTTAAAAGACAAAAATGGAAAACGTCGCCCATCGGACACGCCCACCTCCCATATAAAGCAAAAGGTTTATATAGCATATCTGGTGAACTATGGTATATATCGAGATGAAATTTCGTGTGTGATCATGTTCCACTGATACGAGTTTAAACGACAAAAATGGAAAACATCGCCCATCGGACACGCCCACCTCCCATATAAAGCAAAAGGTTTATATGGGATATCTGGTGAACTATGGTATATATCGAGATGAAATTTTGTGTGTGATCATGTATCACCGATGCGAGTTTACAAGACAAAAATGGAAAACATCGCCCATCGGACACGCCCACCTCCCATATAAAGCAAAAGTTCAATATGGGATATATGGTAATGGTATATATCGAGATAAAGTTTTTTGTGTGGTCATGTTCCACTCATACGAGTTTACAAGTCAAAAATGGATAACATCGCCCTCCCATATAACGCAAAAGTTGAATATGGTATATATGATAAACCATGGTATATATAGAGATGAATTTTTGGGTCTGATCATGTACCACCGATACCAGTTTACATGCTAAAAATTGACAAGCTACAGCTCAGCTCAAAAGCTACTGGATATGGTAAACCATATAGACAGTTATTAGATTAAATATTGCTACTTCGTTTTGTAGAAACAAGGGCCCCTATAAGATTCCTAACTTCACTCTTATTCACAGATTAGATAATCGACACAAAAAAGGATATAATCGTGTTTGGAATACGAATATAGCTTCAAATATATAATTTCTCTTTGAAAGAGGCCACAGTTGTGAAAATCGCACGATGGAGTTAATAGCATTGAAGTGTAATCATGCATTTTCACTAATTATTGATAGAAATTCACTGTTTTTCCTTTAATAAACGTTGTAAGCAGGGTGTAGGGTATGTAAACTTCGGCCTGGCCGAAGTTAACAGATTTTGCCTGGGTGGACCAGGACGGTGCGCTAGTTAAACTTGGTTTTCTACAGACAACAGTAATACAGTAATGAAACAGGGAAAAGGTATGGTTTGGTATAGTACGGTGTTGTATATTATGCTAGGGAATATTATCGGTATTATATGGTATGGAATGCCGATCGATAGACTATCATAACGCCAAATTATTAAGGTGTGATCATGCGTGGAGAAGGGGGAAATTCAAAATTGAATCAGGTGCTTCAAGATATACAAATATAACCGATTTAGTTATATACTTAAAGAAAATAAGAATACACTGCATTTACAATTACAATTACATAAAAAATGTTTTAAAAAGAAACTTTCTAAATTTGGTCATACAATTTTTTCTTCATCAATTACTTAGCTGAAGTTTTTAGGAACTTTCTTATTTTATATGGAATTCTAGTTGTTTTTTGCGTGTTGTGATTTGATTGTGATATGGGTTTGTGCTTTTCTCGTGCTTTATAATGTTATTAGCATTAAACAGTCATTGCACAGCTGCACAGTATGAATAGGTATAAAAAATCGTCAGTAGGTTTAGTGCTAAAAATGTTAACACCATCTAATCGTGCCCTTTTGACCTTTCGGAGAAAATTAAATTTATTTGAACAAAATAATTATTTTAAAAACTAATTATTATTAATAATTAATGTTGTTTATATTTGTTTGTTTAATGTGTTATTAACGTGATCCAGAGTTCTTTCGGGAGCCAAGTCTATCATATGATAGTTAAGGTTGTGCACCAGAGGTTATAAAAATGATTGATCATAAGCCGTGGGCTCTGCCAGGGGATTCTTGCACATACGCTAATAATGTGCAAAGAGAACAAACATTGAAAAGTTTTTTCTTTCTACTATATATTAATTTTATCCTCCGGCTTCCGTTTTTTGCAGTCTTCTAATATTTTTAATATCCTCATGTTTCCTAGTTTTTTTATTAAGTTTTGAAATCCACCAGACCAGACTATATTTGCTCTTTTATTGAATTTTTTTAATTTAAATAATTTGCTTCCAATATTCTATTAATTTAGATTTGCTCAGCTGATACTTCTCTGGTAAATATTTATGGTTGAAACAGATAAATAGATACAAGTGCATAAAAGCGGATGGAAGTGCTTTATTAGGGAGGGAATATTTGGGACAAATCGTATTTAAAAGCACCTCACAGAGAATTTTGAAATTAGTCATACGGAGAAACCGAAAGAGACATAAAATATCCGAAATATGAAGGTCATCATCGCATCGCTTCTCGTCCTAGGCCTGTTCTTCATGGTCGAAACACAGGCAGAGGATCCCGTCGCCGAGGTAGCAGAACCAATCGCAGCCCCATTGGATCTGGATCAACCGATTGATGCGGTCGCAACTGAGGATGTAGAAGTCCTCGCACGCTCGAAGAGATCCCCATGGTGCGGAACTGGTCCTGGAGGTCGAGTCTGTTTTTGATTTGATTGGATTGTTTTAATTACCATCCAATATTGTATAAAAAATAAATCGTTTTTCAAAAAATATAGAACAAAATGTATTTTATAAAACAAAAACTATTCGACATATGTAAATATTTGTGCAATATTTGTGCAAATGCTAAATTTTCTCGCATGAATTACCATTTGTGGAATATTTGATTTCTGTTTCTAAGTATCTGCAGTATTTCCCAAATTTTGATAATTTATAGCCGGCGCCCTCGACCACGCACTTCTTCTCCTCGACCAGCCGTCGTAGTACTTCTTCGTAGTGCTTGTTTTTCGTATCTTGAGTGTTTCGACAAAATATAAATAATTATTTTCATTTTTTTTTTCATTAACTTTCCAAGACTTCCAGACGTTGTCGGTAGAAATGCCCATCTATAGTTGCACTTTTATTTAATTTTAAAAATTAGACTCATTTAAATTAATTTAATTTGTTCAGCTGAGACTTCAACCAGATAAATTAATACACGTGCCTGACAGCGGGTTGGAAGTGCTTTATTAGGGTCGGAACCAGTTTGCGGATATTTGGATAAAATCGCATATAAAAGCTCCTCACAGCGAATGTTGAAATCCGTTCCAGACACCACTTCACACCGAGAACCCGCAAGAGACTTGAAATATCCGCAACATGAAGGTCATCGTCGCATCTTTTCATTTCATTCTGGGCCTGTTCTTCATGGTCGAATCACAGTCCGTGGATCCCGTCGCCCAGGTAGCAGAAAACGTTGCAGGCGTCGTATTACCCCCGATCGAACACGGCATTATAACCGAAAACATAGTTTGATTATAACTAGCTTTTGTTTTAATTTCTCTCAAGAGAGTTTTGCCATTGAAGGCCCTAAAGACCTTGAGATGGAGATGGCAGCGCGCGAAGAAGGTCAGAGATGAAAATCATACAATTGTAATTTTTTTTTGCATCCTTGGTCATTTACATCTTTGCTCTAGGTAAAGTTTGTTGCAGTCCTTTAATATTTTTATATCCTTATGTCAATTGTTTGCATTTATCATCCAATGTTGCATAAAAAATATATAGTTATTCAAAAAATATAGTTCTTTAAACTGTGGGTCTCTTTCACTGGGATTTAAAGTTAAATTACTTACCTTCCGTTACATATATTCCATCTAACGTAATATGCATATAAAAGGAAGTTTTTTAAAGTTCCTCTGAAATTGCGTTGTGTTCATGATATTGAGTAATTAGAGAAAACTAATGAATACTGAATAGATTTTAAACCTTGGTCACATGAATGGTTGCGTTTTGAGGAGAACAAAATGTATTTTATAACACCAAAAATATTCGACATATGTAAATATTTGTGCAAATGCTAAATTTTCTCGCATGAATTACCATGAATTTACCTCCGATCGAACATGGCATTATAACCGAATAATAAAACTGTTTTGCGAAAACATAGTATGATTATAACTAGTTTTAATTTTTATCCAGAGAGATTTGTGTAGAAACCCATTGAAGGCTCTAAAGACCTTGAGACGGAGGTGGCAGCAGGCGAAGAAGGTCAGATGTGAGAATCATACAATTGTTATTTTTTTTTTTGCATCCTTGACCATTTACATCTTGACTCTAGTTTCAGTTTGTTGCAGTCTTCTAATATTAATAAATAATATACAAAACAGATAAATATATAACAGATATAATATATAAAACAGATAAATAGATACAAGTGCTCAACAGCAGGCTGAAAGTGTTTTATAAGAACTCCTCACAGCGAATTTTTAAATTAGTCACACCGAGAAACCGAAAATATTGGGAACATGAAGATCATAATCGCATCGCTTTTCGTCCTGGGCCTGTTCTTCTTGGTCGAAACACAGGCAGAGGATCCTGCCGCCGGGGTAACAGAAGCATTCGCAGAACCGTTGATTCTTCGTCTACCGATCGACGCGATCGCTTCTGAAGGCGAAGAAATCCTGGCACGCTCCAAGAGATACGCAGTGAAAAGGTTCATGCCTGTTCCTAGAGGTCAAATCTGTCTTTGAAGTTAATCGATTGTTTGCATTTATCATCCAATGCTGCATAAAAAATATACAGTTATTAAAATATAGTTCTCTAATAGTCTTTTACTGCTCTTCGGTTTTTGAAAATTGTTATACCCTACACACTATGGGTAAGGGTATATTCATTTTGTCCTTCCGTTTGTAACGCATTAAAGGAGAGGTCGTAGGTATGGAAAAGTATATATATTCTTGATCAGCGTCACCTCCTGAATCGATTTAGCTATGTCCGTCTGTCTGTCCGTCTGTCTGTCTGTCTGTGTGTCTGTGTGTCTGTCTGTGGAAATAGATTTTGTGAAGAAACGGTAAGAGATACTGACTTGAGATTTTGGGTTTAGTATTTCTATATTAATAAGCTACTTGTATGTAAAAATGGGCGTAATCGGTCAACGAATACGCCCACCTCCCATATAAAGCAAAAGGTTTATATGGGATATCTGGTGAACTATGGTATATATCGAGATGAAATTTTGTGTGTGATCATGTTCCACTGATACGAGTTTAAAAGACAAAAATGGAAAACGTCGCCCATCGGACACGCCCACCTCCCATATAAAGCAAAAGGTTTATATAGCATATCTGGTGAACTATGGTATATATCGAGATGAAATTTCGTGTGTGATCATGTTCCACTGATACGAGTTTAAACGACAAAAATGGAAAACATCGCCCATCGGACACGCCCACCTCCCATATAAAGCAAAAGGTTTATATGGGATATCTGGTGAACTATGGTATATATCGAGATGAAATTTTGTGTGTGATCATGTATCACCGATGCGAGTTTACAAGACAAAAATGGAAAACATCGCCCATCGGACACGCCCACCTCCCATATAAAGCAAAAGTTCAATATGGGATATATGGTAATGGTATATATCGAGATAAAGTTTTTTGTGTGGTCATGTTCCACTCATACGAGTTTACAAGTCAAAAATGGATAACATCGCCCTCCCATATAACGCAAAAGTTGAATATGGTATATATGATAAACCATGGTATATATAGAGATGAATTTTTGGGTCTGATCATGTACCACCGATACCAGTTTACATGCTAAAAATTGACAAGCTACAGCTCAGCTCAAAAGCTACTGGATATGGTAAACCATATAGACAGTTATTAGATTAAATATTGCTACTTCGTTTTGTAGAAACAAGGGCCCCTATAAGATTCCTAACTTCACTCTTATTCACAGATTAGATAATCGACACAAAAAAGGATATAATCGTGTTTGGAATACGAATATAGCTTCAAATATATAATTTCTCTTTGAAAGAGGCCACAGTTGTGAAAATCGCACGATGGAGTTAATAGCATTGAAGTGTAATCATGCATTTTCACTAATTATTGATAGAAATTCACTGTTTTTCCTTTAATAAACGTTGTAAGCAGGGTGTAGGGTATGTAAACTTCGGCCTGGCCGAAGTTAACAGATTTTGCCTGGGTGGACCAGGCAAACCGGGGGAGCGAAGCGACCCCGGTGCGCTAGTTAAACTTGGTTTTCTACAGACAACAGTAATACAGTAATGAAACAGGGAAAAGGTATGGTTTGGTATAGTACGGTGTTGTATATTATGCTAGGGAATATTATCGGTATTATATGGTATGGAATGCCGATCGATAGACTATCATAACGCCAAATTATTAAGGTGTGATCATGTGTGGATAAGGGGGAAATTCAAAATTGAATCAGGTGCTTCAAGATATACAAATATAAACCGAGTTAGTTATATACTTAAAGAAAATAAGAATACACTGCATTTACAATTACAATTACATAAATAAAGTTTTAAAAAGAAACTTTCTAAATTTGGTCATACAATTTTTTCTTCATTAATTTAGGAACTTTGTTATTTTATATGGAATTCTAGTTGTTTTTTGCGTGTTGTGATTTGATTTGATTTGATTGTGATATGGGTTTGTGCTTTTCTCGTGCTTTATAATGTTATTAGCATTAAACAGTCATTGCACAGCTGCACAGTATGAATAGGTATAAAAAATCGTCAGTAGGTTTAGTGCTAAAAATGTTAACACCATCTAATCGTGCCCTTTTGACCTTTCGGAGAAAATTAAATTTATTTGAACAAAATAATTATTTTAAAAACTAATTATTATTAATAATTAATGTTGTTTATATTTGTTTGTTTAATGTGTTATTAACGTGATCCAGAGTTCTTTCGGGAGCCAAGTCTATCATATGATAGTTAAGGTTGTGCACCAGAGGTTATAAAAATGATTGATCATAAGCCGTGGACTCTGCCAGGGGATTCTTGCACATACGCTAATAATGTGCAAAGAGAACAAACATTGAAAAGTTTTTTCTTTCTACTATATATTAATTTTATCCTCCGGCTTCCGTTTTTTGCAGTCTTCTAATATTTTTAATATCCTCATGTTTCCTAGTTTTTTTATTAAGTTTTGAAATCCACCAGACCAGACTATATTTGCTCTTTTATTGAATTTTTTTAATTTAAATAATTTGCTTCCAATATTCTATTAATTTAGATTTGCTCAGCTGATACTTCTCTGGTAAATATTTATGGTTGAAACAGATAAATAGATACAAGTGCATAAAAGCGGATGGAAGTGCTTTATTAGGGAGGGAATATTTGGGACAAATCGTATTTAAAAGCACCTCACAGAGAATTTTGAAATTAGTCATACGGAGAAACCGAAAGAGACATAAAATATCCGAAACATGAAGGTCATCATCGCATCGCTTCTCGTCCTAGGCCTGTTCTTCATGGTCGAAACACAGGCAGAGGATCCCGTCGCCGAGGTAGCAGAACCAATCGCAGCCCCATTGGATCTGGATCAACCGATTGATGCGGTCGCAACTGAGGATGTAGAAATCCTCGCACGCTCGAAGAGATCCCCATGGTGCGGAACTGGTCCTGGAGGTCGAGTCTGTTTTTGATTTGATTGGATTGTTTTAATTACCATCCAATATTGTATAAAAAATAAATCGTTTTTCAAAAAATATAGAACAAAATGTATTTTATAAAACAAAAACTATTCGACATATGTAAATATTTGTGCAATATTTGTGCAAATGCTAAATTTTCTCGCATGAATTACCATTTGTGCAATATTTGATTTCTGTTTCTAAGAATCTGCAGTATTTCCCAAATTTTGATAATTTATAGCCGGCGCCCTCGACCACGCACTTCTTCTCCTCGACCAGCCGTCGTAGTACTTCTTCGTAGTGCTTGTTTTTCGTATCTTGAGTGTTTCGACAAAATATAAATAATTATTTTCATTTTTTTTTTCATTAACTTTCCAAGACTTCCAGACGTTGTCGGTAGAAATGCCCATCTATAGTTGCACTTTTATTTAATTTTAAAAATTAGACTCATTTAAATTAATTTAATTTGTTCAGCTGAGACTTCAACCAGATAAATTAATACACGTGCCTGACAGCGGGTTGGAAGTGCTTTATTAGGGTCGGAACCAGTTTGCGGATATTTGGATAAAATCGCATATAAAAGCTCCTCACAGCGAATGTTGAAATCCGTTCCAGACACCACTTCACACCGAGAACCCGCAAGAGACTTGAAATATCCGCAACATTAAGGTCATCGTCGCATCGCTTTTCATTCTGGGCCTGTTCTTCATGGTCGAATCACAGTCCGTGGATCCCGTCGCCCAGGTAGCAGAAAACGTTGCAGGCGTCGTATTACCCCCGATCGAACACGGCATTATAACCGAAAACATAGTTTGATTATAACTAGCTTTTGTTTTAATTTCTCTCAAGAGAGTTTTGCCATTGAAGGCCCTAAAGACCTTGAGATGGAGATGGCAGCGCGCGAAGAAGGTCAGAGATGAAAATCATACAATTGTAATTTTTTTTTGCATCCTTGGTCATTTACATCTTTGCTCTAGGTAAAGTTTGTTGCAGTCCTTTAATATTTTTATATCCTTATGTCAATTGTTTGCATTTATCATCCAATGTTGCATAAAAAATATATAGTTATTCAAAAAATATAGTTCTTTAAACTGTGGGTCTCTTTCACTGGGATTTAAAGTTAAATTACATTACATATTCCATCTAACGTAATATGCATATAAAAGGAAGTTTTTTAAAGTTCCTCTGAAATTGCGTTGTGTTCATGATATTGAGTAATTAGAGAAAACTAATGAATACTGAATAGATTTTAAACCTCGGTCACATGAATGGTGGTTGCGTTTTGAGAGAACAAAATGTATTTTATAACACAAAAAATATTCGATATATGTAAATATTTGTGCAAATGCTAAATTTTCTCGCATGAATTACCATTTGTGCAATATTTGATTTCTATTTCTAAGTATTTGCGGTATTTCATAAATTTTGATCATTTATATAACTGGAATATTTTTGTAGTTGAAACAGATAAATATGTTAATTCAAGTGTCTTCAAAACCGGCACATCGAAGTTGAAAACTAATCATCTCACTCTGAGTGACCCGAATATGAAAATTATCATCCGATTTTTTTGTATTAGAAGTATTATTATTATTAATCATTATTATTATTAAATTATTTGATCAAAAGAAATTTGCCACGAAATCCATTTATATATCTTGAGACGGGAGTGGCAGCAGACGAAGACGATCAGAGGTGAAAATCGTGAATATTTGGAGTCAATGGAAATTTACGTCCTGGCCGACTGAGGGATGGCCAACGGCTCCTCCGAGAACTCGACCTTGTCGTAGTGCTTCTTCAGCTCCTCCTTCAGCTCCATGCTGTGGGCCCAGTCGCGAGTCTCGC
This sequence comes from Coelopa frigida, assembly GCA_017309665.1. NCBI lineage: Eukaryota > Metazoa > Arthropoda > Insecta > Diptera > Coelopidae > Coelopa > Coelopa frigida. Next base: position 1,256,001 of record CM029561.1, read on the forward strand.
AGACGACTTTGACCTGAGGAGAAGAGACAGAGTCAGGATTTAAATGGAAATGAATGTGGTGATGTATTTACCTCCACGGTGTAGATGTCCTTCAGCCAGGCGCGCTCGTGCATGATGTCCTTGATGGAGACGCCCAGCCCGGAGAGGATCTCGCAGAGCTCGTGGATGCCGCCGGGTCGGTCGCTGACCTCGGCGTTGAACTTCACCAGGCGGCCCTCGGCGGCCAGACCGCGTTCCAGGCAGCGGTGGCGATGCCCGCGATCAGGCCGCCGCCGCCCACCGGGATGATCACCGCGTCCGGGTTGGGCACCTGCTCCAGGATCTCCAGCCCGATCGTGCCCTGGCCGGCCATGATCTGCGGGTGGTCGTAGCCGTTGATGTAGAGCAGACCTTCCTCTCTGGCTTTGTCCATGGCCAGTGACTTGGCCTCGGCCATGTCGCGTCCTTCGACCACGACCCGAGCCTTGTAGTTGCGGCACTTTTTGATCTTCATGATGGGCGCCACGTTGGGCATGACCACGGTCACCGGGATGTTCAGCTTCCAGCCATGGTAGCTCACTCCCTGAGGAACAATCGTATATAATATAGAGCGGGGAGGGTCTAAAGGGGAAGAGGGATGACCCACCTGCGCATGGTTGCCCAGAGACGCCGAGATGATGCCCAACTTCTTCTGCTCCTCGGAGAGCGACAGCAACGCATTGCGAGCTCCGCGTTCCTTGAAACTATTTCGAGAATTATCAGAGTTTTGTTAAAATCATTTCGATCTGTGTTTGAGGAGTCTACGTGGTTCGAAGTCGTCGAAATTGTGATATATTCTGACGATAAGGAAATAATTCCAAGGAAAGTGAAAGAATAAACATTTGACCAAATTAACAAAACCTAATAATTGGTTATAAGTTATATACCATCGGTATATTATACAACATGTCTTCAGAGTTTGAAAATACTACTCGAATCGAAAATAACTTTTCGTTGAAATATTTTTCGCAGCCGCGATAAAACTCTTAATAACGTAATATTTTCTGATTCCCTTCACTGATTCATAAACTATGGGCTTTGCTCTGGTAAATCGAATACTAATTCATTTCCCGGTCAATTTGGGGTCAAACAAACAACTCTTTACCTTCCGGTATATTGCAGGAAGTCCTTCTTCAGGTACAGATCCATTCCATACGACTCGGAGGATGTCGATCTCTAAGTTTGTATAAATGGAATTATCATTTCATCCTCTGCTCGAATAGAAATGTTTCTCTTACCGGGCACGGAGTTCTCTCGATGCCATCCTTGATCAGGAAGGCCGCCGAGGTGACGTCGTTAAACGATATCGTTCTGGGGTTCTTGGGGTCACAGAAGGGATCCAGAGGCTCGCCGGCGTCGGCTTCGAAATGCTTCGGCAGCTTCTCGGGATGAGGCAGAAAAATTGCACCGTCCGTCGAGGATCCACCTTTGCCGGCCATCTCTTATTCAGCAATTCACGGTTTTACTTTAATTCGATCTGTTCAATGTTGAGTTTAATGATTCCAATGTTTTAGTGACCAATTTTAAGATTGTAGTTAAAGACTGAATTTGATCTCTTTTCCCAGTCTTCCACGTTGATGGCTGGACCACAACTGATCGAGCGACTGCGGAGTTCGCACAGGAAGCTCAAACCTTGATTCTCTAGTTGAGATTTTGCCGTCTCTATCTCTCGTGGATCAGATGTCAGCAATTCTCTCCATGACGAGGTTTAATTAAAATATTAGCGTTGGCTGCACTTATCAACTGATTACTACTGGCGATGACGTCATTAAATCGTGGGATGGTTCGGTGAATGGGGGAGGGAGGAGGCGGTTTTGCTTCAACTTTGGCTTCAACAGCAACTTAGTTATTGTTTTGATTAGAATAAAAATGACATACGTTAAATTTTGAAATTTGTAAAACAGAAAGTTGAAATATAAAACTTGGGATAAGCGAATATAAATATTGAAAGTTATAGAGTTGGAAGTGGTCACACCTTAGTACCAAATATTCAATACATTCCTCCATGGTACTTGGGCTCCTGGGTAAATTCTATTGAACTAATCTTTCACTTTCCTCTGATCTATCGACAAAAGTACAGTATTTTAATTACAGTACAGTACAGTAATTTAATTACGATTGCAGTGAAACTAATAAATTTGTCCGCCGCGGCCACTAAGCCCAGTGGGCGTGGCAGTTGAAGCTGTTAGAAATAAAAATCAAACACATTTTGAGGTGTTTTTGTATTAGTTTTCAGTTTTATTTGGATCATGTTTCTCATTACATACTCAGTGTTCAGTTATTTGCAAATATATTTTTTATTTTAGTTTGTTTTGTTTTGTTTTCTCTTTCATATATATCTATATATATGTATATTTTCGTCCACCATTTGTCCGTTCCTGTTCACTCTGAACAAATTTCTTTGTTTCTCTCGTTTGCATCGTCTCTCTCTATCTCTTTCTTTCTTCATTGTTACAATTTAATAATTATTTAGTTTGTGGTTTTATCTTTGTATTATTATCTCTTAGCATATTATTTTATTATTACATAAATGTTCAATACTTTACTTAAGTTTAAAAGTTTCACACACATACTTGTTTTTAGCATTTAAATAATATTTTTCATGTTTTCTCTCTTAAGTCGATTTCTCTTTTGTTTTAAAATTTTGTGTACCTATGGATTTTTAGTTTCAGTGTAGTTTAATGCATTTTACAATAACGAACCCAAACTTGTGTATCATAATTCAATTGTATTCAATGTTAGTTCTCTTCACTCATATCATTAGCACGACTATTTTATTTTTGTAGTTCCTATTTCTTAAAGAAAATTCTAATCAATTGCTATTATTATTATTTCAAAGATGAGAAAAATAAAATTCTTAAGTTAGTTGAATTCTAGTTATAGGAATATAATTTTTGATTCTAGGGTGAGAAGATTTGAATGCAAGGGGGGGATTTTCACAAAACGTTTTGATTGATTTCATGGGGCTGTGTAAAGGAATCAGACAAAGCTCGAAATAAATAAATAAATTGAAATAAATTGTATAAGACAAAATTAATCGAGTTTAGGAAATAAATTAATCTGTGAAGATATTGATATGCAGTCAGTAATAAGTGGTAGTAGGAAAGTAGTGCGAAAGAATTAGATCCTCCCAAGTCTTTTTGATCTCCTTCGGGTGATCTTTGCTGATTTGAAAATTTCCACCCAACACCTACAGCTGAGCTCACGGAAAAGTGAAAGAAAAATAAATATTAAATTAAATAATTTAAAGAAAAACAAAAAAAAAACGAAAGTGCAATAATTACTTTATATTTTCCGATTTAAATATTTTTACATTTTGTGGTTGGATTTTATCTTCAGAATTTTCCTGCTTTTAAATAAAAGGATTAGTTAACATTTAAATATAGTTACACTTAATGCAAGTTGAATTAATTATAATCGATATTATTTAAAAGAAACATACATTCGTGTGTTTCGTGTGTTGATAAAATCTGAATAAAACGGGTCCCTTAACCTGCGGACAATTGAAATAGTTATACACCCTGTCGTTTAATCCCATCTTACTTAGTTAGGTTTTCACTATTTTACGTCGTTTAATGTTACAATTATAATTAATTTAATAATCAATAGCATACTACAGATTCAAGCATTATTTGTTGTTTTATCTCATCGCTTTTGTTTTCGTTAATTATTTTTACAGAAACTAAATTAATACCGGAACAAAATTCTGCTTTTAACCCATACACACTCAAAAATTTTGATCATTATTATTGTTGCAATCAATTAATTTTTGTTTTGTTTTAAATATTCCTTTAAATTCTTTGTTTAATTGGAAAATCAATGATCGCGTGTAAACATAATACTATTTAAACTAAAATTTAACTAATTAAAGAACTAATAATGGTCAATTATTATATTATTATCTTAACTCCATTTTAGTTCGAGTAGTATTTGATAAGTAAATGTTTTCGAAAGTATTCAATTGAAACAAACTACTACGTTTAGTTCTTCTACACTCTGGTATTTTATCCATTATTAGTTTAAGCACAATTTGATTACTTAGCGTGTGTCGTCTGTGTTTGTTTCATAGACTTAACATTAACACGTTTAATGATTTCACAAGTGTTTTGTGTGAAAAAGCAGTGAAGCCATTGCATGATTTTAGGCGCACTTTCTCTTCACGTTTCCTAATATTCGTAGCAGAATATTTTCAAGTCCTAAAAGTCCATAAAGCTGTCGAATTCAAACTGATTCTGGCCCCAAAAATCTCTCCTGTCTCACTACGCCCACTTCAAAAATCCCCTCTTTAACTAAGCACGAAAAAACCCTCTTCCAATTCCCCTCAAATCACAACCCGTAACTTGTTTCAGTGTCGCCAAAGCTTCCCATCCCAAGCATTTAATTAGAAAAGAAAAAACCAAGCACGAAAAATATCGCATTGAAATTTTTAGTTTTGTCTGTTTAATGTTTGTGTGTATTTTTATTATTAATTGTAATAATAGAATTATTTCAATTTCATTTAAATCTTCTTCAATAAAGTATTTCTTTGCTTGCGTTAAAAATACATAAATTTTATATTACAACTAAGTATTTAACAAAATTAACTAGAATAAAATAAACAAAATAGAAGGTTAGTGCCTTTTGTCTTGCTGTGATTTCAGAGTCAAAATTAAGTTAAATTTAATTACACTGCGTGAAACTGAAACAATTTGTGAATGTACTTCTTCCTCTCTGCTGGCGACTTAATTAAACTAACGTTCATTTGTCGATTTCCCTTTGTTTTTGATTTGCTTTTCAATTCACTACGAAATAAAAATATTTGATTTCTCTTTTTTGCTGAAATACGATTCTTCTTAAACAATTATTGGTGTTTACATTTTTTTCCGTCACGTGAAAAGAAAATTAATAATGTATAGTTTTGTCATTAACCGTTAATTTTATTAATTGAATATATATCTCATTATTTCTTTATGTCTATCAATTTTTGTTTTTTTTTTCTTTTGCAAGTTAAACACATTTATTTTAAGATAATCTTCAAACTCCATTAATGAATTTTCACTAATCAATAATTAAGCATAAGAAAGGTAAATAATATTAGAGAAAATCAAGTGATTTAAGGTAAAAATAAAATAACATTTTTCTGCTGTTCTTGCCGTTGCACTCTACGCTATTACATATGTATAATATATATATATATATAGTAAATAGTTGTATTTGCTTGTGTTTACTTTTTGAGGGTTTAATTTCTTCTTTCTTTCTTTCTATCTTTCTTTCGTTCATTTCTTCATTCATTCATATTTTTTGTACAGTTGTTGAATTTTCAAATTTCGAATTTCTATATTCGGAATCAAGTTTTTCTCTCTAAAAGCTGATGTTTTGTTGCTGTTGTTTGTTGGTTGGTATCGACAGAAGTGGTTTTTGTTGTTGTTGTAATTGTGTGGTTTCGATTTCAATTGAAAATAAAGCATGTTTGTGTTTTCTTTAAATTTAATTTTCTACTATATTAAAGATTTATTTAAATCAATTAAACATCTTATCTCAAAAAAAAAAATTATAATAATGATAATAAAATAAAGTAAATAAATTTATAATAAATGAATATTAAACATTTTCTAGTTTAACAATAGTTTTAAAATTTAGGCAGCAAATAAAGTGTTAAACAAACAAATATATGTATAACTTTTTAAAGCAACAAAAATAATAATGAGCGAGAGAGAAACCTAGAATTTTAATTCATTTATTTTCCTTTGTTTCGTTTAAAGTATATGTATATATAGATAATAATTTTAATTAATTAAATTAATCCACTTGTTTTGTTTTTCCTTTTACTCTTTCTTTCCTGTTCGCTATTAACTAATAATTTTTGCTTTTAATTTTTAATAGTAAACTAGGTAATGTATTTTTTTGTTTCAGATTTTTTCGCCTTTTTTCATTTTTTTTTTGTTTTTTTTTTTTTGTTTTTCTTGTATTAATAGTAATATAATAATTAATAATTTTACTTCGTTTCATTTTTTAAAAATAAATTTAATTTAAATTTAGTTTATTAATAAAATGATTACGCTTGCAGATTATTTTTTCTTTTTCTTTCTCTTCATCTGTAGAATATAGAATTTTTTCTTTTGTTGCATGAGTTTGTTGCTGGTTTGTTGGTAGTTTGTGTGTGTGTGTGTGAATTTATTATTAAATTTATTTTTTATTTGAATTTCTGCCGCTTTTGCTGTGTGTGTGTGTTTGTTGTTGTTATTAATTATTATATTTATTAATTATATTATTTATATATTATATGTATGTATATTTAGTATTTATATATATATATATTTATATTGTATATTATAAAATTGATGGCACAAAAGTTCAAATTTTTTGTATTTTCTCGCCAACTACGACAGGATTATTGCGTCTGATTTCTTGGGCCCCGTGTTCCCGATAGTTGAATGTGCAGTCGTGTTTGTCGCTGTATCTGTGCACAGCGCAGTAGAGTCCACCACATCGGCATTCAAAACCTACAAAGGGAGGAAAGGATCAGTAGGAGATCAACATGGAATCAGTAGAATCCGCATTACCTGTTAAGCCAACCTTCTTGCGGCACTCGGCGCAACGGTTCTTTTTCTTTTTTGCGTCTTTGTCATCTTCCTTGTCTTTGTCTTCGTCGGTTGCTTGTGTGGAAGTTGATGGACCGGCCGCTGCTGCTTCACTAGTTTTAGCTGCATTCTCCTCGTTTATTTTCTGCAAGGCAGGAGAAGGACGATGTTAGCACAAACGCAATAAACCACAAAATTAAATATAAACAAAAGGAGTATTTTTTAATTTTTAGTACAAAAGTTGCTGTCGTTATTAGATCACTAAATTAAATTATGAACTTTACAATCATTTTAATGCTAACCAATGATAAGACCCGTTCCACTTGCATAGAAGAAGAAAAAGGCGCAGCACAAGGTAAGAGAAAGTGAGAGAGATAGAGAGAGAGAGAGCCAATAGGTGTGTGTGCGAGTGGGCGGCAGCAACCAAAGCCAAGTCCTGATTGTAGCCAAGTCCACGCAACAACAGCGGCAACGAAAAAAAAACCAAACAACTAAACCAAATACACTGGGCAGAATTGAGGTGCGAGCGGCGGCGGTGGTCGGGCGTACACAGCGCAATTTCGACTAAAAGCGTTTGTTTTTGGTGTACTGCAATCGCAACCAAAGGTTCCATCGAATCGTGGCCGAGAGCCAAATGGAATCACTGCCAAAATATACTGTATAATATACGTTCACTGCTGTTGCCGAGCGATGGTGACGATGATGATGGCGGCTGCTGCTGTGTGCCAATTGGACATATGCTGATGCCATCTCTGCGTCCCGGCCACGATCACAAGATGTCGCTCCCAGGGGTCGTCAGCCAAACGAGGTAAATGCTTGGCGTGCGGGTGCGGTGGGGAAGGAGGAGGAAACGGGGATGTTGTAATGAATGAGGTTATGGAAGTAGGTTATAGAAGTGCTTTGCTCTTTTCTCTTTGTTCGTGTCTTAGACAAAGGAAACGGAAGCAAGTTATATTCGGAACCGATCCTGAGTCTCTAATCTACCGACCAACTATCTATTCTACTGATCATCTACCACCCTTTATCTATTTTCTTTTGCACCCTCGAACCTCTCTCTGAAACTCTGGCAAGCATACTACACAATCTACCAAAATACTTCCTATATGCCCATGGCTAAGCATTGTTTTAGTGATGAATAGTTCATGGCTTCATTTGGATTTGGTTAAACTCTAAACTACATCAACTTAACTGCAAACTACAAGATGCAACAAACGATATGCTATGCTATATTACATGATACATTGCGTTATTTCGAAATTGTCTGATAAATGAGTTGTTTAGCGAGAATACAAGGAAACACATGAGCAACAAAAATAAGAGACCATAAAAAACAACTCTAAAACCAAAAATAAAAATGATAAAAAATAAGGAAAACAAATGGGAAAATGTTGAAACAAGTGATTTGTTGTGTTTTTAGAATTAGCAAACTTATGTGAATTATGCCACCTCCCTCGATCCACACACACACACTGCACCCTATCTACTCTAATCCCCTGCGATCTGGCCATCCATCTGTCTAACCACTGCCACGCCTTGCCGCCCCCACGACAGCCACAGCCTTCGATGCGATTGTTAATTGAACCTCGGTGATTGCAAGCGACAACCGGACAAGACAGACAGATAAGATAGATGGATGGATGGATGGCGGAGATGGAGGGATGGGAGCGAGTAGGAGTGATGATGAGAATGCGACAGACGATGGGTGGAAAGAGAGTGAGTGAGAGAGAGACATTTACCCGTTTTCTAGCCGAACTAATAGACGACGACACTGGGAGATCCTCGTTGTTGCTCTCGGCTTGGTTGTTGTCATTGTTCGAGCTCGCCTTGTTGTTGTCCATGTGCGACGCGGAGAGAAGCGCTCTCTTCGCGCCCCCCGACGATGCCGCGTAGCCGGCGTAGGCGGAACTGAAGCACAGCGAGCTGTTGCGCCGGATCGGGATGTGCGAGTGCGACGATCGACGGACGCCGGCCCGAGCCGCGGAGACTCCTGTGGCCGTCGCTGCCGCCGCTGCAGTTGTGGCCGTCTTCAGGTCGGCCGACGTCAGGGCGCAGGAAATGCTGCTCAACTGTGGGGCGGGCGTCGGCGCTGCTGCTGTCACTGTTGCTTCTGTTTTCACTGGGGACGACGACGATTCCGATGGTGACGAGGACGATGACGACGACGACGAGGACGTGGAGAAGGTGGATGATGAGGAGGAGGCGGAGACTGTTGATTTTCGCACCTTGAGTTTTGTATGAAAATGTTTAGTTCGAGTCGAGGCAGAGGCGGGTTTAGAAGTGATTGTTTTTGTCTTATTCGGCGACGATTCGCCCGCGTCCCCGATCGGTTTGGTTTTCGCTTGCCGTTGCCTGGCCCTGTAGGCGGCTTTCCTACTTAAGTTGCTATTGCTCCTGTTCAGCCGTCTGGCGGCACTCGTGGCCCGCAAGAGGCTGGCCCTCGAATCGGACACGGCGACGACGGAGTGGTTGGATCGGGAGGCGGAAGCGGAGGCGGCGGTGAGAAGTGGAGAAGGTGTGGAAATGGAGAAGGATTCGGAGAAATTGACTTTTTTCAAACTTTTGCGTTCGCTCAACTCAAAGGAGTCTTCTTCGGTAATCGGTGCCAATGGGGAGGAGTTGGCGTTAGTTTCTTGTGAAGAACATGTAGCAAATAAAAGGTATGTTAAAAAGGACGAAATTTGCATATCTTAACATTTGTTGCTCACGATTTACTGGCAATGCTTTGTCTGTCGTTGAAGTGGTCGCTGTTGTTGGCGTTATTTCAGATTCCACTCTAGATTCGAGCGGTACCGCTTTCGGGCCCGAATGTGGCTCGGTTTTCGTGTCTATGCCGAGCACAGTATCAACGATACTTCTGTCTTCTGTGGAATCCTCGGTTTTTAAATTATTTCTCAATGTCTGTTTTTGTTGTTGCTCTCGCTCTTGCTGACGTTGTTGTTTTTGTTGGTGCTTAGTAGCTACATCAACTTCTGGACAACTTTTCGCATTGCTATTGTTGTTGTAACGTCCAGCAACAACATCGTCTGCTGTAGATTTATGAGCCGACATTATTTGGATTTTTCTTGTATTTTTTTATTTTTATAAAAATCAACGATTGTAAAATTTTGATGTTGTAGTTGTTGGAAGTTGGTTGTTTTAATTGTTGTTGTATATATTTTTTGTAATTCTAGTAAATGGCAACGAAATTTGTTCACCTTTGAGCGGCTTCAGCAATTATGAAGAATACTCATGGAAAAGTATTTTTGTTTTTTTGAGAAGAATTTTTTTTGGTTTTATATAAAAAATCGGAACTAAAATTTTTGTGACAATCGAAATCAAAGCTATTTAAATTTGGAAATAAATTTTTGTGTGATGAGAATAAACAAGTTAATTGGAATTTCGAATTTTTTATTTGACAACTCCGACTCCGGTTCCTCCATCAATCGGTCTTTGCAGAGATTGATTGATTGAGAGGTTGGCAAAGACAAAAGGTAGAAAAATTCTCGCATCCAAACTCAAATTCACTGCTTCCTTGTCCGAATCACTTCATTCCTCCCATCCATCCATCCGTCCATCCATGCATCATTCTGTCAATCACGATCCATGGGCTAAAGCTACAAAAAACACTCACACGCAATGCACGTAAGAAAAACAACACGATCACAAAACGTTCTCTAGGGACACAAAGAAGACTCTTTTTTTTCTCCCCCTGTACCTGTCTCTATTTCTATTACGAAACTCGAAATCAAGAAGATGAAATAAAAGCGCATATGCAAATGGAACGGGCCGAGTCTGATCATCATCGTCATCATTAGCGAGTGATATCGATGGCTCTACATACTACTATGGCTAGGAAGGAAATGGTTCAATACGTACTTCCTTAATTTCATTGTGTTGCTGCTGTAAACTCTGCACTGTGGGCTGTGCTGTGTTGGTTATTGTAATGGCTGGACTGAAAGTGGGGCTTGGCTGTGGGCTTGGAACTGATACGGGGGTGCTGCTGACAGGTGGTTGTTGCTTTTTTCTCAAGGAGTCCTACGGAACAAAGAATACGGATCAGTTCGATTGCAGAGATGGAAATGTGAGGGGGTTGGGGAGCCTACCTTGTAGCACACGGAGCAGAGACCATCTGTGGCTGGGTTACCATAGAAACCGCATCCAGAGCGGCACATAGGTTGCATTGGGTTTGATTCACGTTCCATTATATTTGAAATGTGGTTTGGTTTCGCTTGGTTTTCCTCGATCTTGTCTCCTTCTTCGGCTTCTTCCTTCAAAACGCCTGGCTTCTTCGCACAGCGAATGGAGAAACTTTCTTCAAAATCGTGCCTTAGATTTGCGAGATGAAATACAATATTTGTGCTGTGTTGTTGTTTTGGGTGTGAAATTCAATTCAACTCTTCAGGAAAAATGATAATACAAACAGCAGTCTCTCACACACACACAACAACAAACAATATTGTAAATGGGATTCGGAATTATCCTCGATATAGAACGACGCCGACTTCTTGGAATATTTCGTTTTCCAATTCAATTGAATTCAGTTCAAAATTTAAACTGTTCGTCTGGTGTTTTCCTAACAATGATGATGATAATGATGTTGATTGGTTGCAAAATAATTCCAAGAGTACAGTGTTGTTGTTGTAGTAATAGTGTTGTTGTTGCTACTCAGCAATAATCAAACTCTCTGGGCTTGCGTTGAGAAAGTGTTGAGTGGTGACTGGTACGCAGTGTCACGATTTGTTGTTGTTGTTCTGGTTGTTAACGAAGACGATGATGTTGACGCCGTGTTGTTGTTGATCAATCAAAACTGCAATTGAAAAGAGAGAGAGAGGGAAGTGTTTTTTAAATAAAATGCAACACAATTGAGACAATTTGTAACTCTTAAACTATTATATTAACTTTTATCTTTTCTTATTGTTGTGCTAACAATCGTCAGCGGACGGAGAGGTGGAGGGGGGAATAGCAAATAAGAAAGGAGAGCGAGAGAGAGGGGAAGAAACACATACATATCTATATATAATCAAGATTAATGGCAACGACGTTTGTTACACAAACCAACGACAAACCAGCGACGGATAAAATCGGATCGGAACGGATCGTCGACGCCTACAGAGGACGAGTTGCGTTTGATTGAGTGATTGAATGAGTGAGTGATGTGTGCACGAGCAGTTGTTGTTGTTAGAGCTCTTGTTAGGGTAGGTTATTTATTCTCCATCATGTTCCTCCGCCTGACATCTCGACATCTCGATAGTGACAAATGTCGAGAGATGCGATGAGACGAGGACTTTCAAGTGAGAAACCCCTCCACCTTTCCCCCTCCCTTCCTACCAATAGTCGTCCGAGGCTATGTCAAATCTTTTAAACGATACCTCGCGTTCAGGTCGCCTGACGACACGATGCGAAAGGCGGCGACCCTGTCGATATTGGATCGCGAGTTTGCATTGAATTTGCGAGTGAAACAGACACATGCATGTTGTTGTCTCTCTTTTCGATCTCCTGTTGCCGTTGTTAATAAAGAAAATAACAATAATTGGTAAAATAAATACAAATAGATAAAAATAAAACCTATTTGTTCACGACGACGACGACTAGAGTGAAAAAGAGAGGAAAATGGTGAGCAAAATAAACGTGGAGGGGGAGAGGGATGGAGGGAGGGGGAGATTGCAGCTTTGGTGTTGCAGCAACAGCAACAATGACAACAACAGCAATGACGACGACAATAACAATAACAAAAATGTGTTGCAAGCAAACATAAATTTTTTACTCTTCAAGGCTGTCATGATAAAGTGAAGCAAGCGCTGGAATGGAGTGTGGGGAGAAGGCGAAAGAGAAATACCAAAATGTGGAGAGGACAAGGCGAAAGAGGAGAGGAAGACAAGAGAAAATGCAAAATACACAATGAACACTGAGATAACCAAAAACAAAAATGAAAACAAAAGACAGATAAACAACAACAAATCCAACAATAACAATAATAACAACGACGAGTTTTCGCAAAAGTACGTGTGAACCGAGGCAGCTCGAACCGGACCAGGCCAGGCCAGAACGGGTCAGGCCAAGCCGCGGTCTCGACTGTGGGCTGGAGGAGCCAGGCCTCGATTGAAGTCGCCTCGCCTAACGGTGATAAATTGTTGACAAGCATGAAAATGAGATTCATGTTTTTTCCTCTTTTCTTCTTTTTGTTTTACCCAGAAACTCTCTTCGCTTGAATTCTGAAGAAAAGGAAAAAAAAACGACTTTACAGAAAAACAAAAGACGTAGAGACAAGAACTAGTTTGGATTAAAATCGACCACACTCTGTACGGGTGTGAGCGAGAGAGAAAGAGAAAGGGGAAGAGTGAACGTGGTGAGTAGGGCGGAAGACGAAGAGAGAAGAAAATGTGCACCAGGAAGAGAGGAAGAGAATCGCGAGTGAGCGAAAGAGAGAAGAAAACCTCAAGTAGAGCTCGAAGTCCCAGTGTTCAGTTGAATAAAAACGTGGTGAGAAGGAGTGCATGAGGGTTGAGGTGAGGTGGGATGTGATGAGCTATGGTGGGATGTTATGAGGTGTGGTGAGGAGTATACGAGAGCGTGATGGTGAGTTCGAGGGCTTCCGTTTTCAATGGAGCAGCGAGTGGGGAAGAAGGACGTTCGGACGAGAGGAGGCCAAGGCATGCGCAGCACACCAACTCATGTTTGGTTTCCTTGCAGTGACCTTAACACGCGCGCACAACGATGTGTGGTGAGTTCGCGGAATCCACCACGCTCGTGTCACACACAGATATAGAGACCTTTTTTCCTTTGAACAAACAAACACGAGTGGGAGAAGCAAAAAAGACAGAGAGGAAGAAAGAAAAAGAGAGGAAGAAAGAGAAAATGAGGGATTGGGGAAACACGAGCAGTGCAACGTCGACATTTTCACCACCCGAGCGCTGAGGTGGGGAGGTCAATTGTACGAACTCAACCGACTATAAAATGAGCATCGCATACACATGTATGAGAGTGTGTATGTGTGTGTGAGTGTTTGTGTATGTGAGCTCGCGCGTGCATGATAACTCGCTATAAAAGAACATTTGCTGGCCCCCACTGTAATCAGCTTAAGCCACACGCACCCACACAAACAAGCAGAGAGTTAGAGAGTGGTGAATTCACTTCATTGTATAATATTTCGTAAATAAACTTTCCTTGAAAACTTGTCTCTCTCGCTCTTTCTCTCTCTTAGGGCCAACAACTCAAAGAAGCCAAGCGTTTGAGTCATGGAGGGCACCGAAGAGATGGAGCAAAGAGAGAAAAGAGAAGAGTGGGGAAGAGAACAGGAAAGGAAGAGATCGACCGATGGCGAGACAGAGAGCGAGGGCTTGGAATGCATTAATTTTGTTGTCGCGACGACTCATCTGAGCCCAACAACAGAACTGGAGGAGTTGGAGTCACCAACACACGCACATGACGCCAACAATGGATGACGCGTCGTTGGGCCCCGCCCCCTCCTCCACCTTCGTCGTCTCCTCCACCACCACCACCAGCAGCAGCGTTCTCACATTTCCTCTCCGTCTCGCTCTCTCTCTCTCACTCTCCACTCGACAACATAAAGCTTAGCTTTTATCTTACGCTTGGGGAGCAATAATTTACTTCGCATGGCTGTCTGTCCGTTCCACTGCTGTCTGTGTATGCAGTGTACACAAACACAGCCGACAGATAGACAGACGGACGAAAATAATAGCTCGCTTTAAAAGTCGAAGGAGTGAACGAGATGGACAGAGAGAGATGGATAGAGACGGAGAGTAAAAATTACAAGCTTAATTTTTGATTTATACGATATATACGTTATATCGTATTGCACCAAGACAACAACAACAACAACAACAGCAAACACAACAACATCGACGACTTTAACATTGTAATAATGTTGTAGAAGTTGTTGGTGTTGTAGTTGTTATTGTTGCTTTTGTTATTTATCCGAGAAGAATGAGTGCAATCGTTCGCTTTGCTTTAATGACTTTCAATTTTTCCTTTGTCTGATGCAAGTCTTCCACAACGGTATCGAGTGGGCACAAACAGTGCGAGAGAGAGAGAGAGAGCGAGACGAAAAGAGGAGGGGAAAGCGAAGGCGAAGACGAAGAAGAAGAAGAAGAAGAGGATTGAGATATTGTGGGTTGAAGAGAAGACCCTGCCATACCGGGCTCGAGCTCCAACTGCGGAAACCTTTGTTCGAAATTCAATTTTTGTAGAATTCCGATTTCAACTAAATAATATCGTACAATTATTCCCCCAAGTTCGCGGTGATTTGTTTGGTCTTCAATACAATCCAATCCAGCAATCAATCAAACAAAAAGTCCTTCACAAATGGATTTCCTCGTTCGCTCGTTCGTTCGTTGGCAACAAATGCCAACGATTTCACGAACAACAGAATGTTCCATAAAAAGAATTGACGAGTAAGAGAAATAAATCGAGACAATGTTATAGAAATAAGTGTAGAAACAGAAACACTTGTGGAACACGAGAGCGTGAAACGACAAAAACAACAATCTCGAGACCATATTAAAAATCCCCAACTTGTTGACATTATTCGCATTGTCAACAGAATGACAAAACGACAAAAGAAACAAACAATGCTGACATTGACGCAAACGCTATGTATATACAGAAACTATATATAGTGAACAACACTTGATAAACGTTCGATCGATCGATCGACGATCGCATGGAATTCATTAGTGAAATGACTTCGAGAATTTTCCCAGTGTAGTCAAAGTGCAGTGAGTAATTGGAGAAAATGTATGTGGATATCGCTCCATATGGTGGATCCGACGCCTCCCCGCCGAGGTGCCACCAATCGACGACCCACCAGCATTTGCAACCAAGCAATTCCACAATCCAACCAACCTCACCTTGAGATCCAACTCTGACGAGTCGACAACGTCGTGTTTTGCAAATTCATCATTATTATTTTATACTTAATTAAACGCTTTATGTACGTCAATTCTGCACGGGGATTAGCAACAGCGAACGCGAGAGAAAGAGAGATAATTACAAAACATTTATTAATATGTTTCCTGTTATTTCTTTTAATTTATATTTTGTTGCTTTTAACGTTGACTATTTCTCGAAAATATTTCAATTGAAGAAACACTCGGCGAATTGAGGGGTTGGGGGGGAAGAGGACGATGGTGACTGGTTGCTCGATCGGTTGGTTGCCTCCGCAGACTTGTTGTTGTTGGTACCTGACGTGGGTTGGTTTCCATTTCGATGCGCAACATTGCATTGAAATTTGTTTTATTTTATATATTTTTAATTTGTATTTTTTATTTTCTATATTTTTAATTTTTTTTAAATTTTAAACATTTTTAATTTTTTTTATATTTTAAGCATTTTTAATTTTTTTTATATTTTAAGCATTTTGATTTTGATATATTTTTAATATTTATTTTTGTCTTTATTTTTTTGTACATCGATTTCTCTTTTTGTTTAATGTTGTATTTTCTCTTCAAACTTCTGCGTGTTGTGATCGACACGATATACTCCATTATATACTATATACTCCACCATATATTGAGATTATAGAAACTGACTCATTCGAAAAAAAGTTAAAAAACGAAACAAATTTTGGACAAATTCAGCATCGCATCTGTTTCTGAATTCTGTAGACGTCACGACAACAATAGAATTCTATGAAAATAATATAAAAGCGAACAATTGCTATTGCACACACATATAAACACACACATACACATACATAGACCACTTGTAGAACTCGCGCTCTCACTAAATGGCATTCGATGTTCGTGTGTGTGTGTGTGTGTGAGAGTATAATTAGCGTAAAATCATATGATTTCGCGAAACGTTTATTTTTGTGGCTTCGTCTGATGACGAAATTTCGTTTCGCTGTTTGTTTTCCAAGTGGATGACGTCACGCGATTGTTGGGGATTGTTATTGTTTTATTTTGTTATTGTCATTTCGAATATTTCTTCGCTTCATCGTTGTTTCGATAAACACACGGAAATTGCATAATTTTTGCGCAGCAGAGGGAGAGCGAAATAGAAATAGGAAACAAAAACGCCATTGATGGACACGTGCAATCGTTATCAGCAAAAATAAAGAGAGAGCGAGTAATCGGGGGAAGTGAGAGAGAAGAAAAGAAGACTCTCATGAAATGTAAATTATGTAAATCGTGTTTAGAAGTTCTTGGGCCTAATTTGAAAACCTCTCGAAAAGTCAGGGACCCTTCATCAAGGCGGGGACTCCGAAAAAAACCCCCTGCAGTCGATCAATTCTCACGCCTATCATTGATTGAGGGAGCGTGGAACCGAAATCCGAAACGCAATATCGAGGAGCATTCGGGATGGAAATTATACTAAAAAGAAAACAAGTTCTGGCGTTCTTTCGTCGAAGAAACGTTTAATTTACATGCGAGCAGGAGGAGGAGGAGCAGACGGAGTCAGGTTGTCGTAAATACCGAGATAAGATCAAGGGACGGAGTGAAGAAGGAGAGGGAACGGAGAGAGTGGGAGAGAAAAGGAAAACGATCGCCGACGAGAAATTCACAAGACTGTGTCAAAAAGTCAATGGACAAACAAACGCGACTCCGAGCATGTGTGGGGAGACAACTGAAGGAGAAAGAAAGAAAGGGAGAAAGAGAGTGGGGGGAGGGAGGAGAACAATTTGAACATCCTGTTCGGAGGCAGAAAACAGGATTTTTCATCAACTGCTGAAGCTGTTGACCTGCATTTCGAATGAAGGAGTCGGTAATAAAAGAACCGAGAGAGAGCGAGAGAGAGAGAGATGGAACAAAGGTGGGAGCGAGACAGCGGGTGTCTGATGAAATAAGTACAAAGAATTGCGGTGACACCGAGGACAGAAATTAAATTGCCGATTAAAAAGCGATGAAGTCAATCGAAATGAAATATTTCCGGCATTAAAATCGATACCAGAAGAGGAGAGAACAAGGGTAATCGAACGAAGATGAGGAGATCGGGATGAAGATGACATGGCGTGACTCAGAGAAGGTTCGATCGATGTGAATCTGGTAGGACGAGAGAGTTTATAACGGTAATGTGCGGTGCCCATGGCCATAACATCATGGTTATCAACGGAGTTTTTTTTTCTCTTAGTTCTTCCTCTGAAGTTGAGGAAGGAAATGAGAAAAAAGAGCATAAATAATTTTACGAGTTATTAAATTCCGCTCAGGAACATCAATGTTAAGTGCTGCTACAACAACAACAACAACAACAACAACAACAACAACAGCAATGAGAACCATGACCACAATAACAACAAGTAGAACCTCCATAACCACAACTTTGTTGCAGGCGGCCATAAAAACTGTTGCCGCCTACCTGTCCAAATCATCTCTGACTCTCCTCCTTCTCACACTCCTCTCATCATCATCATCATCGTCATCGTCCTCGTCATTTTTTTGTCTTTACTCCTTCGCACGATCACCAACAACAACAACAAGAACATCTCCAACTATTTTGCGTGATTCACATCATCGTTTGCGTCGAATTCAAAGAAGATTCAAACAGAGAGAGCGAGAATGAGCCAGAATAGTGCAAAAACAATGCAACAATGTTGTTGTGACGACTGTTGTTGCTGTTGCAGAAATTCACTATAAGATCGAACGATGATATCGTGCGTTAAATCCATTTATAATGGATTAAAGGCAACCATCAAAATGATCAAAAACAACAGCAACATTTTGTGCAGCCTTTTTCGCCAAGTCCATGTCGGTCTTCCATCTCTCTCTCTCGCTCTAAGCCTGGATCTTTAATCTGATGAATACATGTGGCTGGCGAAGCAACAACAAGAACGACAACTAATCGCAAAGTCAAAGAAGGTCGTGAGGTGAGGCCAGGGGCAGGAAGTGGGGGAAGCAGTCGAGGTGAAGCAATTTCTGCAGAATTATAACAACTTCCGGTACGATGATGAAGTGGAGCGTCCAGAGAGAGAGAGAGGCCAAAGAGAGAGAAGGAAGTCGTCGGATCGATAGAGAGAAACTTCGACAAAACTTCTCTCGATCTATCTCTCCGCACGGAATAAAGACATTAGGCCATCGAGGGCGGTCGATAGATAGATAGATGGATAGAAAGATTGATAGGGATAGATAAACGGCAGAAATTAAAGACGAAATAATCAAATAGACGATAAATCACTAGACGTGTGATAATCAATCAAATCCAAAAAATGGAGAGATTTATCAAAAAATGAAACCAAAAAAAGAAATTTCTTAACAATAAATAATGGTGGAAGAAATTCCAAAGTAGAAGTAATGGAGATATCAAGAGGAATCAAAATCATTACTTACGATTATAATGAAAGAGGACAAGGAATATGTGAGAGGAGTTATTTATACAGGACTGTAATAAATACGAATAAATGGAAACGGGTGGCGGAAAAGAGAGTGAGAAGAGGAGGCGTCGTCAACTGGTTCGAGCGCATCGGACGAAACACTGGACTCTGGGACGGAGAATACAAAGTGTATAATTTATAAAGTTTTGTAAAAACCGGAAAGCGGGATCATCAATCAAAACTGTATGGAACGAGTATTGAAAAAGAGTATGAGAAAAAAAAATTAATTGCAAAAAAACATAAGCTATGAATTGCGCAAAGCATACGAAAGAGAGAGAGAGAGAGAAAGACGTATGCAATGAATTCATAAATAAATAATTCGAATGCAGCCTCAAGATAAATGGCAAATTGAAAAGAAACCCACTCAGACTTGCTGTCCACCTCTCATCAGCAGTATATCTCTCTCCCTCCCGCTGACTTGCAGCTGTCTCCCTCTCTCTGTCTCTCGCTTACCACACAAGTTCAATTAAAATTTCAAGAGAATGCCGCCCAAAATATAGAGGATACAACGATATCGCTGTAATGTCCAGTGTAAGTAAAGGACAGACAGACAGAAAGATATCGCCTCGCACACCTGTTCATCCATGCACAAGGTGTCGAAATGGACCCATGGAAAGAAGGACAGACAGACGGACAGACGATCGAACAGATGGATCGGAGTTTTTAAGTAATTAAGTTTAAGTGGAACACAAAGGAATCCAAGCCGAAGAGAAAGAGAAAGAGAGAGAAATCTACGATATCCGATTTACTATATCATGCAACACAGACAGACAGACGGACAGAAGATGCAGGGGTCGCTATAATTTTTGAGAAGTAATGAAAGGAAAAATAAATAAAGCACCAACAAAGAGAACAATGGGAATGAGATGAAGGAGAAGAGTAAAAATTACAAATCCAACGATGGATGACGGACAGACAGAGGGTTAGACAGACAAATGGATGAGGAACCGAACCAAACCGTACCATACCGAACTGTGAGCAGAGTTTGAGTTTATTTTGATGGATGAACAGGATTATTTAAACCGACAAAAGCCAGACGACGTGCAGCAACGAACGACAGAGGTAGAGAGAGAAGACGGATAGAAAGAGAGGGAGCAACAATAATAAATGCTTCAGGTGGTGCTCACACACACAGTCACAAACACCATGAGGGGGAGAGAGAGGGAACTATTTCGTGACGTGATGTGGAAGCGAAAGGAACCGAAAGGCGAGTGAAAAGACCTCAAGCAAAGAGGAATCGAGGGAGTCGGAAGGAGACGATGGGAAGCAGACAAAAACGCAGAGACGTAGAAGGTGGAAACAGAGACGAGGAGAAGGGGAAGAAGAGGGAAGAAGGAGGAGAAGAAGAGGGAAGAAAAGAAGGCAAAGAAGGAGGACCAAAACTCACTTTGTGAAATAACACGGTACTTCTCCTTGAACTCTACGCACTCAGGGGCCATCATTCAATTGTGAACTCAAGAACAACAAAAACCACTGTCTGTCTGTCCGTCCGTCCGTCCACGACGATGACGACGAGACGCCGTCGGACGATTCAGGGAGCGAAGACCTCGGAGCAAAGTCGCAGAAAAATCAATGCCGTTGCGACGTTGTTTTTGTTGACGACGGTAATGGTTGTGGTGAACTCACCACCATCGAACACCGAGCAAGCAACCAACGAAAGAACGAACGAACTAACGAAGCAACCAAGGTGTACAACAACAATCTGAAATAATACCAAATTCATTCCCCACCGCTCTATCGAGACTTCTTTCGTCCCACCAGAGCATTTCATCGTGGAGAATAATTTAAAGAATTGTGATTATGGTCGTCAAAGTTATGAAACCAAGTGAAGAAGAATTAAAAGAAGGAAAGAACAGGAAGAAAAAAGGGGAAAAAGTTAGTCAAAACAAATTGAGAGAAAAAGGAACGAGTTGAACTAACGAGAGGGGAAAATATCGACAACAAGAAACGGTAAAACAAAACAAAAACGTAATGTTTCTGACCCTCGTGAGGCGAACGATAAATATTTAAAGCCAGACATCGTCTGGATGTCAGTCATCATCGGGCCCAGGGGATGGAGAGAAAGGGGGGAGACGTCGATCTTTGCCATGGCTGTGTCCAAGAAAAACACCGAAGAAGGCAGACAGAATTAAGAGGAACTCAACGAGCATTAAATTTATAACAAAATATAATGCGAATGAAGTTTGAGACTGTCGTCGTCTCTTCAAAAGGAGATGGGAGAGAAAACAACATCAAGAAGAACGTGACTCCGTGCATGCATCATCAAAGCGTGGCTTGGGAAACAACAACAACTACTATACTACTCAAGAGAACCCCATACGAAGCCAAAAGTTGAGTTTAAAGAAAAAAAAAAACACATCCCAAAACTCAAGTGGAAGCAACACAAGGGTACGCGAGGTACGAAGCAGAAACTACCAGCGAACGGATCGTGTGGCAGGCAGACAGACAGACGGACAGACAGATGAACAGGCAGACAAGGACGGACAGGGCGAGTGGACGAGGATGAGGACCAGACTCTGTATGGCTGAAGAAGTTTCGACCTTCCTAGGAGGTAAAGATTAAAGACCTTTGGAAACTGCTTCACAGTCGCATGTGAGGATGGACGGATGTATAGAAGCATGGACTGACAGACCGAGAGACAGACAGAAGGATGAAGAGACGGAAGGAGCGACAGGCGAATGAATGGATGACTGGACTCACGGACAGCAGCTCGATGGACAGACGGACGAAGAGTCGATGGGTTCAATGGATGAAGTTAGTTTCATAGTCGTTGGTGGATGACGACGTTGACGTTGGTGTTGATGCTATTGATGGAGTCGATGGTGGTGAAGGCGTCGATGGTGTTGAAATCGATGGTGGTTCAGGGTATTCGAAGATTAATGCGAAGTGCTTGGGAAAATGAAATGAAATTCGAAACGACAGCGACGGTGACCGAGGATGGTTGGGGATCGTTTTCGGTTCACCGGAGCCTCGCTTCCATCTATGGGATACAACAAACACAAGACTCGAGTGCGGAACTAATATGGGAATTTGTTGAGCGGAACCATCAGCAACAACAGCAACAAAAACAAGAGTCTGAAATGGAACCCCAGACACACCCGAAAAATCCACTGCAAGGTGCCGAGTCCGACCATCCACCGACCGATGTGGACTCCGATCCCGTTCGGATCTGACTCTGAGAGGTCGCTTGAGACGTCGACGAGTCCGCAGGGGGTGTCAAGTGAAGGAGGAGGAGGAGTAAAAACCGAAGAAGAGATTCAATTCAAGGGATGGATTTCATACTCGACTCAAGTGATCTTGTATCAAGTGTACTGTCGATAACGTAGGGGACCATCAACGGCACGAAAGAAACCCGTGGACAATGGGATTAAAGAGACTGAGGAGGCAGAGAAATCGGGATAGAATGAGAGTGAGGTGAAAGAAAGTGCGGTATAGTGGTTAAGGAAAAGTAATATCTGTTAATAAAGCTCGACAAAAACCTTGAACAGATAGCTTTAAGTACCACAACAACAATAACTTCCCGACCCTTAGCGGAGGAGAGAGGAAGGAGGAGGAGAGGCGAAAAAATAAATTTATTAGCTGTCTGCTCCAAAGCCTCAGAGAGCAACGACGAAGGAAATGGCGAAGACGTTGAAAATTAAGGCAGTCATTTAAAATTAAAGCCCGAAGGCAAGAAATCCAACCAGACCAGACCAGGCCAAGTAAATCCGTCCGTCTGTCCTTCTGGGGCTGGGGCCAGACGAATGAAGGCGATTAAACGAGAGTAAAAGAGAGAGGGGGAGTGAGGGAAGGAGAAGCAGTAACGTGATTTTTGACGCAGTCGCTGAAGGCCGTTCAAAGACTTCAGCAGAAGAGCAATTAACATACATACGTATACAGAAAAGTAAAATAATAGTAGTAGTAATAAAATGCGATGACATTTGGCGAAAGAAAGATTTCACAATACTCATGTTCAGTTTTCCACATTTTATCCATTTTATACACTACTATATTTACGAAATATGTTTATTTACGTGCGTCATAAAACATGGTTAGAGGTCATCATCATCATCGTCGTCAGCGTCGTACAGTGTACAGCGAACGGAGTGGAATCAGTTTATTGAACCCCAGGAGGAGACGCCAAGCCTCGAGCCCAAGGCAAACAAACAATTACGAACTCTGGAGAGTAGTGAAAGACGTAAAAACTCACTTTACTACTTGAAATCTCTGACCACGCTCAGACCGAGCGAAAGAGGAGAGAGAGGTTTACTGTGTGTCCATCGGCAGAGTCCACACACTTAGGGTTGGCATCGGAGAACCATTGTTAAGAAATTTATATGAATGGCTGGACGCGGGTTCGATCGAAGCAGTATAAGAGCAGCCGAGGGCCACGAATAGACTGTTTCAGCCGCACAGACGACGGACTCTATTTACGATGGTGTAAAGTTTACAACTACGAGCTACGAGCGGACGAGAGGACGATCGGGTTAAAGTTGAAGAGGTTTCCGAGAAAGGAAGGAAATAAAACCACATTTTATGGTTGAGAAACTTTAGGGCGGCAGAGACCCTAAATCGGTGGATTGTTACCACCGATGAGCTCTGGAGGAAAAATCTCGCCTTTAACGAAGGAACTCAAGGTTTTATGGGGAGTTTAGGTCGTCGAGATGGGGGAAATATGTTCGGAATTGAAACGTTTAAAGTGCCTTTAGTATGGCGATTGTCGGTGGTGAGCTAACAAACACAAGCACACTCGCATACAGACAGTTCAATAAAAGTAAAGGATAATGACCTTGCTTTGTTCTTGTCTATACATAGTTCTATGTATATATAGTCATTGGATGAGACATGCACGAAGAGGAAGACGAACAAGCTTCGCGAGGCCACTTCGTGCGAGACAACAACAAGTACACCCCAAAATGGCAAGACAACAATACAGAAGGAGCAGCAAAACAAAACTCCAGTTGTTTTTGTTGGCCACAACAATGGTAGATGCACGTCTATGTAGTATACGTAAGGACATATGTACAACATGTACAACTCCAAGGCTGGGAGACAACGAGATGTCACTCTCGTTTGGTGGTGAAACCGAGAGGACAGACAGACAGACAGGCATGGAGGAGAATCCAACTGATCCGCGATCCCGACCAGATCACGAGTCAAGAGTCAGAGGAAGGAAAACGCAGAGTTTAAAAATATATACAGCCAGTCATATACAGACATGTACATTGCAAGAGATAGAGAAATAGAGAGAGAGACGGATTTAATGCGAAATATAAATATAAAATCCCATGAGGAGGAAGAGCTCGTTCTTGGAGCCGAGGGTTTCCTCCAGCGTCGGTCACGGACAGACAGAGACAGACAGAGACAGAGAGTCAGAGAGGGGGACAGGAAGAGTGAGAGAGAGCGAGGGGGAGGCAGTGACGGCGCAGGTCGTGTGCAAGGGACAAAAATAACAAGTGACAGCCAGCAGGAGGAAAAGCTCAAAGCGAAACGTCAAATGAACACGAGACGACGATGGGATGAAATTATGAGCATGTAAAACAACACTCACACATAGAAAGGTGGGAGGGGGAGGGGTTTAGTGGGCGGAGGGATAACAGTGAGGAAGAGAAACTCACCACGGTGTCGTGGTGAAGTCGTGGTCGTGCTCATGCGCCGTCGACGGGGTTTTCCCACCGCTCCAAATGCGATGACGTTGCAACATTTTCGAGGAAAATACGCAAAATGGACACGAAGAGAGGGAGAGCGACCAATTTGGGGAGTGTTTTTTATATTAAAAGAGAGAGGGTAGCGAGAGGGAGACACGATAATGAAGTGCTCCGTGATCCGAGTTCACAATTCATTACATTCGAAGAGCCAAACATATGTTTAATCAGCCGGAGGCATCGTCGCTTCCACCAATTTCCACCATTTCACCCCGCCACGCTGCACAGTTAGAGAAATGAACCCTTATCACGGACCAGAGTCCGTTCACTGTTATCGCCACCACCAACACCACTGCACGAGCATGACGAGCATGTGTATGTCTGTGTGTGTGTGTGTGAGAGACGCGTTCAGCTCGTAACTCACACAACATACAGAGGAATTGATGTCAACAGCAGGCTCGCGTGTCCGTCCGCCCTTCTGTCTGTCTGTCTGTCTCTCGTTTGTTCTGGCCTCCGTCCGTCCTCCACGGGTTTCGTTTGCATGGAAACAAGAAACGCACCCGGGTCCGGGCAGGAGGTGGGCGGCCTGCAAAGTGGACTCCAGCTGAGTGGATCCAGGCCTGATGACGACGTAGTTCTCGCTTCGCAAAGGTTTCCTTCCCCGACTCAATTTCCCAACTGGCGCTGGGATAAGGAATATAATTTAAAAAAAGGAAAGTTTCAGGAAATGAATGGGTCGACCTCCTCCCCGAGGCAGTGTGTGAGAGAGAAAGAGAACCAGCGAGAGAGAGGTGGGTTGAAGAAATGCAAAGTGACCCGTGGAGTGAAGTTTCAATTAAAATCTTTTCAAGGGACGATAATGCAACACGCGCCAGCAAAAGTTCACGTGTTCCACCAACACCACAGCAACGAGAGAGAGAGAGAGCAGGAAGACGAAAAGAGAGGATGCACAGCGAGCCCGGAGGAATGGGGCGAGATGGAGGTGAAGGTGGAACGATGAGAAATGGGGTTTCGAGAGCTGCCTGGGGCCGAAGCCAGATTGGAATCCACAATGAGAAAGGGTTTGTGTGAGAGTGGGATGGAAGAGGTCAGAGGGGAAAAGGGAGAGAGAGAGACAGATGTGTCTGTGGAGAGAGCGGATTCAATGAGGGGAACTTTTCAGCACTTGGCTCTGGCTCTGAGGCAGAAACAATGCAGGAAGAGAGAGTGCGAGAAAGGAAGTAAAAGAGAGCGAGGGAAAGTCAGGTAGAGGGAGAAAGAAGGCAGGTAGAGAGGAAGGGAAAAGGGGTGAAGAGCTGCAGGAAGGTCGTCCTCGTCCTCGTCGACGTTGTTGTTGTTGTGGTTATTGCCATCGCCCTCCATGGGACGCAGCCTTAAGTAGAACATGTTCTACCAAAGTCGAAGAATGAGAGAGAACACGAGCTAGGATGGGATTTAAAGGATAATGCGGAGGAAAAGCATGGCAAAGACGAACAGAAATGAAACAGAATGAACAATTTTTCGGAACACGAGGAAACAAAAAAAGAAAAACTGTTTATAAACGTGATGCGAAGGACAGCTGAAAGAGGCGAGAAGGGAAGCTGAGGTTAGGGATGGTGAGAGAGAGGGTAAAGGGACAGAGAGAGAGAGAGAGAGGGCGACCAAAGGAGAGCACGCAGCGAGAGAGAGTGCGAGGTATTGACTTTTCCAAAACCTCGCAACACAACAGCTGATGTTGACGATGACATCGGGCGAACGAACAAACGGACAGACGGACGGACGGACAGACAAACAGAGAAACAGTCAGACGAAAGGACTGCGGTTGGGGATGAGAACGAAAGCGTGTGGCGGCAGTGAAAATGAGACTGGTGGGCAGAGGGGGCGTGGCAGAGCGCGGCCAGAGGAGAGGAGAGAAGGAACCAAAACCGAAAGCATATACCAAGGGAAAAATCGATGCTTCTATGTGTTGAACCCGCCGTCGAACAGACGACCGACCGCCTCCGCCCTCGCAACGAGTGGGCGGCGTCATTTTTTCCGCCTTCAACGAAATTAAAGCTAAACAAGGTCTAAAATGTTGTTGTCTTCTTGTTGGTATTGTTGTTCTCGTTCTCGGTATTTACTGTTGTTGCTGTTGTGGTTTTTCCTTACATTATGTGTAGAAAGACGCGACGCCAACCGACCATCCATCGATATTGTAGATAAAAATAGTCATTTACATAAACGATACTGTTCAATTGTAATTGTTGTAGTTGTGTATTTATAAGAAAGAACATTTCCAGCTGTTTTCGAGGCTGTCGCTAAAAGTCAAGTGCGTCCAATCCAGCGTCAGTCGCCATCAAATGTCGAGGCTAATGTCAATGTATGTCGAAAATCCATACATGGCATGTATGTATGTAACATATACACAAATAAACTTAAAGTAGGTTCGTGATTGAAATAAATGAGAAAGAAGGAAAATACTCACCACTGGTATTGTGGTATTGTTATATCCAAGGTTCTGTAATGGAAAAGATGAAAAAATAATTATTAGTAAAAAGTCTATCGGAGAGATAAGAAATTATGTATATAACAGCTACGTGAGGATATACACAGTAGTCGTGAGGGAATTGTTGGGTTGGGAATTAGGTCACTGAATTTCATTGATAACTGAGCCTCAAATTGAAAGGGAAACACAAAAAAATGAATATTGTTGAAATAAAAATATAAAAGTCAAAACAATAAGATAAAATAAATGTTTTTAAATAATTAAAACAAAAAATAAAAAAATTGACGAAAAAATCAAATAAAAGAATAGAAAAAAAATAATAAATCGAAAACTACAAACTGAAATTGATCTTGAGTAAAGAATGGAATAATCAAAAAACCCATAAGAATTTGATAATTTTCCTCAGAGAGGTAATAAATTTGAGTTTGAAAAATTTCCATGAATTTTATCTCCCTAAAAATTCATTTCAAAGATGTTTCATCATCGAAAATTCTCCTCATTTCCTGATCACGAAAACAAAGTGTCGAACCCAACAAAACTCTTATTAATTCGCCAAAAATTCAAAACAAATGATACGAGAAAGAAAAACAATAGATCGGGAGGGAACGAGAAGTAAACAGAGAGAGAGTACAGTTTTCACAAAAACACAAACCGAAATTCCCGCATAGATAAAGTGACAAGAAAGAAAAATAAAAATATTTCGAAAAAATAAACAAAACACAATAACTAAAATACGAATGTATAAAAACTTGACGAAAACACAATGAAACGTGACCGAAAACGTTATATTAATAAATCAATCGAGACAGCGACAGATAAGAGAGAAAAACAGGGAGAACAGAGGAAAAAACTTGATAAAAATAACAACAAAAAGAACCGACGAAAACTTTCATTCCAAGACGGCGAAATTCAATTAGAAAAAAATTAAAACGACACGAGGCTGAATTTAAAAATAAAATTCATGAAGAAAACACATGAAGTTGAGAAATCATCGATCGTGGAGGGGAAGAGGAAGAGAGCGAGATGGCGATGAAGGGAGCGAGGAGGGAGAATCGTTGACGCATGCGCCAATAAATGTGATCAAAGTCGATCACAAGCGCGGCGAACAAATAAAACAATGGAGTAAAAAATAAATCGAAATCAAAATGGAGACGACGACGACGTCGGATGGAGCGACGGCGTTGCCACAGTTGTGTGCGAAGGGGCGTCCACGATCACCTCAAAATAGGTCGACGAGCAGAGAATTTAAATCTATAAAAAGAGAGCGAGAAGAGGAACTAAAAAGAGAGATGCCAGCCGAGAGAACGGGGGGGAAAAGACGCAATTTGGAAATAATTCGAGGCGTACGCGCGTCACTTGCGAGCGGGAGGCGGAAGAGGGCGGGGGGTGTGGCAGTGATCGAGTGCGAACGAGGGAACTCGTGACAGTCTCCGCATCTTCTGCTGTCTCTGTTTCTCTCCCTGCCCTGTGTCTGTCTGTCCGACTGTCCGTCCGCACGTCAACATGTCGAGCTTTAATGCGGTGAATGTGCGCAAGTTTTTATTCTGATTTTTTCCTGATTGATTTCTTTTCCTCCGAACCGACGTATTTTTAGACCTTTCCTCAGGTGAGCCTCGTTATTTCGTTACTCGACCTGGTTCGCCTTTGTTTGCGGAAGAAGAAGCGAATTTAAGCCGCTTTAAGAGAAATAATTTCCAAAGAAAAGGCAACAAGTGGGTTAATATTCGAGCCCGGCTTGTTTTGCAGGGGTCAAGGGAGCGAGGGCAGCAGGAGAAAGAGAAGAAAACGGAGGAAAGCTCGAGCTTAGTACACGACCTTAACCTCGTATCGAGAAGAAGTCGGCGCTATTTTTCTCCTCTCATATTTAGGAATGCGAACAATTAAAAGCCGAAGTAAACAATAGACGACGAAGCTTCTAGAGGAAAACCCCAGGCCGCTCCGTCGTCCCCGTCGCCTGGCTTTACCAGGTCAATCATATCACCTTGGACTATATTTCATCAGCTCAACTATCGGAGGAAAGAGAGAGAGAGAGAGCATGGTGAGATCGAGCGGATATATAGAAATCATATCGTGTGTGAGTGGTTGTGTATGAAATTCACAATGATTTTTCATAAATGAATGGATGGGTGGACGATGAGGGCGACGGGGGGACGGAGGAGTCGAACAAATTGCTCCAACATGCTCGCAAGAAAGAAAGAAAGAGCGAGAGTTGTTGTGTGAGTTTTTTTCAATATAATGTTGGCAACACAGATTTCGCAGTCGTGGCGATAAGAAAGTACATATATACACACATATGTATCTGCACATAGACATGTGCAAACACAAAGTAAAACAACACGACGTTGTCGTCAGACAAGTGCGTAAAATCGTCGTCATTGGCTGCCTATGACGTCACGCCATTGAGTGGTGAGTGTAGGGCAGAAAAAATATATATCTGATAGAAAATATATAAACAAAGCGAAGAAGGAATAGAACAAAGAGAGAAATGAAAACAAACAAACCAGAATATTCTGAAAGGCTTTTGAGCAGAATTATTGCATAATCAAATGTTCTTCGAGATATAAGCAAATCAGACCAGAACAAACAATAGAACCTGAAGAAATGAAAACAAAATAGAAGAACAGAACCAAGAAGAACGAAATAAAACTAAAAACTAGAAAAGCAAAATAAAAAGCCCAAAATAAAAACTATGATAAACAAGACAATCAATACAACAAAATTCAAAATGGTCCTCATCTAAAAATACTTTACAATCGGCACACGCAGACGATGCGGAGAGGGGAAGTGGAGCGAGACAACAACAGTCGTAAAAAACGAAATTTTAAATGAATTCGGGACACGCGAAGGGAGAACGAGAGGAAAAAATCTATTGTTTTTAATTGATACTCATAGAATTTTGTAAAAAAAGCCAGAGTTGAGTCAAATGGAAGAAATATATGGAATTAAAATTAAATGGGACGAAAAAAGAGCGGAGTAAAATGGTGGAAATTCGAGGGAAAGAGAGAGAGAGGTGGAGGAAGTGACCTAAAAACGCTACAGAAACCCAACCCACTGTTATCGCACAGAAAAGGGGGTCTTTTGAAAAGTGTGGCACCCTCGTGAGAGAAGATAGTAAACCTGTACAGTGTGACCTCGATAAACTCGACGGAAAATGAAATAATAATAACCTGAAATATTTACTGGCCACAATGATAATATTCAATGATAAAGATTTTATAAAAACATCAATAAAAAATTCCCTGAATTAAAAATAAATTTTTAAAAGTCCCTGTAGTATATTCTTTTGTAAAAATACTTAAAAAGACTTGGCCACAATTGTTCGTGGTTTGGTGAAAAAAACAAAACAATAATGAAATTAAGATCCGTGAACAGGTTTACGTGTTTCAACGAAATTTCCATAAACATTATTTCTGTTTTTACATTTCATTAAGATTATTATACATCTATGGGTTATTATCGTTGTTGTTGTTGTTGTCATTGAAGCGCGTGTTGTTATGAAGTTATTTTTGTTGTTGCATTTAGTCATGATTTTTCTTCATCGTCTTTTTCGTACGACGACGACAACGACGATGATTATGTTAATCTCTTGAAAATGGTGAAATTCACTCGATGGCCGGAACGGGCGCGACTTCGAGGAATGGATTCGGTGTTTAATTCGAATGAATTTCGGATCGACTGTTTCATGCACACGCGAAACTCGACTTTTTCCTTTTCTTCTCACAATATTCGTTTATTTTTCGCTCTCAAATTGACGGCAATCGTCTTTTATCTATCCTATCTGAGCCCATATTTTTGGCACTTCCATCTATTTGGCACTTCTGTCGATCTCCCCGAACAACTGCACCTGCACCTCGAGCACGAGAGGGGAGTGCGAGAGAAATTATTGAAAAGTATTTTTGGCAAAAGTTGATCATGTTCTTGATGTTTACACTCGAAGCGGAAGAACACAAATTTAGCAGAACCGAATGTAGGGGCGTGAAGAAGAATAACGGACACACATACGAACAGAAAGACAGACAGACAGACAGACAGAAGGACGGGTGAATAAAATGCATGGAGCCACAAGAGTTGGGGAATTTATGCAGCGAATTGAGGAAATTTACGACGCACCTGTCAAAGTTTGTAATTGATTTATAACAATTCGGCACCAGGGCAGTTCCCGGAAGAGGACGGAACGATGGAGGCGTGGCGGGGAGGGGAGAAGAGGGGCGAGGCAACTCCGGGATAATTTATACCGCAAGACAAACCAACACCAACAATGCGAGCTCCCCAAAGCACACACGAATGAATGCGCACAAGATACAGTGAACAGAAATCATATGCGAAACGATAAATAAAAAGCAGAAAAACTAACAACCAAAACTAACGAAACCAAAAACAAAAACAAAAAGAGAAATATGTTAAAATAAGAGACACATGAAAAGGCGACTGCGATATGGAAACTGGTTTAAATTATGATTTACAACAAGTGTTGCCGCTGCCACGGCTCGAAATTCCTGGCTAAATGAAAGAATGAATGGGGGGGAACCGCGTTGAAAAATTACTGTTGTTGTGGTTAATAATGCTGTGGTTGGTGTCCGACTCGGACGCGGTGTCGACGGTGGTAGTTTTCGAAGCAAACCGCCAACGAACCGTACGAAGAAAAAGTCCATTAGTCAGGCGATTGCAGCCATAACCATGATGGTTTTCGCGTGACCACAAGGCAGATAGATGGGACTTCGGAGAGTTCCATAAACTATCCAGTACTGGGTCTGTGAAGGTAATCCATTTTATAACTCCAATCACTCACGAAGAGTACACCAAGAACTACACGAAGTATTCCCAGTGAGTACTTATTTCATATGAGTGAATTTTGTCACTAACAAAAATAAATACAATCTCACTTTTACCACACTCTCACATGCCTTGCGGTTTATGTGTTTCTTTCGGACATCTGTCCATTGTCCACTGATAGGACGAGGATCGACCGCAGGATCGTTTTGGGTCACTGGTCCCTTGAAGAAACCACAATAATGATATACAGTGATAAAGAAGAACTTTTGACTATAGTTTCAAAGGTTAAACTGAAAGGGTTTTTAAGTCAACTAATGGCAGACTACATGGCACGAAAATAACCCATAATGGTATTAAAATTGAGTAAATAAAAACACTAGAGACGAGTACGGGGATAGGAAGAGTTATTTATAGTCGAAAACTCCACACGTAATCGTAGTGAGCGGATGTGGAAACCCCAAGAACACTTTTGGAATAAATAATAACACAATTATTGGAGTTTGAACAACATAGACTTCGGTGAATCATCCATGGGGAAGCATGTGAGTCAGGGAAAAACATCTACGAAATGTTAAAAGATGGTCTGGATTATTCGCAATGGAATGAAAGTTAATTGCGAATACAACAAATGAAAGCACACAATGAAGTGTAGTGAATGCAAGTCAGTAAAACACACATTTGTATGGGGAGGAAAGGAGAAATACAAAAGAAAAAATGGAAAGTACAACCAGCAGATTCGAAGAGAGCGATAAACATAAAAATGCAAATGAGGCAGGCGCCCCTCAAGCTGCAGCTAAATATATATTTCTGAATTTCCTCTCCCTCTGGTTTCGTTTTAAATAAGCCATGATGAAGCGAAACCATGACCAGCCAACAAAAGTTTGGCAAAATTTTGTCGTTAGTTGGGAATCGAGGAAAACGAAGCGTCGACAAAGCGAAATTAATCGAAATGGTGAGTAATTTTTCGAATTTTAATGAATCGTGCAGGGGAATACGAAGAAATGGGGGGAAAACAGAGACATGTAGACAACACTGTTTCAACTGAATCATACGCCCCTATAATAATTTTTACTCGAACCGTTCCGAAACAGAAATTCTCAGCAGTTATGAAGGCAAATTATTTACAAATGCCACCCGCAGGAAAATTATCAGTGGAAATTAATGATAAACGAGGGGAAAATAGCACTGCAACAACACGAATTCAAGTGCTAACAATAACAACAGCCACAGCAACAACGATAAAGGCCACAACAACAAAAGGCTGCAGATTGCAGATTGTGTTGTTGATGACGACGATGAGTCATGGGATACGTGTCCAACATATGGAAATGCGGATGAGCAGCGGCGATAAGAGAGTGGGAGACGAAATAGAATCACACGATAACATTTCTGATAAAGCCATAGTTGACTATTCCAGATGTTGCTGATGTATACTAGAGATATGGAAATGTCTTCCGATACAGATTAAATATTAAAGTAAAAGACGATCCTTCACATTATTTTGTTTAAACAACTCTGGCAAAACCCAGACTGACTTTCTCTTCCAACCATTCATTAAGTTAATCACTCTCCCTCTCTCTTCTTCTGCCATTTCTCTCTCTCTCTCTCCCTCTCTGAATTTCAATTCTACCCATTTCACTCTCTTTAAAACAACACATAGATTATGGTGATTATTTATTCGTTAAAAATTATAAAAAAATATTTGCCTTTGAAGAAAAAAGAATCGTTTTCTAAAAATTTGTTAAATAATAGCGGAAAAGAGAGAGGGAGAGGTGCGAGAGAGAGAGAGACAGGGTGTCGCTGAGTGTCGTCGTGTCAGTGGAATTAAAAACGAGCAACGAATGAATGGACGAAAGAAACGAAATGGAATGAAATGAATTGGAAGAGAGAAACGAAAAAACTGCGTTTCTTTTCCCAACAACACCACGTAGTATAGTATCTCGCCTTGGATGGAGCGAAGAAGGTACGAAAACGCAGCAACAAGAAGAAATAAGCGTATTATTACGTCGTATTTTCTACAAAATGGAAGATGTTCGAAATCGTTTAAACTATTTGTTAACGTCGACAGGCAGCAGACAGAAAAAAAAAATAGTTGGAGCAAAATAAAGGAGGAGTTGAGGAAGAGGAGTAGAAAGTCCAGTTTGAAGGACGTTCCTGTCTGGGATAGGAACTTGACTGACAGACAGACAGACAAACAGATAGCCAGAGAGCAGGATAGTGAGAGACTGACAACTGACAGACACATGAGACGAGCAGCAGGAATGGGAGTTCGGAAAATTTCATTTGAGAGGACTGGGATTTTCTGCCAAAGAGCACTTTTTTTATTTCAACTCACATTTTTACGATTCGTGGATTTCGAGCAGAACGCGTATCCTTTATTCCTTTTGGGCGTAACCACAGGGGCTTTTGCAATTAGATTATTTCTTATTTTTTCGTAAGAAATCTCTTGGCAATCACAGTTTTGTTCGTATTTTTGTTTATATGTTTTTCCTATAAGTTATTTTTTTTTTTCAGTTTCAACAAATTCACAGTTGATTTTCAGTTATGTCCTTTGTCAACGATCAGAAGATTTTGTTCAGATTTTGTGGTATTGCGATGTTTTTCAAACTGGCAAATGTTAAATTTTTATTGAAATAAATTGCACTGAGTTTCGCGTGTTTTTCCCGATTGGGCAAAGTTAAAGGATGGTCAAATAAAATATATATGTATATCACAAGGCTGGCTGTTGTTCACAACGCGCACAAACACACACACGGCTGTCGTACGAACAAATGAACGAATCGAATGAACTTTCTTTTAGGCTCAGGTTCAGGGTTCACTCGAGTTTGATATCAAACGTAATAATTTTTTATTTTTGGAAAATTTGTTTTGTTCCACAAAATTATTGATATTTCCACACAATCCAACAGAAAAAAATCAAACTTCAAATTTTCGTTCCTCCTCAAGTACAAGGAATTTGGTTTTTCGTCTTCTGTTTTCTTTTTGTAAATTATATTTTTTAATATTTGATTTTTGTATTTTTTGCTTTCCTTTCAGGAGAGATAATTGTGATTTGTACGTAGAGCGAAAGAGAAA
Organism: Coelopa frigida; assembly: GCA_017309665.1. Taxonomy (NCBI): domain Eukaryota; kingdom Metazoa; phylum Arthropoda; class Insecta; order Diptera; family Coelopidae; genus Coelopa; species Coelopa frigida. The sequence continues at coordinate 1,290,819 of CM029561.1, forward strand.
GAGAGAGAACAATGAAAAATCACCCAAAGTAGAAAATTCAACGTGGATTTGATCCTCCAATATATGTGAAGTCTCCAAGCACTCGTTTTCGACTAAAATTGAAAAATCATTTGAAAAGTTTGCCAGCGCCAGGCAGTTCATAAAAATTCAACAAAACTGGGAAGAAACTCAGATACGTACGACTAACACTCTCTCACACAGAACCGCATACATGCGCGCCCATCTGCGGCGAACACCAACAACGTTGTGTACACACACAGATACTAAGTGGAAGAGATAACAATGGAATCAACGAGGGTAAAAGAGACGGCAGAAAGAAACTCACCACGAAGCTGTGAAACAACAATACCAAGGCGAGGAGGGGAACGTGGTGAGAAACTCTTTTGAAATGTCATCATGCAGAGGAAGTGCTCGAAGCAAAAAGAGATCAACAAAAGAGTCGTCGCGACGGCGAGCGAGAGGGCGAGAGGGAGGGAGGGCGGTTGAGAGAGCGAGTGAGTCAATAGCGACGCATGGTGGACGAGGAGGATGCAGGGCGCGGTGGGCATCAAAGGCAAACAACTTTTGGGACAAGGTAACGACGTCGGACGGACGGACGGACGGCGAGCGATTGTGGTGAAATGCGGCCGCCTAACAGAGCGTTGGAGAGAGAGAGGGACGATAAGAGAGCGTGATTAACAGTCGGGCGGAGATAAAATTTAAGTGCTCTCGTGTCGGGCCCGAGTGGGTCGAGGGACAAGGGCGTGGTGGGTAGCGCGAGCGATGGAGGTGGGAGGGGGAAAAGTGGTGAGATGTTAGTGCGATGGAAATAATAGCGTGAACAAAGTGCAGAATTAAAGACTCCAACACAGGCCCACAGCACGCATACACCGAGACCGAGGCGACGTCTCCACCAACACCAGGGCGAGCAGCATGAAGAAGCAGTTTTCAACGCGGTGGTGGGTTCGCAGCTCACCACGGACGACTCACACCACATGACTGTCATTCATCAAGCGAGAGAGAGGCACAGCTAGAAGAGAAAATAATGCTCTGAAGAGGAGGTGGGGGCCGGAAAGAGACCAGATCCGAGACCAGGGCAGGCCAGGCTGGCAGCCATGTTGGTGAGGCTGCTATTTGTGTCAACATCGATGCGATACGATACGCCTCAAGTGCGATTAAACATGTTATTTCGATGACTACTTGAAGCCCCAGCAAGCGAGCGAGCAAACAGCAACCCACCTCACACACACACACACACATCCACATAAGATCACTCACACTAGCCACCGACCAGCAGAGTTGCCATTCGACACGGACTCGAACGACGAAGAAATACGTAGTAAAATTATGAGACGTCCAAAGTCGAAGTCGATGGATGGAATTAGAAAATGTTGTGAAATAACAGTTTGCAAGAAAGAGAGCGAGACCAGCGTGGCAGAGCGAGAAAGGGAGATGGCCGAGGGGAGAAATCGTATCGTGGTGGAGAGCAGAAATATACCTCTGCAACGTGTGGTGAGTTGAAGCGCCAACTACTACTGCACTGCAGTGTTTTTCTACTACGTATTTCACTCGAATCGCATGAGACGCAAAAGCAACGAGACGACGACGTCGTTTCGTATCGAGCGAGGAGCGGAAGGAACAGCGAGAAAAAGATTTCGATAAAAAAAAGGTACTGGGTTTGATTGGTTGTTGGTGAATCGAATCGAATTCTGAAAATGATACAATCTACAATTCTACGAATATTCTCACATAGTACAGTGAGTAGTCGCCAGCACTTCTCTTGGTCGTCATCGTCGTTTTCTTCTCTTGCGGCCTCTTCGGGTTCTTTTTGTGTCAACCTTTTTGTGAGCCGAAGAAAGAAAGACAGAGAGATTGAGAGTGTGGGGAAGAATGAGCAGCATTTAATTGCGCTTTACTTTGTATATTTTCGAAATAAATTATCCGTCTTATCGTGTATCTCGCCGCTTCCCCTTCGCTCTCTCGCGTCCACACACGACGAGCGGAGCGAAGAGAGGCGAGAACACTATATGGATATACAATTAGCAAGTTTCTAGCCATGTACAGCAATTACCACCCAGGGTTCGGCCGCCAGCTGTTGGCTCGGAGGACACCAACGACCGACCCCAGTGAGGAATGGGAGGGAACGAACGAGAACCAACGACCTCATCGAGAGGAGTCGGAGGCAATCAACGGCCTCGTGGCCGAGGCCTCCGATCGTGTATCGCAGGCGATGCGGGCACCCGAAATGGAAACGATGTTCAGAAGAAACAGTTAGTGTCCCAAGGGATCGATCGATACACGAAAATAGAGATGTTCCAATGGTCCAATGGACGAGAGTCGCTTGCTTTAGCCTCCGGACAGCCAGAGCAACATTCTTTCCTCGCGTGAATCGCTTCGGACGCGACTCTTTTAACGCGTATTTAAGCTGTCGGCATAAACAGAATATCAATCATCTTTCAAAAGTCATAAATCGACGACCGACGACGGCGACGACGATCTCGACGAATCTCTAGAAGGAAGCGTCCAATCGCGTTCGCAAATTTTTCATCGTTGCTCTCTCTCGTCTCAAGTTAATGAACTTTTAATTATGAAATGAGAGAGACGGACGGACGGACGAATTAACGACTGGAGGACAAACAGACTGACAGACAGACAGATAGAGGGACAGACAGAGAGGCAGGTCGAGAGACAGACACATCCAAGGTTGTTTCTCTCGAGTCAATAGCTGCTATTTTGTGAGACAGATCGTGATCGAGACACGAATACTGTTCCGCAAAAGTATTCATTTCCTGCTTCGGTGTGGCAACGACAAGTAGACGGACAGACAGACGGACGGACGGACGGACAGACAGAAGCATCATTTAAATTCACTTGGCAAGCAACATGTTTATATATTACAAAGTCTTGACACAAAAGAACAGAAGAAATAAAACAAAGTGATCGCAAGTATCTTGAGGTGAGAGGCAGAGGCAGGAAGGCGGACGAGGGGGAAGGCAATCAGTGAAAAAATTGTTGCATAAATTGCTGCGGGGACGGACAGAAACAAAGAGAGTGGAGGAGAGAGAAAATAGGAAAAACAATACAGCTGCACTTGTCACCAGCAGAGCAAGGAGAGGCAGCAGATAGAAAAGAAGATCAGAGAAAACCGACGAAAATATGCTAGAAAAATAATAATAAGAAAGACGAAACTTAGAAGTGGAAAACAACAACAATAGCAATCACGACGACTACCAAAAATAAAGAACTAAAACGGAGACGAAGAAAAAACCTTAGGAGGTTATTGTTGTTGAGAAATGGGGTTGTACAGAGGTGAACCCCACGGAGCGAGACGAAACCAACAAAGAGTGAAATTCCCCACAGCGGAATACGAAGCACGACGATTACAAAATAAACAAAAACAAGTCAATTGACGAGAACTCACCACGAAGCTGCAGAATTAGGGGAAATTTCAGAGACCGAGGGAAGGAAACAAACACAAACACTGGGCGGATGGACAGCCAGCCTGATAGGGAGACAGAACGACAGACAGACGGACAGACAGTTTGAAAAGAGAACGAAAGATACACGCGAGGCATAATAATAATAAACATTGTGGTGGGCAGCAGGATAAATTGGGGCTACCACAATGAGAGAGGTGGCAGTGTGGTGAGTTTGGCGACTTTCCCCACCGCACGATGATGAAACGAAACAAATAAAAACACGAAAATAAGAGACGAAGGAGAAAACAACAACGAGGCGAGATAGAAGGAGAGCCAGATAGATAGACAGACAGATATCAAAGTGCTTCAGACGAAACTATAACAAATACACAATAAATAATGTTTTGTTTTGTATTTTTGTGTTGTTGTAGTCGTTTTTAGTTATTATTTTTTTGTTATTCCATGGAAGAAATACATTCATTCCCCAAAAATATATCAAAATGAGAGATAGCGGGGGAAAATAAACAAATTAATGCGAAAGCGAAGACTGGGGAACTGGTTTTACTCAGGGGATCGGATCGGATCGACACGGTGTATACAGAAGGAGAGGAGACGAATATGTATGTATGTATGCATATGCACGCCGAGATAGATAGATAGACAGATAGATATATAGGTTTATAACATTTGTATGTACATAGGTGTGTAGTAGGAAGAGATGTGGCAAATATCAAAACAATAATAAAACAATAAATATACGCATTTTATAACGACAGACATTTGTATCGATAGACATGGCGAGACAAGGAGGGAAAAAGAGAGAGAGAGAGAGATAAATGTGGACAAACAGAAAGACATATATTCCGACTGACAGATAGATACATGGATCGAGAGACAGACAGACAAACAGAAGCGTGCGAGTGAACGGATCTCATTAAAATATACGGGTGTGGACAAAGTCAGTATTGTTGTTGTTTTTATTATTGTTGTTATTGTTGTTGTTGTATTGCAGACAGACGACCACGACGGCGACGTCGAGACGCAGACGAAGTCTCTGACTAAAAGGAATGCAAAACGAAACCAGACGGAATAAACTGAGGAGAAAGAAAACGGGAAGAATAACAAAGTGGAATGAAGCGAATAGGAATTGCATTAAAATACACAAAGAGCGCTTGTGTAGATGTGGGAATGTACAGATGTCTGTGAGCGAGAGAGAATGTGTGTGTGTGTGTGTGGTAGATATGCGTGCTTCCAACAGGGTAGGAGAGAAATACTGTATCCATGGGATTGTGGTGTTTATTGACATTACATCGTTTTGTTTACAGTGCATCCCAAAGTGCGCGGCGGACGAAACCCTGACCGAAGGAAGGGTTCCGTCAATAACTCGCTCAATCAAGAGATTTCCAAACTGTGATCTCATTGACAAAACGAAGGAAAAAATTGAATATTGAAGTGAAACTTACCAAAACATAAAATATTTGAAATCGGAATAACTTCAAGTAATGCAAAATTCTAAAATATAAACGCTGAAATTAAAGAAAATGAGGAAAATTATAAATCAATAACAGAAAAAATATAGTAAAAATATTAAATTATACTACAAAAATAATATTCGAAAAAAAAAATAATAAAATTAAAAAATACTAAACATAAAAAAATTAAGTTTTCAAATGAAGTTTCATCATTTTGGGTGGCTTCTACGGTATATTGCGGTTTGTTGGTTTCGCTTGTTTTGATCGGCACACACCACCACCACCATCGGCTGGCACCATTCGCCAGGTCCACCTCTCGCCGCTTTCCTGATAACAACAACTACAACAGGAACAGGAACAATAGCGAAAGGTGGATGGACGACGACGACGAGAGGGTGAGGCCGAAGAGGACGAGGACGAGGATGGCGATGATGATGATGATGACGGTGCAGCAGCAGCAGCAGATGATCCCATCACGCGTTCGTTGTCGTTTTACCTGAGGTGAACCACGGGCAACGCCAGCAAAACAGAGATAAAAGACGAAAACGTTGTAGAGAGAGAGAGAGAGAGAGAGAAGGAGAGAGAAGGAAAACAAAACAACGCAAAATAAAATACAAGTAAAACAACAAAAACTAAACAACGAGGCAGAGGAAGCAGCGGCAGCAGAAACGAGAGAAATGTTGCACTTTGATGTTGTTTACGGAGCGACGAGACGCAGCGCACAGATGGACGGATGGTTGGATGGATGGATTGATGGCTGGCCGGACACATGGACGGACAGACGCTTGAACATAAAAACGGACGACTGGACAAGCGGGCGACTGGACAAGCGGGCGACTGGTCAAACGGACGGACGGATGGACGGACGGGCAGACGCACGGACAGCGACAACGACACCGACTACAACGGCGTCGAATCAACAATTGACGGACGGATGAAAGGACAACTGGATGGGATGGGACGAGGTGAAAAGGCCCGACATAAGGTGGATGGATCGAAGTCCAGAGTTCAGAGGAAGGAAAGAGAATGAGAACGAGGACGAGGAGCGGAACAAGAGGATCCTGACGAGTGCAGAACACGAAAGCGAAATCACCAAATAAGGCGCAAGGAGGTGGGGAGAACCAACGAACCAAGGACAGACAAAAACATGGATATACAGACGGACGGACAGACAGACAGACAGACAGACAGACAGGCAATCGGATGGACCGACCATACAAGGAGCAGGAGAATGACATGGGAAGGTGTTCAAAGTCGAGAAATCGCCGTGAGACAAAGAACTCAACGATGGTGAGAGGAGAGATGAGGCAGCAATCAAAGGGTTTCAACAAAGAGTTATATTTCCCAGAAGAAATTTATCCTCCTGGCGGAGCAGACAATAGATTTCCCCGATAGATAGATAGATATATGGTGGATACACAAACGAAAGGTGTTGAAGGTGGTTCGATGTTCTGGAAACAACAATAGTTGCAACAATGAAAGGACTATCAGAGGAATAGGAAGTCAGGTGTGCACATTTTCCCTCCCTTTCTATCACACTCTGTATCTGTCTCTTTTCACCTTGAGCCCTCATGTGAAAAACGTGGTGAAAACAGAGCACGATGGAGAGCCTGAGTGTGAACCACGAGAGGAATAGGGAGAGACAGAGAGAGAACGAATACTATGTGCTTGATATAGAGGTTTCCTTGGTTTCTCCACACGCACACACAGACCGAGGAGGAGTCGAGTTTCATGCGATTGGAAAATAAGAAGAGGGAACTAATGCAATTTATGATAAGGATTAGTCGTCGTCGTCATCCTTTGCCAGGCTTCACTGCAGGCAGGGTTCTCTGCACAGCCCGAACCTCGCCATCGACGACGCAGCGAACATCGTGTAATTTGCTGAGTAACTGCGTAGAATACGAAGGGGAGATGAACTGAAAACAGCACAGCAATTTCCCTCAATGGAATGCTAATTGTCACGGTGTCGGGAGAGGCGAAGCCAGGAATTATTAAATGATCATCGTAGGAATGCAGCTAATGATAGACCGAGATATAGATCTCAGCTCAACGATAGAAATATTCTCTTAATAAACCCGAGATGTTCATGATTTCTAAATAAGCTCAATATTTCTGTTTTTTACCACTGACCTGAAACCCCAGTTACGACTCTTGGAATCCTCCACAATCCCCAAGGTTTATACCAGGTAATGCTAATCGCCCAACTGATTAGATATTTCGAAATCAATCGAAGCACATAAATAAACAGAGTTTTCATCTAACAAACGGAAACGAATAAACGATCGATGATTATCAACTGAGATAAGGTGCTGTATATAAGCAGCTAAAAGCTTTGGATGACCCAGCAAAAACCAAGTAAAAGAACAAAGAACAGAGAGAGAGAGAGCGAAAGAGAGATGAAAGGAATATGCATTTCTTTGAGAGTCAATCGTTCACTCGGAAAATGAAGAAATGCAATTAATCAAGCGACGCCAAGAGACTAAAAACGACAGGAAGAGAAAATTACTTCGTCTTTCTTTCTCTCTCGATCTCTGTCTATCTATTCGTCTATCCATCCGTGCGTCTATCTCAAGGAAATCAACTACATCATCATCATTATCATTATCAACATCACCAATGAGAGCAATAGGAACAAAAGCAACAAAAGCTTCATGCGAATTGTGAGTTTTCCACGAAGAGCGAGTGAGAAGGAAAGATGAAAAGCAACAAGCCAGAACGATAAATAAAAGAAAGAAAGAAAGTCTTAAAAGGAAGAAAATTGCAACGCATTTAAAGAACAAAGGGCAATGAAAGATATGATAATGAAGAGAGAACGAGAGAGAGGCGGAGTGAAGAAAATACAAAGACGCAAAAAATGAAAATTAAAGAACAGACTTTGTCAATGAAAACGCAATAAAGAACGAGGAGTCGAGTGGGAGAAGAAAAAACACACACCTCGACTCTCCTTCTCTTTCTCCCATTCGCATAATTTTCTTCTCTTTCTGCCACAGCCGGGAGTGAGAGAGAAGGCTGTGAACTCTGTGGGTCGCTGGCCCTAAAGAAATAACATCATCATCGACGAACACGCGTCAGGAGAACTCGACGAGGGGAGAGAGTGAGAGAAAGAGACAGAACGAAGGACAGAGTTGGGGCAGAATTCAGGGAAGGATGGAGGATACATCGAGAAAGGTCTTCAAGACGAAAAACCGCAGAACAAAGGCATGAGAAGTGCAGAACAAGAAATTTAACAATTACAATAAATGAATGAAGTTATTTTCGGTAAAGAGAAAGTAATGAAGAAGAACGAATTATGAAACAATTTAATTCAAATTCTTGCTCGCAGTTGGACAAATGTTCCAACTATTCAAAATAAATCATAATTGTGATATATTCCGGTTATGAAGGGTTTTGAAAAACATGCTCATATTACAAAGACGATTAGCCAGCAGGGAGCAACCCTTTAATGCCGCATTCTATCCCTGCTGACTTCGTAAATATCCACATATCCTGTTGTAATGAACATGCTTTCAAGGTACATATGTATGGACAGCTACCCACCCGTCCTCTCCTTCGACCCCTTCTGACCGCCCTGGGCACTCTTTTCATACTGCGTTGCCATTCTCTACGCATCGACAACACTCGTGGATGCGTAATTTTCACTTGGTACAACCAGTCGTTCCGTAACACATCGTCCATCCGTCCGTCCTCCTATATATCTGTGAATCTGTCTATCTGTTGTCGTTGTCGATATCTTCCACCACGTTCACCGGGATCCATGATGATGCTCTCGGGCTGTGGCTGGCTTTAATCATCATTTGCCTCGCTTTCCATTTCATTTGCGACGTTCGTTTGCTTCGCACATGCAGTTCGAGTTCGACACCACAGCTGTCTGTCCATCCGTTCGTCTGTCTGTCTGTCTTGCCCTGGTCTATTCGTGGTCCATGAAACTGTCCCCATCGGTGGGTTGTTGTCGTCGTCACCGTTGTTGTTGTTGTTGTTGTAGACGATGTCGTCGTCATCATCATCGTTGTAGTCGCTCGTGTTTGTTGTTCGTGCATTTTGTTTACATGACTTTTTATTAATATTTTGGTTTTTCAGAAACAGCTACAACAGCAACGACAACAACAACAACAATTACAAAATGCACCATTAGATGTTGTTGTTGTTGTTGGCTCTGATTGATATGCGCATATTGTCGTCTCTCCCACCCCTCGCAGTTGTTGTCATGTTGTTGATGTTGTTGCCATTTGTTGTCGTAGATGATGCCGATCTGATACTGCATGCAGCATCTTCTCTCCTACTCTCACTCACTCTCTGTCTTTGTCTTCCTCGTGGATTTAATCCGAAATGGCATGTTATGATAATTGACGTACATTTTCATGCATGCAGGCGGTGAAACGAATACATAATGAAATATGAATGAACGAGAAAAGGACGATAGGAAGGAGAAGAAATATATCCACCTCCTCTGATGTGGATTTGATCGCCTGCAAGAGACTGCAATCGAGGAACAGCCCAAAGAAGAGACGATTTGATAAAAAGAGAGGAAAGGGAGAGAGAGAGAGAGAGTGAAATCTGGTAAACAAAGTGATTAGCAGTAGATTCAATAGGTAGGAGACAAAAGGTAGAAAACAAAAGGTATTGTTCTTGCCTGAAATGATTCAATCATCATTACTTAATGCCAATAATGAGAATGCAACTGCGACCGACCACAAGTTTGCAAATGATTTCGAAAATATTGACGACTGAACAATAATCGGCGAGAGATATCGAATGTGCTAGAGAATCATTAGCGAAATGTGCGACGAGATTATGAAGTTCACTCGTTATCATCAGCGAGCAATGCGCGTGGTCGCAATGCAACACTTACTACCAGCATTAGTAGTGGTAGTTAATGGAACTCGCAGTAGTAGTGATAGCAAACAGATAGAGTACACGAGTCGCAGTTGGCCTGAAAGGCACAAGTCAACAGAACACGATCCGATTCGCTTCGAAATGAAGATTGATAATGATTTATGTCATCAGAGGAGTGTGAACACAATATGCAAAATAATGGGGTAAAAAATCAATAGCTATAGGGGAAATCATCCCAAGGTGGCTTCTAATCGCAGGGGAAACGGAGTTTATATGGAGTCAATCGATGATAACCGACTCGGAGTCATTATCAGAGCTTCGTATAAATTACGACGATGTCACAGTGTGGGATTAACCAACCGATGAGCTCAACGGGAAGAAAGAAAATGCAAAGACAAAGGAAGCCCACAAAAAATAAAGAAAAAACTGAAAAAGTCTCCTACGTAGAATGAAATGTAACGCAATACGTTCACGACTAAATGCGTAGAGAGGCAAAAGTTCAGCGCAAACAAAAGAAACAAAACAAAAAGAACGCAGAAGAACGAACCCAAGGAAATAAGAAGCGATAGTATCAGGATCTCAAGAAACCAATCACTTCCCAAATTAAATCTCAGGTTCTTGCCGGCATTTAGCTAAAGGCTAAATGCAATTAAACGGAATATTAATGACAAAACGGCGGCAATGACGTCTAGAACGAATAATTAATAAACGTGTCGACGACTCATTTGAGTTTTTAGAATTTAGAAATACATTAAAACTAAATAAATTTCCAACACGAGTCACGACCATAAAAATGCATAGAATGCATTGAATAAAGTGGATGGAAACAAAAGAGAGAAGAACAAATATTGTTGACATTTTCGAAAACGTACTGAAATATCTTTCGCCACTCGGTTGGCTCCACCCAGTGGAAGACATGACGTTTATTGTAGATCGTCCTCTCCAAGACACGACCGCCCACGTCAGTTGCCCCCGGCGGCATCCGTTGGCGAAGCGTGTCTTTCGGGCCAACGTGCGGTTTAATCGGGGTCCCATCGCTGACAATGACTAGTGGTTGCCGTAGCGGGGTCAACGTGCACGAGTGTGTGTCTGCGTGCTCGATTCAATTTTCGCAATTATTGTCGCCAACACGTCGTCGTGCGCTTCAACAAGGCTGGGTCAGGGACAGGTGGGAGTGAGCCTCGCCCTCGACCTCTCTCCCTTCGTCTGTCTGTCCGTCTGTCCTTCTGTCTGTCTGTCTGTTTGTGTGTTTAGGGGTGTCAGCGACATTCGTGTTGACACACGACCAAATGGCGGGTGGAAACAAACGTGTCGCCGACACTCGGTGGTGCCATTGACCCATTTCGAGGTGTTGTCGATCGAAGGCTTAGCGAGGATTTTTCAAACGAAGTGAAATGGTATGAAAAGCAAAAGTTCCCTTTCGACTCTTAGTCCACTGAAAAGGTCATCACAACTGGCCATTGGAAATTCAAATTAAAACGGAAATAGTGATCCACCGAAATCCATTCTCGCGTTCAACAATTGGCGATGACATGTGCTGGGATCGTTTGGAAACCAGAAGTGAGTTTGCCATTTGGCGAATTTCAAAATGAACTCCGCGCAAAACAATAAGGAAATCTAATTGCGAGCAAACAACGAATCAGAAACAAGTTCTCAACAACATTCGCGACGAAACATAAAAAAGTTTTAATAATTTTAAGCGATTTCCCTGCTCACCGACCACCGTCCGTCCGTCTGTCTGTCCGTCTGTCCGCCGTCGTTCCAACTGGTCTGCCTGCTGTTTGTGAAACTGATCAAAAACGAAATAAACGACCTTCAACTGGAGTTGGCGCGACGTCGATCAGAATCGCGAAAATAAACGTGCAAACAAACGATATTCGGTGGATGTTGGAGAAATACAATTAAAAGTTGTATGGGGAGAACAAAAAAAAAAGATTGCTGCGTATTTTCATTTCAACAAACAATGGAATTCTACGAAAATATGTTTTGAAACGAGAGCACACAGACAGCCAGACCGAGACCGCGACCGCGACAGAGATGGGGCTGGGGAGGCGTATTTAAGGAAAAGGCGTTAATATGGAGTCAATGTATTCCATATGATTATTTATTTAAACAGGTGATCGACCTTTGGTGCTCCCCCAGCAAGCTCTCTGTAATTGCGTTTGCTTCTCTTTCATATTTAATTTCTGCTCTCACACGAACAAAACACCACGAAAAAACGCTGATAAATATATACATGGGCTTAATCTACGCTGGGAATAAATACATATCAATATATTGCGTAGGATGGAGGTAGATATGTGCCAAGTAATGGTGTACAATCAATAAGCAATTCCGCGTGACCTCAACCTCGGCGACCACAGCGAGACATCGTCATCAACCGAAACAACAATTCAACTTTGTCTTCATCGACATCATCATCGATCACCACTCGTCGACTATATACATATTGCTATCTATATATTAAGATATCATTGCTCATGTGTGTGCGTGTATATATTTCTATCTTCTTTTTTTCTTCTTTTGTTTTTAATATGACAACCTTGAATTTCAATTGTTTTTGTAGATTGTAGACGACTTATCGTCGAGTTGAATTAACAAGTTCACTTTTTATGCTTCAATTTCGACAGCTTTTTTATGCGCCGCTGTATGAATATAAACAAGTGAGAGAGAGAGTACTTCTGCGGTCCGAGCGAAGCTCTTCGACACCCTACGTCACGCTTTAGAGAAACCTGTAATTGTCGCCGTAGGTGGGCGTCGGGTGTCACAGATTCGAACACGATTTTGCCCAAAATCATTTACAAATCTGTTCATAAAGAGAATGCATGGGTATGAGATGATTGAAAGTACATTGCATAATACGAATTAATTAAAAAACACAAAAATCTTAATATAATCAATTAATCGTACGAAGTTAACTTTACAGTAAAATATAATCCGAGTGTTGTTATTGGAATATGAGGAATCAAGAGGTTGATTTTACCCTCTGGCTAAAGGATCAATTGTAAACTTTGATTAGCATTATAGGGAAACGGAGAGAAAGACAGTGAACAATGAGAAATTGTAAAATTCGATTCTCATTCTAATCAAAACGAAGACTGAGAAAGTGAAATTACATACGAAATTAAGAAAATGCATTTCGAAATTATTCCAAAAGGAAATGTCTCATTTTATCATAGGGAGCTAATCGACCGATATAAGGGATAATAAATGTAAAACTAATTATGAAGATTAGTAACAGTAGTAAGTCCAACCCAATAAGAAGGTTCGGAATTAGAGTTCGAAGAGTCGCTGGTGCAAATTCTTGTGGAAACCTGTCGACTTACCATGAAAGCAAACGATATTTGATAAATTCAAATGTGCATTGAGGGCACAATTTAGTCCTATTTTATCTGAAACGAACAGAAATGAGTTAATGAAGCACAAGATTCCAGGAGTAAAATTAGAAACTTACCATGAAACAATGTTTTAAAAACCTTGAAATCTCCGCCCTTTCGGAATAGGTACCGGAGGATAGTGTGAAGTTATTCCTGAAAAATAGAGAGAGAGAGAGGAATTTGTTAAAAGCATTAGGGAATTTGTAGGAAACAATTTCTCCACCCTGGACAGCTGTTTTCCCAAACCCTTGGCACACCTATTCAGGAGAACTCCTTGGGGATAGCGAGAGCTGCAGGAGATTCTCCTCTAAGGCCTCCGTCGATTGCTGTGGCTCGAAATGGTCGGAGCCAACGGCGGGTTCGTGCAACTATTTACAGCAACAATTACAACATTCGACGAAGTGCAATGCACAAAAAGCTGCGAATAAAAATGGTAAACAGCAGAAAATGGCGGACGCCGTCGTGAACAGAACAGCTGGGGCGAGGGGAGAAGGAGAAGGAGGGAGAGCTGAGGCGAGAAGAGTTGATCGGTGGCTGCTGCACCAACAATTAAAGGCAACAACAAACAAACAGACGACGGCGAACGAACAGCACTGAAATCAAAGTCAGCGCGACAACAGAATCTGAATCGAAATCAAAAACGGAATCAGATCAGGGTCCGCCCCAGTCCCAATGACAGCGCAGCGACTGCGCTGCTGGCAAAACATTGCAAGTGCAGGCAGCGAGACAGACAGACGGACGGACGGACAGACAGCGCCGAGCACATTCCCATAAAATGAGACCCCTCGGTGATGGTGGTATTGTTGTTGTTGCTGTTGTTGTGTGGATAGTGCTGGTGGTGGAAGTCGTCGCCACCCGTCGACGGTGCGTCCTGCGGTCTCTCGCAGGCAGCGACGTCAGGGTGGATGAAGCAGGAGTGCAAACGTCGCCGTCGTCGTCATCGAGCCGAATTGAGGCGATTTCAACATTTTGAGCACTGACTGCACTGCATTGAACAGCAGCAACTGCGACGCAGGCAGCACGAATATCCAATGGCAGAGACAGAAGCAGCACCACCACCAACAACAACAACATAAATATTTCGTCAGCGAAGTGGAAACCTTATTTTTTTTTATATAATTTCACTGCACTTTGAGGGCGAGCGAGGAGTTTTGCACCGATTTTCCATCACATACTTACACAATTTCAATATTTGGTCTTTTGCAGAATTGCCTCGAATATTTCTTGCAATTTTCCAATTGAAATTGAATTTTTAAAACATTCGAAAAGATTTTTAACACAGCGCAACAAATTCACCACCACTCACTCACTTTTCCCACGAGAAGCGATAATAATTTTGATGGTTGAACCTATCTATCTCTCTCACTCCATCGCGAAGTATAGTAGAAGCAGGGAAGGTTCGAGAAATGAAGTTCTTCTTCTTCTTTTTTCGGGTTTTCTTCAATTACCGTATTTTTTACCGTATTACGATATCATTTATCGTTTCGATTGCAAACGATGACGGCACAGTAATCGAAATGAAGGAACGGAGTCAACTGACAGTCGACAGTGGATCAAATGAGTAAATGTTGCTGTAGAATATTTAATTTCTGGGATGGATTTATAAAAAAATATTTTAGAAAATTAAGCAAATATTTTTTTTGACTTCTTAAACATACAGAATATAACTATAACAAAAATTATTTTTGTCTTAATGTTGCTGACAATCTTGGAATGTTATGGAATTTATCGTAAATATTTAGTTGATTAATAAATAATCAGTAGAAATAAATCATATGATATCAAGATTTTCCATGCCCTGACGCAATCTACTACATTTTCCCGTCAGTTGTGAATCAAAATTTTCTGTGTTTCGTCTAAATTTTTTCATATGTTTCTTAATCCCGTTTACCACGGATTTTCGGTCCATTTCGGCGGCAATTTGAGTAGACTACACTGACAAACAGTTAAATTCAGGAAAATTGCAAAAAATTATAACAGAAACAAGCAACAAAAACAGTTGCAAGCGGTTTGAGTTGAAACCAGGAGCAAAAACCGCGCACACACACTCCGAAGAAGAAGCCGATGGCGGAGTTGAGATCCGAGTACAGTGGCCAGGCGCCAAAGAAGAGCACTCGACTGTCCCCCACCTGCGACGACGTGGACGCATTAATTGCGGACGCCGACCGCCTCATCGAGTCCGTGTATCGGGACATCAACTTCTCCAGCATCGCCTGCCCGTCGGACACCGCGATCGACAGCGTGAGAGAACGCACACCACTGCGAACGCCGCCGAAGACGCCGCGCCAGCTGGAGATCGACAGAAGTGGGTCCAGAGTGGGGCAGAGCTCGAGTCCATGTCACTATTAAACTATTGTGTTTTCCGTAGTTAATCGCTTCTTGAGTTCCCTGGACGAGGACGAACCTCCAACAGGACGGCAAATGATCTTGGATGAAGAAGGTATCGTATTCAATCCTCAGTTGTGTTTCAACTAATCCATAGCCCTCATCTTCAGACATGGACTACAGGCCGCGCCTGAACAGTGCCTTCATTGCGGACCAATCGCTCCACACGCCCACTAGCGGGCGCAGAAGTAGGTTGCTCAATATTGAATCTAGTCAGTCTGTCTTTAATAAGATTCTCTCATCACATAGTTCGAGATCTGGATTCAAACATAACCGACGTCTATGAGCATCTTCCGGCTATTTCTTTGCCACGGAGGTCCTCTTCCCGAGGCCATCCGGATATAAACACAGCTTTTTTAACGTCAAGACTTGAGGAGGACGACGACGATGTGATAATTGTGTCTTCGAATCTGCCCAGTGTGGTGGATCTGTGCACTCCAGTCAATGAGCCGAGAACCGTGCGACGCGTGAGCACAGAAAGACGCCGTCCAAATCTGCTGTCTCCGCCCAGAAACTCCTATCGTTCGCGTTCACCGCGGCAAAGTCAGGAAGTCGGCACTCGCTCGGTGCACACGTCCACCACACACATTCAGCAACCGCAGCAACAACGACAGTTGCTCCTGCCCAACCAAACACCGCCCAAGCAGGCGGGTGCCCGTGATAAGGCCAATACCTCAGGCGACAGCTACGAACAACCGATTCTCATGTGCCCCGTTTGCATGGAGTCCTCGGTGAAGCGCAAGCCCACGTCGACCAAATGCGGGCACGTCTTCTGCGAGACCTGCATCAACCAGGCGCTGCGCCTGACTCACAAGTGCCCGATATGCAATACCAAACTGACCAACCGCATGCTGTTCCGCATTTATCTCTAAGGCCTGTCGGCTGGAAGCTCGAGACGCAGCAACTGGATTCTTTGGACTTATCGGTGGGATCATCCAGATGCATGCGGTTCGCACTTCCAACTATCGGGTGAGAGAAAAGTGTGTTCAAGACGAATTCATTCCGATCCATGCTATGCATGTCATTCACTTATTGCATTACATTTAAGACCTGATCATACAAAGATACTTCAAATTGATGTTTATTATAAGTTATTTTATATCTGTTTCGTTCTCTTAAAGCTTGTGTTATGGCTCATATTTTTTTCGATTACATTATTAAATCATTTCTACATTAAATCACATTATTGTTATCAACTGTCTCATATAAATTTGAATTTTTTAATAAAATGTTCCTGTTTCCAAATGGGTTTTCAATACTTTTTCAGGAGTTTCTACTACACATTTTCGTTCAAATTGTAAGCAAACTTTTCGGTCGATTTTGGCGATTTTCTGTTTGTCTACGTTTTTCTGTAACTTCCCTAAATTTTAATTTTTTTTTTTTTGTAAAAAATGGAGTGACTGAGTGTTTTGATGAAAAGTGGAGTGAAACACTTCGATGGAGGTGACTTCGGCAACCCTGCTTCAGATTGACGGATCAACAGCTGACTTCCATTTGTCGTGTCAACGCAAATCGCTCTGGATTTTGCGAAATATTTTAGTTGAAATAAATAAATAAAATTGCAAACATGCCGAAAAAACACACAAACAAGACCGAGGAGTTCGGTAAGAGTTGAAGATCTACCACTCGTTGCCCGATTTATGACTTTCCCTCGGATTCCAGATGTGGTGAAATACTTCCTGAAATTGCTGGACGAGGACAAGGATCTGTCGTCGGGCATCGCGGCCATAAAAACGCTCCTCATGATCCTGGAGAAGAAGCAATGTGAGTGCTTATTCCTCATAGGAAAATAACCCTCAATTATATTTGGCTTCTTCTACCTTTTAGTCGGCACAATCCACATCCTGCACACCACGATGCGCGAGGCTGTCGAAGAGATGCGCAAGACGGACCTCTCCATCGCGGCGATTGTCTCCGGCGGCGAACTCTTCTGCCGCTTCATCACCCTCAGCCTGGACGACAAGCATATGGAGGAGTGCCGCCAGATTATGCTGCACCGCGGCGGAATCTTTCTGGCCAAGCTCCTGAAATCCCGAAACGTGATCGCGCAGCAGGCTCAGAACTTCATCACCGACGGCTGCCGTGTGCTGACGCATTCCCGTTCCCGAGTAGTGCTCAAGACGCTGATAAGTGCCGCCCAGGCGAACAAACAGTTCCACGTCTACGTGACCTACGGCGGGCCCGACAACTCAGGGTAAGCAACTAGTTAATTATCACAACTTTATACTAACCCAGACCATCGAAACAGGGAGCAGATGGTGCAGGACTTGCAGCGCGCCGGCATCGACAGCACCCTGATCCTGGACTCTAGCATCGGGTACATGATGGAGTCGGTTGACTTTGTCATGGTTGGCGCCGAGGCTGTCGTGGAGAGCGGCGGCATCATCAATCGCATCGGCACCTTCACGATGGGCCTCTGTGCGCGCGAGATGAAGAAGCCCTTCTACGTGCTGGCGGAGAGCTTCAAGTTCACGCGTTTGTATCCCTTGAACCAACGCGATTTGCCCGACGAATACAAGGTAAGCCACGAGTTGCGACTGAAAACATTGCTAATATTTTCGCTTCTTTGTAGTATTCACGCAAGCACTTGAGTGACGTTTCGAAAATCCATCCCCTGGTCGACTACACGCCCCCCGCCTACATCACGCTGCTGTTTAGCGACTTGGGAATATTAACGCCCTCGGCTGTGAGCGACGAGCTGATTAAGTTGTATATGTAAATAAACGAAATTGTTATGAGGAAAATCAGAAGAGTCGCTCAATTGACCTCCAGGGGGGGGCAACAAGTTAAATTTCACTTTATTCGTGGCACCTAAACTACGATTTACATAACATCGAAAAATTGCTGGCAATTCAAAATTAATACTTAAATTTACATATATATTTCTATATGTCCTTAATGGTTAAGCTCTACATGATTACAAATTAAATTTGCGAAAGAAACGACTCTCGTGTTGGAGACAGCGTAAATAAAGGCTCCACTCAACCCCAAACTCCTCGGTTCATCGTCCTCAATCCTCGCTTTCATTGTCGACGCTCTCCGTGTATTCCTCAATTTCGTCCTCAGAATCATCCAACTGCTCCAACTCGGCGGCGGCCTTCAAGTAGCAAACATGTAATCAGTTCTCGATTGGAGCCGAATCAACTTACCATTTGGCCCGACTGTATGTTTATTTCGATTTGCAGTCGAATGTCCATGATGAGGAAGACGGTCGTCACCAAGAGCGGAATCGAGAGGCGAGTTTTCCACGCGAGGTTTGTGAGAAAGAGGAAAACCTCGCCGAACTCCGAATTCATAGTGATGACGCTGTAACGCTTGGGCTCCTTATTTTAACGACTCTCTGAAGCTTCCGAGTCCTGCTTGTCGCCTTCTGCGCCTTCGTCAACTTCCTCCTCCTCCTGTTTCTGCTCCTCCAATTGGTCGTAGCGCACGATGTGCACGATTTCGCCCACTGACAACGGCTGCACGGGCTGCAGATGACGGTAGATGCCTTGCACGGTAGAGACACTGTTTGCGATCGGTGTGTCCAGGTCTAGCAGCTCATTGTTGTTGGAGCACGGCGGCTGCTCCTTCGGGTCCTCCTCCTGCAGCAGGGTGCGCAAGCACTGTTGCCGCTTCTCGCCAAGGGCTTCGACGAGATTGACGCCCTTCTGGATCTTCTGCAGTTTCCGTTCTGGCAAGAGAAACTTTCGTTAATTTGAAGTGTTTCACTTTCTAGTTGTCAGATGTTTGAAGCTTAGCTCCAGACGTACCCAAGGATTGCAGGTAGGTGGCGGAGTCGGGCAGCGGCTGGTGCTCGTTGCAATTGTTGGCGTCCGTCGCCCTGACTACTTGCGTGTTGTCCAACGGCGTCTTCTCCGCGTTCGGGGCGAAGTTGTCCTCGAACTCCAAGGACTTCTCGTGCGAGTTCCCGTGGGTGGCTTCTAAATTCTCCGAGTTTTCGAGTGATGTCGAATTTTGGATCTTCCAGGGATCCGTCATGTTACACCGAAATCAAAAACTTTCTGTCGCCGCACCGTTTTCGCCACTTGTCTGCGGTATTTACGAATTAAAAAATGTTCTTGAACTAATTGCAATGTTTTCGTACGGCTGCAGTTCAGGGTTGCCGAAGTCACATGCATCGGTATGTTTCACTACACTTTCGATCAAAACACTCCGCCACTACACTTTTTCAGAAAACACTTCACTTTGCTGGGGACAGATGAGAAAAATATTTTCCCTTTTTACTCTTTTAATGATCACCAAAATTAGTTTGGTTAAGGGGTATTGGACCTAAAGTATAACAAAATAAAAAAAACTCCACTTTCCAACTTGTTTCAAAAATTTCGGGCGGCATCCCTGTTTCAGTTATTTTGTTCGTAGATGATAACCGAAGATAAATAATAATAAAACACGATTTCGTTGACATTGAAATGTAGCAGATCACAAAGATGTGTTTGCCGCAGAAATCCACCTTTGCAATGTAATAGATTTCCCGCTGAGATTTTCTGACAACTGCGACCATATGTTGAGAGCTGTCAAAACAAGTCCGAACACGAATTGTTGAGAAGCGGTTTTTCTTCGTCGGTTTATTAATTCGCGTAATTTTAGCAGAAAATCGTAATTTTTTCGTAATTTTTTGGTGGAGAAGAAAGAGCTGATGGAGGTGTCCACAGAACCCAGCAAAGAAGCGATGGCCGATATCAAATTGCGCCCAATCAACTGCGAGCTGAATCCGCTGACTCGCACCGATGGATCCGCGTTGTTTTCACAGGGTGAGCAAGAACTATCTGTTCTGACCAATATTTGTCACTATTTTCTATTTAAATCCTCGAAAAATCTTTTCGATTCCCTTCGCAACTGTTGAATCCCGCTTTCTGTCTCCGGCAGCTCCTTCTAGCGTTCACTAGCCGAACTAACATTTGCTCTATTTTGTCCACAGGCGAAACTTGTGTCCTTGCTTCGATTATCGGTCCCGTCGAGGCCAAGATGCAGAGTATGAAAATCCAGAACGCGGTCGTCGAATGCATCTACCGCCCCAAGGCGGGCATCCCCAATGTCAACGACAAGATGCAGGAGTCCATCATCAGGAGCACTTGCGAGTCCTCGCTGCTCACCGCCCTGCATCCGCGCACAATGATTTCCATCCAGATACAGGAGCTCGACGACCGTTGTGGGGTTTGTATTTGAATTTCCGCCTTGAATCGATCGCTCAACAGTTTCGTTCTCTTGCAGCTGGAGGCGTGTGCCATTAATGCGGCCTGCATGGCGCTGCTCATCGCCGGCATCCCGATGCGCTACACGATCGCCGCCGTGCACTGCATCGTCGACAAGGACGGGCAGCTGCTGCTGGACCCCGACCACTGCCAGGCCATCGGCAGCAAGGCGAGCTTCATCTTCGTCTTCGATAGTCTGGAACAGAACTTGGTCACGGTGCACACCAACGGCATCTTCGACCTCGCCCAATATAACGACGCGCAGTTGTTGTGTCGCGCGGCTAGTGAAATCATTTTCAAATTTTATCGCAAAATCGTTGCCAAGTCACAGAATAAAACGCTGCTGCCCACTCCGGACGAGGGGGAGGAGGAGCAGCCGAACAAAGCAGAGCCGATGGAGGCGTAAATCTAGTTGTTTTCATTTGCAATAGTTTAATGTTAAGAAGTCAGTTGAGAGTCGAGTGGGCAACAAGTCCAAGTCTAGGTACATTTTGCAACTATTTTTATACTAAGATACTATGTATTATTGTAAGAATATTATAAATACCTACCGAAAAATTATTTCCCTGAGTCAATGGGGACGATATTCAACGCCTCATTTCACCAACATCCACTTGGCGACCTCTTAAGATTTCCCATTTCTCGTCTCGATTTTTTCGCCAACATCTCGTCCATTCCTCGTTAGTCTCATATTTTCAGGAATTTATTTCTTGCTGCCTTCGATGCTCAATTTTAGCGCAATCTAGTTGGTGATGCTCGCTCTGTGCTGTTTCTTCGGTATCCTTGATGTCCTTTTTCGAATTGCACTTCTATTGGACGTTCGCTTCCTTCTCTCCTCTTCACGGTGTCGTCGCTGTCGTCATTTTCGTCGTTTTTCACTCACTCTCTCCACGTCCTCCTGGGCTTCTAGGGCTGCTCCTTCCTGGCGCGCCGCACTCACATTTATTTTGCCGGATGTTGTGCAAAAGTTATCGCTTCAAATGGAACACAAATTGAGTTCTGCTTCCAACCTCTCCTCCATGTTCCTCTTCTTCCACATCTACGTTTCCTTCTTGATCGTCGTCTTCGTTGGAGAAAATTTACGGTAAAACAAATTGCATGTCTAATGAAACCGAATATGTTGTTGTTGTCTGCTCCCACTCACTCTCTATCTCGATCTATCTCTATGTCGTTATTATTGGCCGGTCGTCGGACGGACGGACGGTCGACCTGGCGGCAGGCAAGAAATGTGCCGCATGTAGACGTGGAACCTGATGCAGGAAGCTTTCTTGTTTGCTTTGTCATCTTTTATGCAAGCATCGAACTTCGCAGAGGATGCCGTTCCTAGAAGTTCGCGTCACACCTTTAAATGTATTCATTTTATTTTCCATTTTTCTTTCTGTATTTTTCTATTTTTCTTTAATTTTTCTTCAATATTTTTAGTATATTTTCCCAATTATATTATTCTCAATATTTTCTGTATTTTTCTATAATTTCAATTTCACTATTTTGCAAAATTTTTATTAAATTTCCTTAATATTTTGCTAAATTTTCATAATTTTTGTTTCTCAATTTTTTTTTTTGTTTTAATTCATTGTTCAATATCTCGTTTATGTTTAATTAATTGTTATTCAATTGTTTTCCCTAATTTTAAGGCCGAAAGGCCATTGTTTCTATTTCTGTTATAATTCGAATTCTTATACAATACATAAATAAATATGTTCCCTAATTTTCATAAATTTTTGATTCAATTTATTGCATGTTTCCAATAATTTTCCATTCATTATTTTCCCTACTTTTTCATACATCGTTCTCCATCACCTCGAAGAGACTTCGCCCACCTTCTCCTACCTTTTTAATGAAGTCTTCCTCTCGAGTCGTTCCTCCTGCTCCTCTTCCTGCCTCTGTCTCTGAGCACGAGGTTCGTCGTGCTCCTGCTTCAATTGAATTCCTGTTCCTTTTCCCTCTCTCTCTCTCGACCGTTGCTGTTTTATGACAACCTCTGAATGGAGTCTTTGCCATAGTTATTCTCTCTCGGTATCGTTCCTTTATGTCTCCATGAGTTCTTTTTTGTCGTCGTCGTTTCCTTACGTTTGCATAGTTCCTTTGGGCCTCCATCGCCTTTTTCTGTCGCTATCTCTCGTTTCTCTGACTGTCGTTCTTTTCTGATACCTTCGTCCTTTTCTAATATATTCTTTCTTTTCTGATACATTCCTCCTTTCCCATACCTTCGTCCTATTCTTCGTCTATTCAGATACCTTCGTTTCCTTTCTGATTCCTTCGTCCTTTTATCATATCATCGTCGACCTCTCTCTTCTTTCTTTATCATAATTTTGCATAAAATTAAGTTCCCTCCACTGCAGACGAGGTTGCTTTGTTGCTCCGTTGCTCCATCATAACCAACGCCACCATCTCCACTACCCCATTCATGTCCTCCTCTCCAACGCCCCAACCTCAAGCCACTATTTCATTCTTCGCCTGGGCACCTTGGCTCTTGTTGCACATTTCAGGGAATTTTATCATTTGACAACATTATGTGGCGTTGATGACAGGCAATGGAGCTCATTCGCAACATTGCTTTTAAATGTGGACTCCCTCCCTCCCTCTCTCTTTCCCTCCTCTCCTTCGATCTCTTCTTTCATTACTCTTCTTTGTGTGAGGGTGCGATGCGAGTTTTTTCAGCTGGAACCGAAGGTGTTTTTCGGACCGAGCAGTTTTTATTTTCGTCGCTTAAACAATGGAAAATTATTTCCTTCTTATGCGTGAATGTCCTTTCACACACACACACACACACACTTGCTCGCAGGGGACGAGCGAACACACACAAGTGCAATAAAATAAAACAAACTCAACTTTTAGCGGGTCGCTTTCAACACTTTTACCCGTCATTACTTTTTCCCCTTTCTCAAGGAGTCCGAGAACAAAAACAACAACAATGAGGGTTAAACTAAGAGCAAAATGGAGACAAAGACGAAATGAAAGAGGAGAACAAACGAAAGGAAGAAAAAAAACCCGTCCGAAGAAGTTTCTTAACCCGCAGGAAGAGGTCATAAATTTCGTTGGCAAAAGTTTATTGAAAATACACTTTTCTCTTTTCTTCTCGCCTCGAACCTGCCTTCGTCGAACCAAAATACACACACACACACACGCACACAGAGTGACACACACACACTATCGCACTCACGCAGACACATATACAATAACAACAATAACAATAAAGTTTCACAAAAGGCGAGTGTTTCGCGTGGAAAGCATCATAAAATTAAAACTTGCCTCGGGCGGAAACGCCGCCATCGTTGCTTATTCTTCAACTTCCGGTTCGGTCGCACTCAATACCATCGGCGGGTTTGTCCACCTTTCCCCCCCAACCTTCCCCTCCCCCCTCAATCGACTTGGATTCTCACACAAAAACACGAACAATTATCGCAGACACTCGCGCGGAAAAGTATCAAGTTTCTCTCACATGTGTTGGAAATTCTCCACGGCGTCCGCCCCCCTGGGTGTGTGTGTGTGGTTTAATTTCCATTGTGTTTAGGCGTAACGCGTTAAAAAAGGTTCCGGCTCCGGGCTCGGGTTCGGGTCCGGATGCCAGAGCGGATCCGGATGCGGGTTCGGTTTCAGCTTCTTCGACTTTGGTTTCGTATAAATTGTGCTTTCTTCAAAACAAAATTTCTTCGTTGACAAAACGCAGGATGTTATTAAACTCACACACACATACACCGACACACATACAGATCCACAAGCCGTCGTTGTTGTGCACAGACACATGTGTTATTTAATGCTTCCTGTTGATTGCCAAAATTTTGTTTTGTTCGAAATGGTTTTTATTGCGAAATTATTGCTGTAACTTTTCACTGCTCTCTCTCTCTCGTTCTCGCTCTGGCAACCTTTGATGTTGGTGTGTGTGTAGTTGTGTGTGTGAGGGGACTTTTACGGGGTCACGTGTTCGAGAATCGGGCGAGAGGATGACGATTTGGCTCTGGGGAATTCACCAAATAAACCTGTTTAAATATGGAACTGGAAATGAGTTTAAAAGTTTAGAAGTATGAGAGACAATCCAAGGATCTTCGAATTAATCCGACTACTTCAAATAATCACAAAACCTTTCTTAATTGATGATTTTCCATACCTATAAATTTATATTTAATTTTCATATAATATACTCTCTTTCTGAGGACTATAAATTGCCTTCGATCGATGTTTATTTTTATTTAATTTGAATTTATGTATTTCATCCTCTTGTAATTAACGTCATTTCACTTCCAGATCCTCGACAGCTTCACACCTAATGGGCTCCCACAAAAGCCCTCCTCGTAATCAGCTCCTCCACACGAGTCTCGCACAGGAGTCTTCAATTTGAGATCCAGTTAATTCTGACCATTAATTTCGAGCCATCTTCTTCGGCTTCGTCTTGTGCTCAACTTCTTCGTCAACTTCATCACCGTTTGCGACTCCTTGGCCGAGTGCAACCGCAACAACAGTCAGCATTCAATGTAAATTCACCGCAAGCCTCTTGGCCAAAAGTACTTTGCACAAACACCAGGTAAATGAGTTGAAATGAAGTTAATATGACTTGACATTTAGCCAAGGAGCGTCTTGAACATGATGCGAATGTGTTGCTGTCATCGTCGTCTTCAATGTCTCTTAGTCGATGTTGTTGTTGTTGTTGTTGTCTTGTTGCTGTCTCTGCCTTCGACGTTCGTCTCTCGAATGTGTTTTTGAAACCACGATTTATTTCATAGTTTTCGGTGGCATCAGTGAGTGTCACCACCTGAGCATTAGCATAATTACAAGATGGCCGCAACGGCAACAAGATGGTCGTAATCGCAACAAGATGGCCGCAATGGCAACAAGATGGCCGCAACGACAATGACAACAACTGTGTCCATCTTTGGACAATATTATTTCATGTTTGTGGCGGTCGAACGGCAAATTCCACTACACTAGCCACGCCCATCCCTGCCCACCTCTCCGCTTCACTCTCCCGAAGTCCCCACTTCACAAATTGAACTCTCCATCTCTTCACCTCCGATTCCCATGGGACGCCAAAGTGTTTGGTCGAGCATTGGGCTCTTTGAGTGTGTTTGTGAGAGCGTCTCCGTGTGTGTGATCCCCTTGGTATGGTGTCGTGTCACACGTGGTCACACGGTCCGTGTGCCAATTTATTGATGGACTGCTATTAATGTCGCCCCAAGTGGCATCCGTGCTTAGGCTAACATTTTAATTACTTAAGTATGTATTTTCGCCTGCCTGGGACTCGCTTGAAGACTCTCCAGCCGCCAGTGATTGCATCGATCCCCGATTGAACACACTTTCCACCCGAATTCCCCCGAGAGGACCCTCTGTAAACGTCAGCCGGAACAGGTCCCCAATGCGAGGTTCCCGTGAAGTTCATTTCGCCAAAGCTGGATGGAGCTTCCTGTTCACATCGTTAGCTTAACGACAATGGGCCTATTTCTTCACCTCGTCCCTTGTTGTTTCGGCTGCTGTCCATTCGCCGCTCCGAAATCTAATTGAAACATTCATCTTCATTTTCACCTTTGCTTAATTAATTCACCCGAAATATAAATAAATTAATATAAACTGCAGTTGCTCAAGAAATCTGTGGACAACTTTCTGCCGTGTGACCTTCTTCTCAGACTCTGCGCCCATTCCCAGTGTCCACCGTTCTCATCGAAGGAGGCGGGGCGGGAGGAGAGTTCAGTGGCACGAAGACGACGACGACGACGACTACGACGGCCACCTTGGAAGCTAACGAGAATTAATGGTGTTTAGTGGCAACAATTACGGCACAAAAATTGGCTACTTTCGAGATTATGTCCACAGCCGCCATCCTCTTCCATTCCTGCTGTTGTCGCCCGCCCTCGTCATAAGGAAACTTTATTAGCGACAGGTTCACCTTGTCCTCTAGGGGGGGTGGCAGAGAGAGTGAGTGAGAGAGAGATAGAGTGAGGGGTGTTGGAACGGAAGGAAGTTGGGGTGGAGAAGAAACGAAACGAAAAGAAGTACAAAATTAAATGACAAACCATGAAATTGCCACCAAAAGTGAGCCAGTGAAAACCAATTTCAACACCATTTGACCGAGGGGGTGACAACAACAGCATCAGCAGCTATAACAACAACAAAAACAATATCCACATTAACAACGGTAGCAGAAACAAGAAGAACAACAACAACAATAACAACATCATCCACGCTCACACTCGGTGCGAAAACGACGCAATTTGCGTTCGTGAAATTAATTTATGCCCGCAATTACGCTTCGTCAATAAAACACATTCATCTCGTTAACAGTTGGCAACCCTCCACCGAACGACACCTTCCTCCTCTTCCCCTGCCCCTTCCGTCCGCCCCTCGTCCTACGCCCTTCGCTCGGCAGAGGTCGAAGGCAATTAAATTGACTCCAAACTCTCGGCACGAAATTAAAACTCAACTGAAAGAGAGAAAGTCGGCGCAAGAGAAGGGAAGAAAAAAGTGCTTTCGTGTAAATTTCCATAATTTTCCGATATCTATGCAGCCTGTGCAATTGAGCCATAATTAGCCCTCCAGACACACACAAACACACACACATACCGATATTAAAGGACTCCCACACAAACACACACGTCCGTACCTCACCATGTGCAGGCAATTTCTCGAACACATCATCGATAGGCGGCAAATTGGAGCGTTTCACCGATTTATTTTCGAAGAACCTCGGGCACTTCTTTCAATCTCTCTCTCTCTCTCTCATCGAATAGCCATCTCTCTTTCGCCTCTGATCGAAGCGCTCATGTCTTATTCTCCCCTCGATCGAATCTCATTCTCTTTCTCCTCATCCTCATGGTGCTCCTTCAAAGTTTCTTTCCACACCATAACGTTCGGCCCGGGGGGAAGACGAGGAGGAATGCAATAAAATTTTGCCATCCAATTAAAATCATACGCATCCTATGAGGACGTGGAGAATCGAGACCACGTCGCCCTCACCCTCGTCTTCTTCCTTGTCGTCCTTTACCTGAGCCCCAATCAACTGGACCTCGTCGTTTTCCCCCATTCTTTCTTTCCTTCTCTCATCCTCACTATAGACCATAGTGTTCCTCGTTATCTTTGTTGCTTTTGTATTTGTGGTTGTTGTTCTCATATTTGATGTTGTTGTTCTAATATTTGATTTTGTTGTTCTTATATTTGAGGTTGTTGCTTTGGTATTTCTCTTTGTTCCTGTTCTATTTGTGGTTGTTACTGCTACTTTGTTATTGTAGTTATCGTCCATTGGTGACCATAAAACAAATCATACTCGAGGACACACGCATGTCCTCCCCCATCCTCCCTCCCCCTTTGTCCATCTGTATCTCTCTCATAGGGAATTTTATGATCATATTATTTTTATCATTATGACCCGAGATTAGCCACGGCCTCCATCATCCTCTATCCTGGCATCGTAGTCTCCTGCGTTCTGCTGTCGCTTTCGTTTCTAACTTTCATTTTTATAGAATTTTGATTGTGTTGCGACCGCAACGAACCGAAATTGCTTACTTTGAGCGGGTGAGGTTGGTGGAGGGCTCTAAATGGGAGTGGCTTCGTTAAGCCTCGAGGTTGTTCCGCGTAGGCAATTGTCCATCTGTCCGAGTTCAGAGTGTTTTTATTCAAATGACCTTTTTGCGGTTTAGTTGTCAATTTGCTACGGAATTTGCGAGAGCACGAAAATTCGTTCCATCCGTATTGGTGTGCATGTGTGTGTATCGGGTCCATATGGGATGCGCGATGGGCTATAGGATAGTTTCGGGCAATGAAATCGGCATAAAAATATTAATATTAGTGGAGTTTTTTATGGGTTCCGAGATGATGTCAACCTTAATGCGGGCCGGACCTTGTATTCCGAGCAGTTGGACATTTCACGGTTGCCGCAAATGGCCCACAGAAGGGATTACGAAATTGCCATTTGAATCAACAACAGAATTTATGTCTATCCCCGATCTTTTATGCCAAAGTCGAACCCTCCAGAGATCTTAAAATTAGCTCAAAGTATCGATTTACATTTGAAACGCAGTTTAATGCATTTTCCCCAAACTAAATCAGTTCTCTTCATCTCCGCACTGTGTGTCAAATTGTGATCTTTGGACTTCTTGGAGTCTCTGGTGCTGTCGCCCTTAATTGATTATTTGCGAGTTCCGGCGAGAGGAAGTTTAGAATAGAACCCGTTGACAATATCGCAAATGATTTTGCACAAATTCGATTCCGCGCCATTTGCAACAGACGAAGTACGGAGTCGACGTCCTTCTGCTCTCTGCTATTGGCTCCTTCTCTTGCTCCATTTCTTTCTCGCTTCCTGCTCCTCCGGTTTCCTGTGGCATTGCAAGGAATCCTTGAAGCGAGCCATGCCATTTCAGCTGAGCTTGGCGGAATCTGGCGTCCCTTTGTCGGCGACGTCCTTCTTCCTTCGTCCCTCTTTCTTCGATATCGCCGGACACCATGGCAAGCAGTGGAACGGAAGAGAACGAGAAATTGAGGCGGGCGATGGAGTCCGGCGTCGGGTCTGGAGCTGGAGCTGCCTGCAATCGTCCTGCGAACTCAAATCCAATTTATGTTGAAAGTTTACAAAATCACGTACGCTGTCAATTCTCGCAACGAAACGTTGAAATACGGAATCGAGCGAACAAGGAGATAATATTTTACCCCCAAAGCCCCATGGTCGATGCTGAATTATGGTGTATTAAGAGGGAACGCAGAGCGATGCAATTATGGTCGGAAATATGAATTGTTAACGATCGTGTTTGCGGTTGTCGCTGCAGGATTAATTGTGCCGGCGACGCAGTCCTTCGTCGTTCGTCCTCCGGTCGGGTCCTGCTGCTGGTCAAATAAATCCCGCCCATCGACATCGGCCCAAGAAATATATGTGAGGGAATTCTGAGAATTCGCTCCATGTGGCGGGGATTCTTATCGGCGGCGAATCGTGCGAGAACCGTGTGAGAATGTAAAATAAACAATAAAAATCGGCCTGATAGATGCTCAATAAATTGTCAAGCGTTTCATGTGTATGAATATTGCATGAGGACCAACGGTGGAGTCCTCCCCCGCCCAGAGCACTCCGAGAGATTTATGACCACCCAGTAAATCGTGGAGCAAATATTGCTCAAGCATAAAATCAAGTCTTGAAGCGAGAGAAACAAACAGAGAGTTTTCCTCCTCATCTCGAACTCCGGATCCAACAGGGTCCTGACTGCGGGCACCTTCTTATTCTTCCTATGTTTAATTAGAAACCTGCTCCCCGTCGCCAAAGCCTCTGTTTCCGCCTGCATCCTCGTCTCCCTCCCACCGCCAGCATCGCATGGTCTTATAATTAGTGGAAGAAGATTCTTGTTGTGAACCAGAAGAACGCATGTAAACGCAATTAAAACCGTTTTGATAAATTACACTCCAACTTAACACACAGACACCCATACATACACACTCACACACTCGCGAACACACACGCATGTCTGGCATGTCTGAGTGGTTGCATGTGTGAGTTTGCGGTCTGATGAATTCTTTTCGCGCACAAATTAAAATCTCTCCTTCGCAACATTCCGCTCTCGCCCGCTCTCTACCAAATTGTCTTCGTTCGTTTCCTAGTTTTGGACTATCTCTATCACTTTCTCTCATTGTTTTCCCAGCTCATTCACTCTCTCTCTCTTACATTCACTACCATATCGAGGGCTCTTCCCTGTCTCGCAATTGTAATGAGTTTTTCCCGACACATCAAATTGTTGCCGAAAAATAGAAGATTTATTTCTTTTAGCATTCTCTCTCGCAAGAGCTTTTCCAGTATTATGTAAGATTTGTTTTGCTCTCTCTTTCCTTGTGTTTCTGCGAAGGAATATTCGAGGAATTTTATCATTAAATGCGAGTTCCACAAATATTTTGCGTATTCGTTGGAAATTTTCGGTCACGCCAGTGGCGGGGCGAAGATAATTTAATTCAGAATCACTTTCGGAAACGAATATTCGATTGTATTTTTCCAGAGAAAAGTTTGAATATCAAAAATCTTTCTTAGCTTTAATGCTTTACATCTATCTATATTAACATTATTTAACAAACATTTATTATATATACATTTTTGTATCACAAAATACAAAATAGTGATAGAAGGCTCTAGGGCGCAAATGAAAGGTGAGGCGTTCCTCTTTCATATTGATTGTCCACCTCGATTACTACTTTAGCCACAATCGGCCTCCAAAGTGGCCTTGGAAAAAAAAATATATAAAAAAAAAATGAATTTTTAAAGTGATCACGGATGAGGGCACAAATCTTGATTAAGCGCGAAATGGCGGAGTTCGAGCCATTTAAAGTTTTGAAGTCGAAATTCGCCCATAGAATCCGTCTCAGACGCGATAGAAAGCTCGTGTTGGCCGCAAATGAAAGAGGAGACGTTCCTCTTTCATTTTGCGGTATAGTTTGTCCCACTCCGATCACTACTTTAGCCACAATCGGCCGCGTTCGAGCCGTTTCTCGTTCATTACCAATGCTTTCAGATTTTGTAATATTTCTTTGTATTATTCTGTTGTATACTCTTCTTGAGGAACTTTCAGTGAAACTGCCGAATATTTTCCACCTTCTTTGTCTTCAAGGAATCCTCACTCCCACCTTCCGCCCACCGAAGGACTTTGTCTTCGACGTCCTTTTCGATCTCAACCGAAAGCTATCGCTCTCTCTTTCTTTCTCTGCTATCGCTCTTTCACTGATTAGAGGTTTCATTAACAACTAATGCTACCAGCAAATGTGCTCAAAATGAAATTGGAGAAAATTTTTGAACAAAAACAACATCAGCCGACTGAAGGTATTAAACCGCAAGCACAAAGAAAGGCGGAGAGAGAGAGAGAGAGACAGGGACATTTGAAGCGGGGAAACAATATGGCTGATATCCCTTTTCTCAGTCTCTCTTTCGCTCTGGCCGCAAATGGCAGCAGCAGCCGGAGAAGATGGGCAAAAAATATCAGCGAACGACGCGATGCAGAGGGGGGCGAGCGGATGAGGGCGAGGAGCAAACTCTTGGAACAAGAGAAAATCCCGTGAAAGGCTTAAACAAAGTCTGACAAACACCTGAGACAGTCATGAAGAATTCTCCACCCAGGGATTCGCCAGGCATCGCTCCATGGAAAACCGTGCTGGAAGCCCGAGGAGGAGAAGGAGGAGGCGGAGTCGGCGGTGGAGCGAAAGAAACAATTTCAATTATATTTTGTTGTGAACAAAAACCGAAAAGAAGGAGCAGAAGACGAGAGGCAGGCAACAAGCTAAAGGGACGAGGAAGAAAATTGAGCAACATCCTTCTAACGAATGAACGAAAGGAAAGAAAGGAAAGAAAAGGAAGCCGCGAGCCAGGCGAGCGTCGGGATTCATTGTCAACTGCGGCGGGTACAGGAAAAAAGGAAAAACAGTGGCAACCTTGGTTGTTGTTCTTGTTGTTAGTTGTTGTTGTTGGTGGCACCAGCGACAGAAAACTCCGCAGCGGCAACGACAACGGCAACGTGAACCCAACCCCCAAACCTCATGTGGTTATGGCGCAATTTTAAACTGCATCCGAGGATTTTAGTTTAATAAGCACGAGGCGTTGTCAAACAGCTGAGGTCCTTTTTTGCCACTCGCCCTCGTCGACCGACCGCCCGCCCGCCAGGACCTGCGACACGCCAGCCAAAGGAGACCGAAACAAAGCGATGCCAATGGGTGAAGCAAAAGCCATGAGGGAGGCGAAGGGGGAGAGGGAGAAAGAGAGTGAGGGAGATGCTATGCTTATGATGAGTAAACAACGCAATGAAGCATTCGGGTTGAACAAAAAATTAAAATGAAACAATAATCATAAACAGGTGGATGTTGAACACAATCAGTGTGCAAAGTTGAAAGAGAAGGTCTCTGAGAGAAAGTTACAGAAGAAGGAGAACGAGAGAGATCCAGGATCGGGTTGATGACTTAGAATAGGGTTAGAGTAGACGGATTTATAGGAGTTGCGGGTTTGTATAGGAATTCTTGTGACAATTGGAGGAAATTGTGGCAATTATATTCATAAAAGTCGCAATATTTAAATGAAAAACTTCAATTCCTTTCCAGCTTATCGAATGGAAAACTGTTCGTAAAATAAATGTTTCTTCCGAAATTTAAGACGAAAATTTGAATTTGAAATATAGAAGGAAAGAGTGACGATCTTAAATGATGGAAAATTTGCTGAACTTCAAATATAGAATTAATTACAGTCAGAAATATCCATTAAGAAATTTAAAGAATTTATTGAATATAAATCACTATGATTTCTAAAAAAGTGCCCAAAATCCTTAAATAGAATTAATCGTAGATAATGTATTACGTTCTTCTCGATATCAATGTTCGGAATAAACAAATGTAATTACGTTCGAAAACATTGTTTGATTTTCTATTTTAATGTAAATTCCATTACCATGATAAAATTCTATTGTATATTATCCGATATCCGATATCCGATGTTGTCTCGCCCCGTCTCTCGAAGTTTGTTTTCCGCCCTCAGCAAAAATTGAAAAATTTTGCTAATGACTTTTTTCCCATTTTGCTCTCGCCAACAACAACAGACTCCAGCAAACTCTCTCTCCGCCCACCTTCGGCCAGAGTCCCTTGAAGCGAAAACCTGCAAGTTATCTGCATAATAATGAAGTGCAAAGTTACATCGATGGCACAAATGGTAATTCTAATCGAAATTCGATTAGTGGAAATAAATCGATTGCAAAGGCAAACAGACAGACGACGTGAATCGGCGAGAACCCTCTGAGGGCATTAAAGTTGGTCCGAGAGTTTGCTCTGCTTATCGCAGTCAAAAAATCCTATGTTAATTTCATTTTGAATTGCAAAAAGCTTCAATTCGCTCTCTGTCACCGGGGCCGTCGACCGAGGTGGGCGTGGTTGGTGGAGACTATCACTTTCGAGTTTTCGTAGCTTTGACTCGGTCAGCGGCGGCGGTAAACGAGTTTCTCTCGAGGCCCCAGGAAAAGAGAGTGAAGGGAAGCTCGGTGTCGTGGGTCAAAGTGTGGTTGGGGTTGAGACAGGTAAAGGTGATAATTATATGCTAAATTCAAACCTGACTAGAAGAGACGAAAAAGACAAAACAGAGGGAACTTCGCGGAGTCCGATCGATATTCGATTCGGTTGAAATGTCATCAAAGTTCCATTGATTGTGGGATGATTGGGATTGTGAGAGATAGTGAATACGAGTAGTTCGGGGTCAGATATTATTGGGATGTAGTGGGGTATTTAATCTGATACTGTGTTAGTTTGTTATTTTATATTATCTTCTGTTTTCATTCGTTATCAGTAGCTAATTGGAATACCATCATATGCGGAATTGTATTTTGTTCATCAAGAAATGCAATTACGTATATGATGGTATTCACTTATCGATTCTACTGAAGTCCTTCCCATTACGTCTTCGCTCCTTGGCTTTACATTATTCTATTCTACCCCTTACCATCGTTTCTCTATGAACTCTGTCCATGGGTTATTTGAGACTTCATCATCAATTGATTAATTTTCGATGAGTTCTCCTTCGATTCGCCCTTCGATGCCCTTGTGGTACTTCATAAACTTCTTGTCAATAAATTAACAGATCTCTACAAATACAACAACACAAATTGCAGCAGCAACAACAACACCATGAACTAGTCATGAGCCTCGGCAAACTCGTTGGCGCATTCCATAAAACTGATTAAACTACTAATTGAAATGTCAAAAGTGACACACGAACCTCCCACAGACGGACGAATGAAGGAGGACAGACGAATGGAAGGAGGACAAACGGACGAATGGAGAAGGACGACGACGACAGTAGAGAAAGACAAACGAACGATGGCAGGAGGAGGCGGAAGGACAGACAGGACACAGACACACCTTTATTGATGACCATTTTGCAAATGAGCGCAAAATTAAATTGCACATCGCACACACGGCCACGACCAGGGAGGCGACACGGCACGAAGGTGAAGGTGCGACAACGAGATGTTGACGTCGAGGTGTTGCGGCTGAACGTGGTGAAGGGGGAGGGAGCGAAGACGAGAGAGGTGGAGAAGACGACGACGACGACGAAGCAATTTGACCTCTTTGTAAATTAAAGATGAACTACACGAGCCATGGAAGCCGGGAAAAAATGTGAAATTACGAGCACTACATGCGCACACACACACACACACTCTCATGCCGCACACTCACACACTATCGGCGAGGCGGTGGACACGTTGCCATGTGAAAATTGCAAGGAGGCGCACAATGCATAATTTATGGCCGAACCTTATAATATGACCCGGTGCGCCAATGGGCCGGCCGGACCTGTCCGAAGGACTCACTCGACGGCTGGCCTTTGCCCTCGGTGCCATGTCGTGACCGTCGACCGAAAGAGACGGAGGAGTGTGCGAGCGAGTGGACTAAATTGACAGGAACATGTTGACCGACCGGAAGGAAGTGCAGAGTGCTGCTGAAACAATGGGCCAGAGAGAGAGAAGCATAATGAAGACTGAGGCCATGAAAGAGAAGACTAGAGCGATAGTGAGAGACGATAGGGAGAGGGGATGATGGGGGAAATGGAAAGAGACAGGAGGAGAGGAGTGGGAGACAAAGAAAGGTAGAGCCTTGTAGAATAAGAAAAACACACCTGAGTAGGGAGAATTCCACAGAAAGAGTGAGAGAGACAGCAAAGAACAGAGATGATAGCGAGCCAGCGAAGTTCTGATAAAGTTTCCCTATAGACCGAGGGAGCGAAAAAGAGAGAGAATGTTAGCGAGAGAAAGGAATATATGTGCGAAAGAGACAAGGAAAGAGAGGACACAATCCAATCGTTCAAACTACCAGGGAAAGACCATGGAAGAAAAAAGCAAAGACAGAAGGGAAAAGAATGAAT
The DNA here is from genome assembly GCA_017309665.1 of Coelopa frigida. Taxonomy (NCBI): domain Eukaryota; kingdom Metazoa; phylum Arthropoda; class Insecta; order Diptera; family Coelopidae; genus Coelopa; species Coelopa frigida. Next base: position 1,326,318 of record CM029561.1, read on the forward strand.
GAAAGGAAAGAAGGAAATGAAAGAAAGAGAGAATGAATAAAAAGTTGACAAGGGCGAGTGTAGGGAGAGAACTGTCGTGTGGTAATGGACGAGCCCAAGAGAAAGGTGTGGAAAGCGAGAAGAGCTCACACACGACAGCGGGTTAATAAATACTCCACGTAGTAGATGTAGGTGAAAGGACATCCTTCGACATCCTTCGAAGAACATCTTACCACGCACAACAACTACAACCAGCAGGGGTAAGAGATAGACAACCAACAAAAACAACAACCAACTATTCAACGCCCCCCTCGAACGAGTCGAGTCCGGGCCAGAGTCGAAGATGAAATCATCAGGGGCGCATTACGAAATTGAGTTACATTTCTTATAACTTAAGAGTTGCCAACTCGCCGCATGCCAAATGGCCCAATGTCCAAATGACCAAACGACCCCGAACCGAGCTGAACCGAACCGAACCGAGCCATCCACCCCATCCACCTTGTGGAAGTCCCTCGTCCACAACCTCATGCGAGGTCTTCGAACGAGTTTCTCAACCTCATCCGCCCCTTCGAGCAGCCTTGTGTGGTGGTAAACCAACACACACACATACGGATCGTAGCCGGTGTCCAACCGTCCGTAGCCACTGGTCAACTGACCAATGTCCAAACATAACATTGAAAATGCCTATACGACAGTTTGGGGAGTAATTAAGGAGCCCCAATTCATTTATCATGGATGAACATTATGTCGTGTTGCTCCTGCTGCCGACGGTCTCGCTCTCTATCTCGCTCCCTTGTCCACTGTCTCTTTCGTACTTCCTGTTGCTCGGCTTCTCCTTCTGCTTCTACTCCTGATGCTGCTCCTTCTGTTCCTGATCCTTCTCCTTATGGTCCTGCGTCTTCTCGTCTGTTTCTAGTCCTTCTGTTGCGTCGACCTCTGGTTTCTGGTCCTACTGTGGGTTCCTCTGCTGCTCGTCCTGCAGGTTCTTCTATTATTTCTCCTTCTTCTCGCCCTCCCTCTCCATCTTTCTATCACTCCTCCTCCCTGTGACTACTCCATCTCTCCATGTCCATTACTTAAGAAGGCGCTCTGGAGACGTCTCGAGTAGCGTCTCCGTGTTCATGCGATGCGGTTCCATCAACTCTCGCACAAGGGGGAGACGCAGAGCTCTATCTCGCTTTTGTCTCGACCCTTCTCTCTCTCTCTCTGCCCTTAGTTTTGTTTGTGCAACTAAATGAATGTTGTTTATGTTCCACTTAATGACTCTCTGAGACGGGTTTCTTCGGACTTCGGGAGATGGACGGACTCTGGTCGAGAAAGAGAAGGAGAGATTTGAGTGAGAGATGGAGCGATGTGAGTGAGAAATGGAGCGATGTGAGAGAGAGATGGCGAGCCTGGTGTGAGACACGTGTTGAGAATATGAGGATCGGAATGGATTATACGGATGATGAGAATTGGTGTTTTTAATGAAGTTTCGTTCTCTCAAAAATTCCGAGATTTCGCATTCTTCCTGTCCCTCTATCGCCCTCGACTCGGAGGTCTTCTCCTCGTGACCTCGAAGACCTAATGGTTGATAGTTCTCGGTACCAGGATCTGTCTGCGTTTCCTGCCTACCGATGGTTCACCTTCCCTCCTCCATCAGATCTCTTCTCATCTCTCTGCCATTGTCTTGGACGGTTGGGGAGATGGTGGAGTAGGCGTGGCCATGAAGAAGAAGACATGGTCGGTGGGCGCATTATCATCTGCTCGTGTGTCCCGCATAATTATATATGCGAACTGGTCGCTTCCCCTCCCTCGCTCCGCCCCCGTCTGCTCCTGCTCCGTCTTCGGCCACAATGGCAATCTTTGGCTCGTTTGTTGATTGCTTTACGACACCTTGCGGGCTCATTTGGAATGCTACTTCCCCCCTTACACACACACACACACACGCAGTCGTCCATGCAGTAACGGTCACATTATGGGCATTTGAATACGTCTCTATAGGCGTTTCTCTGTAGGCTTCTTAGTGTCCTCGTGCGCTGAAGTGTGCTGCCGTGTGTGTGTGTGGGGGGGGGGGGGGGGGGGTGTGTGTGTTAGTGTGGGTCTTGTTTGGACTCATTTTATGTTCATTTAATATTGTTGTTGTCATTGAAAGTCCTTGTCATTGTTGGTGTAACATCTTTAACCTTTAATTTCTAATTGCAGCCCTCATCAGACGACGCCTCCTCCTCCTACTCGGACTTCGTGTCGTGGCCTGTGTCGAAGTTCCTGGCGTTTCCTTGATGTTTATATTTCACGTAACCGTAAGGAGATTGGGTAAGTGTTGGTAAACATATACATGCATATAAACTCTTATAGTTACGGTCTACTAAGTGGTTACATAATGCGATTCGTGGTTTGGTTTTTTTCCTCTCTCCCTCTTGCCCTTCAGGTCACAGTAGCTTTTCGGTGAATTGTTGTTGTCGTTGTTGTTATTGTGCCCATTGTTTCTGTCCCTTTCTCAACAGTATTCCTCGGCTGTATTTGCAAATTTAATGTCAGTTCATCGTTTCGAGTCGAGTTTGTGGCGGACATTTGCAATAGCATGATTTCATTATGAGATTCCTGCTTTCGACCAAGGGCGAGGGAGTCGAGGTCAAAGTTAAACCATTCGAAGTCGTAGGCTCGAATAGGGATTTACGATTCAATTGCCGCTCACACAATTAGGGTCAACCGAATTTACTAGTTTTCCTCGCCAAGGATTTAACAAGTTCATTAGATGATAAAATAATCACAAAATTTAAAAATCTAAAAATATATGGAAATTATTAATAGCAATTTTTAGTCTTAGCAATATCGTGGAGGATCGTAATCTTTAAAGAAGAAATGTTTAAAATATGCCAAAAATAATTCCAACATTCAACAAAACATATGAAATAATTTAAAGAAAATGAGATTTAAAAAAATAATTTGATAACATCATAATAAACACTGACTACAACAAAAAATTCAAAAAGTTGAATGTATGAAAATCATGAATAGAAAATTGATAATATAAAAATTGTGTATCATTATAATCTATCTACCATTATAATCTATTAAATCAACGTAGATTAGTATTTCTAAAAATAGTAGAGATTATCTCATTGAAATAAAGAGTCCATACAACTTTGGGCTCCTGACTCAATCGATTTCAACTTAAGCCGTTCTTCCCCTTTGCGATTCGGATCCATTTGAAATTACATTTTATTTCTCGACCTGGTCAAAAACCATTTTCATCTCCATCTATGTTGTCTCCCACTGTCGTCATTGGTTGACGAGAGCGAAACGAGAAAAATAGAAATTAAAACGAGATGTCCTTCTAAAAAACAAGCTCAACCTCCCTCTCAATGTCGTTCCGGCCTTCGCTCATTCATTCAGTCAGTCATTCGCCCATGTTGTTTCGTCCATCCTACCGTCCGTCCTCTGATCCTTCTTGGTTCGTTTTCAGCGACGTCTGCTCAAGCGGCTTCCTCGAAGCCTTCGTTATTTCCCATGCGCTTCCGCTTTCTTCACATTCTCATCTTCTCTTTCTACATCCTCGTCTCCTCCTATCACCATCTCCATCTCTTTTCTCTCTCATCACTATCTCTCCCTTCCCCCCTCTTCCCCTCTCTCATCGCTCCACCTCTCCCCACTCTTGTCATCCGCGTCCATTCGCCGTCATCCGGATCCGGATTTCGTTCGCCGTCCTCAGAGTCTTCTTCTGTGGAGTCTCCTTTCGCACCACCTTCGTCCGGTGGGATGAGGGAGGGGAGGACGACGGTGGGCGGGGCAGCGCAGCGCATCGGAACGTAGTCAGCGCAGAAGAAGAGGAAGATTTATGGCGGGATGCTGGAATTTAATGAAATTGCAAAACGAAAACGCCACGGAAAATGGAGACGACCAAACCGAAGCGAACTGAACTGAGTCGAGGACGAAGGATCAGAGCACAGGACCCAGGACAACGACAACGAGATGGCGAAGACACGAGGCGATGAGAAGAAGAAGAAGAGAGAGATGGAGATGAGTGAAGTGTGGTGGAGCATGGAGTTCACACAAACTTGGGCCACTGGCTCCTTCACACACACCCACACATAGACATTCATCCATGTAAACGGAGTGGAAGCAAACGCACAAAATGGCGAAAAAAGGACATGCTTTTGTTGTTGTTATTCTTGTTATTGTTGTTTTTGTTATCGTAGCTCCACCATTGTGTGTATTTTGTATGATATGCGAAGCTTGGCATTGAAGCTGAAGCTGAAGCCGAAGCTGTTCTTCAGCCATCGTTTGTTGGTTCGTTCGATGTTGTTGTTTTTATTATTTCTGTTTTTATTGTTCTTGTTGTTGTTGTTTCTACTATATTGTCCCTTGTTGTTGCTATAATACAAAATTGTTGCTTTGGTACAATGTTTTTATTGTAGTTTCTGCTGTTGGTTTGTTTTATATCATTCTTCTTCTTTTTCCTACACCGTATATTGTTTCCCATTATATTTAGTAGATACAATAGAAGCATCCACAACAACAACAACAACAACAGCTGAATTGTAGCAATAAAAACAACAAACAACAACAATAGAACGGTTAGTTATCCTTATGTTGCCACTCGGTTCTGATCTATTCATAGCATCCAATTTGAATACGAGTCGAGGCTGAAGCTGTAGTAGTGAAAAAAAGAAGAAAGAGAAACAGAGATGGAGAGATAGAAAGAGAGAGAGAGTGTATGAGGAAGAATAAGATAGTTTCAAAATGAAGTTTCCTTTAAATTTTACTCATGCTCTTGTCAAAGTTGTTGATGCGGTTTTTTTGGGAGAATTTTGTTGGTGCTGGTCCTTATTTTCTTTCGTTTTTAATCGTTTTTATCTTTACATTCTCTTCTATATTATTGTTGTCATTGCCCTCTGTATTTTATAAAGGGTTTTCAATGATTGAAATCTATCAATTTTTGAATTCAAAGTCCATGCCATTATCTACAAAATATGGTATAATTCTTCTTTGAATCATATATTGCACCTATTTATGATCAATAGGATCATATATTCGAAATTTCTATATACTAAAGATTTTTTTCAATTTCAATCCAAATAATGAAATAGTTGAAGCCAACAGAAATGAGCCACTAAGATACACGTTCCGACCTTCTCTTCATTCGATTCCCTGAATTCTCCAACGCTGACAAATCCAAAATGAAATCTTGTCCCGCGACAATTTTTCAACCTCTCATCAGAATTATAATCACTTAATCGTTGATTTATATTCATTTTACGCTGCCCTCTGAAGTCAAATAGCCGCACTCTATCTCTATCTCCCTCACACACACTTCAGTTCTCCTCTCGCTGGCTCTTTTGCTCTTTGGAATCGAAATCACGAAAGGCATTCAACAAGAAAATCGAATTTAAAATTGAAACCAACCGCTTCCGTTTCCGGCACGAAATCACATTAAATTCGACGTCGAACTCGGGGGTTCGCACAGATAGAAAGAGAGGGTGAAAGAGAGAGAGGTAGGGGGGTAAAAATCCTTCGCTTTGTAGAAATTTCAAAACAACTGCGACGACAGCAGCCGACGGCGATGGCGGTGGAGACAATGAGTGGAGGGGGAGAGTAATTTTCACTGTCACGTGGCAGTAATTACCGGTCTACGTAGACGCTGGGTCGCACACAAGGACGCCGCTTACACGCACACCACGACACAAAAGAGCCCTCGCACACACCGGTGCCCAATAGAGGAAAGAGATAGAGAGGGAGAGAGAGATAGAGGGAGTGAGGGGAGCGAGGCGAGCATTCATTTTGTTCGACTCTCATTCAATTCAATGAATTTAACGACATTTTACGTGGCGATACGTTGTTGGAGTTGAGCGGTTTCGTTGCGAGTCATTTCGTTTCTTGCTAACAAAATATTACGTCACGTTACGTTACGTTATTTCCTCACGTTGTCTTCCTTCATTCATATTGCTATTTAATTTTTACGCTGTGTTCCCGAGTTTATTTACGTTATGTTAAATCGTTTTATTTGTCCCTGTTATGCTATTTACATGGGATCTTAGCTTAATATACTGCAATAAATTGTGTCCGAGTGTTAAACTTCGTAACTAAGTTGAGTTAGGTCGATATTATGGGGATTCACCGTTTGATTTTCGCAATTCGTCATCGCGAGACTTCGTCACGTTCTCTCGTTCTTGTTACGAACAAAGGTTCGTTCGTTCGTTCGTTGTTATCAATTTTCCTCTGTAAATGTCTCTAGTTCCTATTTCTGTCTCTCTCTCTATTGCAAATGAATCATAGTAAATGATTAAATTCGATTTGAAAATTCTTCAAAGCAAGCAACTGCAAACCCAGATCTGATCCCGTGTTTTTCACACAACCCTGAACTTTTTGCTATGCGTCAACAATAATTTTGTAACCGCACGCCACGGGTTGTCGGCCGAGGGCGGACGTCCGGTTGGCGGCGTGTGGCATCGCTGCACTCGGTCGCTTTTGTCGCTCGGTTCGCCTCCGAGTGGGCGGGGAGGAGGGGTGGGGGTGGATGCCGATGGCGTCTGCGGCACCTCGGGATCTCGATGGACTCGGGGACACCGCGAATGCAGTTGTGGCCAAAATGTGCGCCGTGCGAGTCTATCTGTCTGTTTGACTCACTCTCTCTCTCTCTCTCTCTGTCTGTCTGTCCACCCATCTGTTTGTCCGTTCACCCACTGCTGGAAATGTGGGCGCTCCTGTCTGTTTGTCTGTGCGATTGTTCGTCGATGTGCAATGAAAAGTTAAATAAGAAAATTGATATTTTCACGTGTGAGTGGGACGAACAGCATCCAAATTGAAAGGGGGCGCGGCAGAGAAAGAGCCATAGTAAGAGGAGATAAAAAAAAAGGAAAGGAAAAAATAACTTAATGAGTTTTAAATGTCCCGAAGTTGCGGCTGAAGAATTGCATCTGCTGCGAAATCGAAAGAAGACGACGGAGTTTACGATTTTCTGAATATATGATTTTCTCAATACATTTCCACAAGTAAATTTTTTAAAATAATAAATTTTCTATTTTTTAAAATGCATTTTATCAATTCTCAAACGGTGTCCTTGATCTTCTTCTAGGATAGAATTCATTTCTCTCTCTGGAACCACGTCGATTCTCATCTTCACCACAACCTCTATCTCTCTCTGTCTTCCTCTATCTACCCGTCGCTCTTGGTCGTGTGTCGACCCCATTCGAAAGCCTTCCCTTATCCTCGGCTTTTGCCTCTTCCTGATGTGTCAGCAGCAAAAATGTCTGCATTTGATGTGCGATTGAAATGAAGAATTTCCCTTTTTTCTCTTGCTATCACTATCTCTCGCTCCCCCTCTCTTCCTATTCCAACCATAACGTTGTCTCCCACTGCTACAATCAGCATCGCTTCAGCCTCTCAACCCCGCCTCCGTTCATTCAACGTCCATCCTTCGAAGGATGAATGTCTGCCTCCATCGTCCACGTTCGACGGATTTGAATTTCGCAGTTGGCCTCTTTAAAGTTTGAGCCTTTTTTTGAAATACTCCCTCCTCTTTCTCTATCTTTGCATTCCCTCTGAATGTCCTGTGCAGGCAAAGGATTTACCCCGAGTTTATTTCAGTCGCTCAAACCCATCGACTCTCCTTAGCATGGCGATCTCCGTGCTCCCTTCGACCAGCCATTCGTCTGTCCTTCTCTTCTGCTATTGGCCCGCCCTTCATTCCCTCCGTCTGTCCCGGGTTCCATCGGATCCGGGATCCTTTCGCATAAATGACTGCTGCAACCCAAGGCGACGGCTCTTGTCCGTCAAAGGATGTTAAGTTCGAGATGTATTTTCGGAGCCAACAGCGCCAGACAACGACGATGGCGACAAATCCAGACCAACCGCCCCTACTCATTGCTTGAGTCCAAGCTTCGTAGGCTCGTCCTTTTAAACGGGCGCTCGTAAATAAATCAAAGAGCGTGATTTTTATTATTTTTCGGGCTTTTTCAAGGCCTCACTCAGGACGATAACGACGAGCACCGGGGACAAATGGGGTACTTGTGGGGCTTGCATGAGGGGCTTGCATGAGCTTGCATGGGCATAAATTAGCTTCGTGGAAAAGGGAGAAGACGACGATGAGAAAATACTTAGCACAGAACATGGGGAGACACCTATGTGGAGACTGCTGTGTCCGACGAGGAGCCTCTGGAGCCTCATGCAGGAGGCTTTTAGCTTGATCCTACGAGTCCTTCGAAAGCCACTGCAAAGAACATGCAAGAGGCATCTGAAAATAAAGACCACATTTTTTGTGCGATTTTCAATGTTTATTATTTTATTGAACAAAAAAAAAAAACAAAACGTTCTTATCAATAACTCCATTCCATTTGCTGTCTCTTTCGGTCCTCCTGCTATACTTGGTCCTTCCACCGGAATCTTTGCCCTCCTACAATCCGTGTTCCATTGGGTTCTTCTGAGAAGACCTTCTTTGCCGGAGCGTATTCTGTCATTCTCTCAACATGATCTAGCCAATCGCATCGCATCTTATTGATGCGCGTGATTATATTATCGTCATTATACTGCACATACAAAGAATACTTGTCTCTGTGAGTACTAAATATACCGAAGATCCTGTGAAGGATTTCCATCTCAAACATCTCTAAAAACTTCTTATCGGCGCTCAACAGCGTCCAAGTTTCCGACCCGTAAAGCAGAACAGGAATGACGTGAGACTTGTAGAGGTTTAGCTTTGTCTTACGAGGGAGCTCTCCGCCTTCGTAGTTCGAAGTGAGAAGGAAGTAGCACCTGCTGGCCAGAGCTATTCTTCGTTTGATCTCAATGCTGACGTTGTTTTTGTCCGTCAGGAAGGTGCCCAGGAAGTCCACCTCTCTGACAACGTCAAAGTTGTTGTTGCCAATTGCGACTTGCTTTTGTGAGAGACCGTATTTGGTGGTCGACAGGAGGTACTTCGTCCGGTCCTTGTTCACCACCAGACCCACACGATGCGACTTCCTTTTCAGGTTGGAGAAGGCTTTACTGACATCGTCTGCACTGCGCCCAATAATGTCGATGTGGTCCTCGTAAGCAACTAGCATGATGTTCTTCTCGAAAATCGTGTGCTTTCGATTTATATTCGCAGCCCTCACCGCCTTCTCCAGTAGCAAATTGAAAATGAGGCCCGACAGGGAGTCGCCTTGTCTGCAACCGCCTGTGGCAGCGAATGGCTCGGAGAGTATCTTGCTAATGCTGTCCAAGTAGCTGGTGTGGCTCAGCGTCATTCTGCTGAGCCTCATGAACTTGGTGGGGATACCAAGTTCAGACATGGCGGCGTACACTTGGCTTCTTATTGGGCTGTCGAAGAGGTCTTTGTATTCGACAAAGAGGTGGTGGGTGTCGATCTGAAACTCGCGGCTCCTCTCCAAGATCTGGCGCACTGTGAAGATCTGGTCAATGGGCGACTTGCCGGGTCTGAAGCCACACTGATAGGGCCCGATCAGTTTGTCGACGATCGGTTCCATGCGCGTACTCAGTATGCTGGAGAGGATCTTATATGCGGTATACCAAAATCTATACCACCTACAGCTATTGCAGTTTTCCTGACATCCATTGTCGAAAATCGCATAGAGTAAAGCGATGTTCCTCCAATCGCTGGGCTTGCATTCTTCCGACCAAATGCGGCACAGGAGTTCGTGCAGGCGTCTAGTCATGCTTTCGTCACCGGCCTTGAACAGCTCTGCGGGCAGACCATCGGCGTCCCTTAGCCCGTCGATGGCTGTCAAGACCTCTTCGTAGTGGGGCGGCTGAGTGCTCTCGGTGCTCTCATCGACCTCTGGCGGAACTGGCAGGGCTTCGCCACTGGTGGAATCGCTTCCGCCGTCGCCATTCAGAAGTGCTTTCTGGATGCTATTCACCTGATTACCGCTCTCATCTGTACAGTGTACAGAAACATTGGTTACGCCCTCTATGGTCCGAGAGAATTCTCGGATCTGATTTCTATCCTCCAGCTCCGCGATAGGCTTGCCTCTAACAGCTCGCGTTATGATTGCCTGCACAGTGGCGCTTTCTCCTGGCGCAGGAGGCGACACGCTCTCGGGTTGGAGGAAGCGCACCACCTCCTCGGCAGCGGTGCGCATCGCGTGGGCTATTTGCGCCCACTTGTCGTCGAGTTGCGGCGTGTTCTTCCGGAGCAGGCCTAAGAGCCGAGCGGTGAAGTCCCGACGTACCTGTGGCGACTGCAGCGTTTCTATGTCAAGTGTTTGATGTTGCATTTTGCAACAGGCTATCACAAGAAAATGGTCCGACTTGAAGCCGGTGTCGGGGTGATCGATTTGATTGTGCGTGCGTCTATCAGCCGACTCCCATGTGGCCTTGTGGTTATAGGGATGGTCGAACCAGGTGCTAGAGAGGACCAGGTCTCGTCCTGCGGCGAAGCTGATCAGCCTCATTCCGTTGGCGTTGGTCTCTTCGTGCGGAGAGTGCTCTCCGACTATCGGCCCAAAGACGCCTTCTTTGCCCACCTTGGCGTTGAAGTCCCCCATCACGATCTTGACGTCGTGGCGAGGGCAGCGCTCGTATGCGTCGTGAAGCTGTTGATAGAATTCGTCTTTTGTCTCGTCGCAGCGTGCGTGCTCTGTCGGAGCGTGCGCACAAATCAGGCTGATGTTGTAGAATTTGGCCCTGATGCGGATAGTGGCCAATCGTTCGTTCACCGCGGTGAAATTGAAGACCTGATGGCGGAGTCTCTGTCCAACCGCAAACCCAACACGGGGTCCTCGGCGTGCCAGAGTAGTAGATATCAAAGGATGCTAAGTTGACCCTTCCTTTTCCCGGCCATCGCATTTCCTGGAGAGCTGTGATGTCAGCCTTGTGTTCCTCGAGGGTTTCAATTAACTCGATTGGCTCAACTTCTTTAGGTTTGAGGCTTCGCACATTCCAGGTGCATATCCGTAATTCCTGGTCGCTACTTCGGTCGTCCTCAGCAGAGGGCGTCGCCATCGTCACCGTTTCTATTTCAAAACACTTTTCAGTTCCTTCTTGTTCACCTAGTGCTTTTCTTTATTCACTTCTGCTTATGATCACGATTTCAATGGTTGGAACGGAACGCGTTTTAAAACATCTACATCTCTCACATTAAGGTCACAATAAGCAGAGAATAAATGCATTTCGATATCACGATTCAATCGAAACAATAGATTTCGAACCTGTTGCAGTTGATTTTATGACAAAAACATACAAGAGACACTCGAAATATAAAAGTCTTTAATTTGGGTTGTTTGATTTCTTTATTTTGCTAAATGAAGTCTCAGGTCACTCATCCTTTCGCTGTCTCCCTCTATCGTTCTCAGTGTTTGCAGCACTCCTCCTTGGGTCCTGCCTTGTGACACGTGCACTTGTGTTCACAGGTGCATTTCTCCCCGCACTTGACGTCGGTGCATTTGCAATCTACAACAAAAAGGCAATAGATTTAAAATGATTCTTAATAAATCAATTACAAATTCAAATTTACGTTTTGTACAAATACGTAAATAACAAAACAGTAAAATGAAGTCAATTGAAAAAAACTAATTGAAGGCTATTTTTTTAAATATACAACACAATATATATTATTTAGTTAGTAATTCAATTATTAATTAAGTTTTCAAATTTACACAGTTTTGTAAAAATAATATTTAAACCAATCGAATAAAATTAATTTAAGACTATTTTTTCAAATGTATATAATATGAATTACTTAGGTATATACTAAACTAAAATTTCCTTCACTCACTCTTTTCACATCCTTTGCACGGCATCTTTCTTTGAATGCTTTTCCACTTTCGTAGCTATTGGAAGACGTCAAGCTTTGATTTCTTCTCAGTTTACTGAATTTTACTGATCTCCCATCGATTTATCACTCATTATATAGTCAATCAATCGACTTTTCGGGCCGAGTGCAATTTCCACAAAATCCCGCTTCATCCCTATCGTCATCGTTTGAATTCAATGCAAATTCGGATTTTCCTCAGAAAAGCTCTACTCTGGGTTTTTCCTGCTCTCACTCGAAGATCTCCGTGGCCGTGTGCATCGATCGGCATCGCTTTCGATCGGCATCGCTTTCGAAAGTGACTTCGAACTCGAATTCGCATTTTGCACTCGTTTGGGTTTTCGCAATCGAAACCTTGTTGTCCGGCCAGATAACAATTGTAAACAAATGATAATGACTTCACTCGCATACATGTGAAGCACAACAACATTTCCACGCACAACAACAATTATTCATACGAAAACAATAATTATTCTTATGACAACAATAACAACAATAATTCATATGAACATAAAAACAATTTGCTACGCGTTGCAATTGGGTCGTAATCGTGATTAGATAAAAAGCTTGAATGAAAATAAAAATAGTAGTAAAATGTTAATGATAACTTCTGTCGTGCCTCGATCAACGTTTCGCAGCTTTTCGCTATCAGTTGTTAGTTTAATTTTTTTTATCTCAATTAGTTATGACGTATTTTCACTTCTTAAGTGGGTTCTAGAAACTTAGTTCCATCCACGTTGAACTTTGATTGAATAAACTACAGTGAATGATTCTCAGATGTTGTTACTGTTTTCGTTGTGGTTCCTCATGAATGAACTTGATCTACAGAACCGTAAAATGGATTCCCACTCTTTTGGATAAGGAAAAAAATAAATCATTTAGATAAGAAAAAAGACTACTTTTGAGCGATATTAATTCAACACATGAGCGATCAGAAAAAAGCGAAAAATTGTTATCACTCATGAGGGATATTTTAAGGAGCGTTTCGGAAATGAATGGTTTTTCGAACTTTGCACCTTATATTAAAATTATTTTTGAAATTTTTTCTTATAAATTTTCAATAAGAAAACAGAAAGTTTTTCATTATAATGCAGACTTTTCCATGGTATTCCCCAATATACTCTATTCGCATCGATTTCTGTAACTATGAAGAACCTGCTATGATTTAGGTCTTTCTCGCACTTGAGTTCGCCCCATCGTACCTTAAAGGTGCTCTCACAGACCCGATACAACGCAGTAGACGACGACACGAGGCCAAGAGATGATGCGCCATTGGTGCCAGATTGAGTTGCATACTACATAGATATATTATTTTTTTTACATTCTTTACTTGGTTGGACTTTTATCAGAAAGCAAACAAAGACCCCAGCTCAAGTGAGTGAAAATATTGCACACCGTACCCAAGAAGAATCGGCCGGTGGGCGTGAGGTCCGGTGGGTGGGGAAAAGATATAAAAGCAGCCGCATCTCTCTGATAAAACTCACAAAGAACCCGCTGAGAAAAAACATCATCGACGAGTGAGCGAAACTTCCTTCGACAGCTCAATCTAAATCGAAACTAAATAGTTTTCCATACAATCCAACAGGATGCCGTGCAAAGCTTGTGGAAACGGTAAGCTATCCTTGAGGTCCTTGTGCAAGAGGGAGAGATAGATCAATTGCTAATTATTGCCGTTCTTTTCTCGCCAGACTGTAAGTGCACGCCGCAGAAGTGCGGCGACAAGTGCAACTGTGGCCAGGGCTGCAAATGCCACTGCAAGGAGTCGCACGATTGCAAAGGACACGGCCATGAGCACGGCCACGCCCACGGCCAAGGACACGCCAACTAGGGGGCGCAATTCGCTACATAAATAACCACAAATTTATCAAATCACTATGTTAATCCATTGATATTCTATTTGAAAATCCTGCATCCTATTATTGTTAGGAAATAAATTTGTATGTAACACCTGAAGAGAGAATTATGAATTATTTTAGTATTATTCATTAATTATCCATCAACAGAAAAAAGTAGCCAAAGAATAAAATTTGGATATATCAAAGAAAAGAAATTTTGAAAAATACTACAACTCCTTTAAAATTCAAGTATCGTGACTAATTATTAGAAAATAAACACTGCCGATGAGCAGTTGAACTCTCTCTATCGCCCAATCGAAGACCTTTGACCTTCGCTCCTTTCGGTAGAGTTCTCTCAATCTTCCTCGGTCCACTCACGGTCCCATGGGAAGCAACAGTTCTCGCCTCGCTGGAACGCCGCAAAATATGCAAATTTTTAATTTCACACTTTCTATCGATTTCAATTTGAGTCGGGGAGTTTGAAAGTATTTTTTTTTCTTTGCTATTGTCTCAAATTATTGTTGTCGGTATTTTCAATTTTGTTGTTTCTATTCCAATTTTTCGGTTTTCGTTGTATTCTCTATTTTTTGCTGTGATTGCTTGCTATTGAGTTGCTCTCAATAGTCTCGTTAACGCGTGCACGCACAGCCGCTCAGCCAGCAGCAACTACAATAACTCCCACCACAACAACAACGACACCCTTAACAATAACAACAGAAGCAACGATAGCAACAACAACAACAACGATGACAACAACCTCCAATTCCCCATGCAGGATTCGCGAGGGACTCCTGGAAGGACTGCGGGGAAAAAACGCATAAACAGCGCATAAATTTATATACGCATGCCGCCCACCCGAATCGGCCGCTTTGCCACGCCCCCCTCCGCTCGATCGCGTTCGTGGGCGACGTCGTCGGCGTGGAATCGTTTGGTGGAGGTGGGCGGGGTGGATTCGGTCGATGGGGGGCGGTCGTTGGAGGCGTCGGTGGGTCGTCGACGTCGTCGCATACAAACGTTTTCATTACGCTTTCCTGGCTTCGGCTTTGGTTGTGGCGCGAAGAGCAGATTGTTGCCGTTGTTGTTGCTGTTGTTGCTGGTGTTGTAACACACACATTGTTTTCAATGTTGTTGTAGATCGAGTATATATAGTAGTAGTTGTTATTGTAATGCAGACTCCTTTTCGAATATCGCCTGAAATTGTAACGAGCCGACCGACCGACCATCGAGGTCTATTTTTGGGGCCAATTAGGGGCTCGTTCGTGGTCTGCACTTGCTATTGTTATGTTGTATGCTTTTCGTTGTTGTGATTGTTATTATTTTTGTTGTCGCACCTAATGTTATTGTTGTTGTAATAAGGGCTCTCTTCCCGCCTATTGAGAGCGAAAGTCAAAGGTCTTCGATTGGGCGATAGAGAGAGTTCAACTGCTCATCGGCAGTGTTTATTTTCTAATAATTAGTCACGATACTTGAATTTTAAAGGAGTTGTAGTATTTTTCAAAATTTCTTTTCTTTGATATATCCAAATTTTATTCTTTGGCTACTTTTTTCTGTTGATGGATAATGAATGATACTAAAATAATTCATAAAGTTCCAAAAAGTATAAAATAGAATAAAAAATAAAAGGAATTATAGATAATAGAATATTTTATTTTAAATCTTCAAGTCTTCTTCATACACTTGGAATATTTCTGTAAATGGATTGTGGAACTTTTATTTATATGAATATATAATTGTATGCCGACATTATACAAAAAAAAATAATCATAACGATAGAAAAAAACACCTACAAAACCAAACAAAAATAAATAAAAATAAATTAAAAAATAAAACAAGAACAAACCGTAACAATTTCTAGAAAACAAACAAACAACAAAGCCATATTATAATAACAAAAACAATGCAGCAACAAGAACAATAGAAAAAGCAATTCAAGCGAGAACAATATGCAATTCCTCGCATTCTCCTTCCTGGTTTCTCTTTGTTCTCAATTTCCCCCGCCATCTCACCCCTTTCCATCCGCCGCTTCGACGAATGAGTGGCTCATTGTGTGAGTATGTGTGTGTGTGCGAGAGCTTTTGTATTTGCACTAGTCGAACAATGGATCTCGCTGCAGGACACGGCAAATGGTTCTAATTTCAAATTTAAAATTTTCTCCATTCACAATAAATTCTCCACAGCAGCATCTGTGGAAACAATGGGACAGATAATACGAGGGGCAGAGAAGCAGAGGGGAAGAGAAGGGGAGAGAAAGAGACATAGGGAAAGATATAGAGATGGACCAAAATCGAAGGAGACAATACTATGATAGACAAGGACGAGCAACAACTTCGAATGCAAAGATTTAAATTTTTGTTATGATTTCGAACTTTTTTCATCTGATGTCTGTCGGACTCCTCCGGCAACGCCAGCGACCTTCTCGGCGGTCCTTCCAACGCTCTTGACGCCCTTCCCGATCTTCTGGATCGGGAAGGGCGATCAGAGCGATGAGGAAAGCTTTGCTGAAGTCCATGCTGATTGAGATGTTGTCTGTTGACTACTGAAGTATGCAATTGATGTCGTTGACAAAGATTTCGCTCCCTATTTATGTATAGTAAAAATGCATTATTATTTATTACTCACGCAAATGTTTCTTAGGAATTTGCTTTCTATTGATAGCCAAGAATGGGTTTTGCATAATATTAACATAAGATTCTTATATAAGTTGGATAACAATGGGAACACCTGTTAAAATTCATTAGGCACAGGTTGCATGATTAAATTCTCTTCTTATTTAACTCATTGCAATCTCTTGCTTTTCTCTACACATTGTATAGTTCTTTTACATCAGAGTAAAATAGATCATGTTGAAATTCCCATTACGAGGTGTTTGTGTATTGTGTTACCAGCTTGATCAGCTGTAAGAAATAAACAAAATAGTTATTGATTAGAATCGAGCGCACCTAAAACTAGACAACTCAATTCATTGGGTATTACCATAGCTTGTCTAGTAGGGTATTTGAAGAAGGGATTGAACTGAACTTTATTTAAGGTTTGAGGATCGAGAAATTCGACCGGACGATTTGGATCAAAGATGAAGAAATTAAATCAAACCGAAATCTTTTGAGTTCCACCTGATGAAAATGAGGAAATACAACAACAAATAATATAAATAGTTAACTAACAAAAGCCACAATGAGCGAAAAAGAAAGTCGAAGAGATGAAAATATCATAGTTCTTGTTATTGCTGTCATTGTCATGGTTTTTATTGAAATTTCTCCTGTTTTTACTGTTGTTGTTATTCTTACTGTTGCTGTACTGTTTCTTATTGTTGTTGCTATTGTTATTATTGTTGTTGTTGTTGTCCATTGTTAAACTAAAAACACCCTCGACTGTCGTCATCAAATGACAAACACGTTGTTAAACGAACAACAAACTCCATGTTTCCGTTTCCGCTTCTGTTCGTTCGCTTCGCTCGCTCGCTTGCTATCTGTCTGCGTGTTGTGTGTGTTCTCCATTTGTTGTTGTTGTTTTTGTGCTTCTTATTTTGTTCAATGGTGTTGGTGTTATTGTTATTGTGATTAGTGTTGTTGTTGTTAATGGTGTTGTTGTTTTTGTTATTGGAGTTGGTGTCGCGAGCGTTTAATTTAAATTTTAATTTCGATCTTAATCTCTTAATGCGAAATAAAATTGCCGCGCACTGGTGGCGCATCATCTCCCTGTCTCTCTCTCTCCCCCCCAACTCCTTTCTCTTCTGCTCCATCCTCTTCTTCTCCATCCTCTTCTTCATCACCTTCTTGGCGTTTCACTCGCATCCACTCGACCCCATCTCAGTTCACATGCCTCGTAACTTAAGCCTCACGCTGGGCGGTCGCGAGTCCTCGTGGGCGTGGTGGAGGTGGGCGGTGTTGATTCGGGTCGCAGAGGTGAGAAGTAGAGAGGGAGATGTGAGGGAGAAGGAGGAAGTGATAAGAGTGTTGTGAGGTGGAGATGGAAGGAAGTTGTGGAGTCGATGTCGACGTTGAAGTTTCCACAACGTCGATGGGCGGCAACGATGTGTTAAAGTCAAGTGGAGGAAGCGAGGTCGGGAGCTGAGAAGACGTGAGTGGGCGTGGGCAAGGACGATGAGGATGAGAAGAAGAGAGGACGAGTAAATTTCGGAGAGTCGAATGTGTTGATGTTGGAGGAGGAATTGAAAGAATGAATGAAAGGTGGTGAAGGAAAAGTCATAAGGAAAAAACGAGAAATCAAAAAAGAGTTAAGGAGAAAGAACAAATCTTGATATGCGAAAGAAGAAACCTTAAGAGAAAAACAACTTAGTTTCAATTTTCAATTTTAAAATTCAACAATTTATTTTTCTACACATTTAGCAACAACAATGACAATTTGATAATGCAATGATGAGTTCCATATCATGATTTGGTCCATAATCCCGGGGATCCTGCCCTAAGCCTTGCAGCAGTCGTCCTTGCAGCCGTCCTTGCAGGGACACTTGCACTGGCAGCACTTGTCGCCGCACTGGGTGACGGTGCATTGGCAATCTGGGGAAAGAGAGAGGAAGTTAATACTGGTTCTGGATCTTGCTGGAATCTTCCGTGAACTCACTATTCTCGCAAATCTTGCAGGCCATTTTGTTTGATTTTGTTTTGTTTGGTTTTCTCTTCGGTGTGCTTTTGTTTACGCCTGATGTGGCTTCTGTCGATTGTCTCTTGGAACTGATGCCGTTGCCTCCCACTGTCGACCGTTTTATAGGGATCCGCTGGTGAGAAGCGATCGAGAGAGAGGTCGAGAGCGAGAGCAAAACGAGAGAGCGACCGTAGGGCGACTTTCGGCCGTGCGCAAAAGATTAGTGATTCATAGTCGCAGTCGTCGTAGTTGAGACGACTTCGTATGTGATCGGTGTGCAAAGCAATTATCGGCATAATTATCATTGCGGAGAGCGGAGCGTTCCCATCGTGCTGTGCGCAGAGGCTCGTCACTCTCTGCATTGATGTTGTTTTCATTGGTGCCGAGGTCCGGGACCCCCTGGGCTGTTTCTCACCAGACAACAACAACGATAATATGCGTATTTTTATGACAAGGGCTTATGTTCATGCCGGCAAAAGCGTGCCGGCTGGTTGTTTGCGTAAAACTTGCTGTCGTATATTTGAGCGATAAAAAAATTAATTTTAATTCTGGAAAAATTTAAACACTTTTTTACTAACTCTTTCATGATATCAAAAAAAGTACCGTACTTATGTTTTTAGCATTTCCTTATAATGAATTTATTGTTTAAAACATAACGATTTTGTTTAATATCGCTTTATAGAGTTCCAGCATAACGAATGCCGATGTAACGAATGTCCAGTATATCGAACGCTTGTTTCTAGTCCATTGATGACCCTAATAACGAACGGTTCAAATATTAAGTATTTTATATAACGAATTCTAGAACAAAAAAAAATAATTTTCTAAAAATAAATAATTTTGTTCATGTATGTAATTTTTTCCGTTTTTTGTTAATAAATGAATTAGTATAATACGAATATAGTTTAACTGGCTACTATTCTAATATTTATGATAAGAAATATGTATTTCGATATAACGAACGAACCCCCGACATTATATCATTCGTTATACTGGACCACCACTGTACGACAAAAATATAAATTTTTTTTTGTGAGATATCACAGTTAGTTTTATTTTAGATTTATTTTTTTTTATATAGATATTTTTCATTTGTTTTTTTATTTAAACATTTTTTTTTTGAAACATTTATTAATTTTAAAGATTGTTCTAGAAATTACTATGTGAAAAAGTAACTTTTTTTGTTACTTTTTCACATAGTAATTTCTAATAATGTTTATAATTCGAAAAATGTATTTTTTATTAAATTGAAGAAATTATCAATGTTTTTTTTATCAAAGTTGTCCTTATTATATATTATAATTTATTTACACTTTTCAATTAAATTATTTTGATATTATCCTAAATTTATGAAAAATTAATTTTTGCCATTTCATTGCTATCTTTAAAATAATCACAAGATAAAATTTATGTTAATCATGATGCGTGTTTGAGGAAAATATGGAGTTTTCTTCGTCTTCTTCTGATTCCTGTTTTGCTCTTGCCTTCTTCTTGTCTTCTCAATTTTCTTGAAGTTCACAACGTTTTAATTAAATTTTGCCACGAAGTCAAAGTTTAATTGGGAATCAAAGTCTCGTCGTTAGCAACAAAAACAATGGCTATCGAATAGACAACAACAATGAATACAAAAGCAACAATAGCAAATAATTCGCTGGAACATTGCCAATAGCAAAAACAACAACTTGAGCTATCACATTTTGATTGACTTCCGAAATCCAAACTTTTGCCTAGCGAAATTTTTGTAATTAAAAATGTTGCTCTGTCTCTTTCTATCTTGTACTGTAGCCGTTTAACTCTCGCCCCTCTCTTGCACCCTTTTCATTCTCTCGGTTTCTCTTTTGAATTGTAACCCTTTCGTTCTCTCCTTCTCTCTGTCTCTCTCTTGCTATTTTTGTCGCAATTTTCTCGAAATTTCGAGGCCCTATTTTTGGGGACCCTGTTGCCATTCTTCTGGACCTACTTTCCCTCTAGCTAACTGTTAATTGGGCTCTGATATAACAACAACAACGAGAATAATTTATGTGTGTGTGTGAGTGTGTGTGTGTGTGTGTGTGTGAAGCAGTTTCTGACTTCACGAAATGAAATGTTGGCGGATGAGGAAAAGTTTTTCCTGTTCGTTGCCGTTAGTTTAGCTGCATCACCAACAACAACAAAATCAACTTCTATATTTTCGGTAAAAACACGTAGTTATAACAACAACAACATGTACTACTACAACAAGAACAACTCGTACTACAACAACATTTGAGTAAAATCAATTTTGACATCTACCTGCAGGATGCAGTTATGTATTTGTTGTTGTTACTGTTCTTGTTGCTTGTCGTTTTTGTTTTTGCTTGTGAACATTTTCACCTCACGCTAATTCTCTCCATCTCACTCTTATCCTCATTCTCCTTCTTCTTTCTCTCTCTTCTTCAGCTGTGGTTAGCTGATGGCGAAAAGATTTCCCTTGTTTTCCACTGCAGCTGATATGAGTTTGTTGTAGTTGTTGTTGTTATTCTAGTTTGTGTGTATGTTGTTGTTGTTGTTACCATCAAAAATTTGGATTAGTTTTTGTTGCTGTCTTGCTATTTTGTTGCCGTTGTTCTTGTTTTCGTAATGCAGTTTTCTCCTCCAAAAATAAGTTGAAATGAGTTGGTAAAAGCAAGACCAACAACAATTGCTGCAACTACAACTACAACTAGAACATCATCAACCAGAATATGAGCAACATCACGGTAACAACAAAAATAACAACATTAACAAGAACAACAACAACATTATCAACAGCGAAAATAGAGAAACCCATCAACAGCCAACGAGAGAGTTGCAGGTGAGTTCAGTTTGTTGTTGTTGTTGTTGTGCAACATGTTGTTGTTTTTGTTGCTGTGGTTGCCTAGTTCCATGCCGTTCGCATGCCGGAAACGGAAATGAACCCCTGGTTGTGAAAATTTTCAAATTATGAAAATTTTGTTTCTAGTTCGTGAGGTTCTTCTACTTGTTGTTGTTGTTAAATGTTGTAACAACATTGTTATAGAATATTATTGTTGTTGTAATGCCTGTGGAACTAATGTTGTTGTTTCTGCTGCTTTTTTTGTTTTTTTTGTAGTTTTTAATTATTATTTTTGCGCAAAGTTTGTTCGCTCGTTGTTTGGCCCAACTTCCGGTTTCATTTCAAGCTCCTGAGAATCTTCTTCTTCTTCTTTCCTCCCTCTCACTATCTTTCCTCTGCTGGTTGGTTGGTGAAAAACTTTATCTTCTGACGTCGTCGACTGCTTTCCACATGATGGCTCATTCACACACATTGGTTGCTGTTGTAGTTACTGTTGCTAAAACCAGAAGTAAAAGATCTGGTCTTTGCAAAATAAAAAAATTTTTACAAGCTTACAAGATGAAAAAAACAAAGTTTTTAAATTGTAAACTCAATTTGTCCATTGTTTTTGCTTCTATACTCTAAGAGGACCTCAAAGAAACATTTTTTTTGCAGAATAATAATTTTAAATAATTTAAATAATTAAATGCAATTGATAAATATTCCAGAATTCACAAGTATATCTTTTTTAGTTTTAAGTAATAAGGGAATCTAATATAGTTTTAATAGTTTCTATGAGTTTTGCAGATTTTTTGATTTTTGTTGACTAAATGTCTCTTATGATCCAGGAAAAACGCTTCATTATCACGTCCAATGTAATATTGTTGCCAAAGACATTTCTAAAAAAGTTTTAACTACATTTGTATACCACTATATTCTCTTCTGACTTAGGTCAGAGCTTTAAACCTAGGAAGATCGAATTTCATTAAAGAAAATTGACTTCAATTTCCAATTCAAAATTTAACAATTTATTCTCCTACACATTTAGCAACAACAATGAAAATTTCACATTAACCAATAATAATTTTGATATCACGTTCTCGATCATAATGCTGATGATGCTCTCCTAAGCCTTCGGGGCCGCCTTGCAGCAGTCGTCCTTGCAGCCGTCCTTGCAGGGACACTTGCACTGGCAGCACTTGTCGCCGCACTTGGTGGCGGTGCATTTACAATCTGAGGAGCGGAAAGAGAGGAAATTATTAATTGATCTTGATGAAGAACTCTTTGAACTCACTTTTCTCGCAAATCTTGCAGCCCATTTTGTCTGATTTTGTTTTGTTTTGTTTTGTTTTCTCTTCGGTGTGCTTTTGTTTACGCCTGATGTGGCTTCTGTCGATTGACTATTGCAACTGATGCCGTTGGCTCCGACTGACGAGTGTTTTATAGGAATCCACTGGAGAGAATCAATCGGGAGAGAAGCCGAGAGCGAGAGCAAAGCCCAACTCCACGAGAGGCCGGCGAGCGTCGCGTGTGCAAAAGATAACTCGTCCGGTTTCTTCGTCGCAGTCGTCGTTGGTGCCGTCGGAGTCGTTGGTGCCGTGGAACATCGATCGAATGCTGTGTGCAAAGCAGCAACGACGCAGTTATCGTCGCCGTCATCAACAATGCAAACTCTTTCCATACGACTATTGAAGGGTTTTACAGCTATTGAGGCCATCTCAACGGCTTCGTCATCGTGTCCACTGTAGTGGGCAAATTCACCCAAAACCCAATTCTCACTAAAAGACACATGAATTTCTCTTCTCGTTGAAACAACAAACGACGACCTTTTTGTATATTCTTCGTTGCAAAATAATTTTAAAAGCTGCCAAAAATTCAAAACGACGACGCGAACGACGACGTCGAAAAAACACACATGTGAAGTTTTAAGTTTTTACGAAGCTCAAGTTTTTCATGGGATCCAGAAAGTTCTGCAGCAGCTGCGGGATCCGAAAGGGGGGCGGCTTCAGTGGGCGGAGCTCGTTCGAAATTATGCTTCGCGCCAAAGTTCGTGGCGGTAGCAAAAAGTTTCCGCTCGCTAATTAAGCTCTGAGAAATGCGTCTGTGAAAATTCTCAAATTTATGCTTGAAATTCACCTGCAGGTTTTTCCCCTGAAATTTTCCACTATTCTCTCCATCCCCAACCACCGAATTTTCTCTTTCCTCACCTCAGCTTCATCTTCCAGTTGGGTTTATTTAATTTTCGGTAATTTTTCTCGCCTTCAGAAACTAGTTATTTTCCATTCTTTCATCATGACGAAGAGTCAATTTTTTCATATGTTTTTTATCTTTCCTATAGATTTGATAGATATGATAACAGATAACATTTCGAATTATTTTTCTCATAAAACCCTGATAAGATGAAAAAGTATATTTTTTATTCATCATCTTGTTCATCAATATATTTTTTCATTATTTTCATCGTAAATAAATATTTTATTCTCAATCATTTCTTCTGTCCACGAGTTTTCCTTGTTTCAAATTAGAAACAAAAGTTCGTAATTTTAGTAATTATTTTTTTATTTTAGCTTTGTCATAATTTCTTCGTTTATAAAATTTGTTTATATATTTTGTTCATTATTTCCTTCTTCTATCATCGCTTTCATTCTTACTTTTTCTCAATTTTTGTAGATTTTCTTTAATTCACCGTAAATTGGAATTTCGGCTTTTCTACAATTATCCATCGCCTTGTTTTTGCCTTTTTTTTTTTGATCCTCCAGCGTCTTCTTTACTTCGTATGTCTCTATCTCTTTCTCTCTCACTATCTTTCTGCCTCTCTCTTTCTTTCGTGTCTCCGTTTCTTCTGCTGTGTCGTCATTTCCTTCTCCGTTTAAGTCTGTTTGTTTGAATAATTCCACGCAATTTGTCATGAAAATAATCTAATGTCAGAGGACGCGTGCACAGTCTGAGACACAAATACACACACACACACAGCAATACACACACACATATACATAGACAGAGGCATTACGCGAAGTAAACAGCAAAAAGTTGTTATCTGAAGCGTTTCACTCATTCGCTGTTACGCCTAAAAGTCGACAGACCGACGGACCGAAGGAGAAAATTCCATTCGAGTCGTCCCAAGGTATCAGCTGGGCATAAGCAGAGTGAAGGAGGAGGGAGGGAGAAGGATAAAGATAGAGGGAAAGAGGAGGGAAATGACGAAGCGACAGGGGCGAAGGTCGAGAGGACGAAAGGACACGAAGCCTGAGCCGCTGAGCCTCGCCCTGTGGAGCTCATTTGAGCAGGACGAAGACCCATCGTTCGTCATCATTCGAGCACCAAGGACTAAGAAGAGGCTTCGAGGGGAGGCGGTCGAGGTGGGTGTGGCAGCATCCACAGAGAGAGAGAGAGAGAGAGAAAGAGAGACTGAGAATGGGTGTTAAAGAGTGGGAGGGAAAGGGAGGGCGAGGAATTCCGCCCAGTCAACAGAATCGGAAGGCATCAGTTGCAATTTCGAGAACATGCCTTTGGCGACAACTCAGAATTTGGCGGGCTTTCACTGGTGTACTCAAAGTGGGTACTGAATACCGAGAGAGTCGGTTACCCGCTGCAGTTTCGAGTAAAAAATGATTCACTTTTACAAGGTTTTCGCTTTCTTTCTTTCCTTTCAGTTGCTTTGAATTGATGCAACTAAAATGTCTTTTCTTTGTATTTTATTCTCATTTTAATGAGAGATTTTATCGGAATCCAGACATTGATACCGATTACTCGAGTTCTATTCGAGTAGTCGAATCTGTTTTCTTTGTTTCTGTTTCCATTTAGAAATTATTTTCTTCTTCACGGTGACCTGACCTCGATTCCGGAAATAGTTCTCTCTCTTTTGTTTGACTCTTTTTCGTTGACCCACTGATTTGTCGGAAAGTAACCGGTTTTTACACGCACACACCACTCGCTTACCCGATGATTAATCGTCATCATTCGCTCATAACATCGCGCAATTTTATCGCACATTGGCAAGCGCACAACATCTCGCAAAACCACCCGAGGAGACCGACCAAACTCGGCTCAAGCCATGTCAAGCCGTGGCCCAATGGACGGCGACGACGTCGACGTCGATGCGGAAGCCTTCGGGCAGGAACCGGAAAGGGGTTTCCTCTGAGGTCGTTGGTTTTGTTGTTGTCATTGTTGTAGTTGGTGTTGTTGTTTGTCCTCCACCGACTCCGACTCTGTTGCTGATGTCATTAATGCAATGTCTCGCACCCTTCAGGGTTGACATACAACGAGCGATGTCGCATGTTGTTGTCTCATTCTCACACTCTTACATTCGCTGGTGTGCGGCGAAATGTGATATGGGTAAAATAACAACAACAACAACAACAATAATATCAACGAAATTCCAACTGAAACCCAACGCAGCTGAAAATAAGATTGTGTATCTTTTGGTGAAATGTTTTTTTTTTCCTCTGGTTGCTGATGTTGCTCATCGTTGTTGTTGTTGTTGTTGTTGGTGATGGCACTGCTGCTGTTGCTGGTGAGTTTTTTGTTCTTGTTGTTGTTGCTGTTACTGTTGACGATGCTGATGGTGGTGCGGCTGCTGCCGGCTGATGTATTCATGAAATCGGGTGATTAATGGCTCGAAAACATTTACACAACCCGCACCACCCCAGACCGACCGACCAACCACCCACCCCCACCCACTGTCTGCGGTTCTCCCTCTCGGTCCCACATACCTCCTTCTCACTTCCTCCCACTCTTTCATCCGACCCCGTCCTCAGCTGTTGTTTCTCTGCAGCGAACGAGGCGAAAGCCAAGGATTTTGTTCGAGGCAGGCCAGAAGAAGGGGTTCAAGGGGTTCGAAGGCTCCGGGGGTCGGTCGGTGGTGGGCGACCGGTTCAGTGGAAGAACTCTCCATCTCCTCTCTCCTCTCTCTTTCTGCGGGCCCTTCGTCGAATGCAGCCGCCGTCGTTTCGTTCGCTGGGTCGAGGCGAATCCGAGATAAGGTTGCGTTCGCAGTCGCATGTGTGGTTGCATTGTTGTTGTTATTGTTGTTGTTATTGTTGTTGTTATTGTTGTTGTTTGGGGATGGGGTTGGCAAGTGTTGCCATTTGACAATCAACGAAATTGCGTTTTTTTACTTCTCTCCCTTTCGTTCTAATCGTTGTTGTTCTTCATCGTTCTCAGCGGCAGCTGAACCTCAACCAAACAATGGACGAGAAATTTGTCCGAGTTTCTTCGCCCCGGTGGCGTCGTGGTTGAGGGGTGAATGAAGTGAGATTATGCGAGCTTTTAATTTCTAAACAACGGACCGCGCCACCCTCCGCCCCCCTCGCTGCCACGCCCCAGGGGACGCCCCATTGGAGTCGTTTATTCGGTGCTTTTTATGGCGCGAAATCTTCCGCGAGATCCGACATCGATAGCGATTGCGATTCCCTTTTAATTGCTTCGCTCGCAGGGCGCTGCACCTGGATCGATGTTGTCTCTCTCTCTCTCACTCGCAACATCTCCATCTCGCTCTCCAACTGCCCTTCGCTCTTATCTCTGCGACAGTTTTATTGCTTCGCCGGAAAGTTCTTAAGTTGATTTAATAATCGTAACGAAGCAGCGTTGCCACCGCGTGGCTCCGAAGTTTTTCGCTTAACCCGCTGCTTATCGATGTGGCAACATCTGCGTTACCTTTCCATCACCCCCGACCCCCTCCCGAGTTGAAGAAGAAGAAGACGACGACGTTCCAATAACTTTCAAATCCTCGTTCGCTCCCAGCTTCGATGGCGTCGGAGTGGGCGTTGGTGGGTGGTGGGCGTGGCGTTGTTTTGTATTTTCCTTAACTTCTTCTTCTTGTTCTTCTTCTTCATTGAAATTCGACGACGATGACGACGTCGTTGCAAGTATCTGTATCTGGCGGATGGCGCGTATCTTAATTAACTCATTATTCATTGAAATTGCCGACGGGCGAATGCTTTATCTACGGACCCCGCCCCCCGCCTCCGTCGCCGAAGGACTCAAGACGACGAAGACGTTGACTTCCAGCAGGTAGTCGAGTCCCTGATGCCCCGCCCCCTCCTTCCTGGAGCCTTCCCGCCCATCACTCATCTCGCAATCAGACTCCGGGGACACGTTTCTCGCCCTCTCTCCCTCTACTTTAATCCTTTCGCTTACTTAGGCATCGCTTTGATAATCGTGAACCCCGCCCCCTTTTTGTATCCGATCTGAATGAATGGAGAGTATCGGGAGGTTTTAATGCGCATCGAAGCCATTTCGCGGCCTATAAAATCGTTATTAAGCCTCGTGCGACGGCGACTCGGGAGAAGTTGGCCAGCGGTCGGGGGCGAAGGTGGTTGGGGGAACCTCTTTGGCTTCTTCCTCACTCCTTGACTTCTTCTTTACCCCTTAGCTTCCTCTCTACTCTTTTACCTCTTCTCCACTCCTCGGCTTCTTCGCCACTCCTTGTCTTCTGCATCTTCTGTTTCTCGTCCTGGTCTCCGGTCTCCATTCGCCGCTCGATGGTCGATGGTTGTCCTTCCTCGGCGCGTTAATTGGCGTCGATTTTATTCCTCGGTTAGTTTTACGCCTGCCCTCGGTCGATGGGTGGCGGAGGAGGAGGAAGTTGGCGGTGGGCGTCACCAGAACCAGGGCGTGGTGGGTTCCACGACTCTGACTGTTGTCAGCTCACGCTTGGATCCACGAGCAGCGGGTTTGGAATTTCTCAAATTTGCTTGGGCTCATGTTGTTGTCTTTGTTTTTCTTGTTATTGTTGTTATTTTCGTTGTTGTCAATGTTGTTGTTGTTCCTCTTCTTATGTTTGTTGTTGCTGTCGGTGTCGGAATTTGTGCGTTTCCTCGCATAAACTTCAGCGAAATTTCCGCTACTCAAATTCTACGAAGGGGGAGAAGACCAAAAAGTGGGAGGAGAAAGAGGGAGTGGGAAGCGGTTGAGTGAGAAAGAGAAGGAGAAGTGGGATTAGTGGGAGGTTCGCCCTGCGGTAGGAGGCGTGGCCGGGCGGAACCGTGGTAATCGGGGGGCGGCGTTGGAGCTGCGCGAAATATGATGGCGTCAGCTGGCAGAATACCGCAAACTGGGGATAACTTCAGTGGAATACATAATAATCTCATATTTTTAGTTTGTTTCTATGTTTGAAATATTGTATTGAATTTAATTTTTAACACAATTGCACAATTTTTAGAAAAATTTAAAATTTCTATATCATTTTCTTTAGGTATATTCCTTAATATGCTACTTTGAGTATACATAGCTAATTTTAATTGAACTTATTTTCCCAAAAGTTACAAAAAAATCTGTATATAGATAATATATATTAATTTATAATTTTTAATAGAAAACATTATCTTTATAACACATTTGTATAACCTTTTTTCTTTTCTTTTATAGAAACGCAATTTACATATCATTGCCATGGTTCGAAGAGAAATATTTGTAATAGTTAATGGTAAGTCTGATTTTTCTATAAAATTTATTTTTTTAAATAAGCTGTATACAAATTTATAATATTTTCATTAAAACTATTATTTACTTAATTGTAAATATTATATGTTCTTATCAAACATTTGAGTTTTAAAATTTTTTTAAAATATTTTTCAAATTTTTATAACAAATTTTTTTACAACATTTTTGCAAATGTTTTATGATTTTCTATTATTT
This sequence comes from Coelopa frigida, assembly GCA_017309665.1. Lineage (NCBI taxonomy): Eukaryota > Metazoa > Arthropoda > Insecta > Diptera > Coelopidae > Coelopa > Coelopa frigida. The sequence goes on from CM029561.1 coordinate 1,354,894, forward strand.
GATTAAATTTGATTTTGCAAATATTTTATAGTTTTTGCACATACTTTTCAAGTTTTTTCAAATGCTTTTTAAACTTCTTCAAATACGTTTTCAAACTTTCAAATCATGCTTATATTCGATTTTCATTTTCCGATTCCTTCTGCATGCCGGATTCCTTTACTTTCGGTCCCTTCCACGGTATCCGGTATCACTTGGTCTCATTTTCCTCGGGCAAATATTGTTTTATTAATGGCGCTGCCTTGTAATTTCTGTAATCGCACACTCCACCCCAGGCCCGTCCTCTTCGTCCTTAGCCTCCTTCATTCTTATCCTCCTTTTTTCTTATCCTCCTTCATCCTTATCCTTCTTCTGCCTCCCACTTCCTCCCTCCTTCCATCATCTTTCTTTCTTCCTCTGACTTTCCTTCATCTTGTTCTCCATTTCGGGAATCCTGAAGAATTCTCTTCGTTCGTTGCACGTCTTTCTCCCTCTCCCTCTCTCTCCACCCTTCGTTTTCGGCCCTGAGTTCGGTTCGTGCTCGTGGGGATTTGTTGTTGTTTGTTGTTGTTGTTGTTTTGTGTCGAGCATGGAATTTCATTTATTAGATGAATTAGGGATTAAGTCGATTCCAAAAATGGCAATAATCTCGATTTCCGGCAGAAATGTTGTTGCATAGTTTCCGGGAGTTATCCTTGGAATTTTGAGTGTGAAATTGTTTTCCTTCTCATCCCTCTCTCTCTCTTTCTCTCTTTCCCTTCATCATTTCTGATGTGTTTTGTTGTTGTTGGTCCTTGTTTGGTGTTGCTGTTGTATTGATTTGACTTTTTGTTGACTCGACACCACCAACAACAATGCCATCGTGAGTTATGCCAACAATTTTCCTAAATAAATATCGTGTTTTCGTTTTAATTCTCGGTTTCGCACAGAGCCATGGAGATTTTTTCGCGGCACGTGGTTCGAAATTTTTTCTCGATGGTTTTTTGGAGATCTGGGAGATAGTGATGGGCATGTATCCTCATGTATCCTCTTTACTCTGATTTTCATAGATTCCAGGAGTAGTTATTGTTATTATATTTTTATTTTTAGTAATCGATTTTTTCTTTCTTCGCTTCTCGTTTCTCTATCAATTTTTATTATATTTCACATATGTACTTCTTCCACATTCATTTCAATGAACTCTCTCTCGCATTCTCCTTGGTCATCAAATCTTTCTCTCATTTCTTCCCACGATATCCCATATCTTTGCTTTTGATGCTCCCATTACCATAATTTTATCACCTCGCATCCTTAGATCAAAGTGTCATTGTTCTGTCTGTCTGTCTGTTTGTCCGTTCATCTGTTTGTCCTTCCTCTCGCTTTAAATTCGCATTTCAATTATTTCATCATAAAACAAGTCGTAAAGTTTCGCCCGATGGGGATGCATTATATATGTATTATTATCTCAATGGACAACAACAACAACCACAACAACAAGAACATCATTGTGCCATTGTGGTTGTCATCAACAACATCATCATCATTATCATTATCGTCATCATGATCGTGAGTGTCGCCATCGCAATAATCGTAAAAAGGAAATCGACTCGAACAGCTTCGAGAGGTCGTAAATTTGCGGCATAATGAAAAGCTTTAGTTGCCTCGATGGCACGCAGATTTTTACTACTTTCTCACTCTCTCTCTCTCTCCTTCTCCTTGATTCCTTCGTCCCTCTGTCTCCCTCTCCTTCTCTTCCGCTGCCTTCGTTTCGGTGGAACGTTTGCCTCTTGCGCCATAAACCCTAATCTGAATGGTTTCATAGTGCGGATGTGTCAATTTTTACAGCTGTCAAATTGACATTACACTCTCTGCCCTCTCGCTCACTCCCCGCTCCCATGGACGGACGTCTCGCACTCCATGACGGAAGCTGTCAGGACAAACACTTTAAGCCCGGTCTTCCTCACCATCAGCCCCTCTCTCTCACACATTACCTCACGCTATCACACTACCTCCCACTCTCTCTTTCCCCCGTTCTCCACGCTCCCTGGAGTCCTGTGGATCGTAAAACTCTCGCCCACTCCGCACTCGCATCCGCTTCCGGATTCGCATCCGCATCCGGGGATCTCGTGGATGAGTCCGATGAGTCCTGCGAGACTCGGACAGACCAAGGCACAGACGGAGAGGACGACATTTCAGCGGAATGATTGTCACCGGATAAACAATTAAATTGAGGTTGGTGAATGAAACATAAAAAACACATAAAAATGCTATAAACTTTATAGTCGCTCGGAGCGAGCGAGATGGCGTATTCTTTGTTGTTGTTGTTCTTGTTGTTGGCACTATAACTACCACGAATGCTACTGTGGATGATGGTGGTTGTTGCCGTTGTTGTTATTGCTGGAGGCTGTCCTCGTCCTTTGCCGTTGGCCAAATAGATGGACTTCGAAGCTGACTGCAGAGAGAGAGTCGTAAACATTTTAAGCTGTAGTTTATTTTCATTTGATGTTTCGAGTGACAAGAGGATAACAACAATAAGAACAACAATGAGAACAACAACAATAAGAAGAACAACAATCGACAACAACAACTTTATAGGAATATCGACATCTCTACTTAGAATGACACGTCACATGATCTCTTTGACAATAAGTGCTTCAGAGCCAAAGAACCTCCGAGCGGTACCGATAGAGAGAGAAAGAGAGATAGCGAGTCAGATAGAGAAGGGCATAGTGTGAGTGAGAGGGTGAGTCAGAGCGAGTGAGAGGGCGAAAGCGTCGGATGAGCAAATGAGAGGTCGCTCGGTTGGCGAGTCGTAAAATAAAAAGGATAATTGCGAAGCGAAGAGCAATAACCATGATAATAAAATTATAATTTCGCTCCTCACATGGATCTGGACCCGAGGAACGGGGAACCGGGGACCCATGATGAGGAACCGCTTTCGGGGAATGGGGTCGAAGAGCAAGGACCAAGGTTTGGGGTCGAGGACGGCGTCGTTTGAGGACATATGTGAAGTTAATGAAGAAAGCTTCAAGGGGTTAATTGCAGATATGAAGCGTTTGGGAGGGAAAGCGGATGAGAAAGAGAAGGAAGAGGTCGGGAGTATTCGACGGAGTAGATGAAGTCCCGGCCATTAGAGGGAGGGCAATTAAAAAGTTCTCAAGCGACAAATTAACAAATTGAGAAAAATTATGGAGCTCGAGGTCTCAGAGGAGATGTTGATGGTGTACGAGAGGGTGGCAGAAGGAGGGTGGAAGAAGAGGATGGAAAGAAAAGTCTCGTACCTAGATTTATCATAGCTTCAAGTTATATCCACAAACTATAGTCATATACCATAGTGGAATAATTTATTAGTTAAACCTCAATTTAATTGTAGTTAAAGTCCATGAAATAATAATAATAATAAAACTCGATGAAGGACTTTTCACTTTTTCCCTTTATCCTTCCCTCTCTGCCATTCGCCCTTTTCATTCACTCGCTAATCGATGATGGCTTCCAATAACGAAGTCGAAGCGAATTCAAGCGAACCGCGCTTCGACCGAAACCGCGGCATCGTAATTGAAATGGCCGCAAACCTAACCTCGGAATCCCGAAACCACACGAGCTGAACGCATTCAAATGCAAAAATTCGCAATAATCCAACAGAAAGAGAGAGAGATATAGTCGTTATAATCAAATCGTAAAAACAAGCGAACGAAATCATTTTTTCACTCCAATGAACCGAGTGCGACCGCAGAATTCGAACACCTTTCCACCTACAATAGCAACAAAAATGGTAGTAGTAATAACAACAACAACAACACCAACAATGACAGAGTGTATAAAAAAATCCAACAACAGCAGGGATCATCATTGATGATGTCGTCATCGTCATCGCCATCGCCATCGTCGTCATCAACATCAGCATCAACAACATCATCAAAGCGAGCATCAACAGCGGTAATAATAGTAAAACACAGGCAACAACAACAACAATCGTTACTACTATGGTATACAACAACAACAACAAAGAGATATCTACCGTCAACAACAACAGCAGTACCATCAAGGCGAAGAGGTCGTAAAACAAGTCGGTTGATTTTTTTTATATGCAGAATACAATATGCCAAAGGCAAACGATGGACGAGGGGAGCGAAGACGGAGAGTGAGATAGAGAAGGAAAGAAAGATTGGAAGAGTGAAAGAGGGGATGAAGAAGAGAGATAGACAGTGGTAGAGCGAAACAGAGATGGAGGAAGTGGGAGAACGAAGTGCGATGGGGCGCAAATCCTTGTAGAATCGTAAAAAAATCATTTCTATAAAAAAGTTCACATCAAGTCATTTCACGATGATCCTGATGAAAGGTTTCTTCCTTCCATCCTGGGGGCAGGACGACCAAGTGTTGAATGCGCGGCGCGGGTGATCGTCGTAAAAATTTGTTTGGAAGAAATCTCAGATCGTAAAAAGGCGAAACATTTAAACTTGTGCAAAACGATGGGGACGAGGGGAAATTATGTCTTTAGTCGCTTGGCGGAGCATATTCGAGGAGTTCGACTTGAGGTCTGGGTGGGACAAGGAGTGAGAGAGAAAGAGAGGGAAGTTATGTGATTTCCCGGCCTCTATCAAGATGGGTTTTACGATTGTGGGGATCTTTCACTGAGGATTATCGGGGATCTGATTGAATTCCCTTCATTACTAATAGGTGCTTAAATGAATGCCATATCTTTCGATATGATTAGTTTTTACTATTTTATTTTAGTTTATTTGATTTGATTTTTTTTTTATTTCAATTTTTTTTTATTTTGATTTGATGCATTTTATTTGGATTTATTGCATTTTATTTTGATTTATTTTTTATTTTATTTATTTCAACATTTTTTTAATTTTTTTTAAGAAAGGATTTAAGATGAAAATATTTGAATTCCATAGAAACCTTTTGTATTAACGAACTTTTTTCTTTTTTGTATTTATTTTTCAGTTATGATTTAGTTTTTTGAATTTTAAATTCTTCATTATATATTAATTTTTTAGTATTTTTTCCTTGATACTAATTCAATTTTTGCGACGCATGTCCTTTTTTTCCTCTCAGTCGCATTTCCCATTATTCTCCTAAAATTCATTTGGTGCCATAGACTTCTGTCTATCGATCCAGCTTCAATCCTTCACCTGGCAATTTCTCCCTCCTTCTCCTTCCTTCTCTAACTTCATTTCCGAAATTCGGTTCGTCGTCGAAACTTCGCTTCTTCTGTTTTTATCTGCATTTCCGGCGCCTCTCGGTTCATCTCAGCTTCCCTCGCTTGTCATGTTCATCGTCCTCTCCCACTTCTTTTCATCTTCTCTCTTTCAATCACTCTCTCCATCTCTCTCTGGATCCCTCTCCACATCTCTCCATCCTTCTCTTCATCGCTTTTTCCGTCCCTCACGTCTCCAGCCAGACGAAGGCAATAAAATCTCAAGTTTATTTCGAAGTTTGTCTGAGTCGAACTGAGTCGTTGCCGTGTCTGCATGCAAATTGCGGTTCCTCAGAGCGATAGATGGGAGGAGCCGAAGGATGTCGGAGACGAAAACTAAAAACAACCCACGACGAACCACAAAAGCCTCAAAAACAATCTGCTTGCATTTTAAAATTCAATTACAAGAAACGAGTCGAGACGAGGGACGAAATTCGGTGACTAAAATTGCTCGAAGGAGTCGAACTTTCGTCGTTCGTTCTTTCTCTCTCTTACTATCTTTGTCCTTCTGCCCCCTCTTTTCGTTTCCCTTCTTCGATTCTGTCACAATGACGACCCGCCAGAGTCCGAAGGTCTGACGTCCTGGCGTCAAATTGCTCCGTGAATCGCTCATAATGGTTAAAACCAAGGAGACCAGGACCAGGACGAGAGAAAGGGGGTGGAGAGCAAAGAGGGACGCAGAAGGAAGAGTAGGGAAGAAGACGAAGAATAGAAGAACCAGGTGGAGGACAGACAGACAGAAGAGAAGGAAGATGGTGAGACGAGAAGAGAACGTCAAAGACAGACGAACGATGGCGATAGAAAGAAATAGAGTGAGAGAGAGAGTAGAAGTAGAATGAAGAGGGAAGGAGAACATAGAGGGGACGAACAAAATTAGGAGATGAAAGGAGAAGGAAAAGAGAGAGATGAAGGACGGTGACAGAAGGAGACGAAAGAATGACAAACAATTTGCAACAAAATGTGAAATAAAATTCAATTGCACGACGTTTCGAAGGCGACAGCGAAGGACGAAGGACGAATGAAGAAACGAAGAATGAAAGGACGAAGAATGAAGGTAGGGTGTGAAACCGAGTGGATGGCGACACGTTGTTGATGCTGTCGAAGCTGTTGCTGCGGTTGCCGAGGGTCATAAAAATCGTCTGGACACGTTGCAGGATAACAATAACAACAACAACATTATACAAATAATAACAACAACATTATTACCCAAAACAACAACAACAACAACGAAGTTGTCGAAAAACCGCCGCAGCAATCTCAATAAAACCAACAACAATTTCGTAATAAACTTTCACTTAAAAATGATGGAAAATTTACCATTTGCCCCATTAGGAAAAGCCACAAAACGACGTCGCTCTCGGCACAAGGATCCACGACCTGGGAATCCCTCGATTCGAGACACCAGAAACGGCCCATTGACAGAGTCTCGAAGAGGGCCCCAGGGATCGCCAGCTTCTGGGCTGCCGGAAGAGCCTGTAAAACACTTTGAGCCAGGAGTGACGGAGAGGAAAAGTAGTGAATGAAAGAGAGGAAAAGATTTCATGAAAGGGAGGAGGGATTTCATTCATTTGCTCCTTCTTCTCCGCCTTCTCAACGTCGTCCATTCGTCGCCATCGAACGAACTCTCATTTGACAAACTTTGACATAATCGTCAAACTTTCGTCTCGCAATCGCTGCTTCTACTAAGGGGGCGGCAAAGGGAGGATGATGATGGAGAAGGTGATGGGGAGGAAGTGAAGGAGTCGACGGTGAAGGGGACGAAGTGAAGAGGTCGATGGTGAAGAGTGAAATCGAACCAGGCCGTCGGACCTCGTGGGGTTCGGCATATTTTCGGTTATGACGTGTTGTTGTGTCGATTGACATGGTCGACCGGCGGAACCGAAACCCCCAAGAGAGAAAGAGAGAGAGAAACATCGGGCGAAAAACTGTGGGCCAGAAGGAGCTTAGGCCAGACATGGAATTGATATCCGGCAGATGAAGAGAACTAAAAAAGGATTCCGAAACAAATCCCGCTGTCTGTCAAACCGATGGGACGTCGATGGTGGGTGAGAGGAGAGTGAGAGGGAGAAGGAGAGAGTGAGATGGAGAGAGTGAGAAGGGGTGAGTGATAGAGTGAGAAGGACTCAAAAGCCTCCATCCGCGGTGAACTCGACAGCAAATGGACGCTAACGACCGGCCGATCGCGTTGAATTTTTCACGCTTTCAACAATAAATCGAACTTTTATTTATTTTTTCCTCACTCACTCGCTCTGTCTCTCTCTCTCTCTGTCTGTCTCCCTCGCACAGAACAGTTATCACTGCGACCTCTTCTTCTTTTTCATTGTCATCGTTGTCGTCGTCGTGGTTGTCGTTGGCTCGTTTTTCGCCGCGACGCGTTCGAGTTTCGCCGCCAAACACTTTATCATCGGCTGTTTGCAACCACCCTCAGACTCCCTCTCACCATCTCGCTCGCTCACCCTTGCTCTCTGTCTGTCTGGTCTGTCTGTCTGGTCTGTCTGTCTGGTCTGTCTGTCGTTGGTTCGGTGTATGTTTTCGCCGTCGAATAGTCATAAATTGTATGAAGATAAAATCCGACATTTATGTCGACATTGACATTGAATTTTTCACTCAAAAAGTTTCAAATTGAGGTCGCGTCGGCGATGAAAATTCTCTCTGCTCTGGTTTCGTTTTCAGCCTTCAGTTTTTAGAAGACAACAACAAGAGGAATATTTATCGTGAATTTTCCCCCTATAGTTAAGTTTGTCCCTTTGTCATTGTTGTGGTTGTAATGAAAAGAGGTCCGAGGTTATTTCGAGATTTTGTTGCAGCGTTTTAGGCGTGTTTTATGGCGATATCTGAGATTATATGACTCGGCTGGGGTGGGTCTGGATTTTCGGAAATTTTAATTATGAATAGCATTTTTATAATTTTTTTGATGTATTTCAATTATGATTAGCATTTCTTTCTATATACTATTCGGTTGATATGATAAATTATAAATAACATTTGTATATATTTTGTAGATTATTATATCATTATGAAATATACCAGCATATATTTTTTTACATATATCATTTTTATTTTATTATACTTACTTGTTCTTTGATATTAATTTATTTTATATATATACATTTTTTTAATTCAATATGCTATTTTGTATATCTATTTCAAATTTAAAAATATTATAGGTTCCAGGCTATGTTCCGTTTATATTTTCGACTCAATATATGTTTACTTTTAATAATCCATTTAACAATCGATTTTAAATCCACTTTTAATATTGTTCTTTAAGAAATGCATATCAAACACTTCATTAAACAATATAAAAATGTACCTATATCATAATATTTTCTCAAAAACTATGCAATTTTTTTCCATCTAATTTATTATTAATTCAAATATTTCATGTTTCAAACTAAAATGTTTCACTTATTCCCCCGCATTACAAAGGAAATAAATTAGGAATCGCATCCCTAAAGTCGCCGCTAATAAATGTCGTCTGGACGAAAGAAGGAACGAGTAAATGAATGAGTGAATGAATGTCCTTTTCAATGTCCTTTCACTCAAATGTTCATCGTTTCCGCATCGCGTTCTCCTCTTTGATTTGCTATAAAAATCATTTCTATTCGCCGAGACGAACGTTTTTCTCCTTATTTTTTCGTTCTCTCATCCCTTCGCTCTTTCTTTCTCTTCGTCTATTGCTCTCTGACAAGGACTAGAACTAGGAGTATAAATTTATATGTCGTTTTCGCCTTAACTGCACATAAAAAGCCCAGCGGGAGGGGAGAAGGAGAAAAACTGCCAGAGAGCGAATTGGGAGACGTGGAGCGAATTCGAAGGCGGCGAGCGAAATGAGTCGATGAGTGATTTGAGTCTCGTGCTGTGAATGAGTGACGGACTGAGTGAGTGAAGAGCGATTGCGAGAGATTTATGACGATGTTAGGGGATGATAGATCCATATATAGATGGATTTTTTATTCGCTCGATTCCCATTCCTTCAAGTCGCAAGGATATTTTCTAAAGCTTCGGCTGCTTCCTTCGTCGATGCTCGTCGCTCTCTTGAACTTCCCTCTCGCTCCCGCTTGGTGTTTCTCTCTCTCTCTCTCCGTCTTCTTCGCTCTCATTGTTCTTACCCTAGACTGGGCGAATTTTCTCCCGGCTGGCTGTCACTCGGTCTCTATTATCCTGGCGATATCGTCCGCCATTTTCTATGATGAATTGCTTTTTCTTCTTCCCAACACACACAAACAAACACACACACACCCGTAGTGAGAGGGTGGAAGTGTGAGTGGGATGGAATCCGGAGAGAAAGAGACCAAGGAACAGGTGAACTTTTTCATCGCCTGCTGCGAAAGCGACCGGAAGTTGCTGCGACGCGAGTCCATGACGTCTGCTCCTGGTTGTTGTTGTTGTTTTTGTTGTTGTTGCCTTCTGGCAATTGGGGTGCGCTTTCATGTTGTTGTTGTTATTGTTGTATCTATTGTTGTTGCTCTTCTGGCTTGAGCCATGAAAATGATATTCGCGGAGAGCTGCTCAAAAGGATATCGAGGTATACGAGCCGAGTCGAGTTCGAGTTGAGTTCGGCGCACACTTGTCGTCTCTTTCACGAGCTCCTCCTGCTGCTGTTGCCGCCGAGAGCGCGATGAGGAAGCAGATGATGGAGCAGCCAAGGGGTTGGGTGCGGGGGTTGCGGGGTTCGGTCGCGTTGAGGGGGTTGAAACGACTTCGACCATGTGCTGACGGACGTAACAAATTGCATTTGAGCTCGTTCGTTCGCTTGCTCGCTCGTTCGTTCGCTTGCTCGCTCGCTCGCGTCCTTCGCTGTTTTTTATTTGTCTGCAATTTGCCATTCGCTGGCCCCCCATCAGCCACAACAACAACAAAAACAAAAACAACAACAACAATATAAACAATGGTCACGAGGAGAGAAAAATGATAATAAGAAGAAGAAGGAGAACAAGAAGAACAAAGGACGAAACTGCGACGACGACGAGGGCAGACACAAAGCCGAGGGAGAAATCCAACATGTCAATGGAATTACGTGCAACTGCAAGTGACATTTTTGTGTCGACAGACGGACCCACACTCGCACACAGACACCCACACACTCACCCACACATATTTACTTCCATTCGGCCTCATCATCCTCGTCAGACCGATGGATGTGAGCGAGAGGATGCGGCGAGATATTACTTTAATTTTGAGTCCTCTGGTTTTATTCTGGAGACTTATATTTTTATTTTCTGTTGAATTATTCGTTCTCTATTACTTTCTTTGCTCTCTTCAATATTTCAGCTTCTCCATTCTATGTAATATATATTTTATCATTGATTTTGATGTCTGTGACTTTAACTTTGTTAATTCATTATTATTATTGCCTTTTGCCTATATTAACCTTTTGATTTTTAATATGGATTTAAATTTGTGCATACAAATTTCCTTTTCGGTTTTATTATTATTATTTAATATTATTAGGGTATTTTATAAATGGTTATTATTATTTTTATTTCAATAACTCAATTTATATTGACATTTAAACAAAATATTTTTTTGTCTTCCATCCTTTGGTGTGCATTCAATTAACATTCATATTTCTTTGTTCGAAGCTTTTAGTTTTAGAATCTCTTTGTATTTTAATTCCGAGCTATTTTCTTATACGTAGTTTTATTTTTGCCCCTATTTCGGTTTCATTCACAAGATATGGAAATTGAAAAAAATAAGAAAAATTCATCCGCATTATCCTTGTCGTCCTTGAACAATTTATTTTTATTTCCCCGTCGTCGTCGTCGTCATTGTTGCCGGAGTCGGCGTCTGACGGCAGCCTCCCACTCACACAATCGCACAAATCCTGACGTCTGCGTCTGACAGCCGCAGAGGACGAAAGCGACTGCGAGTGAGGGAGCGAGAGGAAGAGAGAGTTCGAGTACGGGCACGTGAGAGTGCAAGCGAGATGGCTGCGGTAGCGTGAGTGGGCGAAATTTTATGTTATTGTTATTAGCGTCTGTTCGTCTGTCCCTCTCTATCTCCGTCGTTCTTCCTTCTCCATCTCCCCTCTCTCTCTCGTCCTCTCTCCTCCATCTGAACAAGTTGTTGGAGTGAACATAAAATTTATGTTGTTGCAAGTGAAATTTTTAGGCTTCGTCATTGTTGTGTTATTTTTATTGTTGTTGTCATTATTGTCATCGTTGTATTGTAGTTGTTGTTGTTGTTGTCGCATAACCTAGGCTATATTCAATTCTCGTGAGTGGCTCCGTCTCCTTCTCCTCCTCCCTCTCCCTCTCTCTCATTCGCTTTCACCTCTTTCCGTGTGCTTGTGAGAGGGTTTGTGCGTGTGTGTGTGTGTTTGTGTCAGAACACGTGTCAGTCTGCGTAAAAATGTCGTAAAAACTCATCGTCGTCCTTCTCTCCGTCCCGCCCACCTCCACCACGCCTCCCTCCTCGGCTTCGACGACCGGAAGGAAGGAAAATTCGACTCAAGTCATGCTGACATTGAAATTGTTTGGCAGTTGATGACGTCCATAATTTGTTGTTGTGTTTGTTGTTGTTGTTATCCCCATTGTTATTATGTTGCTGTGTGGATAATAATGACACCTCACCTCGCTGAGGTTGATCGAGGTCAGTTCGGACGCATGTCATCGTCATCGCCGTCGAGCCTCCTCGAGTTCAAGGTCGATCGCTCTGGTGGAAGGAGTGTGGGCTGTTGAGAGGAGTGGAAGGACTTTAATGAAAATTTACCCAACTTCATATCAGCGAATTTGTATTTCAAAAAGAAGTCGAGGGGTCCAAACGTTCAGTTTAATATTTCCCGTAGAGTTTCCAGGAAGCCTACGATGGTTATGAAAACGGGATTGAGGAAGAAGTTGGAGGATGGTAAAGTAAATGACCTGGTGTCAAAGACGTGGTGTCATAAATTCTTCAATGTGAGAGTTCACCCACTTTAGAAACGATTTCTTCTCTTTAGAAACTCATTTATTGTTATATACTTTTCAGAATACATTTTCTATAAACGTCAACTTAAATCTACAGTAATTTAACTTTTTAATTAAACAAAATACCAATTAATCTATAAACGGATTAGAAAAATATCAATATCAATTAAAAGTTGATCGATATTGTAATTGTTACTGTGTAATTTCATTACAAAAGCCATAATTGGTTCGGACTTCATCCAAATCCATTATCCCCAGCGGAGATTCCCCCGACCAAGGCCAAGCGAAGACAAGGTTCCATTCAGTCGTTTATTTCCTCGAACCTGAAGCGCAGCGGAATGGCGGGCACGTTGATCATGTTCGACTTGAAGGCGTTCTCGGTGGGGTGGTTGAACTCGATGCGGAAGTTGCGCACGAGGCGGCCGACGGTGATCTCGAGCTCCAGGTCGACGATCCGCTTGCCGACGCAGCTGCGCGGCCCGAAGCCGAAGGGCAGGTAGAGGAAGGGGTTCGTGATCTCGCCGCCTCGGCTGGCGGGGTCGACGTCGGCGTCCTCGGAGCGCCGCAGCCAGCGCTCGGGCAGGAACTCGTGGGCGCGCGGGACGAAGTGGTCGTCGAGCAGCAGCAGGTTGGAGGCCATCAGGATGTCCTTGTGGGCGGGCACGCGGAAGCCGCTCACGACGAGGGGGCGGGGCAGGCGGCGGATGTTGCCCGCCCCGATCGGGTACATGCGGATGCCCTCCTTGAGGCAGGCGCGCAGGTACGGCATCTGCTTCATGTTCTCCATCGTCAGCGGCGAGTCCTTGTGCGGCAGGATCGCGCGCATCTCGCGCCGCAGCAGCTCCTGCTTGGCGGGGTTCTTGGCCAGGCACAGCAGGACCCCCACCAGCGTCGACGTTGTCTGGGGTTCATTTGAAAAATTATAATTTTTTTAGAGGATGCAATTTGATGACCGAGTTGACTCACCGTGTCCACGCCGGCCATCATCAGGTCGAGGGCCATGACGACGGCGATGCGCCGGTCCTTCTGCAGCAGCTTCTCCAGGATGCTCCGCTCCTTGCCGTCCCCTGGCGCCTCCTGCCCGGCCACGCCCCTCGCGGCCGCCTCCCGCTGCTCGTGCTCGATTCGCTCCAGAGCCTCGTCGATGTATCGGCTGCAGGAGTCGGTCAGCGTGTCGAGCACTCGCATCAGGCGCCAGAACTTCGGCGTCTTGACGATCTTCCACAGCGACGGCTTCATCTCCAGCTCGAAGCTCAGCTGGAAGAAGTCCTTCACACAGCGGAAGATCTTCTCGGCCTCGTCGTTGTTGGCGCTGTTGTCCGCGCTCCGCGGCCGCAGCAGGCCGAAGCGCGTGTTGAGCGCGATCGCGGCCACCGACTCGAAGGTCAGCCGATTGATGTCGTCCTCGAAGGTCGCCGGCATCTCCAGGGTCGCCGGGTCGCGGATCTCGCGAATCCTGGGAGGAGATTGGGATTAAATAGAAGTCTCAATATATGTACAAATTAACGAAAATTAGAATTAGATAATTGAACAAAATATCGATCAATATATAATCGAAAAAAACTGATCGGAAAATATCGATCAAAAGATGACGGAATCTAATAGACCAATAAATTTTCGATTTAATATTCATCCAAAGATGATCGAAATAATATAAAAATAATATACGAAATAATAATATAGACCAAAGATGAACGAAATAATATCGATTAAAAGTTATTCGTAAAATATCGATCATAAGATTATAATGATAATATCGATCGAAAGATTATAAAAATAATGTAGATCGAAAGATTATCAAAATAATATCGTTTAAAAATAATTGATATCTGATTTTAATACCTTTGGAGGAACTCGTCGTTGACCTCGAGCATGTTGTTGAGGTAGAGCCGAACGTTCCTCGGCTGCAGCAGCACCGGGTTCACCGCGCTCCGCACCTGCTGCCACTTTTCGTCGGAGCTGGGGGTGGAAAAGAGCTTTAGTTCCAATCATTGAATTTCCACAAAGATTTACGTGGACAGAACGCCCTCGACGCCCTGGAAGAAGTCGGCCCTGTGGACGGCCCGATGGTAGACCATCGAGTCGAAGTTTCGTCTCATCGGCCAGGGGCCCTCGTGCCGGAAGACGTTCGCGTAGTCGTCGGGGTTCATCGAGCTGACGATGTCCGGGTTGCCGAAGACCCCGGGGATGCGGTAGACCTGGCCGTACTTCGCGTACATCGTCGTGAGCAGGTCGTTGCTCGACTTCTTGTAGTAGAGACCTGCGTGGGAAGGGGATCAGATCAATCAAGGCTTATCTCGAGGATCCTCCGCTCACCTCCGGGCATGAAGCCTCGCAGCAGCTCCAGCCTACTGGGGCCGGGGATCTCCTCGAAGGGCCGCGCCTCAGCCCAACCCTGCGGCAGCTGATCCTCAGACGACGACTGAAACGAGTCACGGATCAGTGGCTTCTCCTTCTTTCGACTCTTCGCTCACCTGTTCCTTGGTCGCTGCCTGGGCGCAGAAGGGCCTGAGTCTCGATCCCCCACCGATGGCTGGAGCTGGAAGACCTTGGCCTCCACAACGTGTCAAAGACTTCGATAGCATTTCACCTCTTTGTGTCTGAGTTTCAAAAATCGAATTTTCTGATAATATCCAAAGCTCCCCAGTGGATTGTCTCGGTTGGACAAGTGGAAATGTGTTTTTTCCGAACAAATATTACGTGTGAAGTTCTCTAGATTGCGTTCTGTTTTCATCGGTGGTTCACAACAAACTGAGGCGAGAGCTTTAATTTGTTGTGAATTTCTATCACATATCGGGTTGGTTGTTTATAGTCATTTGATTATATTATTATACCTACTCATTATCTCTCTTTTATTCATTTTTTTCTCTCCAACACTAGAGTTTCTTATTGAAATTATAGACTAATGATGATTATTATGCAGAAATGATTCGCAATTGATAAACAATCTACTATTTTGTTATTCTCCCTTTCTTTATAGATCAACGACGATTAACTTCCCATAATGCTCTCATCTGAAGAGCATAACTCACTATACTCTCTTTCTCTCCGATCAGTTATGGTTAAAGCTCTGAAAAGCTTTCGCTCTTAAATGGCAAATGTTTCAAGAAGCAATGCCTAAACGCATGCAACGAAAAGTCTGCCCTCGAACTCATTCGCTCACTATCTCCACAACAATAACAAATACTCGACAAAAAATCCCACTTGATTCCATTGTCGATGAGTGCATGTGTGTGTGTTTTTGTTGCTGCCA
Source organism: Coelopa frigida (assembly GCA_017309665.1). NCBI lineage: Eukaryota > Metazoa > Arthropoda > Insecta > Diptera > Coelopidae > Coelopa > Coelopa frigida. The sequence continues at coordinate 1,370,216 of CM029561.1, forward strand.
GGACCCTCGACCTCCAGTCGCAGGATCGCCAGACAACACTTCAACCTGACAGAGTCACATGTTTGCACATAAAAAATAACACCAGACAGGATGCAGAATGAGAATCACAATCAACAACAATAACAACAAGCACATCATCAACAACAACAACGATAACTACGGCAACATCATTATCGTCATCGTCTTCAAGCAACAACAGCCGGAGCAACATCGACACCGACACCTTTGGCAGCAACAAAGGAAAAGAATCACTTTGAGAACGATGCTTCAGCGACACTTGAAATGAAAATTATACGGCACGAAGGACTCTCTCGGATCGTCCTGCGTCGAAGTGGTGTTGTTGTTGTTATATCCAGCATCAACATTAACCAAAAACGACAATTTCTTAATGTTGCTGCTGCTGCTTCTGCTGCTCCCTGATTGTGGTTTCTGCTTCTGGTGGTGGTCGTCGTCGTCATCGTCCTTCGTGGTACGTGCATGTGACACAAACATCGACTGCCCCGCCCTCTGCCCACCGAGAAGGACGTGCTGTCGTCAAAAGGACATCATCTTCCGTCGTCGCTGTCGTGGTTACTTTTCGTTGTTGTTGTTGTTGCCGTTGACACCAAATCGCATGTTAAGTGTAATTCTTACTTCAATCAAAGCACTTCAGACGAGCCACGACAGGCGTGCGAGGGAGAAAGAGAGAGAGAGAGACGTGTGAGAGGGAGAGGAGGACAGAGGAAAGCATAACGAAAGAATAAAATAATAAAGTCGAGTGGATGAGCAGGAATTTGCACTTGAGATCATGTGTGGTGTGTTTGGAGATCACTGAGTGTGGTGAATTGTGACCAAATTGAATTGTGATTATAGTGAATTGTGACTAAATTGAATAGTGAGCGTGAATAGTGTAGTGTATTGTAAGTGTGGTGAAATGTGAATGAGGTGAATTCAACTCTGAAGATGGCCTAGATCGAGCAAATATCGTGGTAAGTCCTGCATTAATTTTCCATTTACAACTCTGCCTAAAAGTAGGCAACATTTTCTCCATCTTTCGTTTACGATCTTCGATCGACCGATCGTCTCGATTCCAGTGCTTTCCCAGACCGATGAAACTCAGTGCTTCTCAGACTTTCAGAGAACATTTCGAAAATTCAACGAAATCTTGAAGTCCTTAAAAATCCTGCTCTTTTCCTCCATGTCTGTCTCCCTCTTGCATTTCGATCCTATTGTTTATCTCGCTGGGTGATAAAAATTTGTGCACATAAATTATTCAACAGGGAAAGCGAGAGAAAGAGAAAAATGCCGAGAGAGAGCGAGAGAAAAAATGCAAACGGAAAACTTTGCCATTCAATTGCATTCCAAAGAATTCTTTTTCCTGTTTCTGCTCTTTTGGTTTTCCTTGTGTTTGGTTTTTCTCTTTTAGACTTTTCTGTTTCAACTTCTTCGTTCGTTATCGGCCCATGTGTCGTGCATTTTATTCTCTGTTGCATTATTAAAAGTTTCTCATTTTCAAGAGTCCAGCTGAAATGTCAATTCTTGCAAGAGCATCGCATAAACTTTCATTGTCCCATTCGACCCGCCCATCGTCCCCCGGCCCCTTTGACCCGACCCGCCCTGGCTCCTCTCGTGCCCTCCTCCCTTTGGCCACCGATGCCTCGGTCACCAACGAAGGCTCCCAAGCTGGAGCATCGAGAGGAACGAGACTTCGAATGAAAGAGGGAGAAATAGAGGGACGGTAAGTGGGAGAGAGAGAGGGGGAGAATGACAGGAAGAGGGTGATATAAGAGAGAGAGACAGAGAGCACAAAGTAGGGACGAACTTTTGTTGAGGAACTTATAGATTTTCAGAAGGAGAGGAATTTCCATTGAATACATAAATGAATGAAACAATGAATGAATAGAAGACCGAATGAAGGAATGAAACATTGAAGGGACAAATGAATGAAGGAATACGAAAGTGCATTGTGTCCTGTATCGCGTTTTGTTGGATGAATTCGAGCAGAGTTATTTTTTTGTCAAACAAAGAACACAAAATGAAGAAGAAAAGTGGGAGAGAGAGGGACGAAAACTAAATTGAATTCATTATTCGTCCTGAATTCGTATTTGACCGACTCCTTAATGCATTCTAGTCATTCACTGCGGGTTCATTGGATTCAATAAAATAAATTTTAATTTTTTATAATTTTAAGAAAATTTTGTATTTCATTAAAAATTTTGAATTTCATTGAAATTTTTGATTTTTATTGAAAATTTTTAACTATATTGCAAATTTTGACTATCCTAAAAAACTTTGCGTTTTTATGGAAAATTTTGATTTTTGTGAATTATGAACTTATAATTAAAATCAGAGATCCATTCCTAAATTCATTATTATGATTATTTCTCAGTTCTCAATCTCAATTCATTGTTTCCTTCCATTCATTTCCCGATACCACAAATCATCATTCTCATCACTCTATATAAATTTCTCTTCAGTCCTTTTCGACTCCCGAAATTCACGACGAAGATAAGGAAAGAAAACCATTTCAATTACACCGCGAAAATTAAAATCCTCCCCCTCCACCCGTTTCCTTCACCCATCAGCGCCATCAGCACCCTGGGTGTTTTAGATTCTTCTCTCTCTCGCTCACTTTTCTCCCTCCCCCCCTCTCGCTCGCCCGCAATTTCCAATTCAATTGATTAAAACGCAATTCGATTAGCAATGCTTTGATAGAATAAATCGAATTTATTTACGCGCTCGCACAACATTAACACCACATCGATGGGAGATGGCGATGGTGGCAATGGTAATGGTGATGTTCGAAGGGGGTGGAGGAGGGAGGCGTCGCATTCTAAACAATATCCTGCAAGGGACAATATCCTGTGGCGCGAAGGTTACGCAATTGCGAAATTGCCAGACGATGAGGAATATCTAAAAAAAAAACAAGGAGAGGAAAAAAACGAACGCGAATCAATTTCCAGGAAGAGGAAACAACAACACTATGAAACACGACCAATTTACAATAACAACAACAACAATCAACTCCATTGATGAGAAAGTCAACCCGCATCCTGCGACGAGTCGGGGAATCCCCTGAGCGACATTTTTTTTTTCTGCTCCTTGTGCCTAAAAATATTCAAGACACCGGCACGGGAATCGAAGGGTGCGAGAGCGGGACCCACAGCAAGAGAGTGTGAGGGAAACAATTTTTGCTTGGCAGTGACAACCATTAATCATGTTGCTGTCGTCCAAATGTATGCATGGCACAGGCACACAGACGAGCGCACAGACACACGCTCACTTAATGGCGGAGTGCGTTCGACTCGGTGCGATATCCTTGCCATCTGTGTGCGCCAGGACATGCACTGGAGTGAGAGGCCAATGACACCGAAAAAGTGCGAGAGAGAGAGGGGCGAAAAATTCGATTCAATTGAATTGAATTGAACTCTGAATGGAAGATTGTGTCGCAAGCGTTTCGTGGGTCTTCGTCCGGAGGGATAATTGCGCAAGAGTCCTTCGTCCTCGTCGTCGATCCCGGGATTAGACGGAATTCACTTGGTCCTTCGGTCCCTTTGAGTGGTGCCAGGAAATGCCTACAAATAAATCATCCCGTCAATGGACACAGCTCCGGGGGAGGGAGGGGGCAATAGTGAGTGAGTGCGTGAGCGGCGATTGGCTTCGGGATCGGGAGTAATTGTCGATTGTCGCCCGCCAGACAGTTTGTTGTCCTTCGCTTCGTCGGTTCAATTGAAATTCATTCACAGGTCATCGTCATTGAATTTTTTTCCATTTTCATTTGGTTGTGAAAGATTTTGTTTGACGCATGTGTTGAGAAAATTAAGTCTTCAGTATATTTATTTTTTTATCAATTTTTTTATAATTTTTTTCAATAATTTAATTTATTTTTTTTAAATAAGTGTTCTTTGTTTTTAATTTTTTTCGTATTTTTATATTATGTTTTTATTTAAAGATTTGGACCAGTTTTTAAAATTATAATTTTCCTTCTAAATATTTTTATATATTTTTAATTTTTTTCCAGTTTAATTGAATTGTTCTTGTTTTTTTCTACATTTCTACATTTTGATAATATACCTAGATCATTTAACTAGAAAATTAAAAAAAAAAATGTAAAATTTATAATTTTTTTAAATTGATATTATATGAATCCTGATAGTTCCTATCGTTTAACAAGTTCAACGTTATTTTTTTTTAATTAGAAAATATTTATCATGTGAGATTTTCTCCTTAAGAGGATCTTCCGCCTATGAAGATCTAACAAACACTCAAAATATTTACTCCCTTGGGTTTTGATCGTCCTTTAACCTTATCACACTAAGTTCATCTCCCTTCAAGGATCATCTACCGGAATCTGGATCCCTAATTAAGTTCGAAATGCGTATGCGACGTATTTCCAATTGACGCATCATCCACGCGATGTCACATTGACATTTCATACTTGTCACGCCCAACCAGCTCTCCTTCGACCACTCCCACTCATTCTCGGAGAACTGGAGCCAACGACTCGGAGGTGGTTTTTCCATTCGCTTGCTCTTCTTCAGCTTCTCTTCGGCGTTCGACTCGACTCCTGACAGGTCTACGATGCGCCACTGCAGTATCGAGACTCCGCCCAGACCCACTTTCGCCGATGATGATGACATCCAAAGAGGTTCCAAGAAGATGATGGGTGGAAGGAAGGAAGGAGGAGGATGGAAGGAAGGATGGAGTGAGTTTGCAGTATGCCATGTCGCGCCCGATCGACTTCCCCAGCGACGATAAATCCAGAGATAATCACCATCCATGACAGCCGATTCGGTCGCCGTTGGACCGATGCATGGCCCGATGCCTACCATGTCGTCTCGTCCCACTCGAACTTTGAGTTGGCCACCCGCAATCGATGGATCTGGCGCTCGGTCCAGTGTCGCATAGTCGTCTGTCTATCCACCGGCCGTCCTTCCTTCTGTCTGTCTGTCGTCGTCGTCACTCCATCCGTCTAAATTGCAAATCAAAGTCAAATTTTCAGAGCAGACATATTAGCGCCTCCGTCCGGCAGACCAAACTCCTTCTCGTCATCCTGATTTTCCTCCTCCTTCTCTTCTTCGGAGCCACTCGCCCCATCTTCTCCTCATCCTTGACGTTCGATCGTTGTCTTCTCCACCCATCCATCTATCCATCTGTCTGTCCATCGGTTGGTTCGTTGTCTTACGAGTTGTCAACGACAGAGGGCGTTCATTTGTCGCTCTCGCAAGACGTGTTATTGCTGGCTGCTGGAGTCTACAAGAAACAACAACAATATACAATAATAACAACAACATGACCGACAGATAGTCAGCTAGACAGACAGATAGTCAGAGAGAGAGAGACAGATAGGCAGAGAGACAGGAGGTCTGGACGATAGACTATTTTATGACACTTGGCCGCTCGACATGTTCTGTTCTCGGCAAGAATTGCGGACATGGGTTCAAGAATAGCATGTTAGAACGGAACAGAGAAGAAGTGAGAGACAGAGAGGGAGATAGAGATGGGGAGACAAAGTGGGAGGAAGACAAAGAGGGGGGTGATAAAGAGGGAAACGGCGGAGAGAGAGAGAGAGGAGTGGAGTCGATGGCAATTTTCTCGATTTACATGCCCTTGTCGATGTCGTTGCTTTAGTTGTAGTTGTTGTTTTATTAGTTATCGTTGTATTATATGTTGTTGTTGTTGTTGTTGTTATTATTGTTGTTGTAGCCGTTTCAGATGTTGTTGTTCTTGTTATTATTGTAGTTGAACCTGAATGCGTGGGCGCCTTCCACCAACGACTTGTCTTCTCTGCAGTCGATGTTATTAGTTTTGTGTCACCTTCGCCGACATCGGTTGCTTTCCTCCTCTTGCTGTCTCCTTTTCTCGCTTCACCTTCGCTGTACCGTTGTTACCGTTCCGCCTTTTCCCTCCTCTTCCCTCCCTTTCAGTGACCCTTTGGCAATATTGACAGCCAACTTGTTCCTGCCCATCGACGGCAACATTTGAATGAAGGACGAAGTCGATTGCAGTTGGAGGAGCAGAAACATAAGGAGTAGCAACAACATCGCACTAGTAAGAAGAGCCACAAAAACATCGAGATGAGCAACTCCAACATCTGAACTAACAACAACAACATCTGAACTAACAACAACCACATCAACCTCTACAGCGATATCGAAAATTATGGCACCTAAGAAACTATTTGCGTAATGAGAAATTCGCAGACACGTTCACTACTTCTCTGCTTCTATCTCTCACTCTTCCATACCCTTTCCTTCTCCATCTGTCCTTGGAGATATCTGTGCGTTCGTTCTCTCCTGATCTCTCCGAATGACATTCCTTGTCACGTGTCACCCGTGACCGGAACGTGAGTAGGTGTTGCCCAACATGTTGTTGCAACATGGTTTGGCAATCAGCTCGAAGCAAGTGCTCCGATGTCATTAGATCCTGGACAGAGGCGACCACGCCCACTCGACCGTTCCATTAACGAGACGAGGAACAGAATCACGAGGGCAAATGGGGCGTGTCCTGAATTGACTCCTTTTGGGAGATGGGGCTGAGAAGGCAGGAGGATTTCTCGTCATGAAATCAAAGACTAGTTTTAGATTTAAAGCAAAGGATGTTTCTTTCTTTTACATAATAATTATAATAAATTGTAGTGTTTGGGTTTTTAACATTTACGGCTCATTTGCTAAATAATTCGTTTGCCGTTGGTTAGGTTTTCTAAATATCGGAAAGTTCTTGAACTACATTCGACATGATTCGACTTCCGACCGGTGCCACGATGATGAATGTCCTTCCGATAGTCCCAGGAGAAAAGGCGTATCGGCTGCAGGATTGATGTTCGTTCAATGGGAAGTCAGTCCTCCATTCCTGATGTCCAGAGATTATATAGAGTCAGCAATATATTGTATATATTGAAGAGGACAATGATTCTGCCCACTGAGATATGTGCTTTTATTACGAATGTCCTGAAGAAGACGTGGATGAAGATGAAGACAGAAGACGAAGAAGAGGATGAGAGTGAGACTGATAGGAAGAAGAAGACGATAAAGCTTCCGGTGATGCGAGTTCGAGAGGAAACGCACGCCTTCGATCGGATCTGATTCGAGCTGAGCCGAGCTGAGATGCGGGGACAAATGATTACGAAGCATATAAATCGATTGTCATTAATTTGTTGCCAAATTAGTTTGGTAAGCATTTATTTTGCTATTGTTGCTACTTCGATTCTTCTGACTGTTGTTGTTAGGGTAGTGAATGTTGTTCTATTTGTTTGTGTTATCCTGGTTTTTGTTATTATCCTGGTTGTTGTTGCTTCTATTCCGGTTGTTTTTATCCAATTTGCTGCTGTTTCTTCGGTAGTTTTTTGCTCTGGCTCTTGTTGATTTCAATGTTTTTCTCGTTATTTTCGATGTTTTTGTTGTCATTGTCGTAGTTGTCACTATTTTGTTTTTGTTCTTTTTTTATAGTTGGTCACCGCGATTTTTTGTTATTATTGCTTGACGTTGGCAACTACGAAAATTTGTTCTCTCTACTTTTTCCACTATTTTTTCCACTTTCTGTTGTTGTTATCTATCTAATGTTATTTGGTTCATTATGATGATTTTCTCGATGATGAAGTTTTTTACCAATTGCTGACAATTGCCAAGTTTGCTTCGTTGGTCGGTCGTGTGTTGTGGGCGTGTCAGGGGGTTTGGCTTCAACTTGCTGAGTTTGCTGAGTCTTGTTATTATTCCTGTTGTTGGTGTTCCTGCTGCCCTTTCTGCTCCTGTTGTTGTTGAATCCTCTCTCCTAATGAGCTCAACGCATCTGATGTGATTTATAAAAAATTTCGATGACATCAATTATTTTTGTTATATTTCTCTACACATAAAAAATCACTGAACTTCATCCAACTTTTTCTTCTCCCTTCTTTCCCACTTTTCTCCTTCAATACCATCATTCATTCACCATTTCGATAATTGTAGTATTTTGCTGATGTTGCTGTTTGTTGTTGTTTTTGTTGTCGTCATCATCAACGTCACCAACGGCGTTGATTTCGACGTTGTCAGCAATTTATGGCCAGCTCTCGTAATGAGACAAATTCGACAGAAAATGGCGTCAAAATCAGAACCTTTGTCATCATGTGGGAGAGAGATAGAGGGAAGGAGTGAAGAGAGGAAAAATATTAAAATCAAATCTTTTATTTATTTATTTCTGTTCCTCAAGGAAAATATTTTTTATAATTATATTGATATTTATTTACATGTATTGATTAAAATTCATGTTAAATGAAAACTTTGCGCCTTTTCGATATCAAATTTGGTTGTGGAATTTATTATCATTCCCTCAACTTCTCAGTTTATTTTACTTTATTCCATCGCTCATGTGAAAAATTCTCCACTCCTTCGAAAAGGACGCCGTCAACGCGTGGTCTCTCATCAAGATACCTTCGAGCGATACCCTCCAGTGATTCCCTTCTACGATATCCTTCAGTGATTCCCTTCTGCGATATGCTCCAGAGATTTCTTTCTGCGATATGCTTCAGAGACATTCTCCAATGATATTTTCCAGTGATTCCTTCCAACGATTCCGTCGAATGATTCTCTCGAATGATTCCCTCGAATGATTTTCTCGAATTTTTCTCTATCGAATGATTCTCTCAATTCCCTTGTTTCTTTCGAATGATTCCCTCCAACGACTCTCTCGAAAGATCCTCTTGGCCAAAACCCACGCTACCTCCTACAACCACTTCACCCCTCTGCCTGGCCCAATTCTTTGCTTCCTCTTCCGCTTCTGTCCCTTCGTACATTTCAGAGACATGCAAATTTTCGGATGCAAACGGAAGCTCGAAATGAAATATGAGTTTCACACGAGTTGAAAGCGTTGAAGTGCTGCGAAAACTTTTCTTTTTCCACCATCTTCACGAGGGACCCGAAAAAAACAATACTATGGGATGGAGGAGAGAGGGAATGAGGGAATGAGGGAGTGAGAAAGAGAGAGAGGTAGAGAAGGATGGAGAGCTGCGAGAAGTGGCTCATATGTAGATCCTGGTGCTCGCGTCGTCGTCGTCGTCCTTGTGAATGCGAACAACGGACAGAAGGACGGAAGCTCGTGAGCAGCAGACCCCACTAGAACCAGGCCCCGCCTCCTCCGTCCCCTCCCACAGACCTCAACTCGGTCTCCTGTCCCAACCCTCGTCCCTCGTCGCCAGGAGCAGCTTAAGTCGAGAGCACGGCCCTCATTCAGGCGGTTCGTCCGTCCGTCCGTACGTCTGTCTCTCGGTTGGGATCTGGTTGTGGGGGTCGGGATCTGGTTCGAGGCCGTGGGATGGGGTGCGGTTCGGGCGGATTCGAGTTCGAGTTCGGGTCGCTTCGGATGCTCGCGCGTTGCCCAATTTAAATGCGTTCGTATATTTCATTCCGGTTGACAGGACAATTCTCTTATCTCAAAACCCAACAGCAACAGCAGCCAGCAGCCGGCAGCATCAGCCAACGGCCAGAAGCAGCAACAGCAGCAGCCAGAATCGTAGTCGAAGCAGGAACCAGTGGCAGCCGGAGCCGGAGCATCCAGGATGAATATTAAAATCCTTCAGAGCAGGAACAGGAGCAGCCATTGGCTTGCATCGCCCCTTGGATGGATGCTTTTTTACATTTAGCGTGGCAAATTATAGCAGCATGAAGAGCAGACGGACGGAGGTTGGACGGAGGAAGAGGGGGCCATCAGCATGAGAAAGGCAGATAGGAGAATGAGAGAGAGGGAGTGAGTGAGATCGGGGGCTTCACGAGAGCTTAAAATTTAAGCGGATGTCCGTTGGTTTGGTTTTCATTTCAACGCGTGGATGGAAGAATGTTGGAAGGAGATCCATGAGGAGAGAGAGAGAGAAGGGAGAGGAGGAATTTTTTCTCTTTCTATTTTTCTATATTTTCCATGATATTTTCCTTGATATTTTCCTTATTTCACTTTCTTCTCCTGGAACTCTGTCGTCTTCAATATTAAACTCCGAAGCTTCAATAACTCAGTTTTCTCAATTTTCCACATCTTTGTTTTCCCGCAAGTGTTTTTCCTTGAGCACCTTTTCCATCTTTCTCTTACTTACATTTTTCCAACTCTCACCTTTTCCCCCTCACTCTTTTGCTGGCCCTGCCCTCGCTGGCGACAATCAATCACCACCTCCCGGAACCAATCACATCTGACATTTGCACCCATAACAGAAAAACTCACCCAAGCAGAAACGAAAGCAAAAGAAGCAGGAGAGGGTGAAGTACCGTTACCCACCCCCTGAAGGACGAGGGACCCCCAGTCGGGAGCATTCGGGCCATTCCCATCAGATGCGTCCGCTGCGCATATCAATAAACGATTCCATTGTCACCAGCTGACAAACAATCCTTCGCTCGCTCTCATTCGCCCACTTGCAACCAACGATTGAGCGAGAGAGAGAATAAGAGTGAGTGAGTGAGAGGGCACGATGGTGAGCTCTTCATCGGAGGCGATCCCGGCTCGTCGGGCGCAGTTACGCCAAGCTGTCGACGTCATTATAACTCAATTTCTCATAATTTACCTTTTGTTTAAACACTTTCGGCAAGGAGCGACTGAGACAGCGAGACACAGGGAGAGTGGAAAAGAGGGAGAGAGAGAAGGGGAGAATTCGGCGATGTTCATCCCTCGACCCTGGCCATGTCCTTGTGCCTGTCCCTGTCCTTGTGCCTGTCCCTGTCCTTGTCGTAACCCATTTCGTTCCGTGGAATATGTTGCACTTGTCCTTGGAAAATAAATTACTTTATGATATTATATTATATTTTGGCCCCTTCAGCTCGCTCTCTCTTGTTCTCTCTTTTTATTTTTGCCACCCTCTCGATCCTCTCCGCTCTATGTCCTTTGGTGTTCTACCCTAAGTGGAACCAGCGTAAGTGCCGGCATCCTTTGACCCCAATGGGAATTTTGCTCACTTTATTCTGAAGTGTTTTTCCTCTTCTTCCTCTCTATTGCTTTCTCTTTCACACTAACACACTCTTCCCTTCTGCCTTCTCCTTTTTTTTGCCTAAGAGTCCTTCACTCATAACTTGTGCCAAATGTTGTTTTTCCTCTCATATTCGTTTTCCTTCATTGCAATTGTGGAAATTAGGGATTTATTTTTACGCCCTCTGGCCTCCCCCATCCTCGTCCTCGTCGGCACATTCGCCATCCTTCCTTCGTCCTCCTTCTCCCTCTATCTTTTCATAACTCTGTTGGCACCGGCTGAGTGAGTTATTAGCGAACCCTCCATCGTGTGTGTGCGGCAACATCTTGTGCTTGGAAAATTGAAATCATTCTGATGGGAGGCGTAACATTGTTGTTATTGTTGTTATTGATGCTGTTGTTGTCGTAGTTGTTGTTATTACTCTTGTTGTCGCCTGGTCGCATCCGGTTTTGATGGACGTGATTCGCAAATTAAAGAAGTCCTGACCAATTATCGACGACACTAATGCGTTATTATTAGGCGTTCTTGTCACTCGGTCGTCCTTTTGTGTGATAGGGAGGGTGCGACAAGTGTTTCTGAGAGGTCGACAAGGGACGGAATCTACTTTAACTCGGTTCTTCTGAAGGAATTTTGAATAATAGTACTGCCGGAGAAATTATCACATAGTTTCTCATCAAAGAAAAAAAATAATGAATTTAGAATGATAAAATGTAGTGATTAAATTATAAAAACATGCTTTTAAAATAATAAATTATATAAAAATAATAAATTATATAAAAATAATGTATGCAAAAAAACACTCAAAACATAAAAAACAAAATATTTTTTATTAAAATTTAAATAAGTTCTAATAGATATCTGATTTCTGAATTAATGTAAAAAAATACCCCAAAAAACAAAGAAAGAAATTAATAACAAAAAAATTATCTCTCATTAATAACAAAATAAAATTTCAGAAAAATATACGATAAGAATTTAGTCCTTTAGAAAATATCTTCAACATTTTTTGAATTTATTTACAGAAATTTCTTTATTAATTCAATACTCATTACCATTTCGATCTCTGCAATCTCCCCTCTTTCGATCTGATCAATCTGCTCACCGCCAATTAAAGAGATCGAGTCTGATCTCTTTATAGCCCACAGCCCAACCATAAGAACCCTCATCTTAGCTGAAGTCGAAGCAATTCTCATTGCGAACCCTCGCTCTGATGAACCTCTCATGGCCCACGGTCGATTAGAAGGGACCTCGAATCGCTTCACAGCATGATTCACGCCACAAAAGAGGGATCGTCTTCAGCCTGGTGTCCGGAATCCACAACGAGCCGATGAAGGACTCTGGTTTTATTCAAATCGAACGCTAATAAACCGATTCGAGATGTCAAGGACGAAGGAGGGCGAAAGACCACCGATAGCATCGGGCCATTGTCAGAGTGAGTGTGTGCGTGCGAGTGTGTGTGAGTGAGATGGTGAGAGGGGGTCGGAGATGGCGTCGGTGTCAATTCAATTTGATTTCATTGTGTCGTAACAATAACATAAAATTAAAATAACATCAAACGGAAATTGTTTGCGAAAATAAAAAACACACGCACACAAGGCAACAGAGACACATGAACACACACACACATACTTTGGAAGGGATTCCGCCCGGCGGGAAGGAATCAACGTGGCGGAAAATCGCTGCACTATCATAAAGTGCCGTAACTTTTCGTCACTCAGTCTCAGGCTCCGCTGACGGGGGCGGACAGAGACAGAGCGAATTTGTTCACGCAATAGAAAGAGATGCAAACTATGGGTAGGGGGAGAGAGAGTGAGAGGGGGAGCTTCGCCGAGTGAGGCAGAGGAAGCGTCGCCGCACAGGAAACGGAAACACATCAGCGTAACGGAAGTGAAAAAGTCACATGACAATGATGTAAAAACTCAACAGTAACAACAATCACATTCTTTGTCTCTCTTCACCATTTGTCCTTCTCTTCTGCCCTCTATCTTCCTCTCCCTCCCTCTTCTTATCAGAGGATGAGCATTTTTTCCATCGCATGTAACGTTTCCGCTCGTTTTACATCATCGTCGTCCTGCGACATGCGGGAAAGGATAAAAATTATGACGCCGCAGTTATCGCGATTTCTGTCTTCGCGCTGCCTCTATTTTCTCTTCTGGTTGAGGGATTTTTTCTCGAATTGTTCCCTTTGTGTCCGGGAACTCATTTGGAAAATTCGAAACAATGTTTCCACTTTTTTCGCCTCTTTGTTTTTGCTTTGATGAGCTCATGATGTGTCATAGTGACGGACGGCAGACATTCATTAGTTGACAGACACGGATTAGCCGAGGACAGGTGGGGGAAAAATTCGTCAGAAGCGATTTTTTGTCGTATTTTTGTTGAGTAAATAAAATCATTAGTCAAATAACAATTCTTTTTGAGAATTTTTTCATTTAAATTTGATTTTATATCAGTGATTTTTGATCAATATATTTTTATTGTCTTCTATTTTTACCATTAAAATTTAGCATTTTTAGTTTTATATGTGGACTCATTTGTACTATTTTATATTATTTTATATTTATACTTAGTTTTACTATTTTATACTTATACTTCCTTTTACTATATAATTCTGTATATTGTCCAATGTAGAAAATTTGAATAATTTTGAAGTTTATGTGATCTCATTATCTTTATTTGATGGGAACCACAGGTAGTTTCTTCACTAGTCGATGAGTTCGATGAAGAATATTTAACGATAGTGAGAATCTATATCCTTCAAGGACGTTCGACACAAGCCTACATTCGAAGTGATATTGGATTTCTTAATAAAGGAATGCATAACAAAAATAAGTGCAGAATCGAGGAATAGAGAAAAACTTAGAAACAACATATAGAAACAACATATAGAACAACGACGAAAACGACAAATAGTACAAGAATAGCAACAAAAACTAGAATAACAACAACAAAAACTAGAATAACAACAACAACAACTGGAATAAGAACAACAACAAATTGTATTCCAACATCGATGAGAAATAGAGGATTTCCAGAGACATGAACCGAGCCGAGACCCAACCTTCCTGGTCAGCGGGAGAGCAAGAACATGGCCTGAAGCTTACTCCCAACCATCCCATCGTCCTTTAACCTTGTTCTTGTTCTTCTTCCCTTTGGCCGCCCATCTGCCACACCCACCACCCCAGGCGGTCAGGCAGTTGGCCAGGAAGCGCACATGCAGTCAGTGGCTTGTGAATGGATGAAATGTTGTTGTGTTGTTGTTGGTGGTATTGTTGTTGTTGTCCAAGCAAAATGATTAATTGCCATGAGCTTTGATCGCCCGGCCCCAGACCCCGAGACACAGGACTCGAATTCGAACTCGGTTGGGGTCTTCGAGGCTTTCTCTCTCACTCTCTCTCTCCCTCCATCAATGCTCCCCAAGTTGCATTAAAGGATTCTTGGGGTTGATGGCTTCCTGTGCGCGGCGAAACAACAAACATGCAAAGGACATTTACACACACACACACACACACATACACTCTGAGGCAAGCAAGCGATCAAAGAGTGAAAGAGGAAAATGACGGACACTCCCACATGCTGGTGGAGAAAAAAAAAACACTGCTCAACGGCAGCAACAACGAGATGTACAACAACATCAACATTGAAGACTACAACAACAAAAACCTATACAACAACAACAAAAAACCTATACAACAACATCAACGACAACAACAACAACAGCTACCACAGGACTGGACACCATCAGGACGCAAATGGCCAGAGGCCATCGTAGACGACTTTGTCGCAGGAAGAGACTGAAACTTTGTTGTTGTTATTGTTGTTGCTGGATATTTTGTTGTTTCTCTTGTTGTTGTTTCTTTTGTTGTTATTTCTCTTACTTGTTGTTGTTGTATCTGCTTCTGTTGTTATCCTTTAAATCCTCTAATGAGAAGGGTTGAAATTACCACCGATCGGGGGATTCGCGATTGGAGAAGGAGGAGGCGACGACCGAGTCCCGTCCTGTCCTGTGTGGCGAGGGTCCTTCGCACCATCGCACTAATGGATCAAGCGATAACGGATGGACAACGGTCGAAAGGACGATGGGTTCGAGGGACACAAACACACCCAGAGACAGGCAGCATGATATCAGGAACTCGGAGCGAAAACAGTCGCTGGGATCAGAGGGAAGGGAGGGAGGATGGTTCAAAAAGGAAGGATGGCTCCAAAAGAAGTATGAACCAGGGGAAGGAAGGGCAGAGGAAAGGTCCTGAAGGAAGGAAGGAAGGAAGGTTCAGAAAAATGGAAAGAAGGATGAAAACAAGGAAGCAAGGACACAAAAGGGGATAAGCGAGGATTCGGGAGGGTCGACGGTCAACGAACGAACGGACCTCAGTCGGTTGGTCGAGGGATCCCTCGGACGGTTGGCTGGATCTGGATTTTGCGATGGAATTAAAAGTAAAACAGAGGACAGCAGACCAACGGCCCGAAAAAAACCACCCGAAGGATAACGGCCCATGGCAATTATCGGCGGGATCCTCCTCCGTCCGGTCCGGTGGGATTTTTATCTCGTCCTCGTTATGAACTACGACGAGTCCCGTTCGGCTGCCGAAAGCAACCGACGCAAGGACTCCACCTTGATACGTCACACGATTCTCACTCCCACTCACACTCATACACACACCCTCATATATGTGTGTTCGGGAGAAAAATACGCAATTTAAATGCATAACAGACACACAGGACATGCCTAATGCCAATAATAGAAAAGGAAATCCTCGCTCAAATCCTGGCAGCAGCACCGATGGGGGAAGGAATCGGGCGAGGAGAGTGAGGGAGACAGAGAGTGTGTGGGTGTGTGGGTGTGAGGGAGACGGGGACATTTTGTAGCAGATTATGTCCTATTCGCACATGTCTGCGCCGAGGAAATACGAGACGTGTCCTGGTGCGAAAGAGGGATGGGGAATTGAAGGAGGATGGAAGAGAAGACTGGAATGAAGGAAGAAGCAGCCGAACGAAGGACGAATGGGAGGCGTCCGGGACGCGTAACTCATAACGCATGTTCGTAATAATTGGGACATCCTGTCCGTGTGCGTGTGGGCGTGCAATGTGCATGTGTTTGTGTGTGCTTGTGTTTTCGTTATGAGGATATGAAGAATATAAAAAGATTATAAGCATATATTAAAGGAAAGGCCATAAAGCTCAGCCCTCGTTGTCGTCGGCCGCTTTTCTCCTCTCCATTCCTCTCTCTTTCCCTCAGCGACACCTTCACTCGCATGTGTGGAATTTTGTTATTTTCCGGCATGGCTTAGTATTCTTGAAATATGGCAGCACCAACGGCATCAAGGATCAGACTATAATAACAACAACAACGAATGAACAACTGTCGAAAATTAGAGATAGAAATCAGGAAAGAGCGAGAGGGACAACAGTCGATGGAAAGATGGCGCTACCATAGAGAGCCGGGAAATCCCTTTCAAGACCCAGGATCCGATGATTTTCTGGGTCTTTAAAATTTGTTTTCGAGGATCTTTCAAGGATTCCTTGAGGATCTTACGAGGATCATTCAAGGGTCTTCACAGGGTTCCAGCTTCTTTTCTCAACTCCTCCTTCAGGAACCGTGTCTTCTCAGCAGCTTCGTCGACCGCCTCGGCCTCTGTAGGGCATCGCGAGAGGCGAGAAAACTCCCGAGGAGAAGCAATAAAAGAAAAATATTAATAAATTTCTATAAATGTGACACGAGCGGATTTAATTCGGTTCCATGTCAGTTTAATATGTCCTCGGCCTCCGTTTGGGCACAAATATTATTGGGATTTGTTTTTGTTGTTGCAATTTCTTCTTTTTTGTCGTTGTGTGCGATTTGTTTTTCTCTTTTTGTGGCTCCTTATTTTTTATTTATTATTTCTTATATGTGTATTTTCACACTTTCACCTCGGAGAGATTTATGGCCTGCGAGTGAATTTTATTTGGTTCAGGATATTATTTTTTAGGATCGTCTATTTGAAATGCGAATTTTTATTAAATTTTAAGGTTTTTAGGAAATATAATTGTTATTTATTTAAAATTTTATTGAAATATTTTCAGTTACCTCGAGTACCTCGATATTTTTTACATTCATTTTAAGAATTAGAAATTATAAAAATAAATTAATAATTATGCCACTAAAAAAAATACAATAATAATTTTTTTCATTTCATAATATGTTCACAATTTTTTATTTAGACATATTTTTTTATTTCTGAAACAACTTTTTTAGAAATTGAAATGATTCAAATAATATAAAAAATATAATGATTCAAATAATGTAAAAAATATAATGATCAATATCTCTCATATGAAACTAATTTATATCACTATTGAAAATGATAGTTAGTCAATCAAAAATTTGAATAATTGTTTCAAAGATGAAGCTATCGAAATATTTGCGAGAGACATTAATCAAATTATAGTGGTCGTCAATAGGAAATTGATTATCATGAATAATTAGTGAGGAAAAATCTCTGTCAAAGGCGGATTCTCCCAAAAGACCAAAGTCGAATTGTGAGGGTCGCCAAATCAAGCATTTGCTTTCCCTGAGTCCGCTCCGAAGGATTCGATTCAATTATTTTTCGCTCAACATATGCTGATCCTGATCCCGGAGCTGGTCACAGATGAGGAGTTGAACCTGATTCCGGAACAGGAGCTGGACCTGATCCACCCCACTGTCAGTTGATTGATGATCTTTCGTCGAGACGAGGAAGAAGAAGGAGAGAGAAGGAGTAAAAAGGGACAGGACATCATATGCATTAATATTGCATTTCAATTTCGTAATAAGGACTCAGGGCGCCGGAGAAGACTTCACAATGGGAGTGAGTGAGATGAAGCAATGTTGGGGACGAAAAGAAAGAGTGAGAAAGACACTGGTGGCGTGAGCGAGAGAGAGAAGTTGAGGTTTTGGAGTTGTTGGACTGAAAATCCTTGCGAATTCGACCGCAATTAGATCCATTTTGAACACGTTTCGACCAACAGGATCCAGCTGGGAAACAACAACAGAAATCATTAACACTAACAAACGTGCAAGCGATAACAAAAACAACCGGCTGGCAACAACAACTAAAACAACCACCTGCAACAACAAGAACAACAACAACAACAACACTCCTCTGGGGACCAACAACTTCAACAAGAACAACAAATAACTGTTGACCCAATATTGCAACATTCTTAATAAATTAATAAAACCGAAAGCGACGAAGAACAACAACAACAATAATAGCAACAGCAAAAACAATGAAGAAATTAATAAAACCGACTGAGGGAAATTTCGTCAACAACAACAAGAGCTACAACAAAAACATGGCCATCAAAAAGGATGCAGAAGAACGTGAAAATCTTGGCGGAAGCAAAGCGAAAGAAGATTAATGATTGCAATAAATCCTTTGACGTACACACACACACACACACACACACAACACCAATCGCCGAGAGTGTATGTGTGTGGTTTCTTAACACACACAGGGACAGGGATAGAGGGAGAAAGATATGAACCAACGGAGAGAGCAAGAGACACGAGACCGAGTCCGGGACGAGGTCGAAACTAATAATGGAAGTTCAGAAATCAGCCGAGATTATTGCGAGGCAATCAAGCATCGACGCGACCGATCCACCGCCTGGTGGCAGGACGACCCGCAGGACGACCCACCAGGCGACCCGCCGGGACGACGCTCAATCGGTCCGTCGTTGGGTCGTCGAGGTCGACATCCCCGATGCGAGCGCAGTGGAAGCCATTATCTTGATTAAATTTCTGCTGCTACTCCGGTTGTTGCTACTGCTGATGGTTGTTGGTGTTGTTATTGTTGTTGTTGTTGTTCCTGCAGCGACTCAACGCCACAGGACATCCATAGGGGACGGATTATTACGTAACATTAACAGCAATAACCCAACGCGGATCAACCCTTAAGTCCACGCGCGTACCTTTTGCCAGCCCACCCGAAGTCGCCCGCTTTCGCTCGCCCCCCCGGCACCATGACGAAAAGGACACACGGGAGCGAAAAGAGATTCATCATCGGACTCCTGTGACTTGGCCTCGGTTTGGTTCAGGGCTTCAAATCGCATCGGATTGGATCGGATCGACTCGGCGCGGCTGGTGCAACATTCTTAAATCTAATTACGACTTAATCAGGACTCGGGCGACGATTAACAGCATGTGGAGAGGGAGACATTGAAAGAGAGAGTGGAAGAGAGAGAGAGAGGGAGGAGGACCAACCACCGAGGGACCCCGGCACGCTCGATTGGGCGCGGAGTCAACGCAGAGCCGGCCGCGTGGATCGCAGGACAATGGGGTGCCAAACAGGATGTGCTTTTGTCACTTGTGTCTCGTGTGGCCTCGTCGCGAGCTCATTGTTTTTGCATCGAACACACACACGCACACACACATGTGTATTTGTCGCCCCCACCCCCCTTTGTTAGACATTGATATCCTTTTTGTTGTCCTTTGTTTTGATTCTCTCGCGCGAGTCGAGGATGCGTTTAGTCGACTGCGACTGCGATGTTGTTGGAATTGTTCTTGTTGTTGTTATTGTTATTTTTGTAATTCTTGTTGTTGTTGCAATTGTTAATGTTATTGTTGTTGCGGTTGTTGTTGTTATTGTATTGTTGCTGTTTGTCTTTGTTTTAAATTGATCTAAAAATGTTTCTGCTGCTGATACTGTTGATGGTGTTATTGTTGTTGTTTAAGGGATTGTTGTTTAGAGTTGTTGTTGTTGTTTACAGGTTTTGTTTTTGCTTTTACTATTGTTGTTGCTGCTTGTAAATGGTGTTCTTGTTGTAATTTTGCATATCGTTTTTCATCCTTTTGTTTCGCACTCTTCGCATTTTCATTGTTTGCTCTTGTTGTTGCTGATGTTGTATCTCATGTTGCTTTCATACGGAGTTATTGCTGGAGTTAGGCTTTTTGTTCTTCCCTTTTTTGCCATCCTTTTTGCTGTCCTTGTTGTTGTTTTTGCTACTGCTCCTGTTGTTGAATACCTAATGAGCCACCCGCACAATAATTCAATCGACAATCGTTACATGTCGATGCATTAATCGCAAAAAATCCCATTAAATGCCGCAAGCCCAGATCGAAAATATGGCCACATATCGTCGGCGTAGACAAAACAAACCCAACCCTGAAATAAGTCATGAATGCCATCCCCATAGGAGTGTCGAAATCACGATCCATTCCATGACCTTCTCTTCGAATGGTCCTGGCTGATAAAACGGAGCCTCATCTCCTGCCTTGTTCACCTTTTGTTGTCTATGCACGAGAGTATAATTTAGAATATAATTAATAGTATTTTATAGGATCTTTTAATATGAGTCTTTGATTTTACATAATAGCAAAATTTAAATAAATATAGGAGACTTGAGATTGATTCAAGAGCATTTATAAATTATATAATCATTGATAATAATTTATATTTTAAATTCTATACTAATAAAAACAAAAAATACGCCTACCAAATTTCACTTCCTGCACATGACCTGAGTTACACGCGATATTTATTAATGTTTATGTATTCCTTCATATAAATTTATTATTTTTCATTTTATTTCGTTAATTACTTTTGCATATTTTAAATTTATTTATTATGTAAAATATTTTATTTTCTTTTTCAGACTCCAGCTGATGAGAGATTTAGGTAAGTAATTACACACTTTAAGATTCATTTCATTTTTTTAATTTTATTCCTTTCGTATAAAATATGCTCACCATCTTCATCTCTCCTTTATCGAAATGAGCTTCTTAGAAAAAGATTAATGGAATATACTTAATTAGGAAAATTCTCAGTATGTTTTATATTCTTACTAGATTATTAGATTATACACATTATCCCACAATATCTTAGTTTATGAACTGGGGAAATTTCACAGAAAATAAAAGAATTTATAATGAAATTAAGTATAAAATGATGAGAATGAGGGGGCAGCAACAACAACAACAATAAACGGAAGTACAATATATGCAAATTTTATATATATTTACATGTTTATGTAATTATCGTTGTTATTGTTGATGTTCCAGTCGTTGTTTATAGCGAGAGGAATAACAAACGTAAATATAAACACAATCAGAACAAAAACAACGATAACAACGATAACAACAATAACAATGACAATAACAAGAACAATGACAACAACAAAAACAAAAACAACAATAATAACAACAAGAATGCATTCATTGAGATAATTTGCAATTTGGAAAAATGCCAAAGTTAATGCGTGCAGGCATGACTTCAAAAGCCTATCATGACGTGAGCACGCATTCGCCTGCTCACACACACACACACACACATACACACAAATAAATACAAATACCAACACATTCACACATGGACTCATTCTTCAGTATCTCGCACAAACACATTCTCATACAAACGCTCTAGTTACATGGAAAGAATGCATTCAATCAAAATTGAATACGTTTTTTAAACTAGTTTATTTTTTATTCGATATTTTTAAAATTTCTAAATTTTTATGAATTTCTTAATTAAATCTTAAATTTGTTTCGTCATTTTATTTTATTTTAATTCATTTAATTTGATTTAATTTAATTAAATTAAATTTTATTTATTATATATTTTTTAAGAATTTTTTGTAGACATTTTTAATAATATTTTAAATCATATTACTAAGTTGCACTATATGCAATTAGAGACAGATTTCGAATCGAAATTAAAATCACGGCCTTCACTTGTTTTCCTCATTAAAAATAATTTATTTCCACACGGAGGTTTTGTTAATTATAAATTCTCGCAATGAGAAATTACAACTTAACCTTCTGTGTTTATTCGCCACTGATTTAGACACCTTTCGTTAAACACCCTACTTAAGACTCCCGTCAGCCCAACCTATTTTACCTTTATATTACATGGATCTCGCACTATCTTCCCGTGTTTTTGAAAATGGTTTTCCCCCTTCCCTTCTAATAACTACTTAGTAAATATATTTCTCGCTCCCTCTAAGTTCTCCTGCCTCGTGCGGTTCGCATTTTGAAATCGCATCGATTACAAAATTCTATGTCAAAAGCTAATTGAGTGCAGTCGAGGGCCTGTCACAATATTTTGTGCCCACTTGAACTCCGACACCCCAACCTGCTGAACCTTCTCTTTCCAACAACTTCTCCCTCGCTCTTTTTCTTTCTTTCTCTTCCCTCAATGGTTGCGAAAACCCACACGACTTTTAACTTTTCAACGGCTTTGAGCGGGATCGTGTGGAAACCACGGGTGGTCAGGGGAGCGAAGGTGGAAAAGGAAAACTTATAAATAAAAAATTAAAAATAAATGCAGGTCGAAACAAATAGAAAAAATTAAGTAAAACACAAGAAAATAAAAAAAATGAAATACAAGAAAATAAAAAAATAAAATACAAGAAAAATAAAATTAAATAAAAAATAAAGTGAAATAGAGAAAATAAAATAAACAATAATTGCGCACCAAGCTCACTCACATGCGAACACGCGACACTAATTGCCACCAAGACTGAGGGAAAGAGAGCGAGGAACGGAAAGGGAGAGAGAGAGAATCGCGGGAGAGGGACGGAGCGAGGTTTTGACGGAGGGACCCCTGCCGGCGGCTGTCACTAGGCTGAGGGACCTCATGCAAGTCGTGAAGGTATTTTGTTTTCTTTCATTTTTCATTCATTTGTATTTGTTATTTTGTTTTATTCCAAGACGGATTCGCATTCGCACGAAAAGCTGCAGCACCACGTGACGTCAGGTGTCACGTAAGGCAGCGTAATGAAAAGCGTAACGTGAGCAGATGTCAAAATTCCCATGTCACTTAGAGAGAGAAAGGGGGGAGAGAGAGGAGTAGACGAGAGGGAGAAGTAGGAGTAAAATAAAGGAAAGGTGAAGAACGAAGGAAAGGTTAGAGAGAAAATGAAGGAAAGGTGAAGAACAAGAAGAAGGAAAAACTCAGGAACTATGAAGAGAAAAGAATAGCAAAATGATAGAATGAAGGAAAGTTGAAGGAGTAAAAGGTTAGCCAAGAAGAGAGAGAAAATGAGAGAAATTCCAACAAAATCAAGAGTAATTCGAGAAATAATGATCGAAATAATAATAAGCGGATCCTGAGAATTTCAACATATTTTCTCGCAATTTTGAAAATATGCGTTTCCACGAAGGGAGACCTTGTTGGAACCTCGTCGATAAAGAGAAGATGAAGAGGGGAACCCGAGAACCCTCGATTGGCTTTCGTGCCGCGGACAAGTCGGAAAATTCCGAATACAACAATCAATTATTCAGGACGTCTCTCACAATTTCGATAAGCTTCAACGAAAATGAGTCTCCCTCCCCAACTCCATCCACACAAACGTCCATCACACCCACAAGCCCATGGCGCTACCCAGACCTGAATCCGATCCGAATCCGAGGTTGGCTGCAATTTCTGTAATTGAGTTGAATTAGGGTTAAGTGAACCTTAGATTGGCTCCTTGGCCCGTTCGATGGGGCTGCGTGAGCCACGTTAGCACCGCGGGCTGCAATTGCAATTGGCCAGAGAACTCGGACTTCGACCGACTTCATGCCATGCAGCTATTAGTTCTTGTGGTTACTCTTTTTGTTCTCGTTCTCCTCTCATGCTTAGTCTCTCAGTTTGTTTCAATAATAAATAAAAAGTCAAGCGTAAAGTGCAGCGAAATTAGCGGTGAAGGTCTCCTACTCCTCCCTCTCTCTCCCTCTCTCCCTCCTCCCTTCTCTGTCTCTCTCTCCCACCTTTCTTGTATTATTTAAGAGTGGTTTCTGGTATTGCGTTTCGAAAATGATACAGAACAGAGCGCAAAAACACATAAATATTAGCGAAAAACCACACGGTGAGAAGTTATTCCAACAAATGTCTGTCTGTATGTTTGGTCAAATCGTAAATTAGGAAATGTCCCCGAGGCGATGTGGAAAAATTCTATAATTGCATTTTGACCCTCTGAATGACTTAGAACAACTCGCCTCGGCTGACTTCTGGGGTTCATTGCACGCCTTTTTGTAATCAATTTTGAGTCGTGGATTAATTGAGTATTTAAATTAGAAGTATTTTTCATATTACTAGAAACTACATTTTAATTTTTTTTTACTTATATATTATAGTTAATTAGCTCTTGACCACTTCCCTTTTTTCATAATTCAAACCTTAAAAAAATTTTGTTTCTGATATTTCTTTTTCTATTTTTGTCTTCTCTGATATATATTTTTCTATTAATTTGAAATAAGTTCTTTAGTAATAATACCCATATATTCTTCCTCAAATCTCTCCATTCCAAAAATCGATAAAGCCTTAAATTCTTCATAAATAAAACAGAATATATTCATTTATGTAAAAAATTGTATATTGAAAAGTCAAATTTATTATATTACATCAAATAATCAGGAATTATTTTTGCAACTTGCAACCAATTATGGAGCAACCCATCGCATGATGCTCATCCATCACTTTAACCCATTGCTACTGATGTGCATGTGGAGTTCTTGCTCACACACACACACACACAAAGAGAGGCGAATCCCATTACGGTAATTAAATCAGTTATATGTGAAAATTATATAATTACAGACAAGTCTGTCCAGCTTACATATAGTCCGGAAGTCTGTCTGTCCCTGGGCTCATCCAACATATGCGCAAGTCCATAAACGTATTAAAAATAATTTACTTAATGTCAGAACTCGGATTTCGCTCCACATCCCGGCATCGTCAGCAGGACGAACATGACATGGAGGGATAGAGATGGAGGGAGAGAGAGGGGTGAGAGGGGGGGAGGGTTTCGGTTGCGTGGCGTTGTAACTCAACACTTTGTCAATTAGGGTTCCATCCCTCGAAAAATTTATATAATTATGAATTCCATTCATCGTCATAGGACAACGACGACCACGACCACGACGACAGATAAAAGGGTTGCAAACATACATTCCGCCGACAGAGACAGACGGACAGACAGCCAGATGACCAACAACAAAAACCCCAATAACATGGTTTATGGACCCCCTCAACCAATATCATCGGCCATTGACAAACCGAGCTTCGGACTCTCGGATTTTGTTATTGTCCTTGTTGACCCAGAGGATTCTGTTACTGAGCTTAATTAGTGTTTGGGGAAAAGAGTTTGCTTCTCCTTCTTCGTCCTTCGTTAGTCCTCCTTCCATCGTGTCTCCTTCTTCCTTCAAGCAAATAAAGGGTTCTCTTCGGGGAGTTTGAGTGAAGGACTCTGTCACGTCGCCGACTAATTGAAAAAGAAATGGGAAAAGACATGCGTTTTTCTTCTCTTTTTTCTTCTTCCTTCAGTTG
The DNA here is from genome assembly GCA_017309665.1 of Coelopa frigida. NCBI lineage: Eukaryota > Metazoa > Arthropoda > Insecta > Diptera > Coelopidae > Coelopa > Coelopa frigida. The sequence continues at coordinate 1,395,374 of CM029561.1, forward strand.
TTGTCCCTTTCGACAACGTTGCTGAAGAGGTCCTCAACCTCTGTGAAGGAGTTGGGGTAGGGTCTCGCAGGGTTTCCGAAGCCATTGTCATCGAATGCGTTATTTTTGATGGGAATTTTATACGGTACCGCGTACTTTTTTGCACCCACCTCGTCATCGGCATCATCTTTCGTGTCGTTGTGGTTGTAGTTGCTGTTATTGTTGTCGTGGTCCCCATCGCCATCAGCGTCTTCATCCTTTGGTTCCCATTCTGCTTCCTTTATTCACATCATCTCCTCCTCGCTTCTCTCATCATCGATTCCCTTCCATTCTCTGTGGCCGCAAAAACGCTTCCACCGACAAAGACGAGATGCTGTTGCCGACAAAGGACGACGACGATTCCGACAAAGGGAGCCCATAAAGGAAGTTGTTGCACTTTTGCAGCCAATAGTAATTGCCGTCTACTTATTCCTCTTGTTCTCTGGATTGTTGTTGGTGAGCGATACACTTGTTGTTGTTGTTACAAAAGACACATGCTGTTGTTGTTGTTCGATGACATAAAAATGACATGCGAAGGACGACAATAATGTCGATCGAAATATGACGAGAGGATGTCAAACAAAAAGATTCAAAGAGGGAAACGAGCAGAAAGAGAAGGAGTAAGGTAAACAGAGAGAGTGAGATGGAGATAAGTAAAGGTAAAATGTAAAGAAGAGGAGAAGAGATGAAGAGAGATCAACAAATATGGAGAAAAGGATAGCGAAAGAAGAAAAGGATCGACTTGAAGAGAGATCGATGAAAACGGCATCTAAAACTCCATGTATGATGTGTGATGATGATGACGACGACGATGATGAGAAAGATGACAATAATGATCCCAATGACGATGATGACATTCTCGAAAACCATAATGAAGTTCACGAAGACGATAATGACAATGACAATAATGTTCTACTCTTCGTTTAAGGCATCCAGACTGAATGGAATCGTCTTGAATCGAGTTGAATCGAGTGATATCGACGCGAATTGAATTGAATTAAATTGATTCAAGTACGATTTATTTATGGGATCGCATTTTGTGAGAAAACCAGAAAAAATCACAACTTTTTTTCGCTCCAACCTTCGTCTCTGCGCCGAGATTTATGAAAACAATGATATTTAATGGCAACAATAAGAACAAGAGTAAAAACAATAAGAACACAAATAAAAACAATAAGAACACAAATAAAAACAATAACAACAACGGTAAAGGCAACAACAATAACTAGACCTCCCCAATCGATCCTCATCTGTTCGCCTCTGCATCTGTCTATCCGAGCACAGCTCGAGACATTTTATGAAGCCCCAACTTGAAGGAGGCAGGAGGGAGGGGCGAAAAAGGAGAAAGAAGCAACACTGGCGGAACCCACGAGGGCTCCACGTCGCCCGGTAGCCAAGTGGGAAACACATGCTCCACATATTTGCCAGACATTTATTGGAGTTAAGTTCTGCCCGATCCATAAATAAAACATAATCCGGGATCCGGCGTCGATCGCGACAAAAACGAGCGCAAGGAACGAAGGAAGATGGGCGGAGACCAAGGAGGAAGAAAGAGACAAAGACAGAGGAAGAAGGAGACTGCGGAATGAGAAGTTTAGGGAAGGAGGAGACAGCGGAAGGAGACAAAGACTGAGGAGAAAAACTCTGTCGGATGAAGATGCGAGAATCACTTGCTGATCAATTGACCATCGTTTGTTCCGATCGATCGATGATCCTGCGAAGGAATTATTTTATTGTCAAAGGGAAGCCAAGCATCGATTGTCAAAGGAGCCGCCTTCCTCTCGTGATTTTTTATCCCCATTCCTCTCCCTCCATCTCTCTCTCTCTATCTCTCTCTCACGGACGGTTTTAAATGTTAATCTTTGGCTGTCAATTTTCGTTTTCGCGTTATCGAAACTCAAACAAGCCGTGGTTGGAGCAGCAACAACAATTGTAAAACCTGCAACGACGACAATTATAAAAACAACAACATTGTAACAAACAGCAACATTCAAATGATTGCTACCTCGAGGGCAACAATCGCTGTGTGGCAGAAACGTGAGCCACGTGATAATTCAAAATAATCTCAAATGCGAATGTCAAAATTTTGCTGCCGAAACATTAACGAGCGACACAGTGAGAGAGGGAGATGGGGAGAGAGGGAGGGAGAGGTCGATAGAGAATGACAATGGAGTGTAATTGCTTTTGGGGGGCGTGGCAGATGACCCTCGAAGTGCAGCAACAACAATGCAATCGAAGCAATTGGGAAAAATCCAACCACGAGAAGATCCCAGAGAGGAAGAGGAGGGCGTGAGCGAGCGAATGAGGGACGAAGTGAGAAAGGGAGGAGTCAGGAATTTGTGCCAGAAAGAGACAACGAAAATAATTGCATTTCACGAGAGAACAGGCATTTGACATTTTGTTCCTTCGGGGCGAATTCTCGTTGGCAACATTTTCGAGGCTCCACAAGTACCTCCAGACAGACAGAGTGAGGGACAGACACACAGAATAAGGGACGGACAGATGTAGTTAGAGAGAGGAAGAGACAGTCCCAGTGCGAAAGACAGACCAAGAGAAACTCGAGGACGGACGGACAGACGTTCGAACAACAGACGGAATTACAAAACAATATTTCGACCAGCAGACATTATTATTGGATAATGATGTGATCAAGCATACATTAGCAAATATCTCCCTCTCCTTCTATCGCTCTTCCACTCAAACACACACACACATATACGCAATCTCCCTTCCTCTCAATCGCCGGACTTCTCTTTCTGGCCGAGATGGATTATAATTTCTGTTGTCTATTCGCCTTCTCTAGATTTGATTACGACCAAAGTTAATGCAATAATATTTGCCAATTAGTCGTTTCCAGTGCAGTCGATAGCAGTTGACAGACGGAGAGAAGGACGGACAGAAGGACAGACAGACAGATGGAGTGGGTGGACAGCAGACCAATGGGGAAATGGATTGAGGCCACTGGAGACAGCTTCATTAAGTTAGTCAATAATGTGTGGTCGAGAGACGAAAGAGAGAATGCGAGCCAAACGAGAGAGAAACCATAGCCATGGAGAGAAGGAGAAAGAGAGAGGGAAGGAGAGGGAGAGAAAGAGAGAAGGGAGATGTAAAAGAGGGAGATAGTGAGCATGAGGTTTCGAAAGGGATTTCGGTTTTGATTTCGATTCTGAGTTGGTTTCCTGAAAATTATGCATGGTTTAATTAACGTCATTTCGACATTCGGACGGCTGGCCAGAGGCCAATCATGCGAAAGAGGGAGAGAGGAAGAGAGAGTGAGGGAGATAGAGACACTGGTTGCGATTCGATGCAATTGTGTTCTGTAGTTGGTTAGTGGAAATATTTAAAATAAATTAGTTTCTGTCACCTGAGGCATTCAATTAGTAGGTTTCGTGTCGTCGTTGGACAAACGTGCCCACAGAGGCTGGGAGGAGTGGCCGGACGATGGGGGGCGGGACTCAAAACTGTGCGGGGTCCACAACTGGGCGGCATCCACCACTGGCCAGAGAGGAAGGAGATTCTGTGGATTACTGAGAGGTTTCCTAATGAGAGCCAGACATTAAGGAAGCATCTCAGAGCTTCACAAAATATTTCCACGATCCTCGATTACTTCGTAGAAGGAATTGATATAATTACACAAATTGAACCATCATTAGGCAGGCTTCTCAAAGAGCTCGAGATCCCAAGAAATGTCTCTATATGGCCACCACACGTTCCAATGAGGTGTTAATGGACCTCATCGTTGTCACATGGCACCGATCGTGTGGCCAGATAAGCGAACGTGTGTCACTTGCGCCCGGACATCGCCGGCCCTGTCAGAGAGCGCGACAACCAGACGGCAAACGATCTTCTTGCCAACGTTGTAACAAGTGATCTTTCGTCTCATCAAGTGATTTTTTGGCCTTGGAAGCTGATCTGTAAAAGTGATATTTTCGTCTTGAAACCTGATCTTTTTTATTGGAAGGTGACCCTTTGTCTCTTCAAGTGGTCTTGGAGGCTGAACTTTTGTCTCTGCATCGCATCTTATGTCTCACCAATTGATTTTTCTCTCACCAACCGATCGTTCTCTTTATCAACTGATCTTTTGTCTGACCAACTGATCTTTCGTCTCAGCATGTGATTTTTTGTAAGAGATTTTTTTTCGCTCCTTCAACTAATCTTCCATCAACTGTTCTCTAGCTTCATCAAGAGAACTTATTTTCGTCACCTAGAGCTACTTCCCCTCCTTTAATTGATCCAAAGCGACTTCACTTGATCGCTCTCTTTCTTTCGCACTCTTCTCTTCATTCTCCCTCACTCTCCTTCTCATTCTACCTCTCTCTCTTCCACTTTTTAACTCAAGTCGACAACTCATTAGTATTCTAGAGGCATTTCCATTCGAGCCACGTTAATTGCGGCTTCAGATCCAAATAGAGAAAGCTAAAGAGAGGGAGGGAGTGAGAAAGAGAGAGAGGGCGATATGTGGCTGATCCAATCGATCGGGCGACGTGCGAACGACAGCGCGCGAGGTGTCGCGACAGCTTCGGATCTCGACGAGACTTTGTTTTTGCTCCTGATGCCGCGTCGAGATTTGACGAGACGGCGTCCACGTCGCGACATCGACGACGATAAATCGGAGCAATTTGTGGCGACACACGGATGTCCTTTGGAGTGAGAGGGAGAGAGAAGAGAGAGAGGAAGGGAGAGAAGAGAGGGCGAGAAAGAGACAGAGTGATAGACATGCACGACAGATTGCGAGTGATCGACTGATCGCGGCGTTCGATCGACAGCATCGGGAACGAAAACAACACCGAATTTGGTTACCGAAATCCTTACAAAATAGGTGTTAATTGTTTTTATTGTTGTTGTATTGCTGTCGATTTAACAACAACAAAAACAAATGTAGATAAAAACTAGGCGTCAACTACTAAAGAGTTCTTTGGCTTGATCGTCGTTTTAGGTTTATTTTTGTAATTGAGGAGAATTGTTGTTGTTGTGGTTCTTGTTGTTGCTATATTTGTTGTAATTGTCGCTCGATGTCCGTCCAAACGCCGACAACTTGTCGTCTCCATCGACCGATCGACAATCGTTGGCAACGCCGAAAGAAGGCAACGGTTTTTCTTCGATTTTTCACGCCGAGATTTGTTTGCGATCGATTCGACGCCGTCACGTCCGAAGCTGGCGACTTCGATAATGGCGACAACGATGGCGACACTGATGACGACGTCGGTGAGCAAAAGCGACGTCTGACGAGTGGCGAGAAAAAGACATCGGCGTAATCGTAAACGATCGATGAACTAAGAACCAAATTGATAAAGTCGCCTCGATGAACGAAAATCATTGAAGTCAACAAGAACGATCGATGATCTTTTGGATACGATGGAGGATCGATGAGGAAGAGGACTGGAGATCAATGAGAGGACTAAGGATCATTGATTAAATGGAAGAATATCAAATTTGTCTCGCCGAGAGAATCTCCTTTCGGCTAATTATGTTGATGTTTGAAGTTTGCCAAACAAAATTCAGAATTCCTTTGGTTTGGTCGATGGTAGATTGAATATTTATCGCTTCTCCATTGCCTCCGACTGTCACCTTCCACTCTCGTTCCACTCTATTTCAATGTTCTATCTTTCGCTTTAACACATTCTCCACTTCTATATCTTTCTAAATGGAAGACAATTTCTACCCAGCTCTCTTTTTCTACTTCAGCTATCTTCGCTCTCGAAAAGAGACTCTTTTTCTATATTTTCTTTCCCTTTTTCTACTCTCTCCATTTCACCTCTCCATCTTCTCCCCCTTTTCCACCCGCTGAGCTGTTCAATAATTCTCCTAAAATTTATTTTTAATTTTCTAACATTTCCTCGAAGCCTCGAGCCGAAGTCGATGCCGATGCCGAGGCCGTGGTTCACGTCTCAATCCCGCATCCTGTCTCGTGTATCCTTTTGCATTCGTCCGCGTTCGCGCTCGGCCGACGACGATTTGAGGTGCTTGTCACGTGCGTCTCAACTCTATCTCGCTCGATCTCTATCCCTCTCCCTCCCTCCCTAGCTCACTCTCTTTGGCTTTCGCTTCTTCTCGGCGTTGTCGGTCGACTGCTTCGGGAAATAAATTCCATCACTTTGTCGTCCTGGCGAGCCGCAATTTCCCAGGTCTCGCTCTGCACCTTGGGCTGCGGTCCTTGGATTCCTTCATCTACCCTCTCTTTCGACTCTCTCGTTGGTCCTCTCTCTTTCACTCTCATTCTTCCTCCGCTCCCCTCAAGTCCTTCCTTCATCCTTCACTCCTTCATTCAATCCTCTTGGCCTTCTCGAGGATGTCGTGGCAACCGCAACGGCGAATAATTTTGCGAATTTAGACTTCTTCCTTCCTTCTCTCTTTTCTCCCTCTCTCTCCCTCTCTATATCTGCTTCCCAATCGCCCCTCTCGGTCTTTCGCTTCTCCACTCAGTATGCAGAGCACAGCTTCGTTTTCAATTTTGCGAAACAAAATGTTTTGCCTCAGTCTCAACCTCGACTCCGTCGCTCGGCCCCACCCGACGTCTGCCACGCCCCCTTCGCTGTCTCAGGCTGTGAACGCCCATCGTTTTCTCCACTCTTTCCTCTCTCACCTTCCCATTCGTTCCTTTGCGCGTTCCTTAATCCGAAGGATTTAAAAACGACGAGAGAAAAACCAGGAAGATAGATAAACAACGATGGAGGGCGGAAGGTGAGGAGATTAAGGGGAGGGGAGGAACCTGATGGCACTCAACTGCTCAAGAGGCTGCTCTTCAAGGATACCTGCCGTTACGCCTCCTCGCCTGCCACGCCCCCCTCTCCTGGCGAGTCCTGCTCAGTGTCAGGTGAGGCTTCAAAACATTTTCTCTCGCTTCTCGCGATTTCGTATGCATGAAGTGTTGTTGTTATGTTGCGAATGTGTGTGCTTATGTTGGAGTTGTTGTTTTTGTTACCATCGTTGTTATTGAACCTCCTCTTTATTGTTGTGTTTGTACTTTCCTCTTCCTCTTCGTGAGCAACCAAAAACTCGTTGTTGATTTGAAATTTTCCATCCTGGTTGTTCGTCAGTCTACGAGTTACCGCCAACCACACATGTGTGTGTGTGAGTAGATGTGCTAGTGTGTGTTTTTGGGTGGCCACATGAGAGTGTGTCTGTTTGAGTGTATTTGTGTGTGAGTTTGTGCCCGCCTGTCTGCGGTGAAGTGCCCACAATTCGCGCGTTTAACCCTCCCAAAGCGCTGAATTCCACGAGCAAATTGAAGAGTGGGGCTTTTAGAACCAACGCCACCTCCTGCTTCTATCCAACCTTTTTTCTGGAATTTTTTCCACACCTTGGGGGACCTCACGCCATTCTCCCTTCTCTCCTCCACCCCTCCCCTTGATCTTATTTCATAAAAGCCTCACTTGCGAATCGTTTCAATATTTGATCACATTCATTACGTATTCAACAACTCATTTGCCAGGCGATGCAGCCACGCTCATCACTCCAAAACGGGGGGCTGTCGAGATGACACGATCTTCGGGAGTCTCTTCTTGACCTCATCCTCCTGCGTTAGCAATCTGGTGTCAACGCTTCGCTTCCACTTGGCTTGGACTCAAAGTGAATTCGATGCTCACTTTGAACAATTTCGATTCCTCCTGCTTCCATCGGTTTCTCCCGAATGCACCCGCGGTATGCGGTTGAACCTATTCAATCACACACACACACATGTATCACACTCACACATGGTCACTGGGAGCCACACGCACTGCCTTCAGACGTCGTCGTCAGCGCCGTCGATTGGCGTCAGTCGGTGGCCAGTGGCGACGACAACCGCGAGCTGAGGAAGGCCAAGGAGGGAGTCAGGCAGAGGGCTGAGGACGAAGAGGAAGCGAATTAAGTGGAGTGAAGTCGAGTCGAGTCGAGTGAAGCGCCTTTCGAGCTACTAATTAATTATGCACTTTAGTAATTTATTAATATTAAAAGTTGACAAGGTGGAAATTTATGGATTTTCACCGGTTGCGCCGCCGCCGTCGGTGCAGACGACGACCAAGCGACGACGACCAAGCGACGACTTTGGGAAGTGGAGGGGAAGGCCTGAGGGGAGGGAGACGGAGGCGTGAGGGTGACAGAAGACGAGAGGCCTGTGGTCGAGTCGAGAGAACGAATGCAACGAGGTTGCAAATTAGTGCAACGAGGAGGACTCGAAGGGTGGTGAAAGGAATGGAGTTAAGTGAGAAGCAGTAAGAAATAGAAGGAATAACTAGAATGAACAAGACAAGAAAATACAGGTGGAGTGGAAAAGAGGAAGGTGAAAAGATGCAAAGAGGGTGATGAAAAGAGGAAAGAACCTAAGGCGATGTTGCAGCTGTTGCAATGATGGCCAGGTGTTGATGATGTAGATAGATTTTCTGAGCAATGGATTCTAAGAAATGCTTTCCAGGAATTAAAACCTGAAGATCCTGCCTTAACTTTCGTCTTTCGTTATGAAACAACACCTCGAGCCCTCTTCTATCGTCCACTTAAGTTCTGAACTTTGTCCTGAAACGCTTTTTTATCTCTTCATGAAATCCTTTCTCATCTCGTCCTGATCCTCTTTATACTCTGTTTCTCTAATTTCCTCTCTCTCTCATGATATTCCTCATCGATCTGGCAACTCCATTTGATCGATTTGGACTCTCCGGTAGCGCCAAGAAGTCGACGCCTGAGTTGCCAACGTTTCTTAAGTAGCTGCAGACATTTTAATTACACGCTGGTCCAGCATTGGTGACAAGGGCAATAACAACAACTTGAACAACAACAAATATAATAAAACAACAACAACAACAATAATTATACAACAATAATTATACTACAACAATAATTATACTACAACAATAATTATACTACAATAAAAACATAACAAATATTCATATATATATAACAAGATATATATCATATATATATATATCATATATATATAATAATCTAAACCACCAGCAATTGTTGTTACCAAAGGATGCTGTTGTTGATTATTTTGTTGTTGTCAATGTTGTTGTTGTCAATGTTGTTATTGTCAATGATTTTGTTGTTGTACTTGCTGTTGTTGTATTTATTGTTGTTTCTGCTGTTACTGTCGAGGTGATAAAAATACGCGATAATTACAGATGAACGCGAACGCATTCGACTGCCGCGGTGGGCAACCGAGAGCGTCCACGACCGCGGGCCACGGAGCTGCATCATAATTTAATTGACAAGATTTATCGCAATTGCAATTAGAGAGCGCGGCGCGGCGTTGCCACATTTTATTTCTCGTCGGTTGTCAACACGGTGAACTCGATGGTGTTTTATTTGCTGCTCTCGTTGTTGTTCTTATTTCTGTTGCTTTCGTTGTGAAATGTTGGTGTTGTTGCAGTTATTGTTTTTGTTGCTATAGTTTTTGTTGTTGTTTTTGTTGTTTTCCTGGACAACTTTGTTGTTCCATCGAATGGCGCGTAACTCGGTAACCGTTGATCCATTGATTACCGAGTATTTGCATTTCCTTTGCAGCAATCTGGTGATGCTGTCGATGTGGTTGGTGTTGTTGAAGTTGTTGTTGTTGTTGAATTTGTTGTAGCTGTTGTCGATTATGCAAACGCCTAGTTAATAAATTGTTAATAAACGCTGACAGCTGCTTCGCTTGCGCTCCGATTAACCAATTACAGGCATCCGACACACCGAGAGCAAGAGGGCGATAGTCAGACTAGACAGAGAGGGAGAGCGAGCTAGTGACTTTTAGAGGGAGACCGACTAACTTAATGTGACAGAAATATTTGCTTCACAACAAATTGACTCGAATTCACGAGGCAACGACGAACGCGGTTTTCATTTGTAATCATATCTCAAGGATCGGGATTAGGCTGACGTGTTGCGACAGCAGATATATCTACCTGTCTCTTTCACTCATTTAATCTCTATATCATATATCTTTTTTTCATTTACTTCTTCTCTCAGATATAATCAAAAATTTATATTAATTTAATTGAAATTGTTTAGTCGAGGAAAATAATCAACGAGTGGAGAATTTAAAAGGAGAAAAAATATTAAGGAAAATGGAAAGGAGAAAAATATACTTCCATGAGACAAAAATAAGACAATCATGGGACAAAGAAAAGGCGTTTTAGGGCCAGAAGAAGCCCGAGAGTGGAAAAGAAAGAGAACAGAAGTCCAAGAGAAGAACACAAGAAGACAAAGAGATGAAGACAAGACGTCTTTGGGTTGAAACAAGTCGCCTAGACAAAGAAAGGTGGACTTGCGACATCGAAACCACTCCTTGTTGTGGAACTCATTAAGCTCGCACCATGTCAGCGAGACCGCGAAGGACCTCGAAGGACAGAAAGAGAGACAAGACGAAGGACACACAGACAGAAAGGAGGAGGACAGGACATCGTAATGAAAGTAGTCCGCGGTCGTCTCTCCTCGGTTGGGGAAGAAAAAGACTACCAAAGGATATTCCACATTATCCTCGGAGGATAGCGGACGATAAGCGACTGAGAGCGAGACATGATAAATTGCCGCGGGGTCCTCAAAAGGGGGTGGGGTGAAGGAAAACGAGGGGGAGGGGGCGCGACAGGAAATTAAAGCGAAGGAGAAAAGGACTTTGGGCCAGAGGAAGAAAGACAACATGAGATGGGCTGAAATTAAAAACGGATGAAGTGACGAGGCGATAGAAACACGAAGGAGAGGGCCCGAAGAAAGACTGAGAGACAGAAAGCTACACCGAAAGACAAACCTAAGGACAGACAGATGAACAACCCAAAGGACAGACAGACGAATGTTTTTGGCCTTGGGTTGGACGCCTCCCGCGGCGCTTCGGGGCGCGCCAGTCACAACTTATTTAAATTAACCATAATTAATCATTTAAAGTCGTCGCACACTCCCGTGTCCTTGCATATCCTTTCGGTTTTTTCTCACTTCGCTTCGGTTTTTTCCCTTTGTGTTTCTTTTTCCTCATTCGATCCTGCTGTTGTTGTTGTTTTGTTGTTGTTGTAAGACCTCCCCGGCTGCCGTTGATAAGAATTTCTCGTTTTTGCCCTCCAGAGCCTCGAAATTCACACGCGTCGTCCTTTTGTCCTCCTCATTCGTCGTCCTTTGAAGCCAATCGAACGCATCGAGGATTTGTTTCTCTTGCAATTGTTGTTATAATTGTTGTTGGGTTTGTTGTTGTTATAATTGTTGTTGTTCCTGCCCCGTTCGCAATCCCTCGGATGCTTGTTCTGGTTCTTTGTGTGCGGCATAATCCTGATTTATTGCCGTTTTGTTCTGATTGCGGAGATTATCCTGCGAATAGATCTTTCACTCAAGTCAACGAAAACCGAATGGAGGAAAAACCCCATATCAACAAAAAACAAGTATTACAACAACAAAATTTACAACAACAATAAACACAACAGTAACCATTACAAAAACAATAGCTCTTCGAGATACATAAATAATAACAAAATCAGGGACACATGGAATAGGAATAGCAACAATAACAACAACAACAACAATCAAAGTAACAAAATCAACAAAAAGTGGAAATCAACGAAAAAAACAACAACAAAAAACTACAACAAAAATGAGAATCACAGTATCGGTAGCTAAAAGGACGACGGACGACCTTCTGCGAAAAAGTCAAAATGTAATCAAACAAAACCGGCAGCAACCGAAGTAACAACAAAAGCTACGCAAAATAAGAACAATAACAACAACAATTATAACAACAACAAGAATAACAACAACCAGAATAATATCAACAAAATCCTTCTAAAAACAAAAACCGAACCGAATACAAAACAAAATTAAAATCTAGCTCTTCCCTCCCAACTTCACGAAGTCCTGCATTCATTTGTATGTGAGTCGGTGTATCTGTATATGTATTTGTGTTCTATGTGTGAGTGTTTTGTCTCACTCGCTCTCACTGCGTTTCAATGTATCGAGATTTGGATTTGAAGATTGTTTCCGGGTTTTGTTTGTGCGATTAGTTCGTGTCTTGCATGAGACACCATTTCTCTCTCCCTCTCCCTATGTCCCTATTTCTATCCCTCTTTCTCTCAGCTCTCCATCGCCTCCCTCCCTCTTCACCCCCTCCCTGTGTCTCTCCACCATCCTCGCTTATCTTCAAACTCCGTTCCTTCTACCTTATTTCCTCCCACCTTCTTTTTCGTTCGGATAATAGAACAATGTCGGAATTGTTATAGAAAACGAAAGCATCCGAGCACTGGGGGTCGACCTGGGGGCTGTTGCCGGCTGTTGCCGGAAGGACGAAGGACGAGGGCGAGATAAGCGCGCGCAAAAATCATTAATTATTCCAGTTGTTTTCTAATTTTATTCGGTGTCTCGGTGTCTTCGTTTCGGCGTCCTTTGTTCGATGCGATACGATCGCCGGTTCATCCGACAGCCTTCGTTCCCCTCTCCTCCTCCTCCTCCTTCTCTTATTCTTTCATTCCCTTCGTCCTTAGCCCGAGTCCTTCGTTTGATTCTGTTTGCGATTCGATGTTTTTTGTTTCATCTCCTGATTTAAATGAGCATTTTCTTGCGACTTTTTCAATTTCCCTCGGCCGGAAGACGCAGTGACGATGCTCATCGCCTATCTCACTCTCTCTTCCTATCTTCATCTTTCTCTCATTCCCTTTCTCGTTTTTTCTCTCTCTCACACAGTCTCAATTTCTTCTACTCTCCTTCTCTCAGATCGTCATCCTCGGCTCACTTTCGCTTGATTTTATTTTTTCGATCCGCGCTCATTTATTTTCCTTCGGTCGACTGATGTCCCTTCAACGAGTTTCCCTCATCTCGCCCTCTATGTGTTTCTTATCTCCCTCTCCTCCCTATCTCCGCCTCCCTTCCTCAGTCTCATTTGCAATACATAAAAAATGTCCTCCTAATGATTGAAGACATTTTAATTATTTTCTCTGCTCACCGTTCGCTCCATTCATTTCTCTATTTTTTTTTTTTTTTCTTCTCATTCTCTCGTGTTTTTCTTCTCGCTTCCTGTCTTGTCCGTTGTCTTATCTTTCTGTCTCCCTGCCCCTTCCTCTTTCCCATTCTTGTTATTGTATTCGTTTTCCGTTTTCCATTTTCTGATGCGATCCCGACTCTCGCTTCAACGAGTCCACGATTCAACGATTTCCCTCGATTCCACGGGTCCTTGAAAATTGTTAGCAAGATTAATGATTTTCTATTCTCTTTCTCTCACTCCCTCTTTCTCTCTCCTTCTCGGACACCTTCTTGCGAGCTGCGACTTTTTAGGAAGTTCCCGCGTTGCTCTCGTAGATAAGCTTTCTTTTGGGAATTAATGAATTATGAATAAAGGTTCATTCGGTTCATGTTGTTTTTGTTGTTGCTCAATCCTTGTTTTTGTGCCTTCGCCGAGATTCGTAAAAAGGTGTCCTTGCTAATGAAAGTCCTTCGCCCCTACGAGATCGTGCGCTGATAGACGCGTGACAACTTCAGGTAATTCGATGATGCGATGCGCGCGGTAATGGTTTCGGTCTCGGTGAATCGATGGCCTAATGGAACGGTACAGTCTCGGAAATCATTGTTTGAGACTTTCTCTGTTTTCTACAAACATTTCCTTTACCTATAAACACTCCTGAAATAACTATAATGATTCAAAGAAACTCATTTTTAGCTACTTCATGAGGTTTTTTTTTGAAGATATTCCTTGTATTTTAAGATTTAAATTATTTCTCTTTTTTCTAATTTCTTATTCTTATTTCTCTTCATTACTCATTGAGAAACTTCTCTTCGAGCCCAAGGTCCCTTCTTTGAATCATGAGATTTTCATTTATCTTCTTTTCTCGCCCGTAAAAATCCATCCTCTCCACCCATTTGATTTCCTTTTAATGAACATGACCAGCTGGCATCCTTCGGCACTTCCTCGGTGCACAAATCGAAATCCGCTTCCAATTATCAACCTGACGCAACCGCAAAGTGTCCGACGCCCTCGTGACTCGTCCCCGACGACTCGGTGTCGAAGCGAGGCCAAATCGCAGCACGATCGACGACCCCCGGGTGCAGGAAGTTCTAACCTGATGCACTCAGCAGGACACGACATGACATGAGCAGCAGGTCCTTGCGTGTCCAAAGCGAACCCATCCGAACCGAACTGAGTCGAGTGCATCCTGTTGATGACGACGATGGTGCATCCGATGAGGTCGAGCATACAAAATTTTAATGCAATAATTTGACCAGAATTTGCGGTCGAATTGACTAATTGAACAGGTGGCGAGCGGCAATCAAAGGAGCAGTCGACGACGATCGACTGACCGTGAGGGACGCCTGACCTGACCTGGCTTTGAGGAGGGTTCCGTTCAGGGCTATCGAGAGGGGAAGAACAAGCATTTGCGTGTCAACGCATGCCGAGGTCTGACTCCGACTCCGACGGCGATTCTGAGGTTGATCCTGGACTTTGGGTGACAGGTTGCTAATTTGTGAGAATGTGGATTGTGAGTGACCATTGGTTGTTATTGTTGTTGTTGGTGGTCTAGATGTTGTTATAGCGGTTTTTGTTGTAATGATTATACACACATTGTTGCTTTGGTTGGCTGTTGTAATTGGTAGAGTTGCGGTTATCGCAACTAGTATTGCGTTCGTTTCATAATTATCGCTCTGCGGTTTTGCATACCGTGGGCCCAGGGACCCCTGGCACCAACCAACCGCCGATGCCGTCGTCACCAGGGTCGCCACCCCCCCTCCTCAACTTCACCCTCCTCCACTTAGGCGACTCCGACTTCCTCGCACATGTCGCCAATTATCGAATTATTTGGGGAAGCACGTCAACGGTTAGCGAAGCTCGGTGGAACCCTTTTAGCCCCCTCTCCCTCTGTCTCATTCTCTCTATATCCCTCTTCCTCACTCTCCCAATCTCACCCTTTCGCTCTTGCTCTCTCCATCACTCTCTCTCGATGTTTCTTATTTTGACATTTAGCTGACAGCTTATACGAGCTCGCGTTTAAACGATGACAGACAGGTATTTTGTCACTGCTCAGGGGAGGGCAAAGAGAGAGAGAGAGAGAGCGAGCCAAGAGTGAGATAGATAGATAGGGAGAGGGAGACAAACAAGGGACGAGGGGCGGGGCCCGAGAGCAGTTGTCAAATGGTGACAGATGAATAAAATTTTAATGGCTCCACGCTCGATGGACAGACAGATTATGATGAAGGGGTGGGGTGGAGGAGAAGGAGTTGATGAAGAGGGGAGGGGGAAAGGAACGAAGCAGAGGGGAAATTGGTGGAGACAAGTAAAGAGTGAGTTTTGGGTGTGGAGAAAATTGCTTTGTGGTTTTTCTCGGGTGGGATTTTTCTATTCTTCCATTCTGACATTGGCTGACGTTCTCGGGAAACACGCAACGGAGCCATTGGGATCCAGAGCCAGGGGTGGGCAACGAGCGGGGAGGATCGGGGGCGTCGACGTCGTCATCGGCTCCGTTCACCACACAACGCGTGGATCTTGATTTGCTTGTGATGGGTCGTAATTAGTTTGATTTATATTTAAATAGGTTTTCGTAATTTGAAAATTACGATAATAACAGCAGGGAATAACAATGTTGCAGCCAACAAAAACAACAATAGAAAATAGAAAATGGCTTCAACAATAACAACAACAATATCTCATATGACAGTAAAAGTTAATTTGAATTTAAACCAAACGAAACGCAACACGATACGTTGAATTCAAATGATATACTGGCACAAGTTGTAACTGGAACAAGTGAAAACGAGACGAAACTCAGCGCAACGAAATGAAACGCATTTCACAGAACGCAGGAAACGATTTCTGACATGTTGACAGGTGATTTTTCTGACAATTTAACTCGATTCACTGCAAATCATGATCGAAATATCACGATCCATGTCAGTGGGAGGGAAGTTGATGCAAGTGGGGGTGGTGTGAAGATAGAAGGTCCAAACGTGTCTTTAGTTTCAAAAAGGTAGCAAGAGGAAAGCTTTGAATCTAAGGTTCTTTGGATTGTTTTAGATTTTAATAACGATTTTGGTATCTGAAAATTGGATATGGTTTTTGGTTTTGTTATTTTTTTAATTTTAATTCTAAAATTCAAATTTTTACAATATATATTACAAGGACAGTCGAATAGTCGAAACAACAGGCGAATAAAAGTTTACACAATCCGACTCGAAACCCAAATCTAGAATAAAAGACCAAAAGAAGGAGATTTGTTACCGATAGAATAATGGACAGGTGCAAGGAACCATTACTTCGAGCTGGCCGGATGTCGGATCTCGGTCTCGGTAATGCGATTATTTGTGCTTGTGTCTATCTGTCTGCTAGTGAGGACGTATATTCTTACTGTGTGTCGGCATAACTGTCTGTCTGCTCCTCTGTCTGTCTGCCTGTCTGTCTGCCTGTCCGTTCGCCTTTCTGTAGTCTGTGGCGTGCGGTCGGTAAAGCAGTGCGGATGATTTTGCATGCACGAAATGTTATTTCATTTGCTTTTGGCAAATTGCTTATCCCCATTTGTAGTTGTTGTTCATTGTTGTTTTTCCTTGTTGCTGTTGTAATAGTTGTTGTTGTTGTTGCTGTTCAACATTATTCCGTTAATGCAAGATCCAGGTGGTTATTGTGGTTATTGTAATTGTGTAATCAGGAAGTGATTAACAAAATTATTCATCAAGTCAAAATTCAACCATCACAAACACAGTTTCTCTCTCTCTCTTTTGCTCTCTGTGTTCTTGCCTTTGGTTGTCTCTTTTCCCCACACGCACATCTCTACCAGAACAACAACAAGCCCAATGTTTATATATATTATACAATTTCAATATAATGCAATTTCAGTGAATTATAATTCTCATTTAATGTTTATGTTGAACCCTTCTTCCTTCCATATTTCCTTCCGTCTCTCTCTCTGACTGACGTCACTCTTTCTCTCTCTCTCCACCTCTCTGTCTCTCTCCATTTTCCTCTTTGTTTATCTGTCGCTCGCACGCCACATGTCTGTCTGTTGCCGCTCCGTTTATCTCTCGAGTCGCCTCCAGTTCTTCCTCATGTCTTGTGGTCTGATTCCGATCCCCCAGTCAGTAGAGAGAGAAAGAGAAGGGGGCGTGGCACCTCGTGGGAGGCGGCTGTCAGTGTTTTTGAAGACAACCCAATGTCTGCTGCCAGTCGATCGATGTTCAATCGACGCATCCCGATGCATCGGGGCTGTCCTGAGTGCGAAGGATTCACTGGTCTGCATCGGATAAAGGCGGATAATTTCGGATAATGCAAGGAAACGATGCGAAATGACTTGTAATTATGGATAAAATTATATTTTAACGAAAATAATATCAAATGCTATGGAGAGTGAAAATTACGCATATAGTAGAAGTATGGGGTCTAAAACCATCGTCTGTGTCAAGTAATAACATTTGGATAACAAAATTATCCGTTTCTCAACTTTGGATAAAGAAAAGAGGCGACCAAATTCTTGGATAACGATAGGATAATGTTGTATAATGTTTTGAAAACCAAATTTAGATAACAATAATATTATGATAATTATATCATGATAATTATAGGTTGACCGAATGATGCCGAATTGTGGTGCTAGATCCTTATAGCATTAATAAAATACCAGTGTACTCCTGTATGTTCTCTCCAACGATGAATATCGATGGATTATACAATGTATTCTTGTTCAACGAGTTGAAGGTGACCCATAATTATTAGGCCTTCTTCAAAATGTCGATCATTCATGCATTAACGAAGGAGTTTCGATGAAAATGTAGCGTCGTTTACGGCACAATTTTATCCTATAGTTAATTCCGACGGAAGACAAAAGAATGATCGTATATAACAGTTATTTGATGGCGATGTCGCCATCGAATTTACATCGATATGTAATTTTCATAAATTCCTATTCCCTCGCAACCATTAAATTCACGACAATTGCATCTGCGTTCTCGTTATCCTTCCTCAATCCTTAATTATCGACCAAATGACATCAACAATGAGGTAAAACCACGCATGCGTGTTATCCTTAAGTGAAAACCCAATTGTCCTCGAGTCTCCATCTATCTACCTCTCGCTGTTTTGCTCCTTTTTTTCAGTACCTCTCTTTCTCGCATCTCTATCTTCATATCTTTTCTCCCTTTCTTTGTCCTTTCCGCTCGTTTCCACTTGTCGTGCGAACCCGAGAGAAACCACAAGCAACGCGCACGCATGCGCAGTCAATTAATGCTTTTCCCTCGGGCTCTTTCCTCCACTTCACTCCCCTTCTCACCTCTCACTCTGCTTATCCTGTTCATGCTCTGCTTGCCTCGCCTTCCCTTCGGCATTCTTCTGTTCCATCTTCTCCTTTGTTGGCTCCTCGATCGCTCCTCCGTTCGCTGCGGTTTTGACAAATTATCAACTGTCATTGCTTAATAACTTCTTCGGGTTTCGTGTCCTCTTCTCGCCCCCTCCCCTTCGGTCTTCTCTGCATCTTCCTCCAACTCCATCCGGAGACGCCGTGTCGCAACATGTGCTGCTGTCCATTTGCAAGTTTATCTCTCGTCCCGCTCGCCTTCTGCTATCGATGACCCTCTTCTCATACTCCACCTACTTCTTCTCCACCTCCTCCTCTCGCTCTCCCTCGGCTTCCTTCTTCGCGCCGTTGTCCTCCTGACCGCCGTCGTCCTGGTTGTTGTCGGTCGGTTGTCGTCTCGCTTTTTGCCTCGTGGCTTTTAATTTTCTTTATTAATGTTGTTTACTTTTGTTTATCGTGCGTTTTTTCCGCGACGTCGGCTCCGGCTTCTGACTGGCTGTGTTCAGGTTGCCCCCCCTCATCCTTGTCGTCTCTCTCGCCTCACCTCGTCTTCCCTCACCTGACTCGATCGAGCCCTGCCCTGTTTTGACTCCCCGGTCAGTTGGTCAACTGACGTCGTCCCGTGTGTCGTTGATAACTTTTGCATTAATTGCGAATTGCTGTCCCATGCCGTCTGTCTATCTGTCTGTTTATCCCTCTCTCTCTCTCTCTCTCGGACACTCATATGTCCGTGGTCGTCGTGGCGTGTCGCAGGGACACACATTTGTGTCATCCCTGGCGTTTCCATTTGCCTCCCGGTGGAACTTCTGCTGTAACTAATGATCGGTTATTGTGGATTTAATTAATTCTTAATGGATCATGAGTTTTTTTTTTATCTTTCTGACTTACTTCAACATCAAATAGGGAAGCTTCCAATTCTAGAATTTAATTTCTAATATTTATTTCCATTTGGATGTTTCTCTGGAAATCTATCTCTAACTTGAGATCGATCCCTTGACCCTTGTCCTCTGACATCGGATTGAAACTCAGGGCCTTTCGACGAAATGCCTCGGTAATTGATTATCGGCATGGGTTGCCAGGTAATCGAAACCGCCCGCCGCCGCCCTAATAGCTCGAGTGGGTTGGCCCCACGCCCACCAGCCATTCCCGTCACGACATGCTAATTTCGCACGAAGCAGTCGCCGACACGACGATGTGTGAATGGTGAAGAGACGCGGTGAAGGGAAAAACGCACCGATTGCATCGACTTCGCCACCACCGACGGCTCCACACGCGGCCGCCCACCGGCTCAACGGGCAGCCAGGACAAGTGCCGTCGACTCTTGTAGCGGGTCAGCCAACGGAAGGATCCCGACCTTCTTCCGACCCCTCGAAGAACCGCACCGAGGTGAAAATGTACATGGAAAGCACCTTGAGGGGAGAAGGAGGGAGGATTAACGGTAGAAAGAGGTTGGAAAGAGAAAGGTTCCGTCGACAATGGACTCGAGGCTGGCTCACGTACTCCTGCGGCTCTAACTGCCAATGACAGCTTCGGGTAAAATGCAAAATTTTCCCAATGGCCTCCGGGCGACGGCGACGACAACGACCAGGACGACGACGAGAGCCAGGTGGACGTCGGCGATGACGATGGCGACGGCTACGACGATGACAGCAACAACAGAGGACGTCGACGATGGCAACGAAGAGGACGAGGCAACAGAGGAGAGGAAAGAAAAGGACGACGATGAGAATGAAAAGGACGACGGGGCAACGAAAAGGACTCGTCGAATGGAAACGAGAACGCAGTGGGTTCCGACGGCGATGGCGATGACGACGATGGCTTCTGGAGACCGCTTGCTTGATTATGAAATGGCTGCGAAGTCATGCGGAGTCCATGCATGGATGTGTTTGTGCGGTATAAGAGTGGCAACTACGTGTGTTAGTGCAGGCCTTCTGTGCGTGTGTGCGACATGGTTAAGCAAGTCGTGCTGGAGCCGAGTCGACCGAGTCAACCTCGTCATGGATTGTAACTAGGTGTTGGAAGCGTTGTTGGCGCGACGCTCCCTACACTCGATTTATGGACTTCGGGAAGAGGTTTTCGGAGTTCTTCCTTCTACTTCTTCTTCTAACCAGCGACGGACGCGTTGTCGTTGTCAACGGATTGTAAGGAAATGGGTCTGAGGGGATGGGAATTCAAGTAGTTGAGTAGAGTATCAGCGACCTTTGAAGGTTTTTAGGAAGTAGAATCCTTTTAAAATCTTATAAAACTTCACTAGAAGAAGGTCCCAAAAAATAATAAAATTGATGTGTATTAAAACCATTTTCAAAACGCCTGAATTTAGTCGTCCTCCTTCTCTCTGATCCTTTGCACTTGTCTGCCTCCCTCCCCCGAAGCCACTGAAACTTTCGAAGCTCTTCGTCTCGATTTTCGATCGAAATCCAGAAGACGTCGCTTCAGTCGGTGCACTGAAGCATCGATGGCTTCTCCTCCTCCGCCTCCTCCCAGTGTGTCCACCCATTAAAACAATTACCAAAACACACACGCTCTCAGCCCCAAAATACACACACACATATCACACACACTAACAATGCATGTGACGTGGACTTGGCTCGGAGGAGAAAATATTCAAATTTTCGTGTGATTGATAGATGGGTCTGCGCTTTGTTCGACGTCATGTTGCACCGAGAGAGACAGAGAGAGAGAGAGAGAGAGGGACGAAGAGAAAGAGAGAGGGAGAGGGTAAGAAAAAGAGAGATGAGGAATAGAGAGGGAGAAGGAGTAATGGGTGTTTGTCCTGGTCATGAAGGTTCCTGCTACGAAAATTGCCAGTGTTGACCACAGAATTTTACCCAGCCGGAGGAGTGTCGGAAGCACGCGTGCGAGGTAAAGAGGGAGACAGAAAGTGGGGTGGGACGAGTGAGATGGCAGGCAATTTAATGAGCAGGCATTAAGGAAGCAGGTCCAGAGTCGGCCGCACAGTCGACGCCGACTCCGACGCACGGACGCCATCAAAATGCAATCAGGACGCAGCCAGACGCAGGCTCCACACGGGCAGCTGAGAGGGGGCGTGGCAGGGCAGGGGCAGGGGCGGTAGACAAACATTTTGGGAATTGGAATTTTCGGAGGATTTTCCTTGGCCGCACAGCGGGTCGCCTCCGACCGACGGCATGAGTCCAGGAAGCCGAGTCCTCAACCTCCGTTCGATCAGCCTCCTTTTCTCTCCATCACTTGGATTCCTCTCCTTCTCCATTTCGAATTCATCCAGGAGCTGAATGGCAGCCCGTCGGTGTGTCCGAGCGATGTCACGTCAATTGGAAATGCAAGGAAGGCTTCGTGAAGACTCCCAGCTCAGGTTCTGGCAAAACACGAGCGAACATGGCTCGAGTGAGCAGCTTGGTCAATAATTTTCGGAACGCAGTCCATGCATTTGTCTCTCTGTCTTCCCTCCCGCGTCTCTCTTTCGACTCCCTGTCCATGCGTTCACCTGTCATTCCATTCTCTTAATGAGTCCTCAACGGACGATCGTCCAGTTGGTCGACTTGAGTCCATCGAAGACAATGGCACGTGTGTCCAGTTGGCTTGTCAAAACCACTCCCAGCCACCCACGGCCCATTGTCGCAGTGATGTCCTCGTCAGCTGACGGACATTTCATATTCCCGTCGGTCTGTATCAAAGGAGATTTCTCCTTCCACCTGATCTGCATCTAATGAAGTCCTTCGGACAGTTGGCCTCCAATCGAAAGAATTCCTTTGTCTTTCGGCTTCCCAAGGGTCTTCTCTTCGAGTTTCTCGCAGAACCCAATCGATGTGGTTTCCCTCAGAACCCAATCGCGATCCTCGGCGAGATCTAAACGATCGGTAAAACACTTGATCCCGCCATTCGTCTTCTGGCCGACGATGGAGTTGCGTCTCCCATAAAGGTCAATCAGCGGAGTCATCCTTCAAGCTGCCTTCAACTTCGGCTTCGTCTCCGGGTTCGAGGGTTTTCTCTTCTGTTGGAGATCTGGGTTTATTTATTTACCTTTGCTGCGGAAAACGTTGTTACTATTGTTGAGGCAGAGAATGCGGATCGCAAAGATTTACCTACTCGCAGCACATGATGATCGGATCAAGCTTTCCCTCGACGCGGCTCCTTCCAGCACTTCTGATCTGCTTCTTGCTCTTCTCCAGCCGGCCTTCTGGTCGAGGGTTTCGGAACATGTTCTCCATTACAATGGCAACAAACAGAAATGGCTACACGATCGGCACCGACAGTCGATGCCGCCGCAACAACAATGGCTGGCGGTGCAGCAACAATGTGCACAATAAGAACAACAATTGTAACAATAACAACAAGAGCAAGACCAACAATAACTGCAACAACATCAGGTGAACAAAAAACCAACATCATGTTACTTTGATATCGCAGGAAATCGATCGATCGATCCATCGATCGCTCGTTCATTCGTTGGTTCGATCGTTCGTTCTCTCGATGGATCCATCGACCGTTTGATATTGGTAATAAACAAACAGAAGCGGCTTTTGGTAAAAGAAATGCGATCATTTGGCTTTTTGTCCGACCCGATCAATGCGCTCCGATCCTCCTCGTCCTCCTCTTGTCCCTTCCTTACCATCTCCTGATCTCTCCTTGCATGGTCACTCTGAAGAAGTCACACCGAGTATAAGAAACCCATGATACCATTGAGTTTCTTGTTGTTGTTGCTCCAGAACCGACGTTTGACTCGTGAGTATAGGTTTTTTCCGCTTTTCCTTCATGAGGTCATGCTCGGTGTAATATCATGTTTGGTCGCATCATATTTAAGGACTTGCGATCTGATCTGCAAGCGAGAGTGATCGGCAGTTGTAGATCATCATATTGTCGTGATCGTCTCATATTCTAGTGTACTAGTTTTGTAAATACATCAATGGTACTATCGAATCCTCATGGTACACGGCTCTACCAACGAGCTGATCTTCACCGGTCTTGCAATTAGTTATGGATACCCCGACCGCTCTGCGATGCCAGATAGAAGTTAGAAGTTTATTTTCCTCCGCCTCTCCGCCTCGCCTTACCAGGATTGTATTTTGTATTTTTCTCCGGCAACTGTTCTCGGCCGCGATCAGATCCAGATACCGATCAGTGGCATCCGCAGCTTCCTTTTGCGTTTGTTTGGCGAGAGAGCGAACAGAATTCCTCGGCTGCCATGTAAGCATGCGTACGATTTGCCCACTCCACGCCGCACACGCCCCTCGCCCACATCCCTCGCAGCCACTTGTTGCCATTCCAGTTGCATCCAGACGACGACGACGTGTCCGAAGCGTCTCCACTTTGATCGCATTTGCGTACGGTCGACGAGAGCGCCTGCCTCGGATCAGCCGCGGTTCGCCACGATCCACGAACATGGGCCTGATCCGCGATTCGCGTCCGCGTTTTGTTCGCCGATCGCATTTAAAGCCATTTTCTCGAAATCAATGCAAATATCTGCGTAGACGAGGCCGACGGCGGGAGCCACGGCGGCAGACCCCGAGACGACCGACGACGGATGCGGCCGGAGAGGGTCGGAGGGGGGCGGCGACTGGCATCCATGACTGCGGACGGAGGCAGATGAAGATGATCGCCAAGCGATGATAGCGCGTCGTCGGCCTGCCTCCTGCCTGCCAGCCTGCGACGTGCGGCGCGATCTGTTGCGATTCTGCTACCGCTCCAGCCGTGCTCCGTTGGCCGCCTTCCTGCCAGCCCCAAGTGGCCGCAGCCACGACGGACGGTGGCTCGGATCGGCCTCGGTACGCGTTGAAACTAAAAACTAGAAGCATTTACCGCAATTGTAATGTCGAAAGTACATGATATAAGATCTTAGATAAATGTTATACTTTTTCCTCGCCATCGCATGGCATGGAATCGAGTTGTTGTTATTGTGTTAGTTGTTGTTGTTGCTGTGCTTTCTGTTGTTGTTGCTTCCGATCGTGTACCGTGAAGCTTTGTGGCCTCCTGAGCCGAGATTGCGTGATTGTCTTTGTGTCCCTGTGTGTGTGTTAGCGAGAGTCTCTTTCTGGCTCACTCTTGTCTCCCTCTCGACTGCACTGAGCGGCATTATTAGATCATTAGTTGGCCGCCGATAAGGATCGCGAGATCGCTTCCGAGAGGGAGCGGCTTCTCAGGGTTCTCAGCAGATCTCAGCAGTCCCACAAGTTGCTTCTTCTTCGCAAGGTTGCCTTCAGTTGCTCCCATTCCATGCGTTCTTAATTACAGCTTCCATCGCCCGATCGATCGATCGATCGGTTGATCCAGTGATCGAGTCCCAAGCTTGCGACTTCAAAGCGATCCCGACGCGAAAGGATATGGTTCCTGGAATGTGGCTGCAGAAACCGACGGATGTCACCACGAGATCTGAATCCTCAGGGTCGACTTCTGATCCCACCATTCGACATCACACTCGCGCCTCGAACACATTTCCATCTCCTCGTGAGCCTTCGTCGATCTCTTGGCCATGGCAAATGCGACGTTTATCAGTGTTTATTGAGAATCCAGGACTCCATTTCCTCTCCTGCGGCAAGAGAGAGATGGAAGCGCATCATTTCCTACCCTTTGGGAGAGAGAGATAGAACCGGATCAATGAGCTGCAAAGGGCACGACGACGATTGCATTCAGCCCGAGCAATTATTTATGACATGAAATTACAAATCCATTTTAGCGAATTTTTCATTTCTCCATTGCGGCTCCTGCAGATGACGGCCTGGCCGGACCGGGTTGGGCTCTTGGCTGGGAATGGAATTGGTGTCCACCTTTTTCGGATTACACTCGGCCCCACGATACGCAGGGCTCGCCGTTAGCCGGAGTCTTGTGAATGGGGTCCTCGCAGTTAATGGCATAATTTGCAGCTGTAAACGATCCTCACTATAAGCCGATCCACTTAGCCTCATACAGATGCACTCATGTATGTGTGTTTGTCCATCCTTGGCTGTCTGACACAAAGGGAGGGACCTCTGCTATATATGTATGCAGCAGAAGTACCAACGGACGTCATCACGGTTTGATTGTGCGCTAAATTGTGAACGTATTTAATTTAAACGCGCACCTTACAGTCGGTCCTTATCGCCCAAGGAGCAACTGTTTTTCCTCTAGAAAGAAATAATTCGCAAATTTTAAAATTTATAAAATTATTATCTGTGTCAATTTATACTTTTTTTTAAATATTTAAATTTGATTTACTAGGTATAAATCTGTTAAATTTCTTATTCAAAATTATACTTTATATTAATGATTGTTTTTCTTATAAACTTTTTCGTCATATTTGAACCACATTTTAATAATTTCTTTCTCTTCCAGATTTCGTCCGGTTACCGGATTGGCATGCTTTCTAAATAAATCTTCAAAACTATATTATGGTGAGTTGCATTATTTTCCTTTTGATTATAACATAATATTACTACTATATATACTATAATATTACTATAGTTTACTATAATTATATTATGGTATAATATTACTGACTTATCACAATTATTTGAATCCTTGGGGAATTTTTCTAGTCATATCTACTTCCAACAAAGTAGAGACCATAGTATAGTGTCTTTTTCTGTCTCTTTTGCCGACCGACCAATTGTCTGTCTGTCTATCTGATTGTCCAACTGGCTTCCGAGTCTTCGCGTCTACGCAAAGTAATAAACGATTATAAATTCAAAGATAAACGTTTGGGGTCGGACCAAAATGGCAACAACAACAGCAACAACAATGGTCGTTGCATTGTTGCCAGTTTCCTCTTGGTGCAACAGCAACCAACAACAACAACAGAAACAGAAACAACGATAATCCACCGATAACCAATTGCCCACGAGGGAGGGGAACCAGAAGACGTACGTCGTCGAGAATGGAACTCGAACCAAAGGAGATCAACGGAGTCCGTCGAAAGTCGAATCCGAAACTGGAACGGACTTCATTCGGCCAGCTCCACGTGAGCTCAGCTCTGCCGCGCCGGCCCCGAGTAATTGTAATTAGGCTTCCGGTTAAATTGCAGAGCGGCGGCAGCAACAGTCAGCGACAGCGATGCCTGAAATGTTGCTGGCCAGCTGAGGCCCCGAGCGATGCCAACAAATCGACCGGCGAGGGCCGAGAATATTAAAATGGAAATTTTGTTAAAAAGTCTCAGTTAATTTCTGCGTTCTGGTGTTTTTCTTTTTTTCGAACTCCTTCGAGTGGTCGTTCTTGTTGTGGCTGATGGCAATGTTAGCGATGCGGCGGCAACTGGTCGCCGTTGACTCGGTTGTCTGCCCCCGGCAATCGCTACTAACTGCCAATTATTAATGTGGCTTTAGTTGAGCTTGAGCCGCACCGAGGGTATCGCATCGGCTCGGTATCGGCCGCCCCAAGCCCCGATCCCACATGGCCACAGCGCTAAATGTTGCCTACGCATGCCGATTACCGACGGTAGTTGAGGACCGAATTGTTGCCGCTAAATTGCAGCAATTAATTGTTGCTGCGACTTCTTTCTCTCTCATTCGCCCAAGGTCTCTATCTGTCCGTGTGTCTTTGTCTGTCTTGGGACGTATGTCTGTCTTTCAGTATGACTTCCCGGCGTTTGTCCGATTCTCTCTATTTCTACTTCTATCTCTCTCTCTTTCTTCGTCTGCATTCTTAGCGGATTGCGTTTTTTACTTAATTATTAAATTGCGTTTTTCGCCCTCTTCATTTGTTATTAAGATGTGTGTTAATTTCTTATTTTGACGTGTTTATGATGCCACATTAATGCGAAACTTCTGTTTGCATAGCTGAAAATAAGAAGAAAAAATGAATTTAATAAATTCATACTTCGTACGAAAAAGTGAACAGAGATTCGAGATTAGTTTGTATCGTTGAGAATTATCACGTTTTATTAATTACTTTTGCCATAAATTTGTCAGTTCGCGTCGTAATTAATTATGTTCGTAAAATGTTGCAACCAACCACGAGACTGTCTCGGTTCTGGTCCCATTGGCATACATAGATCGCTCCCTAGTAGCATGATTAGTGCCTCATTACCACTTTTATGAAAGCCTCGCGCGAAAACTTCTAGACTATGTTGTAGTCTACTTTATCACATCGATCTATAGACTACTGTGCTAATGGAGATCCATACCTCTTTTATCCGTTTACGATATTACGGTGAAATTAGGGCATATCTAAATTACACTTAGTAGGACATTTGCACCACTGACCTGGAACTTCCTCTGTACATAATTGACTTCTCAAAATCTCTACATTTTAATTGTGTGAACTGCAACGGGTGCAAAAAAGTCATGGTGTCATTCTCCAGTAATTATTTAAGTGTGCACGAGGTTAATCTGCAGTCGCCAACATCGCAGGGTTTTAGTTACGATTCGCTTCTAATACGCACAGTAGTTCAAATTTGTCCTTGCAATGAAAGTCAAACAGAGTCCTGTGGAAAAGTACTCGAGCTTTATAGCGTTAACCAAATTTTGTATACGTCTCTTAGGCGTCGATATTCTGAATCCCATGTACAAAGTAAATTGGCTGACATATTCATTGTTCATCGTAATCACAACGTCCATTGCATTCTCAATCCACACGATCATAAAGTACGTGGCCGAGGATTGGCCCATTTTGCTGGAAGTGACGGCCACTCTGGGCACCGCAGTGATTGGAATAGCCAAATTGGCATCCGCTGTACTCTATGCTCCCAAATACTATCGTATGCATATGACTATGTTTGAGATATACAACAAATTTCAGCAGAAAGATCCTCGATATGTGGTTGCTTTGCATAAAAGTTGTGCCCGTTTGGATAAGATTTTACGCATAGTTGGTCTAGTTTACGTGCAATTGGTATTATTCTTGATCTTTATACCTCTAGTTTTCGGTTTGATTAATCAACGACGATATATGATAATGCTATATTTCATTCCCTACGTCGATGTGAACACCGACTTTGGCTTCTGGTTTACGTATATATTTCATGCCACTTGTGTTATCCTGGCCGGATTTGGTCTCTATGCCGGCGACATGTTCATCACGATATGTCTAACGCAATCCGTACTATACTTCGATATATTTAGATTGAAAGTCGAGGATTTCAATACAATTGTTGAAAATTTCGATACGAAAGAACAAGATGTTGACCCACCATCTAATGAGACGGTTGTACAGAGCCTCCATGATATCGTTAAGTGGCACCAGTGGTACTTTGAGTAAGTCGTTTTGGATCATATTGAAAAGTCGGTGATGATGATTTACATGAATTTACATTAACAGATTCACCGAGGAATGTAATCATATTTTTAAAGTGGTCATAACTGTTCAAATCAGTTGCGCTTTCTTGTCGATCGTTTTCACATTGTTCATCATTTTGACTAGAGATTGGCCGGCAGCCTGGGCTTATCTAATATTTGGTTTCACGTCTCTCTACGAATACTGCATTCTGGGCACCAGAATCGAGATATGCGTTCGTATACTTTTATATCTACGGATGAATACATGAAATTATTTTCTTGACTGTGTAGAATGATCAATTCTGCGACGAAATCTACAACATCGATTGGTACAAGTTGAACAAGTCGCAGAAGAAGACCGTGCGCTTGATGTTGATGAGAGCTCAGTCAGCCCGGTGCATCGACATCGCCGGGGTGATGCCGCTGTCGGTCAGCACAGCCCTTGCGGTAACTGTTATGGTGTCTTCCGAATCTCTTTTAACATTTTAATTTTTCAGCTCACTCGTTCCATCTACAGCATGTTCATGATGTTGTTGCAGTTGTATCAGTAGTGGTTTTCATATCTTTCTTTTTCAATAAAGTGTTACATCACAATTACAGTTACACTTTTAGTTATTCGGATATAACCAACGACGAGAAAACACACAATACAAATATATTGCGTTTATATTTAAAAAAATATTAATTATTACTTATGAAATATGATTCGATTTCAAAATACTTTATCTCCCTTTTCGACGAATAATAAAATAATGTTGAAGATTTTTGTCATAGTATAATGCGTATAGTCCGAAGCTTATACAAATGTTATAGTAAATAATCGCCATAATTGTGTATATGCATATAATTTATATTTTGAGACTGATTGTTTTTATTTTTATCACGAGGGGTGCTATTGTTATTCAATATCCATATTTCTGAAAATCGTCCCTGTGCAGTACAAGAAGACACTATTATATGTTGTAAGTGTTATTTAACCGATTTTATATAATAAATATATATAATAATAGTAATGTTTATCATATATCTATTTCTTTATATATTTTTCTTCTAAAACCGGAAGACTGTGCATATAAATTATATACCTCTTCATATTTTATAATATCTCCTTCAAATCGTTAAAACGAAAGACAATATGAATAACCCAGAGGTGTATGTCATAAAAATCGAAGTATAAATAGGAAAACAAACAAAATAGAAAAGATGAATTCAATGAAACGAATTTCGAATAAAAACAAAACAAAATTTTTGAGTAAAACGCGATTTCTGAAAAGAAGAAAATGTTTCATTTTCATATCCATTGTGCCGATCGGAGTCTGAGTGTATTACGCATTTTAAGTGGGACATTTGTAATTATTCAGCACTAGGAAACTCATTAGTATCCTATGGTATTCTAATATGTATATACATGCATACTTAGAAGACTTCGTATTTAATTGACTTTTCGAATTCCATCAACATACATTATGAGAACTTACAGGTGCAGGCGCAGATATCTTAATTAGTGAAGGTGTGATACAGATATTTAATCGACCACTACTATTACTTATTTTCCACCACTCACAGTATGGATTTATCGCAAATTTTTAATTGTACCATGCTGTTGGAAAAAATTAATTCGAATCCGCAATAATCGTAGACATTTAGTTACGTTTCGCCTGCCATACGCTTTAATCGCCCGTCGAAATTCCTTGTTGTAATGAAAGTCAAACTAAGTCCTGTGGAAAAGTATATGAGTTATATAGCAGTAGCTAAATTCTGTACGCGTCTATTAGGTGTCGATGTCGTAGTTCCCAAATACAAAATGAATTGGCTTACGTATTCACTGTTTATCGTAATAATAACCTCTATTGCGTTCTCAATCCACACGATCATAAAGTACGTGGCCGAGGATTGGCCCATTTTGCTGGAAGTTGTGGCCACTTTGGGCACCGCAGTGATTGGAATAGCCAAGTTATCAGCGATATTCTATGCCTCTAAATACTATCGATTACATATTATTTTGACTGAGATCTATTCCAAGTATCAGCAAAAGGATGCTCGATATCAGGCGGCCCTGCACAAGAGCTGCGCACGTATGGGAACGATTTTACGTATCGTTGGCATTGTTTACATTCAGGTGGTATTATTCTTGATCTTTATACCCATCGCGTTCAGTTTATACAACAAACGGCGATACATGATAATGCTTTATTTCATTCCCTACGTCGATGTGAACACCGACTTTGGCTTCTGGTTTACGTATGTTTTTCACGCTGTTTGCGTGATACTAGGCGGATTTGGTCTCTATGCCGGTGACATGTACACCCTGATATTTCTAACGCAATCCTTACTATACCTCGATATACTTAAATTAAAGGTAGAGGATTTTAATTCAATTGTTGAAAAGTTCGATACGAAAGAACAAGATGTTGACCCACCATCTAATGAGACGGTTGTACAGAGCCTCCATGATATCGTTAAGTGGCACCAGTGGTACTTTGAGTAAGTTCGTTTTGGATCATATTGAAAAGTCGGTGATGATTTACATGAATTTACATTAACAGATTCACCGAGGAATGTAATCATATTTTTAAAGTGGTCATAACTGTTCAAATCAGTTGCGCTTTCTTGTCGATCGTTTTCACATTGTTCATCATTTTGACTAGAGATTGGCCGGCAGCCTGGGCTTATCTAATATTTGGTTTCACGTCTCTCTACGAATACTGCATTCTGGGCACCAGAATCGAGATATGCGTTCGTATACTTTTATATCTACGGATGAATACATGAAATTATTTTCTTGACTGTGTAGAATGATCAATTCTGCGACGAAATCTACAACATCGATTGGTACAAGTTGAACAAGTCGCAGAAGAAGACCGTGCGCTTGATGTTGATGAGAGCTCAGTCAGCCCGGTGCATCGACATCGCGGGGGTGATGCCGCTGTCGGTCAGCACAGCCCTTGCGGTAACTGTTATGGTGTCTTCCGAATTTCTTTTAACATTTTAATTTTTCAGCTCACTCGTTCCATCTACAGCATGTTCATGATGTTGTTGCAGTTGTATCAGTAGCAGTTTTTTAAAATTTCAATTATAATTTTATCTACACTTTCAATATTATCGCAAAATAACTTTTACATAGTCGTTTGAAAGATTTATAACTCATAACAAACGATGAGAAAAACACATTATAGTTTGAGTAGAAAAGAAATATATTGGATTTAATTATGTAGATTTTAGAATATATAGTTTGTCTTTTTGTCGTTTTGATTTCGCTCTTGGAAGCCGGGAAAGCGCAATGCAAAACAAGACAACGCAATTATAAGTACATATATAACATATACATTATAATACATTATAAAATCCTATAACTCGAATCATTCGAGAAACATTCTTACATATATCAATATTCATATACATACGCCGGTATACTTAGAAGACTTCGTATTTAAATGGCTTTCAAAAGCTGTCAATTTTCATTGTGAGAACTTTAAAGGGTGCAACAAATGCGCCAATAACTTAATTAGTGTTAGTGTGCTACTTATTTTTATGACTTATTTATCACCAGACAAAGTATGTATGTTATGCGAACTTTTACCAACACCATTAATTAAGAGGTTTGAACAAATAAAACCGCACATATCATCAAGGTAGACCTTTAGTTCCGTACCTTTCTTTTAGTTCAAACGCTGCGTTCTATGTGCACTTGTTGAAATGAAAGTCAAACTAAGTCCTGTGGAAAAGTATAGGAGCTATATGGCGGTAGCTAAATTCTGTACGCGTCTATTAGGTATCGATGTTATGGTTCCTGTATACAAAATGAATTGGCTTACGTATTCATTGTTTATCGTAATAACAACCTCTATTGCATTCTCAATCCACACGATCTTAAAGTACGTGGCCGAGGATTGGCCCATATTGCTGGAAGTTGTGGCCACTTTGGGCACCGCAGTGATTGGAATAGCTAAGTTGGCATCTGTGGTACCTTATGCGTCCAAATATTACCGACTGCATATGAGTTTGGTTGAGATCTATACCAAATATCAACAAGAAGATGTTCGATACGAGACGGCTCTGCACAGAAGTTGTGCCCGTATGGATAAGATTGTACGTATCGTTGGTCTTGTTTTCATTATTGTGGTATTGCTTTTGATCTTTATACCTCTAGTGTTCGGTTTAATTTATCAACGACGATATATGATAATGCTTTATTATATTCCTTACATTGATGTCCACACCGACTATGGCTTCTGGTTAACATATATTTTTCATGGAACTTGCGTGGTTCTAGCAGGATTTGGTCTCTATGCAGGCGACATGTTCATCCTAATATTTCTAACGCAATCCTTGCTATTCGTCGATATTCTCAGATTAAAAGTCGAGGATTTTAATGCAATTGTGGAAAATATCGATACGAAAGAACGAAATGTTGTCCCACCATCGAATGCGACGGTCGTAGAGCGTCTCCATGACATCGTCAAGTGGCACCAGTGGTACTTTGAGTAAGTTCTTCTGACCGTTTTGGAAACTTTTTACATGGAATTTATTGATAGATTCAATAAAGAATGCAACATGATTTTTTATTGGATCATAAGTGTTCAGATCGGATGCTCCTTTATGTCCATCGTTCTCACGATGTTCATCATTTTGACTAGAGATTGGCCGGCTGCCTGGGCTTATCTAATATTTGGTTTCACGTCTCTCTACGAATACTGCATTCTGGGCACCAGAATCGAGATATGCGTTCGTATACATCACTGTATTCTAATGAGTTGATTCATTTATTCTCCGAGTTCTGTAGAATGATCAATTATGCGATGAAATCTACAACATTCATTGGTACAAGTTGAACAACTCGGAGAAGAAAACCATGCGCCTGATGTTGATGCGAGCTCAGTCGGCCCAGTGCATCGACATCGCCGGCGTGATGCCGTTGTCCGTCAGCACCGCTCTCTCGGTTACTATTATGGCTTCTTTGTTTCTATTACCATCCTTACAGTTTGATTTTCTAGTTCACCCGTACTATTTACAGCATGTTAATGATGATGTTGCAATTCTACGAAGAGAGTTATTGAATACCTATCGTATGATGGACACGTTAACTGCACTGCACGTTAGCTGCGTTAACTGAAATTCAAGTCAAAAACATTATATCGAGATTATGGATAGTTTGTTTAAAATCCAATAATTTTACATAATAATTAATAAATTCATTCTCGAGATCACAATAAATAAAAACTAAAAAAAAAATAGTAATAATACAACTATTTCGGTAGTATCGAAAATTATACTTTCAAGGCCAAATTATACGATAAAAGGATTCATAATTGATTGTTCTAATAGATGTTTGAATTGCTGTCCGTTTTAATTGTGGGAACTTCCATGGGTGCCGCAAAACGATGAAATTTTAATAGCTTCTCTCTATCACATGTTCTTTCGGTCCACTATGAATAGCTTAGATCAGAAATCTCCAGTTCGACAGTCTAGTTTGTAATCGCCTTCATCGTTCTTTAGTCAAGTTTCTTTTGTCATACGCTGTAAACGTGAAAATACCAATCAGTAGAAATGAAAGTCAGAAAAAGTCCACTGGAGAAATAAGAGGATTACATAACAGTTGCACAGTTTTGTTCGAGTGTCCTCGGAGTGAATGTTATTGTTCCCTTGTATAAAATGAATTGGTTGACATACGTATTGTTCATATTTATTATTACGTTTTTTTCTTTCTCCATTCATATGATTCTAAAATACGTTCAAGATGATTGGACCATTATAATGGAGGTATTATCCACTTTGTCTAGTTCAATGAACGGCATATCAAAATTGATGTCAGGTGTTCTTTATGCCTCCAAATATTATGAGGTGCATGTAACTCTGCGTAAGATTTATGGAAAATATCAGGAAAAGGACGCACGGTATCAGTCGGCTCTGCACGAAAGTTGTGCCCGTTTGCGAA
This sequence comes from Coelopa frigida, assembly GCA_017309665.1. NCBI lineage: Eukaryota > Metazoa > Arthropoda > Insecta > Diptera > Coelopidae > Coelopa > Coelopa frigida. The sequence goes on from CM029561.1 coordinate 1,429,678, forward strand.
AGATTTTACGTATCGTTGGACTTGTTTTCATTCAGATGGTATTGAGCCTGATTCTCATACCCATCGTTTTCGGATTGTACAATGGACGCCGTTATATGCTATTGCATAATCAGATCCCTTTTCTTGATATTAACACCTTCTTCGGCTACTGGTCTACATTTGTATTTCATATGATTTGCATATTAATTGGCGGTTTTGGACTCTATGCCGGTGACATGATTATTCTGATAATGCTAACTCATGTTGTTCTATATGCCGATATATTCAAACTAAAAGTCGAGGATTTTAATGCAATTCTCGAAGAACGCGATGCTGAGGATCGGAGTGGAGACCAGCCTTCTAATGAGATGGTCGTACAGAGCCTCCATGACATCGTCAAGTGGCACCAGTATTACTTTGAGTAAGTCCTTTGGTAAAGTATAAGTTTTCCGAGAGTACATTAAAATCGTTGATAGATTCACTAAAGAATGCAACTATATATTCTATTGGGTTATAAGTACTCAGATCTTTTGCTCCATCATGTCCATCGTTTTCACGTTGTTCGTCATTTTGACTAGAGATTGGCCGGCCGCGTGGGCCTATTTGCTATATGGTTTCACAGCTCTCTACGAGTACTGCATCCTGGGCACCAGAATCGAGATATGCGTTTGTATTCTTCGCTGTTTTCTGATAAATAGATTTATTTCTTGCTCTCAATGTGTAGAATGATCAATTCTGCGACGAAATCTACAACATCCATTGGTACAAGTTGAACACGTCGGAGAAGAAGACCGTGCGCCTGATGTTGATGCGAGCTCAGTCGGCCCAGGGCATCGACATCGCCGGCGTGATGCCGCTGTCGGTCAGTACCGCCCTCTCGGTAACTATTATGACGGCTTTTCCGAGTATCAGCTCCTCAAAGGGTTCTAACTCTACAGATCACTCGTTCCATATACAGCATGTTTATGATGATGTTGCAATTCTACTAGCTTCTGAAGGCCAATTTTATTTTTGTTATACAAATTTTATACTTCGGCACTATAAGCACTGATTATGTTCTACATGCATTACAAGAACGAAAGTCGATTAGTTAGCACGAAAGTTTATTAGTTAGCACGATGAACTAGGTCACGATGAACTAGGTCACGATATTCAATAAATGTTCGATTAGAAAATGTTCGAGAAGTCTTTTATTAGACAATATTGTGACAATGATAATGCATTTGGTCTTCATTCTTAACACACTGTTTTATGTTGAGAGAAAGGTATCATTATATAACTATATGTATAAGGTAAATACATTTTTCAACAGTGGGTTTTCATAGTATTTTTTAAAATATACTATATAATATATATTCCGATGAGATGAGGATGAGGAGGATGTGAGGATGAGAGCTTTTGAACATTTGCGTAGGAGGTGAAGTTTCTCACAATTACCTGGTATTAATTATAGGAAGCGAAAAAGGAAGTCAAAGAGAAACAAATGACAAATGTCCTGATAACTGACATCTTAATTGTTGGGAAACTGAAAACCGAAGCCAGCGAAACGCTGGTGTTCGGCATTCTCGTGCGATCGGAGCGAGAGGAAAGTCCACCGAAATGCGGCCGTCGGTGATATTCGAGAGAAACCTGAAGTTCGCTCGTGTGTGCTCGAGTCTCGTGGGTCTCGATGTGATCGTGCCGGACTTCAAGATGAACTTTTGCACCTACTCGCTGATCCTGCTGCTCGTGATGTTCTACTCGTTCTCCTTCAACACGGTGATGGCGAACTTCGGCGACGACTGGACCATCCTGCTGGAGGTGCTCTGCGTCGCGGGCAGTGCGACGACGGGCGTGGCCAAGCTGATATCGGCGGTGATGTACTCGAAGATGTACCACGAGGCGTACATCACCGTGCGCGACATCTACGCTCACTACGAGCAGCTGGACGCCCGCTACCGCAGGGCCCTGCGGAAGAGCTGCAATCGCCTGGTGAAGATCCTGCGCTTGGTCGGCCTGGTCTACCTGCAGATGGGCCTGTTCCTGATCTTCGTGCCGGTCTTCATGATGCTCTACACCGGCCAGCGCTACATGATGCTGCACTTCTACATCCCCGGGCTGGACGTGGCCACCGACAAGGGCTACTGGCTGACGTTCGCCTTCCAGGCGCTCTGCGTCCTGATGGCCTCCTTCGGCCTCTTCGCCGGCGACATGTTCGTCCTGATCTTTCTGATCCAGGCCCTCGTCTTCTTCGACATCTTCAAGCTGAAGGTCGAGGACTTCAACGAGCTGATCAGGCAGAGCGACGAGTACGACGAGAGCGCCGAGGAGATGAAGACGCCCGTGACCGAGGAGGTCGTCACCGCCGGCCTGCTGGACATCCTCAAGTGGCACCAGTCCTACTTCGGGTAACCTCTGCTCATTGCTGGATTCACGTTAGTGGCCGTTGTGTCCTCGACAGGTTCACCAAACACTGCAACTACATCTTCTACTGGATCATCTCTGTGCAGATCGCCTGCGGCATGACCTCGATCCTGCTGACCCTGTTCATCATGCTCACCAAGGACTGGCCGGCCGCCTGGGCCTATCTGATCTGCGGCTTCAACGCGATCTACGAGTACTGCATTCTGGGCACCAAGATCGAGATTTGCGTTCGTATCATTGTCTCCTCCACCTGCCCAAGGAATAATCTGTGCTCTCCCTTAGAACGACCAGTTCTGCGACGAGATCTACAACATCCACTGGTACTACCTGAACAAGTCGCAGCAGAAGACCGTCCGCCTGATGCTGCTGCGAGCCCAGACCATCGAGGCCATGGACATCGCCGGCCTCATGCCGCTCTCGGTCAACACCGCCCTGTCGGTAATTCGTCCCCTACCGCGAACTCTCCACTGGATATAGAGCTTTCTCTCTCTCTCTCTCCGCAGCTGACACGTTCCATCTGCAGCGTGTTCATGATGATGTTCAAGATGTACTGAATTCGGGATCGATGATTTTCTCGCATTATATCTGTATTATCTTCGGTTATCGTTGTGTCTACTAATTTCTCATGGGGCCGGGGGGTTCCGAAACAACTTCTTCTGAAACAACTTCCTCAACTAGAGTGTTCTCGAGTCTCTGGGAGTGGGATGACGTGGAGTGTGTTCGAGAAAGACTCGCAATGGTCACCTCATGGCTGCCGTGACTTCCGACCCCAGACGAACTACTTCCACTTCCCGGACTCTGCTCATCTTCTGAGAGCCGGAGTACATAATCCTCTGCTGCATAGTGTTTTATTAACTCCCGATGTCTACGACTCGACGACCTCAGTCTTCGTCTCTCTTTCCCTCACTCTCTTCCCACTTTGTTTTACTCTGACAGTTTTTGTTGTTGTTTCCTGCATTGGTCGCCTCGTGATTTTGTTGTTGTTGTTGTTGGTCCTGCTGTTGCCGCTGCTGCTGTCGTTGATTTTGTTCTTATTATTATTCTCATTGTTGTTGTTATTATTCTCCTTATTGTTGCTATTACTATTCTTGTTGTTTTTGGTATTCTTGTTGTCAAAGTTGTTGTTGCCATTGTTGTTGTTGCTGCTGCCTCTGTTGCTACTCACTGAAGCAATTGCTATGAAATTCATTTCGTATGAAGATTTATCGCGAATTTAGACAGCGCTGGCGACACCTGCCAACGCCTACAAATGTAATTTATTGCCATGGAATATTATGTGATATCTGTCCCGAGTTCGCTCGCTCCCCCGCTTCAACCCCCTCCATCCTTTCCCTCCCGCTCCCGCTCCATCATTCTCTTTCTCGCCCTGGCTGGCAAAAATATTTGCATCAACCAGGGGAAATCTACTTGAAATGAGACAGAGTCTCGGTGACAGAGCGAGAACAACGAAGAAGAACGAACGAACGAAGAATACAGAGTCGAAGACAGAGATGGAGAAGGCGATGAAAAGAAGTGGGAGAGCAGAAGCTCAAGTGTTGGTGGCGCCTCCTTCGTCTCATTCCACGCCTTCTTCTTCTCATCCTTCTCCCATTTCTTCTTCGCCAACATCCTCTGGACACCTCTGGGATTCTCTTGACGCACTCGACGATCCGATGCAAGTGACTGTGGGTGTGGTGTGCTCATGTGTGTATTGGTGTGTGTGGGTGTGAGTGTGTCCTGGCCTGGCCTGCTCTCGTCTGACTCTCGACTGGCTGCCATGGCAAGCACAGTATTATTTAGTGTCTCATAAATTCATGAATAAATAAGACCAAAAATTCTAAAACAAACGAATTTTTGTTAAGTGGGTTTCGTTGGTTTTCAACCTCTCATTCCGCTTCTTCTTCATATTGTTGTTGACATCTATGCATTTGTTCAAAGGAGAAGCAGCAGTATTATTTGATATGGTCTTCTATTATAAATCGGTCTTTCTGCTTCGGTCCGTCCGATTTTTGAATTAATTCAGTAGTCGTCACTTTAATAGGGGGAGGGAGAGACAGAGGGAGAAAGAGAGAATATCTTTGTCTCTCTTTCACTCTTTCTCCAGGATGTGATTTTGTTTTACAAAGTGAGGAGTTTTGAGTTTCTTTAGAAGCCTTCTTCTGAGGATGGGATTATTTATATCGGCTTGACTTGGACTCACGTCTTCCTCTGCAGCCTCATTCTTCTTCCTTCATTTATTTCTCGTTCTTTTCCTGTAGTTTGCATCCATTTCTTGCTTTTCTTTCTCACTTATTTCCTTACAAAGTTCTTCTTTTCTTTAATTCATTCATCTTCGAAATCGAACATTCAGTAGTTTCTATATGAGTTTGTTAAAAGCTTCCTCTTAAAAACTTCAACGGGCTCGATTGATCCGATTCCCTTCTGCTATAGTAAATAACATAACTCCTGCTTCCTCATTTCTCCTTGGCTCTTTATCACTAAGCGTCCGTGGCCTTCAAAGAAAGACCTCAGCAGGATATTCCAAGGGAATGAGGATAATCACGGTGAGAAGGCAGCTCTAAGTTCCATTTGCGAGAAGCAGATCCCAGACGAAAAAATGAGAGAGAGAGAGTGAGAAGGGGAGAAGTTGTACTTGGTCTTGGTGTATCCACTGTAATTATAACAATGAAGTCTCTGATTCTGATTCGTGTTTCACCAAAATTGCTAGTTTCATTATATAATTTATCGATTTTGCAATCACAGCAACAGCAACAATAACAACTAGGCAAAACGAAGGAAAAATAAGCTTAAAGAGAGGGGTGGAGAGTGAGAGAGAGCGAGGGGAACTGCAACAGAGGTCGGTAATTTCGTGGAGAGAACATGCAATCTTACATCAATCCAATCATTTTGTAATTTCCAAATCAGGATATTGCAATGCATACGACGAAGACGATGAGGACGAGGAGAGTGAGAAGGAGATAGAGGGAACTGCGAGTGAGGGAGACAGAGGATAGAGAATTGGCAACACTTTGACTTCTGGCTACAACTGCTCTCGTGTTCCCAACTAATGGGAAAACAAAAACAATTCCGAAAGGTTCAATTTCCGATTAAACTTTTAGTCTGCAACAACAGAAATTGCAACAACTAAAATAACAAACAACAAAAAAAAAAAACATACAACAAAAACAATAGTAACAACTGCAAAATAATAACAGAAAAAAATCAACCTCGAAAATAATGAAAACAAAACAACAAAAATCAGTCCAACAAAAATGAAGTCTCCAAGACAGAGGTGAAGTGAAAGAAAGAGTGAAACGACAAGAAAGAGAGCAAGAGAGAGAGAGAGAACAATAACAACAAGAAGAAAAACCACAAAGCATAAACGAACAATGTTAATAATAACAAATGCAACAACAAGAACAACAACTGCTGGATAAACGGGAGAAACATTTAAGACAAAACACAAATTATATCGAAAAAGAGTTAACAGCAGCGAACCGAGAGACGGACAGACATCCAGTGGGATGGACAGACATCCAGTGGGATGGACAGACAGCCAGTGGGATGGACAGACATCCAGTGGGATGGACAGACAGACGTGGCTCTGGATCTGGGGTGATTCTTTGTATGTTGCTGTTGTTCTTGCATCCGCCTTCGGTTATTGTTGTTATTATTGTTGTTGCTGGTGTTGTTTTTTTTTTTGTTGCTGTAGTAGTTGTTGTTGTTGTGGCTACAACGACGTCGACGACTCAGACTTCGAGTCTTCGTGGCTGCAGTTGGCAGGAACTGCGACCATCATCATTTTGGAAAATCTACCTTGAAGGTAATTATAGTAATTACTTCACGAATTGCAGACTGCAGAGAGCGAGAGGCAACAGCAACAACAAATGCAATACAAACAACAACAAGTACAAAAGGAGTTAAAAAAAAGAAGAGTAAAAACAACAGGAGTAAATAAAAATAACAGAAGAAACAACACCAAACTAAACAAAGCTGCATTTAAACTTCGATGACGACGATGAAGAAACGGATGAGGATGAAGATGGAGGATGAAGAACGAGCAGAAAGAACTGATGAAGAAAGCTCAAGAGGAGGGGAAGTGGAATGAAAAGGAGGGGGGAAGTAGAGTGAAAAGGAGGAATAGAAGGATAAAAAGGAGTAGGAAAGAGATGTATACAAAAAATGTGGATTAGGAAAGAGGAGCAAGCGATGGAGAAGGAGGAGGAGTAGAATGAAGATGGAGGGGATCCTCTCAATTTGGATCGCTTCAATGTCTCGTCTCGCGAATTGGGACGAAGAGGAGATTATTTCGATGACTTCCAGATGAAAGAGGAGATGGAGACGAAGATGAGGAAGATGAAGACATGGGGATGAAGAAGAGGACGATGGGCGACCGCCTAAACCATCAACAGTTGGCCGCCACAAGCGTCTAAGAGGCAACAAAAACAAGAGAAACACGATGAGAACAGCAACAACAATATGATAATTGCAACAACAATACGCTGATAGCAACAATAACATGAAAATGGCAACAACATATTGGTAACTTGGCTCAAAACATGGCGCAATCGCATGCAGCTGAGCCAAACGTCGACTTCGCCTCAGTCGAATCGAGTTGAGTCGCGACGACTCGAGCCGAGTGATGAAGTCCTCCCGAAGGCATGTAATCCCGATACTGCAAATGACTATATACTATATATATATGCATATAGATATGTATGCAGAGCGAACCCCCCCGGAGACCCCGACCATGGCTCGTCTTTGCACCTTGGAGTTTATCTTTTAATACGCCGTCAAGACGCGTCCAACGTTGGCGTCCCTTCGTCGTCGCCGTCGTCGCTTGTTGAGGGTTCATCGCTGATGGTCCTGGTTGTTGTGGTACTAGTTGTTGTTGTTGGAGTTCTTCTTGATGCTTTTGTTGTTCCCTTCGATTGGCCGACCAAGACCCGTGGCGTGGTTGGCGATGGCGCACCGCACTTGATTAGTTTTTTGTTCGAAACTAATTTTCTTGCACACGAAGCAATTGCAAATCGACCGGAGCGAACTCGATGCCGAACCTGACCGGCCCGGCCGAGTCAGGCTGGGCCGGGACAGACTCCATCGGATCGAATCGGATCGGATGGAAGCGCATGCGCGAAAGCGCCTTCAAAATTGCTCTTGTTGTTGCTTGTTGTTATTGTTCTCGCCATTGTTATTGGTGTTGTAAACGCTTCGGCAGAGGCGCTTGTTTGTAACTGTAGCGAACAAGAAGGCAAAACCCTCGCCGAAGTCATTTGGTTGTGCCTCCGTCGATCCTGTCCTCGTCCTCCTGTTCTCATTCGCCTCTTCCTCCTCCCCCTTCTCCTCCTCCTTCTCTTTATCGCCTCCTCCTTCCACTCCTCTGGGACGACGATTCCATGCTCGATGCGGCCCAGAAAATTGCTGTGAACTCGAAGCATTTAAAGGTTCGCACTGAACACATCACGATGTAATTTTTAAAATTGCTTTTGAACCCGTCCTCCCCCGAACGACACCGTCGGCGATGGCGACGACGACTGAGACAGAGACGGTGACGGAGACTCCGACGACAACTCCAAGATCTCCAGCTTCTCCTCGACATCGACTTCTCCTCCTCCATTGACTTCAGTTCGACTCTGGCCAAGAAAACGGAGTCAACGCCGAAAGAGTTGGGCTCTAGACGCAGGAGTCGGCTTCGTCACTGGTGGAGGCGGCTGCAGCTCCAAATGAGGTGGAGGCAACGGTGTGCGAGGGTCTGGTTGAAGGGGCCAAGATCTAGTTTAATTCGTTTTGGGTTCGACTTCGTTCGTTCGCTTCGGCGCCCACAGAAGTCTCAGGAGTTCCATTTGGGTGGAGGCAAATGTCAACTCGCATTGGGGCAGCCACAACTCTTGGACCGATCCGAATCGAGGCAGGCCAGAGGTTCCCAAACGAAACACGGTCTCTGAAGGACCCAAAAAGAAGTTTCGATGGAGAACTTGACCGAATAGAAGAGAACCTAGAATTTGAGTAATACAATAAAATAATAAATTAGTTGAAATTGAATTAACATTATGTTTGATATTATTATGATATTTTCTCTCGTTATTGATTCCTTTCTGAGTATTGAACAAATTTCATTGAAAAGTTTGCGAACCCCTGGATCGCGCGCCACTTCAACTCAAATTAGCGCAACCGCAACCGATGCGAACTCTAAACGTTTATGCGATCGATGTAAATGTCCGTGGAGCACAGCTATTAGCCATGTCAGTTCAATTACCAAAATACCTCCAACAACAGAAACTAAAAGGAAAGGAAAAAATATAAAACAACTCAGGCAACGACAACAACTACAATGACAAAATACACAACAACAACAATGACAACACTCCCCACAACAACAACTCCAAGAATGACAACAGAAGTTGGTCCAGAGACTCGACGAAGCCGCCGCCTTCGGGCCTCGTTCGAGCCATCGAGCGCTGGAAACAAAGCATTAAAACCATTTGCGATCTGTTCTGGATCCTCAGGAATTGTTATTCACACTTGGTTTTTATTGTTGCTGCGGCTGCTGTGGCCGTTGCCTTTGGCTCCATCCATCTGTCCGTCCGTTTGTCGTCCTCCTCCTCCTGCTGATCATCATCACCATGGAAGAGGAGAACTCGGCCTGAGGATCGCCCGCAATGTCGCTCCGATCGTGTAATTTTACACATCTACTCACGGACTCTTTTTCTTCCACCTCCTCTCTCGCCTCCTCCACCTCCCTGGATGGACCTCAGTGGCTTCTGAGTGGCCGTTGATCGGAGGAGTCGACATGATCGAGGAAGCGTTCGGAAAATTGCCAAAACGAAAATGATTTTCAACAGCCATTTGCACGCCTTGGCCGCGAGGCGAGCACAAAATTAAACTCAATTGACCGTAAAAGCCATGATGGACCCAGGAATCCTGGGGACCCTCAGTGAACATGGGGGCAGGTGGGGGATGAGGAAAATGGAGGAGGAGGAGGAGACGAAATGACTGCGATCACTTCACACCGTCATCGACAACAACCTGGTCACGACTTCGTTGTAGTCTAATGAAATCCAGGCGATTCTCCTCGGCCTCTTCCGCTCCTGCAGGAATCGGGCCAGGAAACGGGACGAGAAAAGCTGGTCAAAACCCGAGATCCCTCTCTTGCCACCGATCCGTCCCGGCGGCTTCGATCACTTTGATCTTGTCACAGAAACAAGCGCCGACTCGCATTGCATTCCGATGGCATCGATCGCTCCGCAACGATCCGATCCGATGGCAAACGCCGATCATGATGACGTTGGCCTGGTGATGATGATGTTGATAGTGATGATGATGACGTTGGAACTAGTGATGATGACGTTGCTGCGGTGATAATGATGATGATATTAATGATCGTGGAAAAGCAGACCTTGCGGCAATTTATTGGACGACTCAATAAAATGAAATAAATGCCGGCCATAAAAATTGATGTAATGCCAGAAATGCACCAACTACCGACCTCTTCTTCTTCTTCGCTGGCAAGTGCACCTGAACAACCTTCTGTCGTCCGAGCAATCGATCGATCGCCGATCGTTCATCGAGCCATCGATTGTTCCTTTTCATTCATTAAATGCTTCATTTGTCTCAATAAATTTCCGGTAAATTCTCAGTGAGACCTGCTTTCAGTGGGACAGTTGGTAAATTTTATCCGTTCTCTGATGGTCACATGTGGCGCCAGGGGTCTGGGGGGTAAATATTTCAGATCATATGAACTTAGAAGGCTAAAGTAAAACTGATTCAAACATTTTAATTTTGGAAAAGTTCTTCTTTTGATTATTTTTAATTTGACTCATGAATTACTATGCAAAATTAAAGTGTTTTTATGGTGAAGCATGTTTAAATTACATATTTGTTTAATATTTCTTTTTATCGCGAAAAAACATTAACTCAAAATAAGAAATATTCGTATGAAGTCTATTTTAGAGAACTTTTTTTACATAAATTAGTTCAAATCATTTTGATTTTTTGCCATGAACTGATTTTTGACCGACTGATTTAAACAATTTTTTACCCGAATTTTTGCCGTAATTTCATTTAAAATTAAAATGTAATTTATAATTTTAATTTTTTTTTATTTTTTTTAATTTGTTTTAATTTAATTTACATTTTTGCCAAATTCATAAAAATAATACATCTAAAACCAACTCCTGCAAACTCACCCAACAGAAGTATTCGACCTGTTGTCTCTTCGGCCATCCATCAAACAGTCAATCGATGGCAAAGTGATCTCCTGGAAAGGAAATTCATATGCATGTAAAATTGATCACTACATCGATCAGTGATCGACGACGACCACTGAAACAACAACCACGAGACAAACGAGACGAAGCGACTCGGGTCGGATTCGATTCAATTGGAGTCGCCACCACCGGCGTCACCGATGATGACTCAGAGTAGGAGTCGATGGCGAACCCTGGTGGGATCGCCGGCTGAGTGATCGTGGGTCGGGAACGTGGATAGAAATGCTCCAATTCACAGGCGAGTTATGACAGCGTGTGGGCCGAGCCTCCCCAACGACACGGTTCGTGGGGTAGGGCATCAGGATCAGCAGGGAGACACGAGATAAAGAGAGAGGTGGAGACAAAGATAGAACAGAACAGGGAGTTTGGGCGAGGATCGTGATCTGCAGCGAGGTGCAGGCAAATAAAATGTCGTTGCGAATCGCATCGGAATCCGATCCATTTCGAGCAACATCTGATACAACAACCAAACAACAACAATCGTCCGACTGTCATGTCAAACGTTGTTCGATCGTGGTCGCTCGGTTTTGTTGTATCGTGTTGTGTTGCTTTAGTTGTTCGATTTTAATTTAATAGACTGATCGATCATAAACTAAACGCTCCTCGCTACAACAAAAACAACTATAACTATAACAACAACAAGTTATAATACAACAATAAGAAAATAACAACCAGAAAAATAACTACAACAACTGCAACCATAACTACAACAACTACAATAACAACTTCTTGTCTTCTTGTTTTATTAGGTCTCGTGATGTCAGAAAAGTTGAAAGACGAGGGAAGGAAAAATTTCACAACGACAAATATCACTATATGTCTGTTGGAGATCGAGGACGGACAGACAGATAGATCGGTGATCGTTCAGAAGAGAACTATAACAACAACAACAACAAATCGCAGTTGTAACTCATAAACATCAAAAGGTACGCACTTTTTATGGGTTTGTTGTAATTGCTTTTGTTGCTCCTCCTCCTCCTTTTCTGGTTGTTGTTGTTGTAATAGTTGATGTTGTAAATGTTATTGTTGTACTAGTTATTGTTGTTATTGTTATTATAGTTATTGGTCTTGTAGCTATAAATATGCGTACAGATGTTTAGCCTGCATTTGGATCACTTCTGTTTCGGAATTCGATGATTTACGATCGCCACTAAAAATGACGGCAAAAAGGTTTCTATCTCTATCTCGCTCATTGTCTCTCACTCTATCGCTCCTTCTCTCTTCTTTTCATCTAAATGGCGAACTATCTGTCTATCTCTGTCTGTCTCTCGCTCACTCGTTCCTCGTGCTTTCAAAAGGAGCTTCATTCGATCTTGTTGCTCTGATGTTCTTGGTTCAGTTGTTCTTCTTGTTTTTCAGGGTTTGCATGGCGATCGATACCAATATTGTTGTTATTTCTGTTGTTGTTGTTGCTTTCGTTGTTATTGCCCCTCTCAAATTAATAACGAAATTTATGAGTTTATCATTCGTTCTGCGTTAGACGCGGACTCCGCAATTCGAACTCGAACCGAGAATCGAAGAAGAAGTTTCTTCGTCGACGATCGTTGTTGGGGTCCCTTCGAGAGCAGTAGCCAACAACATGTTGTTGTTGTTGTTCATGCTGCTGGCGAAGATCACGGAATTTTATGACTGAGGTAACTGTGTGTGTGGCACAACAGCAACAAAAACTGCAACAACAACAACAACGTGTGGTCACAGTTGTCAAAAGATTTACCACACTGGTTGCATTTCATCTCGTGGAGCAAGACGTCGACGTCTGGTCGAGTTTATGATCTTTCGATCGTGTTGTTGCATTCTTTGTTGTAGTTATTTTGTTGTTTTTTTTGGAACATTGTTGTTTTTATTGGTTTAGTTAATGTGTCCGTTGTTAATTTTGTTATTTTTTTATTACTCCACTTCAGTTATCTCCGGGCGAATCGGAGACGCCGCAACGAATCGCGTGGCGCCAACATTTTTCCTACTGCATCCATCATCTCTCGCTCATAAGAGAAAGACGCAAGACAACCAATGAACCAACGGATGGACCGATCGTTGATAATGGATTATAGTCGAGTTTCGTCTCGGAGGTAAGTGGAAGAGACAAACGATTGATTTTCTCCTATAATATTTTTTCTCCTATGATTTTCTACTATGGATTCGAAAGTGGGTTGGGTTGAGTTTTCTGATTCATGAATTTTTTTCAACTTTCATTTCGAACCCTGTATTGGATCCTTGGTACTCTCCATACCATACTTTGTATTCGATTTTCAAGGATCCTTCATATTTTCTAGGTTTCTTTCTTGTAATTATTTCTCCATCTCTATACTCGATTTCCTAGTGTTCTTCCCTATAGGAATTCGAGTTCCTAGGATTCTTCGTACTCGATTTTCCAGTGTTTTCGCTTCACCGGAAACTCGTCCATCTTCGTGGCATTGCATCGTATCCCGGAAGCGAAGTCATATGGAATATTGTTTTGGACTCCAGCGAGAGCCGGGCCATAATTTCTCCATCTCCGTTTCTGGACGCCAAACATTTACTATTCTATTTTCATCTATCCCTCTCCCCCTCTCGCCATCTCTCTCAGTCTGTCACAATTCACCGGATCCCGGATTCGTCGTCCGTTTGTGGTCGGTTGGAATTTTTGCGAAACAAATGTCCAGGGATCAGACGCAGCTGCTGCTCCTGGTGCTGATTCTGATGCTGCTGATGCTACCGGAGGAGGCCAAGGCGAGTCTCGTCTCTTGTTGTTGTGGTTGTTGTAACCGCACTTGTCTTCGTCTTCTTTTGGCCGGGCCTCGTCGTTGCCATTGTTGTTGCTAACATATTTGTTGTTGCTGCTAATATTGTTGTTACGATGGAACTATGGAACCATGGTTTTGGTTTTGTTATAATTGTTGCCGTCGTCGTCGTCGTCTGGAGTCCAGTAACGAAACTAAGGCGAAGGCGGGGGTGGGACGACGTCAAAGGCGGGATGGCGGCGGGGGCTGGTCAGAGGAGAAAGGGGGCGTGGCAGGAAGGCTTCCTCTTCCGCACAATATGACATTCGTGCCCCGGCTGACAACGACCAGAAGCTGCCTCCAGCCTCCGGAAACTCGACCCGACTCCAGACACAACACCGAGAGATCTAGAGAATATGAGAAGCGGACAGAGAAAGGGAGCGTGAAGAGGGAGACAGAGAGATAGGATAAGAGTGGGATGGATGGAGTGGAGGAAATCTCACAAAAGGCTTTAAGCTGCGGTTTTTATCTCCGACGCAAAATGCAAACCGTTTTGAGTTTTGAACAACGACGACGACGACGACCGGCGAATGCTGCAAAAATGTTGACAAACGCACGGATGACAAACCAGAGGGAAAGAGAGAATGGGGTTCAAAGAGGAAGAGCATGGGTTAAAAGAAGGAGAGAGGCTGAGTTCAAATAGAGAGAGAGAGATACAAACAGTGATATCTCGCAACAATTGTGGCTTTTGTGTGCGATGCCAATTATTGTTTTTGTTATACTTGTTGTTGTCGATGTCGGCGGCAGGATTAGGCGAAACCTCCGGGGATCTCTGGAGTCATCCTGGACCATGTTTCTATTCAAAGGTCGAAAAATTCTGTAGACTATAATGTTGAATCTTTGTCTCAAATGTCCAGAGACGATCGAGATATTACTAAATCTGAATGTTCGAGTAAGAGACGAAATACTAATGAAAACAACATAAGGTGATAATATATGATAATTAAAATAATTTAGGTCATTTGGCCTTTTGCAAAATAATTATATATTTTTACATGCCAAGATCACAATACATAATGGATGAAACGGATAATTCATAAATAAATTGTCATAATATCAATCATCATCATAATTCCTACAAACAATCGTAAAAGCACAGATAATCAAATTTTCTAGATTATAACAGTTACTAAACCAATTTATCGATTTACCTTATATTTATTTATTAATTTCAACTAGCAACATTAACCACAAATTAATTAATTAGAATATTTTAATGAACCATTTCAACCACAATCGTCCACTATTGGGTTCCTCAATGAGTCCGGATAATCGCCAACGTCAACGGATACTGAAAAATTCACCACAAATCTCGCAAATAGGATATCGAATAAGCACACGGATAAAGTGGATAAAGTAGAAGCATTAATTTTTCAAGGGAAATTCTGAGGACTTTGGCTTCAGGATGGTTTTCAAGCATGCAACACTTGGAGTCCTTCGCTCGGAACTTGTGGTGCGATACACCTCCTCCTCCTCCACGCTTGGAGGCGTGGCCGTGGTGGCCACCAGCACTCGCACACATATGCACGTAAAAGCTGTCGTGAGATTCTTATCCGCAATTACATTTCCGAAACGAAGAGCGAATCGAGGGAAGACCAGAGAGTGAGAGAGGGGGAGAGTCTCGGCTTTGAAAATACGGGCAAAGTGCAAATTTCCATTATTTCCACTTCCAACACACACTTTGAAACATTCGCCCCTTCTCGTTTTCCCCTCTCTCTTCTCTCTCTAGTGCAAAGACATAGACGAGTAGCTCGAGTCGGAGGATGAGAAGTCAGAAGTCGAGGAGTCAGTGACGAGGATGGAGTGGGGCATGAGGTGAAGGGGGGGGGGCGGATGTCGGTGTATCGCACTGGCCTAATGGAAAATTCTCATTTTCGAGGCACTACATTCTCCATGTCCTCCATATCCAGCGATTGTTTACGAGCCAATATGAGCGAGCGTCCCGAAGCTGACTCGAGTCGAGTCGACTGAGTTTCACGTTGTGGTCTCAATGCAACAACAATGAGAGCAACAACAACAACAACAACAACAACAACAATGAGAACACCAACAACAATTGCTTTGAGAAACAAAAACACAAAAATGAATCTCGTTCGGACGCTGATAAGAAGTGCAAAATGTTGCTGAGCCCGAAAATGGATGGAATACATGAGCGAGGAGTCAAACAGAGATAGAGAGTGAGTGAGAAGAAGAGGGAGCAATGAAAAGAAAGAAAGTGACCGAAGACAACAATAGCAATAACAACAACAAACACATCATCATCGTCGTGCTCACCAACCTTTGTTGGTGGTAATATCAAGAACCCAAACAACAGCCAACAGCGACATCGGCGACAAAACAGCAAAAACAACAACTAGTTGAACACCAACATCGAGGACACCAACAGCGTGCAAAATAGCGGCAACAACATGGAGTCAAACAACAACAAGGTGGCCAACAACAGCAACAACAACAACAAGAATATCAGAGCAGCTGCAACACTCTCCAAGTGCAACAAAGGACATTCGGCCGGATACGCGTATCGTGTTAGGAATGCATTGCAGAATGTTTATGCAGCAGCGACGCGTTGACCACGTCGCCAACGCCATCGTTGTCGTCATGTTGTTTTTGTTGTACTTTCAGTTGTTGTTGTTGTCTCCGCCATTGTCGTCGCTGTCGTCCAATGATGTCGCCGTTGCTGCTCCCGCTCCTACTGCTGCCGCCGCCACTTCGTTGATGGCGTCGTCCCAGGCGCAACACGAGCCGGGCGCAATTTGGCAGCGAGGTCAACGAGGGTGCAGCAGCAGTAGAAGCAGCGCCCCTTGTCGGCCCTCGTGTGGTCGGCGGAGGTCGCCTCGAGGCATCGGCCGTCGTCCACGTTGCGGGCGGGTCGAAGAACGGCCCAACCGCACAGTGGGCAGCACTGATGGCGCTTCCGGATAATAAGGTGAGGTCGAGGATGGATGCGGAAACTTAGTATCGTCATAGAATAAGTGAAAGACATCGTCGGTTAAGTGTGGAAATATTATTTAGTGGTAGACGCGATTGGTTGATAGAAAATTGAGACGAAAGTCTACGGATAACAATATCGGTTTTAATTTGCTTCGGATAACGAATGAATTGATTAATTAAGTGATCAAATGATTCGTATATGTTTTCGGATAATATAAAATGCTTCATGTTTCAACGGATAGCACGAAATAAATCAAAGTCACATCAAATTTGCATCAGCAGGTGACTAAAGTCGGCTATCCGAATAATTTTTATCAAATCTCATTTTAAGTACTTCATTTTATGCGCTGGATAATAAATGAATAGCTCGAAAAGTCCAACGGATAATCAATAACTGCGAGAAACCCATAATTAATAAGCCTTTACCTAGAATTCCACCACGGTATCCGCACAACACCTCATTGGAATATATCCATTAGAACTCTAGAACTCTCTGCTCGTTATCCGAACCGCACGCAACTCCCCAAATGGCTATCCGACCCCTCCTTCACCTCACCGCCCCCTTTGCCCTCCCAGGGCGACGGAATGCATTCGCCGACACCGAGCGAGGCCTCGGGCACTTGCGTGTTTTCTTATCGTAGGACGACCGACAGCCGACCCACGCACGACGGATGCGTTCAAAGCGCATTCAAATGCGCCTCCCTCTGCCACTGGGGGGCGGGGCACAACAGGGCGAGCGGATCAAATGCCGCGCCACCGACACAAAACCGCCGGAGTGGGGCCCAAATGCAGCCTTAAGTCGAAATGTTGTTGCCGTTGACGATGGCGACGACGACGACGACAAGCCAGCGACCATTGCTGTCTCCCTCTAAGGGGAGAGAGGGAGAGTGAGTAAGTCGAGCCGCCATTTGTGCTGGCATCAGACGCCATGACATGCGGCCCGAACCCCAAAGTGAAATGCATTCAAATGCGATTCTGATGATGACTGCGAGGCACGCAATGTTTGGAAATGAGTTGTTGCTATCGTTGTTGTTCTTATTGTTATTGTTGTTGTTGTAGTTTCTTTATTTCTCATTGTTGTTGTTGTTTTTGTCGTTGCTGCTGAAATGGCAACGGCAACGAGCGAAAGATTTGAAAGGGTTTCATTTCGTTTCGAAGAACGAAAAAAGAAAAATTCCAACGGACGGCGCTTAAGTTTCGTTATGATTGGGTTGTTGCTTTCAGCTGTTGTTGCTGTTGTTGTTGTTGTTGTTGTTGTTGGTCATTCTTGATGTTGCAATTTCTGTTGCTGTTGCTATATTCGTCATTGTTGTTGCTGTTGCTATTTTCGTTGTTATTCGCCTTGTTCGCTGCTGTACTTCATTGCAAAAAACAAGGCCTAATCGTATGCTTCCAGCGAACATACGTTTGTTTATCGCAACTCAAGCGAAAGTTGTTGCTACTCTTTGTTGTAGTTGTTGTTGTTGTTCCTTCAGCTTGACGGCTACTTGAGGCATCACTGGCTGCCATGTTCAAGTGCCATAACATGGCATGGCGTTGGAAGCCATTTTTGGTGACCACCATATCGTCGTCGTCGTTGTCGTCGTTGTCGTCGTTGCATCCACCAGCAGCAGCAGCAAAAGCAGCAGCAATTGTTGTCACCGAGCTGAGTGTTTCATTTTTTTTGTTTTGTTTTTCATTCCCTGCGACAAGTTGACGATGACGACCCCAACTACAACAACAACAACATGAATATAGTTGCATAAACCACGTCGCTCGAGACACGAAATTCGTAACGAGCTCAGCTCAGCGTATGCGAGGTCCGGATAAGGCCAGAATGGTGAGTTGTTTTTGTGTGTCTGAAGGACCCCGGATAATGGTTGCCAAGCTTCCTCGCAATAATTTGAACTTAGATAAACATGATCGGGAAGTCAGAAAAAAGTAATTCCTTTTACGATTAGAAATTCGCATGAATACGGCGAAAATGGATCAGATTCCATCTTATCCGGGTTTATCCGGGCATTGGGAAACGATTTTCTAAATCTTTTCGTTGGAAACCTATTTTTGAAATTTAGTTCTGTTCGTTATTTATCCTTTTCCTTTTATCCTATTTATCCTCAGTTTCTCTCTTATCTTCGTTCTCCTTATCCGATTCCAATGAATACGTCGAAAATGGATCAAATCAAGGACATTAACAATTTATTAATTTTCTCGAGACACTTAAATTTAGCATTTAGTTCTGTTTGTTTTTATTTTCTCCCTTCTCTTCGTCTTCGCCCTTCCATCTTTTCAGCTGGCCGTTGACGCTCGTTTTGTCGCGTCCGCCATTCGTCACTCAAATCCGGCTCATCGTGCGTGTGACATTTTATGACAAAATGGCGGAGCCTTTCTCCTTCTCCCTCTATCCTTCTTTCGCTTCTTTCGTTCCTCGGGTCGCTTGGCCTCAGTCGCTTTCTTTCCTTCATGTGTCTGCCGGAAGTCACATTCGCCCAATCGCCGCTGGTCACTGGCAGCTCGCCCTCTCTGTCACTCCTCGTTCTCCCTCTCTCCTTCGATGACGACAACGTTAGCGGCTGTGGCGGCGGCGGCAACAACGCGGTTAAAAATGGATCCGGAGTCGAGTCCAAGACAACGTGTCTAATAATTTCTCGAAAGCGATAGAAGCCCATTTCATGTTCTTCTCGAGTTGCAGTAACAATAACAACAAAAATTAGAACAACAAGAAGAAGAAGAACAACAGCAAAAATAACAACGATAACAACATAAACAACAAAAACAACTCCGCCAACAATCAGAACTATAACAACATTTGCATAAACGCATACATTCTCAATGTCCGCCTGCCTCCACGATTGTGTGTGTGTGAGTTGGCGGATAACATGTCGCGGCGTCGTCATCTGCACCTCGTCGTCCTACTCCGCCTCCCTCCCTCCATCCATCGTCCTTGCACGGGGTCCTCGTCAACGTCAAGCGCCGCCCGAAGCGCGCTCGTGACACATGGAGACGACGACGATGGACGGACGGTGGGGGAGGGTTTTTGGTATTGGGTGGTGGCAAGTGATAGAGAGAAGGGGGAGCGAGGGAAAGATCATTGGGAGGTAGAGAGGGACGGACGGGCGAAGTCGAGGGTCCCGGATTTCGTGTCATGCTTTATGAGGGAGGCCACCACCGAGAAGAGGGAGGACGATTGCGGAGGGTGGGTCAAAATTTCGCAACAGCAGGCACAAGAGCAACAACTGCAAGAACAACAACCACAACAAAAACGAAAACAACAAACGCGACAACAACTTCGCCAACAACGACACCAAACAACATCGGCGACAACTGCAACAGTGCAATTTCATGTTATTGTTGTTGCTGTTATTGGGTGTTGTTGTTATTGTTCTAGGTGTTGCTATTATTATTGTTGTTGTTATTGTTATTGTTTTTGTTGTTGGTCTTTCACATGTAGATGGCGCTCGAGGCTAAACATCCGCTTTTTTATGTCCTCAACATTTGTTGTCGTTCTCATCTTCGTGTTGTTCTTGTATGTTCGTGTTGTTATTGTATGTTCGTGTTGTTTTTGTGCATATTGTTGTTGTCATTGTTCCTGTTGTTATTTGTGTTGTTATTGTCATCGTCGTCGTTGACGGTGGCTGGAGCGACGTCCATTCGCCATCAAAACGCAATCGTGCCGCTCATAAAATATAATTATCTGAAATCCGACACGCCCATTAAATGTGTGTGCGAGCGCCTCCTCACACACACATGTGTGTGTGATAGTCGATGTGGTAGTGGTCAGGAATGTTGGGGCATGTTCTTCCTCCTACCGTTGTTGTTGTTGTTGTCGCTACAACACATGACGTATGCAAGGCGATGGTTTCGTTGTCGCATTCGCTGATGCATTCGTCCAACGTCATTCAAAGAGGATGGAGTGATGGAGTTGGTGGTTGTTGCTGGTGGTTGTTGGTTGATGTCGGCGACAAGCTGGACCCATTTAGCGACCCATTACCACCCCATTACCGACTGATCGACGAAACATCTTCTCATTCCTCTGGTTTCCTTGAAGATCATCCTTGGAAGAACTTCATTCGATGAAATATTAATACAAGCTTCATGATTTTTCTTCTCTAATTCTCTTCTATGATTTTTTCACCCATACTAATGATTATCTGAAATTATTTTTAGTCAAATCTTTTTTGTTTAATTGCAAAACAACTTTCAAAATCTTTCTGAAACTTAACTTTAAAAACCTTTATAGAAATTTTAGAGAACCTCCTCCTCTTAATTATTCCTCTTAGAACCTCAATCTGAATCAAGCTTTTCTTCCTCTCTAAAGAACCTCCATTTAGTACAAAGACCTTTTGCTACCACCTCTCATCTCTTTCCGTTCCCCCTCTTGTCCTCGATTGTGTCCAAGACCTCTTTTATGCCAGGCTCAGCCTCGCGAGTCCCGGACGCAGAGGAAAAATAAACAAAAAAATTAATTCCTTTTTCTTATTTGGAAAATTAAGAATTTTTGGCGATTGAAAAACTTGGATCAACCCTGGCGGCCTCCCTGGTTCCCGCCCTTCCTGCCTCCCTGGCATCCTCCGAAAATGCGAAAGTGTGTCCTTTTTCTGTCATTGTTGTTGTTGTTGTTGTAGTTCGTTATCGGCGCAACCCTCGGGAGCCCCGTCCGATGCCGGGCGTCGCGCCGCCGACCGATAACGAAAACAACAGGCGACCGATGAAGGGAGGGAGACAGAGATAGAGAGGGATGGAGATGGAGAGTTT
The DNA here is from genome assembly GCA_017309665.1 of Coelopa frigida. Classification (NCBI taxonomy): domain Eukaryota; kingdom Metazoa; phylum Arthropoda; class Insecta; order Diptera; family Coelopidae; genus Coelopa; species Coelopa frigida. The sequence continues at coordinate 1,450,706 of CM029561.1, forward strand.
CTCTCGAGCGAGCGAGAACCCTTTTTAAATACTTTAATGCAATTCAAACAATTTCCATTTGTCCAGAAGTCATTAATCATTCGCACGCCGCCGCCCCGAGCGACCGCCTCGAACTCTGTCTCGCTCTCTCTCGTTCTTTCTCTCTGTCTCCCGGCTGCGACGGAGCGAGAAAAGGAGAGGGAGAAAGAGATGGGACTCATTGGCACACCAGGGATGTTAACGAAAATTCACACAGAAATCCCCTTATCCTCGCCAGAAGGACGTTTTTTGTCCCTGGCTTTTTCTAGCATTTATTTGTTTCTCCATTTCCTCGAGGACGACAGCAACAAAATGACAACAAAATAAGGACAACAACAACAATAGCATCAGCATCAGCAACAGAAGCTTATAATGCAATAATCTAGGAAATGAATGAACGAGGACCGAAGGAGTCCGGCCGAAGGACGACGCGAGGACGGAGGCAGGTTCGTCCAACTGGCAGGACTTCGAAATTAAAGCACCATCGATGGCCGTTGAGAGGGAGAAAGGGAAGGGGGAGAAGAGGGTGTGAGGAAAAGTGCATTCAGTGCAGCTCGACTCGGATCGACCGGGATCGACTCTGAGTGCGGTAAAAAAGGATACGCATGTCAGGACATGTGGCAACATTTTTCGAGCCCAATGATAAAATGTAATTTGTCATCGGGCGTCAGGACGACAGAATCATAAAAAAAAACAACTGTAAGCACATGAAAACTCCGAGAAAGGATCGGAAATTGCGACAAAAAACGGTGAACTTCGAAATTCGTTATCCTCGACAATGGGATGGGCGCAGATTGTTTTTTTTTTCTTTTTGCTCCTGAGAGGATTCCGCGCGAGTGTTCAGTGTGGAGGTGTCACAGTGAGCGATGTCGAAATCCGAATGAATCAGGGAATTTGGTTAGTAGAAGTTACAGGAGATATACTCCCATTGATTAAAATAAAAAGATTTCCATGCGGCGAATAATAATTTTATTTTCATTTCATGTGAATCTAGACTAAGTATTTATGATTGTCTTAATATGTGAAATAAATAAAAATAAAAAATGTTCAATATTACAATTTATACAATTTTTCAGGAAAATTTAGAATCGTCCATAACTCCGTAAATATGCGATATTTCGATAAAAGGACCGTAATTCTGGACCTAAAAACAGCAGCGCTTGCAGTCTGGGCTGCGGCTAAAGGACACCTTGGAGTCGATCAAGTAAGTTGAAATGACCAAACGTAAACTCCTTAAATTATACGCCTTTATCATTCAAAAAATATATTATTTAATCAATCCATCAATCAATCAATCATCATTCAAAGAATATAAAATTCAATTAAACATACATTCAATCAATAATTAGGTCATCATTCATTCAATCAATCAGTCAATCAATCAATCAATCAATCAATCAATCATTCATTCATTCAATCAATCACTCAATCAATCTTTCAATCAATCTTTCAATTCAATATTAATTTCAATAATTCAAATGATTATTTAATAATCAATCGTTTCAATCAATCTATCAATCATTCAATCAATTATTATCACTTAAAGTATATAACTTTCAAAAGCCTCATATAATTTTTTCAGAATTTTTAAAATTCGGTCAATTAAGGGATTTTTTGTTTCTGTAGTTTGATTAATTTATGTTTTTCACTATTGTTTCTATCAATTTCTATTCTGCTTTCAAACTCCTTTCAATTTTCGCCGTTCCGATTTTATCCAGCTTCATCGGAGAGCTATTAAAACCTTATATAAAAACCGTATAAATGTAATTAGCAAAAATAAAACTCGGTTTACCATGGGGCGGAGGAAGAGTATTCGGACACTTGAGGTCTCTTGTTATCTGCAACAAAAAGAAAAATAACAACAATAGCAGAAACCACAACAACACCAAAAACACCCGCAACAACACCCACATAACACCAACAACAAAATCAACACCAAAACAACAATCACTATCACAATTCAAACAAATACAATAGAAAGACGAAAAGACCAACCGATGTAAAGAGAGAGATTGGAAAGAGGGAGAACGAGGGAGGAGAAAGGGAAAGAGATAGAGAAGGGGGGCGAAATCGCATTAGTCGAAGCTTTGGGCAGGAAGCGAACGGCGAACTCTCATTAGAGGCAGTGGAGCGTGCGGAGGAAATTAGTTCACCTCGCCGCTTGACTGACTCGCAATGGTGAAAAATGCGCGTGAACGGAACCGAGGCCAAAGTAGGGCGGGGGCGTGGCATGGGGGGGGGGCGAGGTCTTGTTCGCCAACGGTTGGACCAAAAGGATAACAAATTCCAAGGACCACGACGACGACGACTGCGATGAGGTCGATGTTGAGCACCGGAAATGAGCAGAAACAATGGCGAAATCCAAGCGGAAGGAAGACGACGATGATGATGATGATCAGATGATGATGGGGTCATGGTGCGAGGGTGTTGATGCGAGAGCGGTGGGGATTACAAGGGTGTTTTGTTGTTGTTGTTGCTTTTGTGATGATTGTTGTTCTGATCAACAGCTTCGAATTCATATCGGAGGGAATTTATTTCTGAGCGTGAGCGTCTTTGGGCAATGAGAACATCGCAAGAACAAAAGGAACAGCGGGAATAACCAAAGGACAACCACGATAACAACTTTAACAAGGATAATATTGGCAACAACAACAACAATGACTACAACAATTGCAAGAAGAACAATCAAATCCCCAAAGAGAATCTTCGTAGATGGATGGAGAAGTAGGCGAAGGAGGAGTTCGAGTTCTTCACTCACGACCGCACAAAGACAAAGAAAAGGAATCGACTTCGAGTGCGAACGGAAGTAATACGCAAATTCCACAAGGACCAAGGAAGAACAAGAGGAGGAGGAGGGCAGGAGGATGAGGAAAACTTTCAACTCTTTGGAAGCCCGATTCTCCGATCGAGATCTGTTGACCTCGTCCTGCTCCCCTCGCCACACTTTTCGTCCTCGTCCCCATCGCCTTCTTCGTCTGCGTTGATTGAAACTTCGCAGCGAAAAGTTTCGCAACGTCCAAGTGACAGGAAATCAGCGATTAGTTGGCAACGCCGTCGACGTTGCCAGACTGCAGCACGAGCAGCATGTGAACGACTAAAGGAACAAGAAGAAGTCGAAGGAAAAGATGGAGAAGAAGAAGGTAATCGAGGAGCCGAAGCGAAGTCGAGGGAAATTAATTGCTTTTCAAAAAGTTTCAAACACGGCGAGCGAAGCGCGCGATTCCATCGAAGGGCGAAAAGAGGGGCGAGCGAAAGAAGAAGAAGTGAGATAGTCGAGAGGTCAATGAAAGCAAGGATGGAACGAAGGATGGATGGATGGCTGAATGAATTGAGCGAAGGAAGGAAGGAAGGAAGGTTGGTTGCTCCTGCTCGGCTGCTGGAAAGATTGCAATAATTTGATAAAAATATATAATTTCGATTTTCCATGAGCTCTGTGTGTATAATCTATATAATCGCAATAACTACAATTACAGCTACGATGAAAACAATCAGAGCAATAACAACAACAACAACAACAATCATCATGACAACAACAATCATCACAACAGCAGCAACAATTGCAGACAATCACAAGGCGCCACAGCTGCAACTTCAGTTGAATCGAGTTGAAATTGCTGATCGTTGCTACTTGTTGTTGTTTTGTTATTATTTTGTTCTTTTTGGTGTTGTTTTTTGTTGTTGTTTTTGGTTGTTATTTTTTATTTGTTCGCTGTTGTTGTTGTAATTGTTTCTGTTGCTATTGCAATAATTGGCCAAAGTTAAAAACTTTCATGGAATGGCGAGGCAAAAGCGAAAACAACAATAAAAAGAGTAACAACAATGAGATCACTCGAGCAACATCAACAATTGGTACAATTACAAAAATACAACAGCAACAACAATAATAACAACAACAAGAAGAATTTCATCAGCAACAACGAATGTTATAATAATAATTATAATAACAACATCAGCAATAACAACAACAAACCAACAATGATAGCAACAACACGAACGATAATAACAACATGAAAAATAACAACAACAAAAATATAAAATTATCGTTGGCCACATTTTGCCAATGGCTGTTGTTGCTGTTATTTTTTTCTTTATTTTTGTTTTTATTATTTTTGTATTGTTGTTATTGTTTTTATTGGTTTTGTTGTTTTCATTGGTTTTGTTGTTGTTATTGTTCCTCTCATATTGCTTTTGTTTTTCTTGTTGTTGTTCCTTACATGAAACTGCCAATTTCTTGAGTTATAATTTTTTGATCTCGCAAATCGAGCCCAGTGAAATCTCAGTTTATTCTTTCCCTTTTTTCTCCTTCTCTTCGCCTCATCTTTCTTCTCACCAACTTCTTCTCCTTACTCCGCCATTTGCTGATTATTATTTTTGTTGTTGTTATTATTATTTTTGTTGTTGTTGGCATCATTATCCAGCGGCTGTTGGCGCGTGATTGAAATGAATCCTGTTGTTATTGTTGTTGCTGCAACGACTCCATTCGACTGGGATCGTTCGCCATTGCATGAAACGATGTCGATGTTGTTGTTGCAGATGTCGATATTGTTGTTGTATTTGTGTTTGTTGTTGTTTTTGTGGTTCCGTACAACTTGATGCTGATGATGATTTCTTGCCACGCCTCAAAAGATTTCAAACTCATTTTTCATTCGAATTGCATTTTAAATTGAAATCATTTCGAGCCATGAAATCGCAATCGAGGTGGAGAGAAAAAGGAAAGAAGAGAGGAGGAGAAGTGAAGAAGAGGGGGGAGGAATAAGACCACGAGGGCTGGGTCATGTGAGAGAGACAGACAGATGTGAAGAACTTTGAAGACGATGTCGTTGAAGATGTTCGATGGACAACGCGATGTCTGAAGAAATCGATTTCGAATGGAAACCATGTTGTGTTGAAATCAACATCGAATGAAACCCACCATGTACTTCACCATATTCACCACTTACAACTACTCACCATGCCCGAAGAAATCCTTCTTTTCTCTCCCTCTATGTCCACCTCTTCTTTTGAATTATGTTTCGATTCGCCTCGGCCTGCGATTATATTGTTCCAGTTTGATTTGTTGCTTCTCACCAGATCCTCCTCCAACTCACCACGTTTCGGCGGCACCTCCACGACATCTTCGCCTCCAACTCCACCTCCATTTGCCCACCAAGGCCTCCTCCTCCCCCTCCTTCATCCTCCCTCCCACCATGGTTAGCACAATGTAAATAAAATTATCGCTCCATCTGATCGGAAAGCGATCTTCGCTCGCTCCTCGGTCCGCGGTGATTTATGATCCTCGTCGTTGAAATCGATCTCTTGACGATGTTGTGAATACAACGCATGATTAGGGATTCCCCTCCTCTCTCTCTCTCGACCTGATTTTTCTTCCCTCTCCTTCTATTCATCTTTTCTTCTTCCTTCTCTCTCTCTTCTCATCTTGAGATCCATCCTCGATCTTGTCCCACATCCTTTTCTCTCTCCTCCTTCTCTCGAATGCTTTGGGGCAAATAAAAGATGTCCACCCAAAAGTCCAGCAACAACAACAACAAAAGTCAGACAAGCAACGACCGGATGAAATAACAACAACAACAACAACAATAAAAACTGCAACAACAACTGTAGTAACAACTCGAATGAGAAGTTAATAACAAATGATGATCATCTCACGCCGTGTGAGACGATGGAATTCCGAAGATGATCTCTGTGGGAGAAGATCATCTCATCACGTGGGGCGAGGAGCAAATGAAGGCGAGAAAAAGAACGAGATAGAGGCAGAAAAAAGATAGAGACAGGAAGCAATATGAGAGGTTCAACTGCTTGAAGGAGAATTTTCGAAAGTTTATGAAGGCCCAGGAAGAACATTTTGAAAGCTCAAGGAGAAGAAAAATAAAAACGATGATATAAAATGAAAAAGAGGAAAATAGGACTAATTGATATGAAATAATACAAAGAGAAAATTAAAAAGAAAAACAATTGATTGATTTTAGAAGAAACAGAGAAGGAAGATCCTAATTGAAATCCTATGTAGAAATATTTTTCGTGATCAAAATCTTATACCATAATCAGGGATTATGTGAAGAAATCAGAATTTAAATTCAAGGATCAAAACCTAGAATCAGGGATCATAATCAAAAATAAAGGAACAAAATCAGGGATCAGAATCAAACATCAAGGCAAAGAATCTATAATCAGAGAACAAAATCAAGAAACAGGGATCAGATTCAAAAATAAGAAACGTGAAACAGAATCAAATCTCAGACATCAGATCGAACGATCAGCGATCAAGAATCGAAAGAACTCGGTGAACGAAGTCGATGAAGATGATTAAGTGAATTTTTGAACATCGTCACGAAATTTAAGAAGGTCTGAATAAAGAGAGAGAGAGAGAGATATAGAGAAAGAGATATAGATACAGTATTGAAAACCGAAGGGAACTTTTGGTTTTTCTCTCTCTCCCTTTGGAAAGATCACCACGATATCACGATGTAAAGAGATCTTATCCTTGGAGCATAATTTCGGGGAATGAAATAAATACCATAATGATGATGGATCCCACACATTACACAGAGAAAGAGAGAGGGAAAGATAATCACTGGAGTCATTATGGTGATCGATTGAGCGATTGGAGGCGATGTGAGAGGCTGGTGAGAAACCCTTTCGAAGCCCTCAATGGAGATGGTGACGAGGGAGGAAAGGGACGAAATATTGATCGATGGGGAGGCTAATTTGATGTTATTTATTCGGAGATATTATTGCGATACAACTTTCCAGACATGAGAGAGAGGGAGACAAAGAGAAAAGAGTGAATTCTCTCTTCTGATAAACGAAGAAAACTTTCGGAACTTTTTCGTCTTCTCTCAGACGTTTGGTGAAAGGTCTCAACCTTGGGTATCTCTTTCTCTGTCTTACTTTGATATTATGATTCTTGATGTCTTTGAGAAAAATTAGAAATTTTGCATTTCTCCATTTTTTTTCCTCTCCTGCTTTATCTGTCCTTTCGCCAGGGTTGCCAGACTTTCAGCACGTTTCGAAGAATTTTCTTTTCGCAAACGAAGATTTCTTATCGCGACGAGAGGCTCATAAATTTGTTGTTGTTGGTCTTGTTGTTCCTGATAATCTTGGTTTTGTTGTTTTAATGGTTTTTGTTGTTGTTTACGACGCGATGAAAAACAATATTTTCGGGAAAAACTTAATTTTCTCGTTCCAAAACAAAAAGCAACAAAAATAATAACAAAATCAACAACAACACCATCGTTCGAAATCATCTTCAAAATTCAGTCTATTTTTGCCGGAGTCGTACTGTTGGTGGGCGGTGGCGCGAAGGGGGCGGGGCACGCATGAATAATTCAACAGTCACGCACACAAATGCACGGCCATATGTGGGACGTGAATGGAACTGACTACGTGTGTGTGTGTGAGTGTGTGTCAAAGTTCACATATGCAGTGGAGAGAGAGATAGAAGGATGAAGAAAGAGAGAGAGAGAGTCCTGGGGTGGAGGAGAGAAAAGAAGAAAAAATGGCACGCAAATTGTTTATGCGTGTTTTATCATTAAAAGGATTTTCGGTGGTTTTTCACTCGCCTTTGTTGTTGTTTCTGCCGCTTTTGTTGTTGTTATTGTTATTTTTAGTAATTTTCATGCAAAACAGCTGCGAACTCCCGAGAGGTTCAAAAACAACAACAAGAGCAACAATAACAACGAGTACCACAAAATAAAGAGGGTAAAAAACAAACATTTGTCGAAATTTATGAAAATAAAAATTTCGCACAACTGATAAGAAAGAAGATATTGTGTTGTTGTTTCTTTGCTCCTTGATACGAAAGTGGCGAAAGTCCTTCGGCAGTGAGAGAAAAAGGAATTCAATTCAGAACGATGTCTGGTTTTAGATATGCATGTAGATGGATATAGAAAGCTCTTTCGATAAGTATTCATAAGTATTCTTTTGATTTTTGAGAATGGATTTGAAATTTGTTTTCATATAATTTTTTCATTGAAATATATTTTTCACAATATTTTATATACTTTCGACTTCTGGATGGTGATGACAGCAATCTTGATAATAAAAAATAAATATTCTTTTGGCATATATCATTTCTCATTCTTCATTATATAATGATTGTTTTCTCGATTTTCAATAGTTTGACAGTTAATAATTCATAAAATTTATGTTTACTAAAAATTCTTCATCATTTAGTGAAAAGTATTTCACCCATTTCCATTTCTTTATTCCTTTTATTGCTCTATTTATCTCTAATTGTTTCATATTTTTATTGTTCATATTCTTTCAACTCGTTTTCTCTCCGTGTATGCTCACGTGATGTTCTGAATATGGCTTATTTATCATTTCCTTCGAGCGTTTCTGGAGGCTCAAACCCAAACCCAAGCACGAAATTTGCTCTCGCTAAATTTCCTCCTCCCGCCAAACCAAACTCCTTTCTTCGCTCTCTCACACTCTTTCTTTAGTCTTTCCACACTCTTTCCTCGCCTTTCTCTTTCTCTCTCAATTGCCTCGCTTTGGCCACCTTCGGCTCGGCCTGAACCACGTGCCGTCTTCATGTCGTCTGCATATCCTGGCGTGGTGCACGTTTCATTATCCTTCCACTTTGTCATCGTGTGGCAAATTTCGCCTTGTTTCTGTGGATCCACGGAGTGGTCGTTGTAGTTGTTGTTGTTATTGTGCCTGTTATTTTTATTATGGTTTTTGTTTTTACTTTTTTCCGTGAATTTCCACCGCGATTCGCGGAACATTATTTTCGCCACTGCCGCACACAGGACATTAATCGCCGCCGAAGGATTTTCCAGCGAGTTCGTTCGTGCGTGCATCTTCTTCTCTCTCTTGCTCTTCCCCCATCTCTTTTCCCCTTCCACTCATTCGCTCGCACGCACCGCTTCGCATTCTCCCACATATTTTATCCTTTCAGCGGGATTTAAAGGCGTCCTTCGATGTTGCATTTAGCCCAGTCCGTCCGTCCTTCTGTCCGTCTGTCCGTAAATTGTTTTGTCGCCGCGACATTTGCGATTTTTTCGCGCATTTCTGCGGTTTCTCCTTCTTTATGTTTTTTTTTTTTTTCATTCTATTGCGAATCCTTTTTGCCCCACTCCTTTCAGTTCGTTTTAATATTTTTCGTGCTTTATTTTATTTTCTCTCGCGGTGCGTCTCTGGAGGATTTAGTTTCCTCGCTCGTGCGGTGTCCTTTTAGGATTTGATTTTTGGGTCTCTCACACTCCATTCTATCTCTTTCTTATCCCTCTTTCACTCTCCTTCCTCCACTCACTCTCTCTCTTCCTCATCCTTTTTCGATCCCTCAGCCCACTTCGTCGCCTTCTCATTCGCCTCCTTGGGATCGCTTTGTGGGATTTCCTCCTCCTGGATCAGGGTGTTTATTTCGCTTCTCCTTCTCTTTCTCATCCTCCTTCCACCCCCTCCTTCTCCTTTTTCCGTTCCTCCGAATTTAATGGGTTTCCTTGCCGACGTTTCATTCGAAACTCCGTGGCTGAGAAAGATTTATTGGTTCCGCTTAATAAAATAAAAATGTTCGCACTGCATCCTGTGTCTCGCTCCTTCCTCGGCGCTCCCTCTTTCTCTCCCTGTGTGTGTGTGAGTCTTTCTTATTCTCTGCGAATGTCCCATTAATGGCTGTCTGTGTGAATGTGTGTGTATTTGCAAAAGTCTATCTAATAATTGCGAAATTAAAATTTTCCGCTACATTCGGAAAATTCCATCATCTTCTGAGTATTCTGAGAAGGCGGAAGGCGAGGAGGAAGGGGGCAGATTGAGTTGGAGACGGGGGTGTAGAAGATTGAGAATGAAATGGAGAAGGATATGGAAATGTCGTTGCGAAATTTTTTATTGATATATGTCTGTCGCATAATGGCTGTGACTCATAGCAGACAGAATATTCTCTCGAATTTCTTTTTTTCTGATGGTCTATAGTAATTTTAGCTATTGATTATTTTATTTTTATTTTTTATTTATTTTAAGTAAGTATTTTTTTATATTTAATTTAAAATTCATCATGTGAGTTTTTTGATTAATAAAGTTTAAGAAATTTCAATATTCGATTTTATTTTTGTCACAAAAGTAATATTTATAAAATTAAAAATATCTAATATATTTTTTGTAATGCACTATACGAGTATATTTGTTTTGGTTTCACAATGATGTATTTTTGAAATAAATTTAAAATGAATCTTTATGTTTCAAACCAACATGTTGCAATTGATATTAATACAGATCCTAAAGAGGTTCAGGAGACAATTGTTAATCATATGAATGTGATTACCACGGCAACAAAAACTTTGCAACTGCATTAACAAATATTACAATAATAAGGATAAAATAACTATGAAAACTACAACAACTTTGAAATATACAACAAATGTGAGTAGTACAACAACTATGACAACCCCAACCGCTGTGACAACTGTAACTACGACCACTACAGCTACAATTTAAATTACAAGAACACCGACATCGGCAACAAAAATCGTAATCATCGATCAGGATATCAGATATGCACTCGTGTATATCGGAGGATATTCAGTTAACAAGTGCATTCACCATTGAAACGAAACGCATCCATTTCAGCGGCCGTTTTTAGTGGCGCCCCACCGGAAGTGGGCGGCGGGCGCTGAGGTGGGTGTGGTCAACAATGGCCGCGGTGTCGGAAGCGAAGTGTGCGCGAAATAAAATGGGAAAATAATTGACAAAATTTCGCAATTTAATTGGTTTGCGGTGGAAAACGGTGGCAACATCGAACATCGTGATCGAACGGAACGGAACGAAATCGATTGGAACGGAAGAGAGTGACACGAGAGCGAGAAGGAGCGAAGGCGGGAGAGGAAACGAGAGATCGAAGGAGGAAGTGAGCGGCGAAATGAAATTAATGACAAGGATATCAGCCACAGAGAGAGATATCAGTGTGTGAGCGGGAGAGAGAGTGTGGAGGAAAAAGGATGCAAATTGCAAATTAACCAGAAAATAAAATCGCTGACGGCTGATTTGCTTTATTGACGCTGGCAACAGAGGAATATGCACAATTTTGCATTTTATTAAAACAATTATGATTTAATAATAATGCAACAGCGACCAGAGCGGCAGAAACTACGACAGCAACAACAACAACAACAAGAACACCATTGACAACAACAACAAGAACACCATTGACAACAAAATCACTATTAACAATGATAACAACAACAAGAACAAGAACAATATAATATCACCACAACAAACGAGCCGTGACAAGGACATCGACATCAAGCGGCAGAAATTATATTTATATTTAAAATGAAATGGAATGAAATAAAATAAATCCAACGACAACCGGAAGCGCGGCCATTTAAGTGGAAGTCGCTGACCGATGGCGCCGCAGGGTTGCCGGATGTTCGGGACCGAGAAGGGACCAATAACAACAACAACAACAACGAGACCATCATCATCATCAGCAACAACAATTGCAATAGCAATAGCAATAACAATAACAACAGCATTTAAATGCAAATAAAACATTTTTCGCATTTTGTGAAAATATTGCAAATAATCGGACGCTTCACTTGTCACATCATTGTTGCTGTTGTTTTTGTTGTTATTATTGTTTTTGTTATTAATATTATTGTTATTATTATTATTATTGTTGCTGTTGTAATTGGTGGTATTATAATTTTGTTGTTATTGCAGTTGGTTTTTGTTGCTGGTTCCCCCCTTCCCCTCGACAGCTACATGAAATTTTATTCGTTGCAGCTCACGTTATGCAAACAATCGATCGAATCCTTGATATATCGCCGCGATACCGCCGGGTTGTTGGGGGAGTGGGGGGGAGCTCGGTTTCGGTCGTCGACACTCAGCTCGTCATTGCAATGGTTGTGTGAAATATTTGCAATAATGTGCAAATTCCATTTTAGTAACATTTTTTCCCTTCGTTCATTTCGTGAGGCTTCGATTTCGGTTGAGTCCGTTATTTCTTTTTTTTTTGGTTATCTCATATTTTTGTGAACCGCTTACATTTTTGCTATTTTTAAAACATCGTGTTTTATTTTTGATTTTTTTATTTTATTTGCAGGAAAAACTACACGTTTATGGCTTCACACGAATGGATTATCTCGGTGGCCGACGGCTGTGATGTGGCTGAGGAATCAAGGATCTAATAACAGGTACTTCATTCATTCAATTTTTTATTTATTTATTTATTAGGAGGTTTCTTTTATTTTTATAAGAAATATAAAATTAATTTTATTAATACCTTTATTTTTAAAGGTATAAATTGTATTTAAAAATAGTAAAAAATTTCATTTTTTTAAATTAAAAATGTAAAACAAAATTTAAAAAAATTGTTTTTTCAAGAAATATTTGAATATATTTTAAATAATATTTTTTAAATATTTTATTTTCTTTTATTAAGTGTTTATTTGATTTTTTTTGTTATTAAAACATTTATTTTTCTTGAATTATTTTGTATTCTTAATTTTTTAGTATCATTAGAATGAGTCAGATATATTTTTTGTATATATAAATGATTCCTCATATCGTTTGATCTCTCGATATATTTTTCGTATCGAAAACCGATTACCCACTTCGACGGTTACTCGTTGCGCACTTCGCCCCAAGGGACGGCGTTCATTTGGTCGCCTGTCGTTTTCCGTTTTTAATTTTGAAATTTTATAAATATATTAAATTCCACGCAACGCATCCAACATCCAACCGAACAGAACCGGAGCCACACCCACCGCGTCCCGCCCCCGCCCCGCTCCCACTCGTCGCCCTCGGCATCGTCCGAATGACAGTCGTCGTGATGTTCGGCGAGCTGCGCAGCATCCGCTTCCGTTTCCGTTGCACTGTTTCCGTATCCGCTTCCGTTTTTGCTGTTGATTTTGCCTTCGTTGTCATCGTTGTTGTCATTTTCATTGTTATTGTTATTTTGTATTTTTTCGTTTGTTGTTGTAATTTTGATTGTTGTTGTTGATGTTATTTTTGTTGTTCTCTCCACATTCGCATTCGCATAGCTTCTCATGCATAAAATGACAAACCTCAGCTGTCTGTAAAAACTTCAATTATATGCAGCGGGAAATATTAATAAAATACATTTTTACAACCCATCCGACAGGCGGACAGGACAGGACAGGACGACCTTCGCCCCCCACTGCCACGCCCCTGATGCCAACCGCCCCTCTTTAGATTCGACCATCGCCAGTGGTTGGCAACGCGCAAACGTGCAGCAATTTTGCGCGCGCAACGAGTGCGAAATTATTTAAAATCGCCATTTTTACAACAGCAACAACAACATCATCAGCAATGACAACATGTAGTAGTAGTTGTTGTTATTCCTACCACACTGGTTCGTCCTTCGTCGTCGTCATCCAAATGAATTCTGCAACTAATGCATTATTTAGTCGCCTGTCAATGTGGCTGGCGGTCTTAAATTGACGTCCCTCATGTCTGGGGCAGGGGGCGTGGTCATTGAGTTGTCCTCGTTCTTGTTGTTGTGCTCATTTTCGAACACTTCTCGTTGTTATTGTTGTTGTTATTGTTGTTGTTTTTGTTGTAGAAGTGCCTAATTAGCAGCTCTTAAATTTATAATTCGTTAAGTAGCGGCTGCCGGCAGCTCTTCGCCGTCAAATGACGTTTCCAACTTGAACTGTCATCCACTGCGGTCTCTCTCTCTCTCTCGCCATCTCTCTCGCTCTCTCATAGTGTGAGCATGTGTGTGTGTGTGTCGTCCATAGGCGAGTTATCATTATCGTCCTGGTTCTCGTCGTGGTTGTCGTCTGAGGTTTTTAATTTGCATTTCATTCCATTTAAATTTTAAATTATTCTTTGTCACTTGTGATTAGCATTTTGCGCGCTGTCAATTAGCCGAAAATTACTAACATTTTACGCTGACTGTGCATTTCCTGATAGATGAGTCTGGTTGGTGAGGTAGGGGGCACAATTATCGTGAGGTCTTTTAATTCAATAGTTTTTGGGATTTCCAGTTTTAGTTTTATTGCAATTTTATTAAGATTATATAGAGTCTACATGAAATAAATTGAATGATTATAGAAATTAATTCATTATCATTCAGATAGAAAATATTTACAGATATATTTATTCCTTTAACTCTCTAGGCTTTACCTAGACTTCTTGTAGGTGGTCTAAGTAATTTACGATTATTTTATTTGAATATAATCAATTTTCTATTAAGATTTAAAAATTATGAATTTTGGATAACAATCATGAATTTCCTTTTAAAAATTTGAAATTTCTGAATTTTCTATGCAGTTTTGAAATTTATGAAAATCATGAAATATAAAAATTTGTATATAATTTTATGTTGTTAATTTTTGAATTCCTATATAAAATGTTGTATTTCTATTGAAAATTTGATCTACAATGAATATATTTCTATGATTCTATTTGTCCGATCTTCATGAAATGGTCACTATAGGATTAATATATTCTGTTATCCAGTTTTATCTACCATTCAGAATGATATTCTATATTTTACATAGATTATAATTCCCAATATATTCATTTTCTATCTTACATTCTACTTCTCTGCCTTCCCTCTATCAATTGAAGCTCTTCCTTATCAACGTGTCTTTATAGAAGGGGTAAGAGTCCCTTCTCCCTCGGCCCCCCATCCTACCGTTAATGGTTATGCTCCATGGTCGGGCATGAAACTAATTTCGAAATTGCTGCCTCCATTAAAATTCCCATAACATCAACAACCTTTCAACGGCCTCTGCCTTTGCTCTTCCATGACTTGCCCTCACCGTTTCTTCTTCTTCTTCTGCTTCTCTCAACCCTTCTTTATCCTTTCTTGGGCTTGGAACTCGGGTAAGAACTCAGAGATAAGCCATAATTTCCCATAAAATTATGCATCCAAACTAATTAAATTCGCTGCCTACAACGGGTTTTGCGACCAACAAATAACAACAACTACAGCAATGAAACATCAACAACAACAAGAACAAAAATGGCAACAGCAATAACATCGGTAACAAAAGCAACAACATCAGGCAACAATCAACAGGAGTCGTCGTAATAACAATAACAACAACAACAACCATAAGTTCACTTAGTGAAAGAAATTCTAAATTTAATTACAACTTTCGTTGGTGGCAACGAAATTAAAAAACAATTTTTGAGTCGATTCTGAGATCAGGATGACCGAATTACGAGGAGAAAGGACGATGAAAGTTTGAAGGAGGTCATGCGTTGTTGTTGTTGTTGTTGGTGGACGGTGAGTTTACGGTGTTTGAGCTGGTGGAGAAAGGGAGAGAAGGAGATTAGAATGAGGGGATATCGAGGTCGAGGGATACATTTTTGGTAATTTTAATTTCGGCCGATTAGTGTCGCCCTTCACAGGAACAACAACAATGGCTCGAACAACAAGGTTGAAAACAACAATGAGGAAGTTAACAACAACAACAAGGAAGTATACTACAAAAAGCGATCGCAACAACAACATTGATAACTGCAATAACATCAACGACAATAGCGAAAGCGACCAAAAATAGACAATAAGAACAAGCTCAACATCAATACCAAGAAGAATAATAGCAATAGCAAGAATAAGAACAACAACAACAAACAGTGTCACACAAAGACCCAGTTGTAGCGGAAGTATTGCCAACCGTGTCGAACCCTTCCTCCCTTCTCCCTCTAACACTTTCACTTTGTATCTTCCTCTCTTTGGGTGATTTTCAAATTCCCGCCAAGAAGAAAATTCATAATTTCATGGCATGTAAAACGCAGCAGGGATGCGAATGCGGGATGCGAATCCTTTCACCCCTCGTGCTCTCCCCCTCTTTATCTCTCCCTTTTCCTTCTATTCTTTCTCCCTCTTCTCCATCGCTTTCCCGGATGCCGCGGATGTCCTTCGATTTTATTGTCTCGTAAACACCGACACCGCCGGGTGTTTACATCTCAATGGCAGGGTGGCGTGAAGAGGATGGGGTGAGGTGAGGGAGGAAACCCTTTCAATTTAATTTCCATTCAAATTCCTCCCCTCACCACCTTCAGTCATTCACTACTCCACCCTTTGACGATCCCTTTCCATGTATTTTCTCTTTTAATTTTCGCTTTCTCCCGCTGACTTTGGCTAATTATAATTGCAAATCCTCTAATTTCTAGACTCCTATCACTTGACCCCTTCATTTTCCCCTCTCACCCTCTGCGAGTCCTTAATTGGATGACTCTGACTTTGCATGTGTGTGTGTGTGAATTGTCATCGTCTGTTCCTTTGTTGAGGGTTTGCCTGGAAATCGCCAAATCATTGGGTGCCGGGGGAACGCATTTTGTTCGCGATTTTATGTGTGTTTCTCTACCACTTTCACCTCGTTTCAGCTTCCCCTTCTCCCCACCTTCCACCTTCACTCCTTTCTCTCCTACGTCTTCCTTCTCTTTCTCTCTCTCTCCTCCTCCTCCTCCACTCTTTCTATTCTTTCGCATTAACGAGTCCCCAAGGATCCGACATGAAATCCTTGCGAATACGTGAATATGAATTTTTACAGATGGTTTGAATTATTATCGTTGTTGTTTTTATTCTTCTTCTTGTTGTTATTGTTGTTATAGCTCTATAAAAGGGTTCCTTTCGGGAAGGCTGAAAAGGGTTGAAGGTTGACTTGTAATTGATGATTGAGTGCTCCGAGTGGTTGTAATTGGAAATTGATCAATTCGAATCGTTATCGGACACGAGACGACCCCCAAGGGTCGAGGAAGGAGACGGATGAAAGGAAGGAGAATTTTGAATGTAGGAGAAGGAGAGGAAAGTGAAAAAACATTGGATTTTGATAAAATTGTGAATCTGTGAGAATATGACAATAATTTTTTGTTGTGCATTTTTTGATTAGTTGTGCAAGGGAGGATTTTAGATTTCAGATTTAAAAGTTTTTATGATTTTAGATTTTTTTTTATTCTAATTTTTTGATTTTAAATATTTTTTAGATTTTAGAAATTCATTAGTATTATAGTTTTTAGTTTGGTTTTTTTCGGAAATTCAAATAACTTTGGGAATTCATCAATGCATCCTTTTCGACCCGAAGAAGTTCCTACCTCTAGGTACGAATTCACTCCTTTCAATGACGACTGAAAGGCGACGAATAGGCAAAATTAGTGGAAGGGGGAATTGAAAGCCCATCTCTCAATCTTGGTCTCGGGCGGTCACCCAGTCAACCGAATCCTTTTAGTCGGATTCACCGACACTAACACCACCATCCAACAACACCATCCAACGCCAACAACAAAAACACCTTCCCTTCGCCACCAGCCAACCTCAAATCCTATTTTAAGCTCCGGCACCAAAGCAGAAAGAGAGCAAGAGGTGGGGAGTGAGGAAGGGTTGGTGAAAAGGGTTTCTCATTTCGCCATTACACCACGCACACAGAGACCATTACCGACACTCACACAATCGCACACATTTAGAATCCGGAGCGAATGATTTACGACTCCCAGGCGACGTCACCTGAGATTAAAAAACAACGAGACCAAAAAAGCAAAAAAAAAAGAAATCCAACAAAAAGGATTACGAAACAACAACACGAGACAGAACAAAAACAAAAGGAATCACAATAACAACCACTACAATTACAACAACAACAATAATAAAACCAACAAAAATGAACCACTGAACAAAAATTTCGAAAGGATTCAAAGCCAAATAAACACATAAAAATCTCTGGCAACGCCGGCGGAAACGAATCGAGCGGCAGCCCTTTCACGCAAACACACACACACACAATTGCACTCACTCACACCCATGCTCGAGGCCACATGTTGGTGTTTCTGTATCGAGTTCAACGATTGTTGGCTGGCAAAGAGCAGCAACATTGGCCGGAGCAGCATCGGAGCGTTGGCAACACCAACCACCGACTGCAACAACATCATTGGCACCATATGTTGCGTAATTTGTGTTATTGTCGAATGAAGTTTGCGAATCTCGTCGCCGCCATCGTCGTCGTGGGTGAAGAAGGGACCAGGACACAATGGGAACTAGGGGGAGTCCAAAGGGTTCTACCGCTTTCACTTCGCGTCGAGGAGGACTTTCAGAGTTCAAGGGCTGCAGTGGTAATTCAGGGTTCGCCGGGGACATTCGTCATATGAGATGCATCATGTGATAGTGAAAATGTTCAACCAACGATAGTACAAGATCCTAAACATATCATAATAGAATATTGCGGCGAATATATTTTTGTACCTATCACATTGATAATAGGATCTAATATCAAAATTGAAGAATATTCTTATATATTATTATATTTAACAAAAAAAAAGTTTATAATGCAAAACTGAATATTTTTAATTTTTATATTTTAAAAAAGGAAATACGTATAAATACAAATTGCTACAATACTTAACCTTCCATACAAATGAATTTCTTATTTTTCTTTCCATAGGATCTTGTAAACTCATGCAATACCAACATGGTTTATCGCAGCATAAATATCATGGGATGGTATGTATTTTATAATAACATATAACTTCATTTTTATTCCTGTAGAGATTTACTTTTTGCTTATTTGAATTAATTTTTGTGATTATATATGGTTATTTTTATCATCTAAATTCTTCTTAAATTCGCGTAGCAAACATCTAATAAGAGACCTATTAAAAATTACAAATTTGGGACAACACTCTACCATATTTCTCTCAATATATCATACTCATATCCCCGAATCAATCAATCTGCTCTTCTCAACCTCTTTTCCTTCCTTCTTTTTCAAACCGCGAAACGTCTGTAGCTCGGTTTAGGATTCAAACACCGTGGTCCCCAATTTCCTATCATTGTACACATTTCTTCAAATGTAACTAGAGATGTCTCACTCAACTCCCTCGCTTACAACCAGTGAAACTCCAACCCACCCAAACCTCAGAACCATAGACCGAACCTTGAACGAAACCTGGTTTCCTTCCTCCCGATCCTCGACTTGATTCGATTCTCAGGAAGCGGAAATCGAACCCCGATCCAGACACGAAACACGGCAAGTAAGAGGAGGACAGATGTGAGGGAGAGAGAGGGGGATGGAGTGAGTAAGAGAGGGATGGAGAACGATAACCCTTTAATTTCGCAATTCCCGGCGGGAGAAAATTAAACTCCGGCTGTGGTGAGACGAAGGGAGGTGAGGTGGAAGTCGCTTTTAACCCTTTGCTTCGACGGTGGCAGATGATGACGAGGAAGCCGCGGATGTCGACAACGCCAAGTGGAGGATGTCGACAACGACGATGGCGATGGCGGCGTCGGCGGAGTGTGAATGACTTTGCCGAATCGCAGGGCACGGCATCGCCGCCAGATGGAGCCAAAGACCAACTGGGGGAGAACGAGAGAGTGGGACAGAGAGATAGGGAGGAAATGTCAAGCGGTAAAGGAGAGAGAGAGAGATGAAGAGAGAGGGTGTGAGCGAAAAGGAAAACATGCCTAATTTGGTGTAATTGCAATTTGATTTATTACCAACTTCGCTGTGACTTTTGTCGTGCGTCGCATGAGCAGATTGCCATAGGATACACTTCATAATGACAACAAAAACAATAAAAACAAATCCAACAACACCATCGTCATAGTTGTCGCCAACAACAATGGCAACAACATTGAAGTCAACAACATAAACACCAAATGGTGTAAATTAGAAGGCGAATATTGAGCTCCAAGTGTGAAAATTACTCATACAAACACAACTCGCAAGCGACGATGCGACACAATGTGTGTGGGTGGGAGATGGCAGGAGGTGTGGCTGATGTTACCATGCACCAAACATCGCCCTCTCTCTCCTTCGCACTCCCACTCCTTGGCCTCCGACGATCTTCGGGAAACTCATGACGGCGAGCAGCGCGAATGTCTTAATGAGTAATTTGTCAGCTGCATGTGCAGCCTCGGTTAACCCCGCTTCTTCTCCCTCTCTCTTCCTTTCATCTTTCTCTTCTCTTTCCATCATCATCCCTTCCTTTCACTCCTCTTCTCAGGACCAGAATCTGTCCGCCTGGGGGTTCAAAGTTGGACGAGGTCTCGACAAAAGGAGGAAGAGATGCTGAAGAAGGAGGAGAAGGCGACGCAGAAGGAGGATGGGATGCTGAAGGAGGATGAAGGAAGGTGAAGGATGAGAAGAAGGAGGAGAAGTTGTTTCATATGGAGGTGGACGACGACGACCATCATCATCAGTAGGAACAGCAGCAACATCAAAAACAACATGGGTGACAATTTTCTCGGAAGCAATTTTTCAGCTGTTCAGCGACACGACGAGACAAACACACGGACGGACACACCGTGGAAAAGGAGACACGGGAGGAGAGAAAGAGAAGCGAGACAGACAGAGAAGGCAAGAGAGAAAGGAATACAGACAAATAGACATACATCTAAAGGGGACAGACAGAGTGAAGAAAAAACAGTCTGAGGGACAGACGGAGTCAATCAGAGGCGTGGACCGGGGGGCAGACATATTGAAAGAGGGAAGAAGGGGGGATGGAGAGTGAGAGAGAGAGAGAGAGGATGGAGGTGGAGTGAGAGGGAGGACAGATGTGGCGGCGACAGTGTTGACAATTTTGACATTTACAGATTGATGATGCTCATATTTTTCGCTTCTGAATATTGCATAGCGAGTAAATTATGCGATACTTCGTGCTGCTTACACACTCTCTCTCCCTTCTCCCTCTCAGTCACACACACACTCTCTCCCTCTCACACACATTCTATTTTCTCTTTCGTTCACTCCTTCGCCCTCGCTTTGACACCCTCCACATGAGTTGGTTAATCTTTGATGAGCGAGGCAATTAACAAAGTGCAAAAGGATGTTCCTTCTGCAGCAGAGCCAAGTGAGCGGAGAAAGAGAGAGAAATGTCAGAAAGAAAGGGAGAAAAAAAGAGATATTTACATTGATAACATATGGAGTGAGAGAGAAAGGGAGTGTGCGACAGGGAGAAAGTGCGACAGTGAAAGACGCCATCCCTGGTTTTCACTCTTCCACCTAAATTAAACTCCTCAACACTGTGTTGAATTTATTCCTGAAGATTATTCACCCGAAGTTATTTCACACGGAAGAGATCTCGGAGAACTCAAGCATGAAATCCGAAACCAAATGTTTTGCATCGGAGTCTCCGTTGATCCTGGCTTCACCTGATTTAAATAACCATGCAATCGATCGATCGAAGTGAGCGCGCAAATTCTCCCATCACGCGGGACGACAAGACAACGACGAGGCAACAACCGTGGAGTACAAACAGTGACAACAACCAGGAACAACAACTAACAACTACAACGATATCACCCGACAACAACATCGAAAATCAATGCAAAACAACAACACCAAGCATCAACATCTCGAAGGAAAAACAACACCAAGTTGAGACCACAACAACGAGAACGATCACCGAACAGGAACAACAAACAAATGCGGAGACAACATCAACAGAGGACATCAAGCTGCAACATCAACATGGACAACAACAACAACAATTACAAAATGAGAACAACAACAACAACAACAACGAAAGGCAAGCAACAACTGCAACAGCAACATATCAAAAATGTGCGTGCCAGGCGGATATATATCTTCTCGTATGGATTTTTATTACAAATCAATTGAAGGATCATTAGCATAATTTATACAAAACGTTCGTTTAATGATCGTCCTCCACGTTCCTTCGTCCTCTGCTCCCTCTTTGTCCTTTTCTCGCTCTTTGTCCCCATCTCTCTACTTCGTCGTCATCTCCTTCTCGTCCTCACTTCGTCATCCTCCCTTCGTCCTTTTCATCTTCATCCTCATCGAACTTTTGGTCGCCTGAGAAATCTCCGTTTGGTCTCGGTCTGTCCATCTCTCGGCATGGTTTCTCTGCTAGTTTGTCTCGTGGTTTGTTTGTCCCACTCTCTGTCTGGCTGTCAGATACTTTGTCTGTCTGACTATTTGTCTGTCTTACCATTCGTTGGTCTGTCTATCAGTCTGCGTCGTTTTCGTTTATCTGTCCTTTGGTCTTTCCACTGTGAGAGATCTCATTGCATGTAAGCAAAGTGCGATTTCACAGGAGAAAATCACGGTAAAGAGAAGGAGATAGACTGAGTGAGTGAAAGGTATAGAGTAAGAGAGCGAAAGAAACAGACAGACAGAGTGAAAGAGATAGCAAGAGACTTGGAAGACATAGAGCTAGTACGAAGGACGTATGTGACTCGGGGGCAAAAACACAACGATCGATTGTTGTACGACGCACTGAGATCAACAAGAAAAAGAGAAGGAATAGACAAAGGTAAAAATAATAACAAAGATAAAAAAGAAAACAAATATAAGAACAAAGACAATAATAACAACAAAGGCGAAAATGAGCTCCAAAGACAAAAATAACAACAAATCAAAGAAAATAAAATTCAAAAACAACGTTAAGACAAAACAAGAACGAAGTTAATACAAAACAAGAACGAAGTCAATACGAAATAAGAACAAAGTTAATTCAAAACAACAAAGAAATTAACTCAAAACAACAACAAAGTGAATTGAAAACAACAGCAACGCAGTGAATTCAAAATAACAATAACAACAACAACGAGAACTGCAAAAAACCCCAAGAATTTGCAAATCCCACTGCGCCTCGCGGGTCTCAGACGCCACCAGCATGCGCCATGGTCAGCAGCACGGCCGCGGTTCCAAAGGGATTGACACCAGGTTTTTGCCCGATGTCGAACCACGCTCGGACACGACAAACAGGCGAGCCAGAAGACGGACGGACAGACAGACAGGAGAGACAGAGGACGGACGGACATACAGGAGGACGGATGGTGTTGCGAAATTTGTGCACATGACTCCCGGGGACGACGACCACGAGAACCCAACGGAGAAGAGGAAAATGAACGAAAGAAAGAATGATAGACGGAGGAAAAAGAGAGATAGAATTGAGGGAGAGAGAAAGGAAGATAGAGCTCGCGGTGAGGGAGCGGAGGAGAGAGGCCGGATAATTAATGTTCACCATCTGCAAACATGGCCAAGATGGTAATGAGGAGCAGTCATTCCAAGTCCAAGTCGAGCACAAGGTGGCAGATTACAAGCTAATAGAAAAAGGGAGAGAGGAGATAAATAGAGCGGGACAGAGGGAGGTGCAATTAGAGGGAAGGAGGTGGGACAAAGGAAGATCACTTTTAAATAGCTTCAATTATCCGTAATGATTGAAACTTCTTCACCCCACTCTGGCGATCGAAGTCCAACCCAGGTCAGTCTGGAGCCCATCAACCTCGATGCCACCAACTCCATGAACACCTCCTTGTCAGCGCCGATCCATCGGTTGCGGTCGACGATCGCGAATTTCCGATCGACATATTGATATTCCGATTAAAGCCCTCGATTAGTCGCGAAACAATTAAATATCGATGTCGACGGACGACGCATACCGTATGAGGGACCACGATCGATCGACCGTTGGAGGGATGGACAGAGGGACAGGAAGACAGACAGACAGACAGCCAGGCCAATGGACAGACTGACGGGTCGATCGATCGCTAATTCTGGTAGCGACATTTGGACTGGCGACACTCCGCCAACGCCAGAGACCGCCGCAATGACAGCATGAGAGACAGAGAGAGGGAGACAGCGAGAGAGGGAGACGGCTGAGGAGTGACAGAGATCGGGCGATCGCGAGTGGGCCTGACCGATCGTCGATCGTTCGCTCGCTCGTTCGCTCGTTCGTTGGCTCGTTTTGCTTGAATTGTCATTTCTGTGGCGTTATCTTTGGCGACGATCCACGTAACGTTCCACCATGTGACAACATGTCATGGTTTGTGTGGTTGTTGTTGTTGCTGTTGCTGTTATTGTTGTTGTATTTCTTGCATTTATTGTTGTGACATTCGATGTTGTTGTTTTTGTCCCCCCTATTTCTGTTTGTATTCCAGCATTTGACTGATGATCGCGATTTAATCTGCGAATCGTATGCAGGTCGCAGCAATCGATCGCCGCCAATGGTTACGGCGTCTACCTCGATGCACCCCGTTCACACCCTCTCTCTCTCTCTCTCTCTCTGTCTCACTCTTTGAATCTCTCTCTCTCACTCTCTCTATTTCTTCATCTCTCTCTACTATTCCAACTATTGGCGATCTGCGATCAATTTATGATCGACTGCATTCCAAATGCTGAGGGTGCGTCGACCATAGAACAAAGGAGTAGCAACTTCCTCTCTTGTTATTGTTGTTACTATTTCTATTGTTGTTGTTTTAGTTGAATTGGTTGTTGCATTTGTTGCTGTTGCATCAATATATATATCTCCATCTCAATTGAAGCATTAAATGTCTCCCTCGTTCGCAACAATTTATGGAGTTTGATCTTTTCGTGATGATATTCGCAGTCTATTGATTAAATGGTACAACAATATACAACAAAAGACACTAACAACAAATATGGCTAACACCACAAAAAAACACCAACAACATGTTAAATAGCAACAACAAAAACATATGTCTCCATATTTTTCCCAGTGATCAGTGGATTCGGTTTCCGTGCGAGACAAATTTGAGTCATCCATCGATGGATCGATTGGAATGCGTGAGGAGGATCCTGTTGGGGTATTCTGTCTAAGAGGATGATGTCTAGGAGGATAAAATCTGGTAGGGTGATGTCTAGAGGATGATGTTTAAGAGGATGATGATCATATCGTATTGATTCATAGGAGAGAACGAGGTAAATTGTGACTCAAGTTCTTTGACTAGCAATGATTCAGTGGTTCTGGAATTTACTTCTATGCTATTAGCATCAAATGATTCATAATAAATTGATCGAAACCTGTTGACTGTAATATGATTGAAGCTTACGTTGGAGCACATTCTTCTATAGGATTTAGATCTTATATTAAAAAAGAGTGCTTTGTTATCAGCTTGAAGTGATTCATGTAAATCATTAAATTAATCTTCTAGTTTCTAATAGAAAAATTAAGAAATAAGAAGTAGTAAAGAAGTATTCTTAAATAAAATTAAAAAAATAAGTAGAAATTCATTTTTAAAAAATAATAAATTATACAATTTTATTTATGATGATGATTGAAATTTTCATAAAAGTTGAAGACATATCCTTTATTGTCTTCTATCCAATCTAAACTCATCAAGATGCGAAGGATTTGTAGTCTCTAAATCACGATAGAATCAGATGTCATTGGAACCTGAAACCACTCTGTCATCTCACTCTATCATTCTGTTATCTCACTCTATCTCTCAACCGTTTCCCTCTCTCTCCCTCTCAATCCATGGCTCTATTATCTCTTCATCTGTTGTCTCTCTATGGTTGAATATGTCATTTTGAAACTTGTTAGGATTCTATTATTATGTTGGTTATTTTTATTTTTGCATTAGTGTTTACGGTATTGTCGTTATTGTCATTTTTGTTGTTGGCGTTCTTGTTTGTCAGCACGTTGTTGTTGTAGTTTCGTAATTAACTAAAAAAGTTTGTCCACACCTGGTTTTCATAACGTAATTTACTTCGGCGCATAATGTCATCAACTGCAATTAAAAGCCTATGGGAAACTTTCTAATTAAATGATTGTCATCTTCCAACACACAAATACACACACACACACATCTGTGGATAGTAGGAAACAAACAGCAACAACAATAATAACAGATATAACAATAATAACAAAAACAAATATAATAACAAAAACAACTTTAACAAACTTTAGTCATTATGTTGAAAAATTTATACGGATCCAGTGAACGAGGCGAGAAGGCCTTTGGTAGCCAACAGGCAACCAGGCTACCAACTAATGGCCAGTCCGACTGTCTGTCTATCTATCTGTCTGTCTGTCCGTCTCTCCCTCCCTCTGTCCGTCCTTCTGTGCATTCGTCGACTGGAGGTAATCAGCAATACATATGAAGGGAGAGCTCATTGTCAGCTCGGAAATAGCCAGGAGCAATTTATGCAGCTCCAGCGAGCGACAGAGACGACCAGAGGCGGAGAAAGAGAGGGCAACAGGGAGTATTTTCAATGTGGAACCAAGGAGGGGGGGGTTGAACAAGACGAAAGGAGGAGGTGGAGGAAAGAACCAAACAAAAACGACGAACGAACAATTTAATTAAATTTACAGAAAAATGCAAAAAAAAAAACCAGAAAGAGGAGTGAGAAGGAAAGAGCATGAAGAAGGGAGGACGGTGGAGGGGAAAAGAATGAAGATGCGCCCGCTGGGAGAGCGAAAGAGACAGACGATGATGAAGAGAAAACGCATCCGCCGGCCAAGTTTCTTTAGCATTTAAATTGGCTTCAAATGACGAAGAATCCCGACTCGGATCCGGCTTCCAATCTGGGCTTCATTCGACTCCAACTCCAATCCCACCAGCCACATTGATTCCGATGAGACCCCGCCGCTCCCCTCCCCTCTGGCCACCAAACTCAACGCCGGCCCCACCTCAGTCTTCGAATCCCGCCGACCGACTTCACCTTCGAATCCCCCCCACCTTCGTCTTCAACTCCACCGTTCGCTGATTTCAAAAGTCCACCGCGAAAGGTGGGAACGAGTTGAAATCAGAGTGAATAAGTGGAAGGGTAGGGGGATAGTGTGAGGGAGAGCGAGACAGAGCCTTATTGAGCGAGCGACAGAGAGAGCCAGATAGAGAAATTTATAAATTAAACATTTCGAGTCGAGTTGCAAATGAGTTTCGTCCAATAAATTTCGCAAATGGCCAGAGCGATACCGACCACGACCACGACGGCTTCACAGTGGAGCATGGAACAAGAGAAGAGGAAAGGGGGAAGAGGAAGAGGAGAGAAGAAGAAGAAGAAGGCATTGTGTCGTCATAATTGTCATTTTATGAACATGTTCAACGGGCAATCAAGTCGAACAGACCGAAAAATTTGCCTCGTGAAGAGCTTGTCACGGACATGCGACGATTGAGGCAGGTGGAGGAGACGGAGGTGGAGAGAATAAGAACGAAGAGAAGAGCAGGGGGAGGTGAAACGAAGAATGAGACACCAGATGAGGTGAGCTTGGGGGAGGAGGAGACCGGGGTTAACTCCGAGATAAGCCAACGAGAGCCAGTTCAATAGAGGGATAAACAAGACGGAATGGATGGATGGAGAGACTGTTGGGCGGGGAGGCAGAGGATGGACAGACGGAGTGACGGACAGACAGACAGCCAGAGGGACATCGCACCGTCAGACGGATGGAGGATCATGTCGCCGTTAATGATGCTGCGAATGCCTCGCCTCGTCTGAGCCTTAATTAGACGCGCCAACGAGAGCCAACCAACCGCCGGCGAGGGAGCGAGATGAAGCTATTAAAAGAACGAGCGAAGAAGCGGGCCAGCATGATCGGGGACGAGATGGTACGCAATGCGAGACCGCATCCGATTCGATGTCGGAATCCGCGACAAGTCGAAGGCGAAATCAGCGGACAAGCTGAAATTTCCATTAGCACCTTATCATAATTGCGGCATTAATCTGCGATTCAAATTTAACCTGGCTGCGTCCGAGCGGACACCGGGCCACGACGATGACGATGACAACGACGAGTCAGTCCAGCAGACGGAGGCCTGGTGGTGGAGAAGACCACGTTGGAGACGATGCTGGAGTTGAAGATGAAGACGATGGTGGAGGAGGTGGAGGAGCAGACAATGGAGAAGTGGTTGCTGGAGTCGCCGTTGAAGGAGTCGACGCCAGACCCGATGAAGACCACGCGGTCCATGTTCATTATTGATGTGATGGCCAAGACGAGGCCCGGAACGACGAAGACGACGACGACGATGTCGGGTCCCAATGACGACGACACTTTGTTGCAAATTTGTGTTGGAAATGGGAGAAATATGCAAAATGCGACGGTTGGAATCGGGTCCGAGCGCCAAAAAGACAAAGAGACAGACAGATGAAAATACCGATAGACAGATAGACCAGCAGACAGACAGACGGATTGAAAAACAGGTTGCAGGAGGCTGTGGAATTTATTTGCATCAAGTTGTGGAAGAGGAAATAAACATTAGGAGAATATAATGAATTGAAATGATATTGAAAAAAATCAAATAAAATATACAACGGTAGATTAGGTAAGTAAAAGGTTAGATTTGAAATTGGTTAGATATATAAAGAATATAAAAAGAATAAAAATATTATGACAAATAATAACATACAATAGATTATTAAACAAATTAATATTAAATAATATTAAATAATCTTAAATAACTTATGATTAATTGAAAAATAAGATATAAAAATGAATAAAAATAAATAAAAATTATTCATCAAAACTAATAATAAATTGCAATATGTTATTTAAAAAATAATACAAAAATTAATTCATATTCAAATAAAAACATTTAAAACAATAGAGAACAAAATTCACTAGAACAAAACTAATTAATTTATTCCATAGTATTTCACAATGGAATAAATTAAAACAGAGAGAATAAAAAAATTAAATAAAAATCAATAAAACAAAAATAAATATAGGAATAGCAATCGTCTGACGATCATGGAATTAATGGAAAGAGGACGATTACAAAATACTCCAGTATTTAAATTGGGTTGAAGACAAATAACATTCACCGAGGAGATTTACAAGACCATTAGTTTTACGGATCAGAAAATCGCTACCGTTTAAAATGGAAAATTGCGAAACCCCTTCGCCAACATCTCCCGTGGATTTCCATTAAGTGGAGGAGCAGAAGCGAATCCTGCGAAGGCGATCACGTGACGGGCTACTCCGGCTGACTCCGACTTGTTCGCAGCTTGTCCGCGGCCACGTATTAAAACCGCGTCCGGCTCCCGACGACGGCCCCGGGCGCCCTTCGCGAGGCGGCGGCGGAACTCGTTCGACGACGGCAGCCTCGGGATCGAGGACGGATCGGCTTCGAATATGAAATTATTGCCTGTCGTCTTAGCTTCCTCTCTTTCTTGGACTCATTCTCCCTCGTCCTCTTTTCCTTCCTCTGCCGTTCGCAATCCCTCTTTCAGTCTCCTTCTGCCTCCCTCTTTCATTATCTCTCCCTCCTTCTCACATTATCACACTCATTCGCTCGCTCTCGTCGTCCACCTCGGCCTCGCTTAAGCTGCTCAAGGATGCGTGGAAGCCTATTAAGTTTAAGCGTCTGCCTCCGGATCGCGGACGCCTTCTCTCGTCCCTCCCCCTCCCGCTCCTCGCCACAACTCAACGTCGATGAGGGAGGGAGACGGAGCGTCTGTAAAATGCGACAGCGACATGGCAGCGAACACGCAGGATTTACGCATGCGAATTGAGGTGTCTGCGAGGTAATTAAAATGGGAAAAACATTCACAAGGCATTCCATGAACTCCATGATGGGATCATGGAGTGTGGAGGAAGGGGGTGGATTTACTCGATACACGACGAGGGGAGGGGGATCGCGAGAAGTCACGAGTCGAAGAGGTTTCTCGACTATCGCTCTTAGCGGGTATCCGAGTAGCAAGATTTCTCTTTAGAAATTATTTTAATTTAACCAGGAGTTCAATTCAACCGGGAGTTTAATTCAACCGTGAATTTAATTTAGTCATTACTTTAATTTAACCATGATTTTAATTTAACCATGATTTTAATTTAACCATGATTTTAATTTAACCATGAATTTAGTTAACTAAGCTTTTATTTCATTGAAAGGTTTTCATAATCATTACTTATTATTTTACTTCAATAAAGTTTCTGAAATATTCATTTTACATTAGTTCATTTACATTACTTCAATAATAATTATCCTATCCTTGAAGTATGGAATCACTTTCCAACATGTAACATTCTTAAAGTTAGTTTATTTCTATAAATTTAATAATTTTAGATTATTTTCTCTATCTACCTTTCTTTCTTTCAGCCTGCATCCCAAAAAGGATGAACATCAATCACATCGAGGTTTCTTCGATCACCTCGTCCTCATCCTCGAAGGACAATTTCTTCATCCAGGAACCTTCGTCTCGACCATAACCAGGATTCTAATTTGGAGTCAGGAGATCATCAGGAGTTTTTAACCCATGGAAATTCATCTTTAGTCACTTTTAGGAAGCGAATATTTGTCTATTTTGAGGATCCTCATGACCTATGGAAATCTCAAAATGTCCCCCTTATGAATGAATTTATTTATGAATACCACGAGTTGAAGGAATCCCAGAAACCCCGACAAATTCCACGGCGCCTGTCAGTTTGCGTGGCATTTGCATCCAGTCGTCGCGTCGCCTGGACTCGGGGACGTCTCGTGGATCGCGTTGATGTCTCGCTGACTGGGGAGCTGTCTGACATGCCATAAATTCTGGCACCTCAGAGAGACAACCAAAGAGACAGACAGCCAAAGAGACACACAGCTACAAAGACAGATAGACAGACAGTCCAGATGACGCTAAGCATGGGAGGATGCGATCGAGGTGGGCGTAAGTCAGGCGTGGGCGAGGTCGCGAATGTCTTCGCAATGAAAATGTTTCCTTCTGAATGGAGACAAACAGATTCCACTCATCTGGGTCTGATCTCCAGGAGGGCTTTCTTTCCCGACTTCTCATTCCCTCTTCTTTTCTTGATGATCTATTGTGCACTTGGAGTGTGATGAACTTACTATAGATGGATTATAATAAATCTTGATATATAGACTAGCTCGATCTTAATGAAGATGTTTTAGCATAGACCTTTTCTTCTCATAAAAAATAAATTGTCTATTCATATTAAAAATATTGTATTTTTATTGAAATAATAATATATTTATTGAATGAACGAACTATTGTATTTTAAACGTAACAATACATAATTTTTTAATATTATATTATTATTATATTATTAATATTAAATGTAATGTGATGCTAATAACTAATATTACTTTATATTTTCAATTTTATTAAAATAATTATAATTTACAATGTTTATTTTATAATATTCGCTAATGAATAAAAATAATTTTTAAATAAACGTGCTTATTTTTATTTGTTTTTGATTTTTTGTTTGTATTATTTCAATTTGTTTTTGAATTTTAACCCCTAATTTATCAAAAATAAAAATCGGAGTTTCATACGGAAGATCAAATGAAGCAGTTTGTTTAGAATACCAGGCGACCAGAAATGAGAGAACGCATCAACAAGAGGTCGATCATGAACTAATTTAATTACCATCTCTAGTTCAATAACTCTCATTACTTCCTCTCGTTGCATACCGGGAGTGAGAACGAGAAAGGAAATGCGCACTCTCCAATGCATTAATTATATGAACGAGAGAATGAGAAAAAACAACCACACTTTGATGCAATAGTTTGACGAGAAACAGAAAGAGAAAGCATTGCATTTTAGTTGCAATTAATTGAGATCTCTCTCAGTCACGTGGACACGTGTTTTAATGAAACACATAGAAGAGCCGTTAGTGCTGAGTGAAGAGATCAATGAGCGCAAAAGGTGAGAGAGGTAGAGTTACCAACCGCTGGGAGAAATAAGTTCATTGCTCTCTTTCGTTATGAATGATTGAATTGGAGAGTGGGCGGCAACTCTGGAGACAGATCTTTCGACCTCTCTCCTCTTTTCACCTCTCACGGATGGTGAGAGTGACCGAAATCCGTTACCTTCTGCTCTCTTCTGCGCGCCTGGTGCAGCTGGCGTTTTGCACAGTGAAGAATTTTATTTTCTTCTCAATCAAAAAAGTAGGAAACGTGATCGATTACCGAGTAAGGGATTAAGTAATCGTTTACCAAGTAAAGGAGTAAGTAATCGATTACCAAATCATGGAGTGGGAAGCGCTTCAATAATTTGAAAATGGAAAATATTCAAATCCTAGATTCTGAGATTTCGTTTGAGAAGAAATCCGCAAACCCTTATCAAATC
This sequence comes from Coelopa frigida, assembly GCA_017309665.1. Classification (NCBI taxonomy): domain Eukaryota; kingdom Metazoa; phylum Arthropoda; class Insecta; order Diptera; family Coelopidae; genus Coelopa; species Coelopa frigida. Next base: position 1,482,412 of record CM029561.1, read on the forward strand.
CCCGATTGAAAATCTTTTTAGGCGAGTGCCGAAATCCCATCTCCCCCCTCTCCAATGATCCACGAAGAATCCTCCGCCCCCCCTGAGGGCCTCCCAGCAACAATTCGCACATAATTCAAATATCCTTCAACATCATTTAATTCCATTAGACGAAGAAGAAGGGAAATCGGAAAAAAGCGAACGAAAGAACGAATCGAACGAAAAAAGCCAAAAGTAAACACATAAATCACGACCAGCCTCCCGTCTCCCGCCCCCTGGAACCACGCCCCGCCCTCGGGGGAGAAGGAGAAGGGGCGATCGCCGCCATCGGCATCGATAGAAAATACAATTTTTGTCTTTTTAAAATCCCTTTAATATATTCCACAACATATCCAGCACACAAATTGCTCCGCTCTGCTCGCACCCCATGACGTCAGACGTGGAGGCGTGGCAGGGGGCGGTCCATCGGCGGCCGGCTTCACGCTATCGCACCACGAGAGCCGAACGAACGCATTATAATTCAAATTTATCCCGCGCTCCGTCGAAGGCCGTCGGCGTCGATGGGATCGAAGGAGCGAAGTGACCAGGCTGGGTGGGAGGGGGCGTGGCTCGGGTCCGTCGTCCTTCCGATAACATATCATTAAAATTGTGTTGTTTGCATATAATGGTGGTGGGCCAACAACAACAACAACAGCCACAGCAACAACAATGGCTGACGCAAATCCTTTTCCGTCCACGTTTGCCATTTGTTTTTTTCTTCGTCGTGCCCGCCTCCGACGAATCCTTTGACGCTGCGTCCTTCGAGATGTCCTGCAAGAGAGAAATGGGAAAATAAAAAACTTCGTCTTGAAAAAATTTCATGGTTGGGGGGCGGAGGAGGCGGGGCCGTTTGACGCCGGGGCGCAAAAGGTCCTGGCGAACAAATCAAACGGAAACGGAAACTAGTAAACAACAACAAGAACAACACGAACAACTTCCCACCGCAGGACCACGAGAGAAGGACGAAAATTTGCAAAATGGAAATTTTTTCAATTCTCAAGTCGATCCGATACGATTCCAGAGCTGGGGATGAGAAGAAGGAGAAGGAAGGGACAGAAGGAAGGATGAACATTTGGACGGATGAAGAAACTTTGGCCTGCACTCCAAGGAGTCCCGCAGCTACTCGATATTGTTGTCGTTGTTGTTGGCGTTGTTGCGGTTGCTCCGGAAGGAATAAAAATAATAATAATGGGGATTCGGTCCCCGGCTTCTTTCGTTGTGTTCCTTGGCGAAGGTCGGTCGGTCGGTCGCTCGGTTGGCGGCGAGTTCGAGTTCACCGAGAATCGACACTTGAATAAAATTTATGGCTTTTCACCCTTTGTTCCGGCCCCGGTCGCCTCCTCCCATCGTCCTGTTTCTAACATCGCCTTTCAATGATTTTTTTCGCTTTCGCTGTTTTGAGATTTGAATTTTCCGGCGAGAGGAAGAAGAAGAAGGATCTTCGATTCCAACTCCTTCCCTTGGGGACAGACCGCAGAGCCAGACTTCGGTTCTCCTTCCCTCCTCCAACTCTCTCGCAAACTCCTTAACAAGCTCTTTCTCCATCTCCTTCTCCGTTTCCTTCCCAATCTCCATCTCCATTTCCTTCCCAATCTCCTTCTCGATTTCTTTCCATATTCTTCTTCAACTCCTTCTCGATCTCCCCATCCTCCTTCATCTTTCGCTCTCAATAACTTCCGGTGTGGCTCGTCGATTTCCGGTGGAAATCTTCGCTTCTCTCCTCGACCCTTTCTCAGAGCTCTCAGCGACTCCAATAAATCTTCGCCTACCCCTTCTTCCTTCTTGCTTCTCTACCTCTCGGCCTTCCAATCACGACTCCTACTTCGTTTTTTTTTCCATGAGGCTAAGCTCAAGGTTCGTCTTGCGATTAGATTTCCATTTAAATTCAATTCAAATTCTTCGATTTCGATTAAAATTCAATGAGTTTTTTCCTTCCTGCTCTGGGTTTGTGGTTTTTTTTTTGTCACCACTGAAGGATCCTGGAGAAGTGGAAACTAAAGAATGGGGAAATCGGTTACAGAGGACACGCGGTAATGAATTGCACGAGATTGACAAAGAAAAAAAATCTTTGATTTTCTAACTTTTAGTCAGAATGATCAGAAGTTTTGCTCATTGGAATGGAAGCAGAGAATTAATGAAGAGAGAGTGTTAGAAATATGAAAAAAAAATAATTAAAATAAAGCTTCTCACAAAAAGCTTCAAATTATCAGAGTCCTTGTGTAATTCTCCTTCTTGGGATTATTTTTGGAATTATGTAGTTCGAACCCAAATTCGGTGCATCAGCTTGACATGCACCTCAAATGCATAACGAAGCTTAGATCAATAATAACAACACTATGATAGGAACAATACAACAACAGTAAGACACAACAACAATGAAACATCAACAACGAACAACAATAACAACAAAGAACAACCACAATAACAAAGAAATTCAACATGTCCTGCATACAAAGGACAACATATGAAACAGCTACCAATACTGTTATTGTTGTGGTTGTTATAATTGTTGTTGTTCTCGTGTTGTTGTTCTCGTTGTTGTTGTTGTTGTTCTTGTTATTAGGTCTGAGATAGAGAAGGTGCTTTTGTGATCGCTTAATTTTCCACTCACGACGGTGAAGGGTAAAGGATAAAAGTTGACAGCAACAACGACGACAACATCACCGCCCTCATGAACGACCTGAGAAATAGGAAGAACAACAATGATCTGAACAACAAAAGCAACAACACAACTACAATGATTTCAACAACAATCTCAACGACAACAGCAACAATCAAGCGCGAACAACAATCACAATGAAGATGAAGAATGGATGCGAAATACACACAAAAGGACACCAAGTGCAGAGACGATGGAGCAGAAGTGTGGAGCAGAAGGAGGAGAAGGTAGAAGAGGAACAAGACAAAGATGAGAGAGAAGAAGAAGTGGACGAATGCAATTTGATCCTTGCAGAAGCGAACGCGCACACGCCGCAAACGAAGGAAGGATTCAACACAAACAATGGCGGCCGATGAGGCTGACGAGGGCGATGACGCAGCCCCGATGGCGGTGGTACCAAAGCAACAATAATAACAACAACAATAACAACATCAACAACAACACCATCAACCAACCACAACACCTATTGTTGTGGATAAGAAGAACAACAACAAGAGCAAAATAACGAGAATCCTTTGCCTTGAAGCTGGAGAATTCGAAACCCTTTTTGACTTTTTTTTTTCCCATAGCTCGTGTGTCGCACCTCCGTCCCCTCACACACCAACACTCTGAAGGACCTTAATTATTGGCACGCGTCCTGCGGCGGGATTCGCCAAAGCGTTTCGCTTTCACGTCAGCGAAAACAATGATCGAGCGATGGAGGGAGGGAGGAAGTGAGAGAGATGGAAAGGGCAGAAAAGGGAAAGGGCGATGAATAAAGAGAAGGGAAGAAAGGGTGAAGAATCGAGAGGGAGGAAGAAACTAAAAGGAAGTGGGAGAGAGAGTGATCCAAGGTGAAAAGGGGGTAAGTGAGAGCCATTAAGAAGGGTCCGCCAGCTGAACCGAATCGAATCCGGCTCAATGGACTCCTCAATGGATTCTCCAATGCGTGGGCGCGGTCGTTCGTCACGGCCGAAACACGTGTCGCCTGTCGCCGGGACAACGAGATCAATCAGAGAGTCCTCGAAAAGGACGACTACGGTAAAGCATCATGGTTTTGAAAGGATTCTACGAAGAAGGGATAGAAGTAAGAGGAGATTTAAGACATGTTTTATAAATTGTCAAAATCGTCTCCTCTCAGCCGATCTCAAAAGAATTTGAAAAAACTTTTGTGAAAATCGAAGGTTCAGGATTTCCTCGTGAAAGATCCTCAATCGAAAGACAATATGAATTTTCTTGTTATTGTTAAGTGTTTTGATTTCACTACCAATGCCTTCCAAAAGATTTGTAATTCAAACTTCATTCATAAGAACTCCAAACAATCGTTGTTCAATTGTTTTAGTTTTTGCTATCCAAGGCTTCCAAGGACCTAGAGAAAGACCTCGTTTCTGAATTCATTGGCAACAGTTGCTCGAAATCCAATTCCAGTTCAGATTCTATCAACCACAGTGGACATAAATTTACGTGCCTTTGATTAACTCTCGGGCGAAAGTTATCAGTTGACGTTATTCTTGAGACAAGAGGCGGCAGACAGAATAAAAATAACATCAAGAAGGACAACAACATCCAGGATGACAACAAAAAGATCAAACTAAATAACATCAGACTCAAGAACTACATTAGATAAAACAACAACAATAACACGATGAGGACAAACGCAATTCGCTTTTGTGCATAACTGTGATTCAAATTCATTCAAAAGCAATTCCCCACACGCCCATTCACGAGAAGAACCCCTCGCCGTCTCTCCTCTGGTCGTCCTGCGACGCACCAGGACGAGTCGCGTCCGCCCCCCTCCCCCAACCACGCCCCCTTATCAGTGGCGAGGGGGCAAACAACGAAGAGAACAGAAGCCGAATCATGCCAATGGCGTCGAAAAAGGATTTAACCCAAGCATCCTTACATGCGATGTGAAAATAATTTCTTTATCCTTTTTATGTGCGTCATAACGGTATATAAAACACAAGTGCCGGCCCAGAGACAACAAGAGAGACAGAGAGAGAGAGACGATGGGGGGCGGAATGAAGGCAATGGGTGGCGAGAGCAGAAGCCGGGAGCGACAATGAAAGGACAAGGGGAGTGAGGAAGGCATGGATGAGGGGGAAGTGGAGAAGAGGGAGACGAGGGAAATGTGGAAATGGTGGCAACGCAATAACAACCCCCAAATGGGTCATTTGCGTATCCTCAAACAGCGAATAAAAATCAGTGAAGAAAGCCAAACGCCCCTTGGCTCCGAGTCAGGGCGAAAGCGAACGAGATGGGCCGGTAGGAAACGGAACAAAATGGAATGGAACGGGGTGGAACGGGTGGCTCTTGGACAGGATGTGAGTACGAGCGATAGGCGGTGGTGGCCAACGGCGAAAGGATCCTTCGTTCGTTTGTCGATGACAACTTTGAGGACATCGTTCGAGCGTAGTTGGAAGATTATTTTAATGAGCGTAACAGGACATTTGCGGCTGCCGTGTGGGCCGAACGGGAGGTGGGCAAGAGAGAGAAAGAGAGAGAGTTGGTGAGAGTGGGATGGGAGGCATGCGACTGCCGGTAGATAAGCTAAACGGATGAGGGATGCAGCTTTGAGGACCTCTTGATGAGGTGAACGGGTTTGGAGGCGGAACTTATCGTCCGAGAAGAAATTGTGAATGAAAGTGGTAAGGATACAGAATTAGTTTCCTGTGGTTCAATAAAAGGAGAACATATATATAAAAAATAAATTTAGATAGATTTAACGTAATAATAAATAAATCAAAAGAAAGAAACACAAACTATAAATTAAAAATGAATTAATAAAAAATATATATTTTTAAAAAAATGTTTCTTCCTGGTATATTTTTTTTTGTTTTTATTTATTAAGACAACATTTTTGTTTTTATATATTTCTTTAAAAATGTATATTATTTTTGTTATAATTGTTAATTTTTAAATTTGTTAAGGCTTCCATCAACTTGAATTAATGATATCTAAACTATATTTCTATATAAAATATTAATTTTTTAATATTTCACATTTCGTTCTTGTTCTTTCACCCCAAAATCTGAGAAATTTATTTGTATTCCCAAAATAAAAACAATTAAATTATTTCAAAAAAAGAAATTTATGCATTTCAAATATTTGCTATTTTTAATTGGAATTTCCGACTTGATCTGAAAAATCTCTCAACCCAAAGATTTAAGAGGTGAACAGACCGAGATAGAGACAGGGAGAAAGATAGGGACAGAAATAGAGAGAGAGAGAGAGAAAAACATAAGGGGTTGAGGAGAAATTATATATAGTTTAATTAACGTGAGCAAATGTCTGACACGAATATCACATTCGCCGATTTATCAGGCGCGCGGACATCGCGGCGACAGGCGACCGACAGACGGACGGACGGACGTTTGGATGGACAGACAGATGGAGGGACGGACAGACGGACGGCTGGTTTCTCAAGTGTTTGCGGAATTTATTAAGCCAGTGTTGCCATGTTTCGCGAAGACGTCGGTCGGTGGCCCGCGATGGTGGCCGCTGACTGTGTTTAATGATGCTATAATTAATGGCGTCTTGGCGCGCCTTGACGTGGGCCTCATTTTCCTTCTCACTCTCCCTCCTCAGCTGAAGATGAAAGCGACATCAAGCCAGATGACCGAAGAGTGCAACAAAGAGAGAGCGGGAGAGAGAGAGAGAGGGAGAACCAAGCTGTGCATCAATTTATGAAGTGAACGCCTGGCTCTTTTATCGTAATTTATCGTCCTTCTCTGTCTTCGCTTCTCCTCGCTTCACTCTGAGTGAAAATGATATAAAAAAGTCGACGCTTCATAATAAAATACTTTTCGAAATTAAAATATCTTCCACTTGACATAATTGGGTATTTAGGAGGGATTTATGGGGATTCCCAGACGATGGCCGGACCTCATAAAGCACTCGAATCACGAAGCCGATGATGACCTGACTCAATTTGATATATTTTTTTCGTCTCCCGCCTCTTGGATCCACTGCGAGTGTGAAAGGAACGAAGGAAGAGGCGGGAACCCATCAAAGCGTTCGCTTTATCGGCGGCGTAATTAGAAACAATTTGACAGCCGAGTGTTCGCCGTGTGCCGCCCGCATCTTCGTCCTGGTCGCCCTCATCATCCTTCGCCCTGTCCTCATTGTCCTCGTTGTTGATCTGCCATCAGGAGGATGCATAAAAGTCATCAAATTCACTGAAAACATCGTTTCGCCGTTAACCGAGGGGCACAACAACAGCATCAGATATGGAAAGAACCCTCTCTCCTCTCATCTCCTCGACCTCTGGCAACTCAACTCCCCGGGGATGCCAGACGAGAGGCAGACGGACAGACAGAGAGACAGCAAATGACAGCTAAAGATCAAGATCTCACTTCGAGCTCACGGTGAAAAGGCTCACGATGGCATCAAATGGAAAATTGCGAAATTATGCAGCCGTAACAACAACAACAATAACAATCACAATGCGAGTGGTCCCTCTGGCAACGCTGGCGCACAATGGTCGGAGATCCTGGCGCCGCGATAAGAGACAAATGTGCGACACTCGTTTGGGAAACGTTAACAGGATTTAACTTTAATTTTTGCCCGCCATAAAGGGGCGATGGTGAGGGGCGTCAGTGGCCCAGGGGGGCGGGGGCGGTGATGTCTCGCCCGAAGGATAACAAAGGACTAATTCATTTAATGGTAGTGTAATGTGTTTGTTTGACTCTCTCTGTGTGTGTGTGTGAGACTCAACTCAAGTCAAGTCGTCTCGTTTCGGTTTGTGTTTTATTTTGTGTGCAAAGTGTTGATGAAATTACAACAACAACAACAACATCAAGGAAACGAAGGAGAAGAAGCAGATCGACAGCAACAACAAGTAATTGCGGTAGTCGGCCCAGTACAACGGTTAAATAGCCCATTTTAGCCATTCGACGAGCGCCATAATCGTCAAAGGAAGCCATCAAGTGTGTCGTCACGGCTGACGTCTGCGTGTGTTTATCTCTGGGTGGGTGTGTTGGTGTGTGCCAGTAGTTGGTTCGTGTGAGAGAAAACTGTGTGCATGTGCTTAAATGTGAGCATAAACAAACAATTGAGCGAGTTCCTTATTGAATAACTTAAGTTCAGGCCATCGACCACAGGCCGCAAGGAGGACTCCGATGATAAAGAGGATACAGAGAATTGGAGAAGAGAAAGCTTCTGATAATGTTGGGACAAGAATGACTCCAAGGTGTCGACAATGTGGGGCACGAGGGTGAAAGACGAGCACGAGAAGTGGATTGAAATTATTATTTGGCCTCAAATATGATATTTTTTAAATATGAAAGAGGAAATATTTGTGTACATCATTTCATATTATTGTGTTAATTTGTATTACTATTATAAACCATCTATTAATTTTGTCCATATCATATATTCTTCATTTCAAAGCTTTCAAGACCCCCGAGTTCAAAAGAAAGACTTTCCCTCATCCCCAACCGGACCTGGACCAACTGCGAGAAGACTTCATTACTGTCGTCCTCGCAGTCCTCTTGGGGTCATCGTCCTTGGAATCCTCGCCAGACGTTGCGACAGCCGCCCTTGCCGCAAGAAGATTTCCTAAGTTTTTAATGTCCTTTTTTTCTTCTCCTTCTTCTCTCGCTCGCTTTTGTTGCAGCCGGCATCAAAGAAAAATTAAAATCAGTTTTTATGGCGAACCGCACAAAGACGAGTGAAAGGGAGGGGGAGAGGAAGAAGGAGAGAGGAGAAAGAAGGGGATAGAAGTAGAGGAAGATGAAAAAAGAGGGATATGGAAAATGGCGCAAAATGAAAATCCATAAAAGTCCATCGAGACGATGGTGCAGCGGCTGCCGAAGGATTCGCCGCCTCCAAGGACCAGGCGGAGAAATGCAGGCGAATCGTGAGACGAAGGAGAGCCACAAAGACGAAGGAGAGAGAGAGAGAGAGAGATGGCGACAGAGAGGGGTGGGAACTGCGCCAAAAGCCTAACTACTCCCCGAAGTGACATTTTCAGCATTTTTCCATTTCGGAATCACCACAATATCGCATTAAGGTGCAGATCAGATCAGGTCGGGGAGTGAGAGAAAGGAGAAAAGTTGAGAAGACGAGGGAAAGAGCGGGGAGAAGAAGGAAGGATGAGGAGGACAACAGGAGGGTTATAAAAGAAGATGCCGTGGTGTCGGCAGGATAATAGGACATTATAATAACGTCTTGCGATGGAGCGCAAAATACGAATCGGGCTTTCGACGCCGGGAGACCGCAGGATTGAACCATTGTCGCTTGGAGGGAGAAAGAGAAGGAGTGAAGGAGGCAAAGGGTAGCAAACAAATCAAATCCTTGTCTGCCTCGCGCCACCCCCATCGACCCATCGTCCTCGGAGCATTCTCCGCCCAGGGCATTCGATTTCGCATTGTTTTCCATCCCATCGCATCCCAGAATCAGCCTCCGACCCAGAGGCGTATCATGTTACCTGCTCATCGTCCTGAGTCCTTTGTCTCCGCCTCGAGGAAGCCTTCGCCCTGGTCTCCTTTGTCCTCGCCTTCGTCTTCTCCTTACTTCTCGACTCCATCGTCTCCATTTCTCCACTGGAAACTCCCCTCGAGTCGCAGGTACAACTTTATGGTCGTTAGCGTCGAGTCCGCCCAGCTCCTTGGCGTCCCCTTGTTGTCCTTGTCGTTCGTCGCCATTGTCCTTGTCGTTCGTCGCCATTTTCGTGTCTTCGTCGTCCTGCGACATCCTACGACTCCCCCTTTGCGCTTGTTTTTTGGCAGGTGTTTTTTCTCGTTTTTTATTATTTTTTCCTCGTCATCCTCGTCGCCCTGCAGTCGTCCTTGTTTTGCCAGCAAATAGATTCTTAACGCATCCCAGGACATCGATTGGAACGTGTCGAAAATCGAATCCTCGCCGCCCCTCGTCCTTCGTGCGTCGTCCTTTGGCCTCGCGTTGCTTTTTATTCCATTTTTATGGGTTTATTTGAATAACAAGCTCGTTTATTGTTTTACAAGCGAATAACAGATTTTTACCAACACCTCGCTCGACTCACCTTTGTCGGCCTCTCTTTCTCACACGCCATCTCTCACTCACTTTTATTTTCTTTGTATTTTTACGAGCAAATTTCATTCATCGATTCAACGAAGGAAAGAGGGAGGAGTTTGAGCTGGAGTCAATTAAAATAATGGAGAAAATGAAATTGAGCAGACACGTTGTTTCTTTGTCGTTGTCTCTCTTTTTCTAGCTCTCTCCCTCTATTTTTCTCCCTTTTTTCACCTCTCGTTTTTCCTTTCCAACATGTCCACAGAAGGAGAATCCGAACTCCCGCAAATCCTTTCGTTGATGGCATTAACTCGGCTCAGTTGGGCACGGAAGAAAGAAAGAGTGAGCAAAAAGGAAGTGAGAGTGAATGAAAAGGAGGAGGACGAACGAAAGACTCATGTCCAGGAGAAATAAAAGACTTCCCCCAACCCCTCCTGCGTTCGTCACGCCCACCGTCAGCCAGAGACCGGAGGAAACCGTCGGATGCTTCGCACGAGACGGACGCCCACAACTAATATTGGTTTGCCATTAACATAAGACCATCGTCGTCTTCTCCTCTTTCTCTTCCCATCTCTCTTCCACTTTGGTCGCTCCTTCATCCTCTTCATCTTCATCTCCTTCCAAAGGAGTTAAAAGGATTCTTTCAGACGACGACGAGAACTAGAAGGAAGCGAAGTCGTTGGATGAAGGACGAGGATTCGTTGAACGAAGGAAAAAGGAGGACGAATCGTTGGATGAAGGACGATGTGTGGGAGGACGAAAGAGAGGGTGGAGGAGAATGAGCAAGAAAGTATCTAAAAATGAGAAACTTCGCCATGAAATCCTGCGAATCCTGCGAATAAAATGGAAGCGAGGCAACTAAAATGGAAATGAAAATGATTTCTATTCGTTTGTATTGCTCCATCGTGGATGTCGACACCATCTCCCCTCTCCCTCACTCTCCCTCCCTCTCATTCAGAATGTTGTCGTCGTCCCTTTCATTTCATTCAGCGCGCGAAAGACGACGGCGACAAAAACGAAATGGAAAACGAGAAGGAGAGAGGACGAAGAAGACGACGAGGACGATAGTCGACAGGATTTTCCAAAGATAAGGGAATTGCTCTGTCAAGCAAAGTGATATATGGTCCGCCAGGACTTCAATTTATACAATTTTCAAATATTTATACATGTCTCTCTTTCGCTCCCACACACTCTCAATTTCGCCCTTACTCTTTTTCGTTCTCTCTTTCACCTTCTCTTATTTCTTTCTCTTTCCCTTTCGCCTTAGTTTCTCTCTTTGTTTGGAGTGAATTTTATTTTCTATTTTTCTCCACGCTTCCACTTTATTTTGTTTGTCGACCAATATCGAGATCTTTCTCTATGCCCTTCTCCCACACTCTTCCTCTCACTCTCTCACATTCTCCCTCCCTTTCCATTTCCTCATCCTCGTCAGATAAGAGAGCTTTCTTAGCGAGTTATTCGAGTGCGGTAATGGACTCGGAGCAAAGGTCGAGAGGAGGCGAAAGCGATCGGGCCGATGGTGGTGGGAGGGAGACGGACTGAGATTTTAACTTCAACGATGGTCGATAGAGGGCTCCGAAGGACATTCGTCGAATCTCCAAACTTGAGTCTCCAAACATCGTCTCCAAACTTGGGTCTCCTCGACTAGGACTCGAATCATTAAAGCGCAGCCAATTTTTGTTTCCAATTTCTCCTTTCCACGAATCCGATTCCAAATTCTTATCTTAGGGCATATGTTGGAACCTCTTTCGTCCCGAATCCTTCAGTCGGACGCACGTCCTGCGAATTTCTCTGGCGGCTTAACTTGAGTGCAAATAAATCCGCAATAAATCTCCGGCTGGCCCAAAAGAATCCCGTGTCCTTCGTCGAGGTTTCGTTCGATCGGAGACAGAGTCGAAGGACGACGGCGTCTTCTAAAGTCCTTCGCCTCAAACCTGTTGCCACGCCCTCAGTTTTTTTCCAGAGTTTGTTATGCCAGAAGAGACCACGAGTGGGGAGAGACAAAGAGAGAGAGAGAGAGAGAGTGAAAAAATACCCTCGGCTTCGCGTCGCGAAAAACGTCAGCAACAGCAATTGCTGCAGTTGATGGCTGAATTGTTGCCAACAATTGACAACGAGCGACGGACGACGGCGACGCGTGCTTCAACAACAACAATCGTAAACTGTTCCGCCGAGGGTTGCCAGACCCTCAAATTATAATGCATTGAAATTTATATATGTATATAGAAAATCGTTTGAGCGCAGATTCTCATTGAACGGCCATTAAAATTGTTTGCTATTGCGATTGTGGTTGTTGTTATTGTTATTCCCCTGAAGGATAATGAGGACGTTCCTCTGATAGTCAACGTCCTCTTACTACTTGTTTTTGTTGTCGCGCACCCTTCGCTCAGCAGACAAAATTTCCTTCTTAATTATAATTAGATTTTTTGTAAGCGACTGAGAGGGATCCTTGATGTATATGTGTATGTATATATGAGTGTGTATGAGGGTTGTGTGTGGGTGTATGTGTTGTTGTTGTGTTGGTGTATTATGGTCGTTTACGTGTGGGAGTCATCGACGTCTCATCGTCGTCATCGTCTGCCGCAGACTCCGTCATTATGTGTCCTTGGGGCGTCATTTAATTGCTTCTGCCAATTAGATTTTCAAGTGATGCCACGCCCGCCATTCCACGCCCCCACCCCATCGGCACGTGTGTATGTGTGTACAAAGTGAAAGTGTGTGCGTTGGTGTGTGTAAGTGGTGTCTGCTGGAATAACTTGAGAGGATCGACTTCCGTCAGTGAGAAGTTCTCCAGGAACGAGTTTCATGCCGTGATTTCTTCATTTCTTATAATTTTTTTTTACTCTTATAATTTGTTATCCTTTTCTTATTGGAAGATTTTATTATCTTTTCTTGTTTTTAAAGATATTTACCAATTTTTCCTAAATTTACGAAAGAACTTAAAATTTAACTATTTTTTCCCTCGATCTTTTATTTTCTATTTCAGGTGATATTATATGTTTTATATTTATACTAGGAATCTTTCATCTTTCCTTTGTGGTGTTGGGTTTTCATGAAAAATAGCCTGAATTTTGAAATTTTAAGATTTCCATGGAAAATTGCATGAATTTTCAAAAATTTAGAGGTCGTCACGAATTAACGTCCTTTTCGCGAAATAACGCGTATTTACGGAGATATGAACGATTTAAGATTTCCATAAAAATTGCATGAATTTTCAAAAATTTAGAGGTCGTTACGAATTAACGTCCTTTTCGCGAAATAACGCGTATTTACGGAGATATGACCGATTTAAGATTTCCATGGAAAATTGCATGAACTTTCAAAAATTTAGAGGTCGTCACGAATTAACGCCCTTTTCGCGAAATAACGCGTATTTACGGAGATATGAACGATTTAAGATTTCCATGGAAAATTGCATGAATTTTCAAAAATTTAAAGGTCATTACGAATTAACGTCCTTTTCGCGAAATAACGCGTATTTACGGAGATATGAACGATTTAAGATTTCCATAAAAAATTGCATGAATTTTCAAAAATTTAGAGGTCGTCACGAATTAACGTCCTTTTCGCGAAATAACGCGTATTTACGGAGATATGAACGATTAAAGATTTCCATGGAAAATTGCATGAATTTTCAAAAAATTAGGTGTCGTCACGAATTAACGTCCTTTTCGCGAAATAACGCGTATTTACGGAGATATGAACGATTTAAGATTTCCATGGAAAATTGCATGAATTTTCAAAAATTTAAAGGTCGTCACGAATTAACGTCCTTTTCGCGAAATAACGCGTATTTACGGAGATATGAACGATTTAAGATTTCCATGGAAAATTGCATGAATTTTCAAAAATTTAGAGGTCGTCACGAATTAACGTCCTTTTCGCAAAATAACGCGTATTTATGGAGATATGAACGATTTAAGATTTCCATGGAAAATTTTATGAATTTTTAAAAATTTAGGGGTCGTCACGAATTAACGTCCTTCTCGCGAAATAACGCGTATTTACGGAGATATGAACGATTTAAGATTTCCATGGAAAATTGCATGAATTTTCAAAAATTTAGAGGTCGTCACGAATTAACGTCCTTTTCGCGAAATAACGCGTATTTACGGAGATATGAACGATTTAAGATTTCCATGGAAAATTGCATGAATTTTCAAAAATTTATAGGTCGTCACGAATTAACGTCCTTCTCGCGAAATAACGCGTATTTACGGAGATATGAACGATTTAAGATTTCCATGGAAAATTGCATGAATTTTCAAAAATTTAGAGGTCGTTACGAATTAACGTCCTTCTCGCGAAATAACGCGTATTTACGGATATATGAACGATTTAAGATTTCCATGGAAAATTGCATGAATTTTCAAAAATTTAGAGGTCGTCACGAATTAACGTCCTTCTCGCGAAATAACGCGTATTTACGGATATATGAACGATTTAAGATTTCCATGGAAAATTGCATGAATTTTCAAAAATTTAGAGGTCGTCACGAATTAACGTCCTTTTCGCGAAATAACGCGTATTTACGGAGATATGAACGATTTAAGATTTCCATGGAAAATTGCATGAATTTTCAAAAATTTATAGGTCGTCACGAATTAACGTCCTTCTCGCGAAATAACGCGTATTTACGGAGATATGAACGATTTAAGATTTCCATGAATTTTCAAAAATTTAGAGGTCGTTACGAATTAACGTCCTTTTCGCAAAATAACGCGTATTTATGGAGATATGAACGATTTAAGATTTCCATGGAAAATTTTATGAATTTTTAAAAATTTAGGGGTCGTCACGAATTAACGTCCTTCTCGCGAAATAACGCGTATTTACGGAGATATGAACGATTTAAGATTTCCATCGAAAATTGCATGAATTTTCAAAAATTTATAGGTCGTCACGAATTAACGTCCTTTTCGCGAAATAACGCGTATTTACGGAGATATGAACGATTTAAGATTTCCATGGAAAATTGCATGAATTTTCAAAAATTTATAGGTCGTCACGAATTAACGTCCTTCTCGCGAAATAACGCGTATTTACGGAGATATGAACGATTTAAGATTTCCATGAATTTTCAAAAATTTAGAGGTCGTCACGAATTAACGTCCTTCTCGCGAAATAACGCGTATTTACGGAGATATGAACGATTTAAGATTTCCATGAATTTTTAAAAATTTAGGGGTCGTCACGAATTAACGTCCTTTTCGCGAAATAACGCGTATTTACGGAGATATGAACGATTTAAGATTACCATGAAAAATTGCATGAATTTTCAAAAATTTAGAGGTCGTCACGAATTAACGTCCTTTTCGCAAAATAACGCGTATTTATGGAGATATGAACGATTTAAGATTTCCATGGAAATTTTTATGAATTTTTAAAAATTTAGGGGTCGTCACGAATTAACGTCCTTCTCGCGAAATAACGCGTATTTACGGAGATATGAACGATTTAAGATTTCCATGAATTTTTAAAAATTTAGGGGTCGTCACGAATTAACGTCCTTCTCGCGAAATAACGCGTATTTACGGAGATATGAACGATTTAAGATTTCCATGAATTTTCAAAAATTTAGAGGTCGTTACGAATTAACGTCCTTTTCGCAAATAACGCGTATTTATGGAGATATGAACGATTTAAGATTTCCATGGAAAATTTTATGAATTTTTAAAAATTTAGGGGTCGTCACGAATTAACGTCCTTCTCGCGAAATAACGCGTATTTACGGAGATATGAACGATTTAAGATTTCCATGAATTTTCAAAATTTAGAGGTCGTCACGAATTAACGGCCTTTTCGCGAAATAACGCGTATTTACGGAGATATGAACGATTTAAGATTTCCATGAATTTTCAAAAATTTAGAGGTCGTCACGAATTAACGTCCTTCTCGCGAAATAACGCGTATTTACGGAGATATGAACGATTTAAGATTTCCATGAATTTTTAAAAATTTAGGGGTCGTCACGAATTAACGTCCTTCTCGCGAAATAACGCGTATTTACGGAGATATGAACGATTTAAGATTTCCATGAATTTTCAAAAATTTAGAGGTCGTTACGAATTAACGTCCTTTTCGCAAAATAACGCGTATTTATGGAGATATGAACGATTTAAGATTTCCATGGAAAATTTTATGAATTTTTAAAAATTTAGGGGTCGTCACGAATTAACGTCCTTCTCGCGAAATAACGCGTATTTACGGAGATATGAACGATTTAAGATTTCCATGAATTTTCAAAAATTTAGAGGTCGTCACGAATTAACGGCCTTTTCGCGAAATAACGCGTATTTACGGAGATATGAACGATTTAAGATTTCCATGAATTTTCAAAAATTTAGAGGTCGTCACGAATTAACGTCCTTCTCGCGAAATAACGCGTATTTACGGAGATATGAACGATTTAAGATATCCATGAATTTTTAAAAATTTAGGGGTCGTCACGAATTAACGTCCTTCTCGCGAAATAACGCGTATTTACGGAGATATGAACGATTTAAGATTTCCATGAATTTTCAAAAATTTAGAGGTCGTCACGAATTAACGTCCTTCTCGCGAAATAACGCGTATTTACGGAGATATGAACGATTTAAGATTTCCATGAATTTTCAAAAATTTAGAGGTCGTCACGAATTAACGTCCTTCTCGCGAAATAACGCGTATTTACGGAGATATGAACGATTTAAGATTTCCATGAATTTTTAAAAATTTAGGGGTCGTCACGAATTAACGTCCTTTTCGCGAAATAACGCGTATTTACGGAGATATGAACGATTTAAGATTACCATGAAAAATTGCATGAATTTTCAAAAATTTAGAGGTCGTCACGAATTAACGTCCTTTTCGCAAAATAACGCGTATTTATGGAGATATGAACGATTTAAGATTTCCATGGAAATTTTTATGAATTTTAAAAATTTAGGGGTCGTCACGAATTAACGTCCTTCTCGCGAAATAACGCGTATTTACGGAGATATGAACGATTTAAGATTTCCATGAATTTTCAAAAATTTAGAGGTCGTTACGAATTAACGTCCTTTTCGCAAAATAACGCGTATTTATGGAGATATGAACGATTTAAGATTTCCATGGAAATTTTATGAATTTTTAAAATTTAGGGGTCGTCACGAATTAACGTCCTTCTCGCGAAATAACGCGTATTTACGGAGATATGAACGATTTAAGATTTCCATGAATTTTCAAAAATTTAGAGGTCGTTACGAATTAACGTCCTTTTCGCAAAATAACGCGTATTTATGGAGATATGAACGATTTAAGATTACCATGAAAAATTGCATGAATTTTCAAAAATTTAGAGGTCGTCACGAATTAACGTCCTTTTCGCAAAATAACGCGTATTTATGGAGATATGAACGATTTAAGATTTCCATGGAAATTTTATGAATTTTAAAAATTTAGGGGTCGTCACGAATTAACGTCCTTCTCGCGAAATAACGCGTATTTACGGAGATATGAACGATTTAAGATTTCCATGAATTTTTAAAAATTTAGGGGTCGTCACGAATTAACGTCCTTCTCGCGAAATAACGCGTATTTACGGAGATATGAACGATTTAAGATTTCCATGAATTTTCAAAAATTTAGAGGTCGTTACGAATTAACGTCCTTTTCGCAAAATAACGCGTATTTATGGAGATATGAACGATTTAAGATTTCCATGGAAAATTTTATGAATTTTTAAAAATTTAGGGGTCGTCACGAATTAACGTCCTTCTCGCGAAATAACGCGTATTTACGGAGATATGAACGATTTAAGATTTCCATGAATTTTTAAAAATTTAGGGGTCGTCACGAATTAACGTCCTTTTCGCGAAATAACGCGTATTTACGGAGATATGAACGATTTAAGATTACCATGAAAAATTGCATGAATTTTCAAAAATTTAGAGGTCGTCACGAATTAACGTCCTTTTCGCAAAATAACGCGTATTTATGGAGATATGAACGATTTAAGATTTCCATGGAAATTTTTATGAATTTTTAAAAATTTAGGGGTCGTCACGAATTAACGTCCTTCTCGCGAAATAACGCGTATTTACGGAGATATGAACGATTTAAGATTTCCATGAATTTTCAAAAATTTAGAGGTCGTTACGAATTAACGTCCTTTTCGCAAAATAACGCGTATTTACGGAGATATGAACGATTTAAGATTTCCATGGAAAATTGCATGAATTTTCAAAAATTTATAGGTCGTCACGAATTAACGTCCTTCTCGCGAAATAACGCGTATTTACGGAGATATGAACGATTTAAGATTTCCATGAATTTTCAAAAATTTAGAGGTCGTCACGAATTAACGTCCTTTTCGCAAAATAACGCGTATTTATGGAGATATGAACGATTTTAAGATTCCATGGAAAATTTTATGAATTTTAAAATTTAGGGGTCGGTCACGAATTAACGTCCTTCTCGCGAAATAACGCGTATTTACGGAGATATGAACGATTTAAGATTTCCATCGAAAATTGCATGAATTTTCAAAAATTTATAGGTCGTCACGAATTAACGTCCTTTTCGCGAAATAACGCGTATTTACGGGAGATATGAACGATTTAAGATTTCCATGGAAAATTGCATGAATTTTCAAAAAATTATAGGTCGTCATGAATTAACGTCCTTCTCGCGAAATAACGCGTATTTACGGAGATATGAACGATTTAAGATTTCCATGAATTTTCAAAATTTAGAGGTCGTCACGAATTAACGGCCTTTTCGCGAAATAACGCGTATTTACGGAGATATGAACGATTTAAGATTTCCATGAATTTTCAAAAATTTAGAGGTCGTCACGAATTAACGTCCTTCTCGAAATAACGCGTATTTACGGAGATATGAACGATTTAAGATTTCCATGAATTTTTAAAAATTTAGGGTCGTCACGAATTACGTCCTTTTCGCGAAATAACGCGTATTTACGGAGATATGAACGATTTAAGATTACCATGAAAAATTGCATGAATTTTCAAAAATTTAGAGGTCGCACGAATTAACGTCCTTTTCGCAAATAACGCGTATTTAGGAGATATGAACGATTTAAGATTTCCATGGAAATTATGAATTTTTAAAAATTTAGGGGTCGTCACGAATTAACGTCCTTCTCGCGAAATAACGCGTATTACGGGAGTATGAACGATTTAAGATTTCCATGGAAAATTGCATGAATTTTCAAAAATTAGAGGTCGTCACGAATTAACGTTTTCGCGAAATAACGCGTATTTACGGAGATATGAACGATTTAAGATTTCCATGGAAATTGCATGAATTTTCAAAAAATTTAGAGGTCGTCACGAATTAACGTCCTTTCGCGAAATAACGCGTATTTACGGAGATATGAACGATTTAAGATTTCATGAAAAATTGCCTGAATTTTCATAAATTAGAGTTGTACGAATTAACGTCTTTTCGCGAAATAACGCGTATTACGGAGATATGAACGATTAAGATTTCCATGAAAAATTCATGAATTTTCAAAATTTAGAGGTCGTTATCGAATTAACGTCCTTTTCGCGAAATAACGCGTATTTACGGAGATATGAACGATTTAAGATTTCCATGAAAAATTGCATGAATATTTCAAAAATTTAGAGGTCGTTACGAATTAACGTCCTTTTCGCGAAATAACGCGTATTTACGGTAGATATGAACGATAAGATTTCCATGAATTATGAATTTTCAAAATTTAGAGGTCGTTACGAATTAACGTCCTTTTCGCGAAATAACGCGTATTTACGGAGATATGAACGATTAAGATTCA
Source organism: Coelopa frigida (assembly GCA_017309665.1). Taxonomy (NCBI): domain Eukaryota; kingdom Metazoa; phylum Arthropoda; class Insecta; order Diptera; family Coelopidae; genus Coelopa; species Coelopa frigida. The sequence goes on from CM029561.1 coordinate 1,501,845, forward strand.
TGAAAAATTGCTATGAATTTTCAAAAATTTAGAGGTCGTTACGAATTAACGTCCTTTTCGCGAAATAACGCGTATTTACGAGATATGAACGATTTAAGATTTTATAAAATTGCATGAATTTTCAAAAATAGGGTCGTTACGAATTAACGTCCTTTTCGCGAAATAACGCGTATTTACGGAGATATGAACGATTAAGATTTCCATGAAAAATTGCATGAATTTTAAAAATTTAGAGTCGTTACGAATTAACGTCCTTTTCGCGAAATAACGCGTATTTACGGAGATATGAACGATTTAAGATTTCCATGAAAATTGCATGAATTTTCAAAAATTTAGAGGTCGTTACGAATTAACGTCCTTTTCGCGAAATAACGCGTATTTACGGAGATATGAACGATTTAAGATTTCCATGAAAATTGCATGAATTTTCAAAAATTTAGAGGTCGTTACGAATTAACGTCCTTTTCGCGAAATAACGCGTATTTACGGAGATATGAACGATTTAAGATTTCCATGGAAAATTGCATGAATTTTCAAAAATTTAGAGGTCGTTACGACTTAACGTCCTTTTTCGCGAAATAACGCGTATTACGGAGATATGAACGATTTAAGATTTCCATGGAAAATTGCATGAAATTTTCAAAAATTTAGAGGTCGTTACGAATTAACGTCCTTTTCGCGAAATAAACGCGTATTAACGGAGATATGAACGATTTAGATTTCCATGAAAAATGCATGAAATTTTCAAAAATTTAGAGGTCGTTACGAATTAACGTCCTTTTCGCGAAATAACGCGTATTAACGGAGATATGAACGATTTAAGATTTCCATGAAAATTGCATGAATTTTCAAAATTTAGAGGTCGTACGAATTAACGTCCTTTTCGCGAAATAACGCGTATTTACGGAGATATGAACGATTTAAGATTTCCATGAAAAATTGCATGAAATTTTCAAAAATTTAGAGGTCGTTACGAATAACGTCCTTTTCGCGAAATAACGCGTATTTACGGAGATATGAACGATTTAAGATTTCCATGAAAAATTGCATGAATTTTCAAAAATTTAGAGGTCGTACGAATTAACGTCCTTTTCGCGAAATAACGCGTATTTACGGAGATATGAACGATTTAAGATTTCCTATGAAAAATGCATGAATTTTCAAAAATTAGAGGTCGTTACGAATTAACGTCCTTTTCGCGAATAACGCGTATTACGGAGATATGAACGATTTAAGATTTCCATGAAAATTGCATGAATTTTCAAAATTTAGAGGTCGTTACGAATTAACGTCCTTTTCGCGAAATAACGCGTATTTACGGAGATATGAACGATTTAAGATTTCCATGAAAATTGCATGAATTTTCAAAAATTAGAGGTCGTTCACGAATAACGTCCTTTCGCGAAATAACGCGTATTTACGGAGATATGAACGATTAATTTCCATGGAAAATTGCATGAATTTTCAAAATTAAGACGTCGTCACGAATTAACGTCCTTTTCGCGAAATAACGCGTATTACGGAGATATGAACGATTTAAGATTTCCATGGAAAAATTGCATGAATTTTCAAAAATTAGAGTCGTCACGAATTAACGTCCTTTTCGCGAAATAACGCGTATTTACGGAGATATGAACGATTTAAGATTTCCATGAAAATTGCATGAATTTTCAAAAATTTAGAGGTCGTTACGAATTAACGTCCTTTTCGCGAAATAACGCGTATTTACGGAGATATGAACGATTTAAGATTTCCATGAAAAATTGCATGAATTTTCAAAAATTTAGAGGTCGTTACGAATTAACGTCCTTTTCGCGAAATAACGCGTATTTACGGAGATATGAACGATTTAAGATTTCCATAAAAATTGCATGAATTTTCAAAAATTTAGGTCGTTACGAATTAACGTCCTTTTCGCGAAATAACGCGTATTTACGGAGATATGAACGATTTAAGATTTCCATGGAAAATTGCATGAATTTTCAAAAATTAGAGGTCGTCACGAATTAACGTCCTTTTCGCGAAATAACGCGTATTTACGGAGATATGAACGATTTAAGATTTCCATGGAAAATGAATTTTCAAAAATTAGGGTCGTCACGAATTAACGTCCTTTCTCGAAATAACGCGTATTTACGGAGATATGAACGATTTAAGATTTCCATGAAAAATTGCATGAATTTTCAAAAATTAGAGGTCGTCACGAATTAACGTCCTTTTCGCGAAATAACGCGTATTTACGGAGATATGAACGATTTAAGATTTCCATGAAAAATTGCATGATTTTAAAAATTAGGGTCGTCACGAATTAACGTCCTTTCTCGCGAAATAACGCGTATTTACGGAGATATGAACGATTTAAGTTTCCATGGAAATTGCATGAATTTTCAAAAATTTAGAGGTCGTCACGAATTAACGTCCTTTTCGCGAAATAACGCGTATTTACGGAGATATGAACGATTTAAGATTTCCATGGAAAATTGCATGAATTTTCAAAAATTAGGGTCGTCACGAATTAACGTCCTTTTCGCGAATAACGCGTATTTACGGAGATATGAACGATTTAAGATTTCCATGAAAATTGCATGAATTTTCAAAAATTTGAGGTCGTCACGAATTAACGTCCTTTCGTACTTTTCGAATGAACACTTTTTTCCATTAATTTATGATATATTTGTTTCCTATTTATTTTTCAAAAACTCTCTCTTAAAATTTTTAAAATTTCTTAATTCTAATTCGAATACATATTTTTAAGATTTTTAAAAGATTAAAGTGTTTTTTCTTCCAATTATTCGATATCAGACATCGTCATCAAAATTTCTCTTAATTTTACCAATGAAATCCCCTTCATTATCATTCATACTTTGTATCAGTCGCTGTTCTTGTTTCAATTCTCCAACTCAATTTCAGTATTTTCTTCATGTCTTATTCTCCCCCTCATCCGTCTCATTTTCGCATCGATTCTTTCTCAATTTACAACCTCTCCGTTTGACGACCTCTGCATCCGCTGTGCAACAGTTTAACTTTTATTATCGACAACCTCGACCCGCCAAAGCCCATTGAGGAGGTAGAAATTAATAAACAAAGTTCGAACTGAAGGATGAAAGACAGACGGAGAGAGAGAGAAGGACGGAGGGACAGACACACCGAAGGATGGAGAGAGGAACAGTGAGAAGAAGGGAGAGATGGACAGACAGAGTGAAGCCTCATAAAATAAAGCTCGAAATTAAATTTGAAAACTTCAAAACTCACACCTATTAAATCTTTTCAACGCAAGAAAGACAGGCTCAAAGGATGAGGAGGAATGAAGTGAAGAAGAAGGAACGAAGTCTGAGGATCCTAGCGACGACTCTCACTGGATCCCAGTCTCCTGGAGCGCATTCAGCGGTGCCTTCATCAGCCGTTGCAATCCTCTGGGGCCCCAGGCAAGGCGTCAATTTTATGAACTCCAGAGGAGGCGGCGACATTAAAAATTTGCGCATCCTCCAACTCCATCCCATCTCCATTTCATCGGCTGAACCAGATCCCGACTCGTCCTCGCCCATCCGTCTCGCTGGGCCCATCGTCGTCGTCGCCTTAGCGTCTTCGTCTTCG